>OZ007500.1:150344080-150944080 GCA_963931805.1 Microdon myrmicae | reverse complement strand
ACTAGCTGTGTGAAAATAAAAGTCTTTCATCTTAGTTAATGAACTTATTATATTAGATGTTTTCACACTCGCGCCTCTATAGCCACTGTTCATTCATCATTGATGACACCCCAATCAATCGCCAGTGCAAGTGAATAAGCGTCAGTGCCCGATGAATAGACAAAGCTGTACAGTGTTTTCATTAAAACTCTTAAATCACTCTTACATTTCCTATCTCTCCCCACGCAAACAATACTAAATTTCTTAAAACCATTTATTATCTGCTTCATTGCTCCCTTCTACAAATAGACCTCGACAACTTTACGATTTTGAGCCAGAAAATTTGTTTGTAACTTAATATTGACAAATGCTTCAATTACGTTCTCATGGAAGCGCACCCTTTCTCCTCCCCGTCCCTCCTTCTTACTCAACCAACCTTTATCTTCTGTTCATTCGATCCACGTCCTTGGCATCATATGTGACAAGCAGCTAAACTTCCTCTCACGTATCGACGACATAATCCTTAAACCCAACTCTGCTCTCGGGTTTGTGAAACACTGTTTTAAGGAATTTTCGAACCCTTATATGACTCGTTCGCCCTACATTACCTTTGTCCGCTCTCTTCTAGAATATGCTAGCCAGCTCTAGCCCCTTTATCATATGTTCCATATTTGGAGAATCGAAGGCATTCAACGTCGGTTCTTACGTTTCGCTCTCCGAGAAGTATGTTGGGAAAAGCCCTTGTCTCTGCCACCTTACACAAGTCATTTTAAATTAATAAACCTCCTCTTGACAGGAGGTTTTTACGTTTTGGCCTCCGAAGATTGAATTGGGAAAACCGTCAGATCCTGCCTCCATACACAACCCATCTCAAACTACTCGTAATTAACCTTAACGCATTTGAAGAGCGTGGGATTGATGCTGACATTCTCTTCATCCAACGTCGTCTCTCCGGATCGGTCGATTGTACAAGCCTTCTCCCTTCTATCACGTTTAACACTATCCCACTTAACTTACGGAACCCTCGCCTATTTCATCTCCCAGCCCATCATACCTCTTACAACTTTAAATTACACAACCCATCACAAACTACTCGTAATTAACCTTAACGTACTTGAAGAGCATGGAATTGATGCTGACATTCTCTTCATCCAACGTCCTCTCTCCAGATCGGTCGATTGTGCAAGCCTTTTCCCCTCTATCCCATTTAATACCGTCCCACCTAACTAACGGAACCCTCGCCTATTTCATCTCCCAGCTCATCGCTCCTCCTACAATTTTAACGAACCCAACTGGCGTAGGCTACGGAGTGCCAACTCTTACTTCAAGTTCTTTAACTGCGACCTTAACACTTCTGCTCTTGAACTCCGTCTCCTTATAAGCCCCTCTGAATCCACCCGCACATACACAGACATACACCACACGCAACCTTATACCAGTTTTAAACTTTTTCCTACCCTAAAACTGTATCTCTACTTATTATGGTATTAATCATTTATTACATTACAATTGAGTTGAAATCATTTAACCTTAGTTTTAAGTTAGTTTTTAAGTTATGTATGGCTTGCTTTAAGCTGAATGAATTGGGGTTCTGACCTCATCAAAACTAATTAAACACTACTACACGCCCACCGCATTTCAACACATTACACTTCATTTCTTGGTTATAACACTTTACAATTTCTGGCGATAGTATTTATGTCAACTCTATTTTAATATACTGAAATGTACGACCGTCTTCGTTGACACATGAATGTTACTTTCGGCGTTGGCCCTTGTAACGGTTAAATTCCGATTCTGTTACGTACTTCGTCACTTTGTAAATTTATTGTTTTCTGAAATGTCTTTGTTTTCATTATGTTTGTTAATAATTTTGTTTTATAATTAAGAAGTACTTAAATTGAATAACCTGCGATTACAATTATCAGGCATTCAAGGCCAATGTGCACCGTCTCTGTATTTCCGAATCCTCTACGCCTTCCTCCACTTACACTAATCTTTGGTACTTAAAAGTACCTCGAAATCCTTTTTGCGGGTGCATTTAATAAAAGAGAAAGGATTAGTTTTTAAATCAAGCTCTTAAAAGTAAAGTACCATCACTGCGAGACGGACTTTTTTTCATACACTCCCACATTGAGCTAAAAACGTTTATAACATTAAAACTGCTTGGTAAAGCTATGAGTATTGAGTACCATCCACTGGATGAATATAAGGGATATATCCTCTACTCACTGCCAACATGGAGGAGTTATCTGAGAGGTATCGCATATACCTAACAACATTTTCATGCACATATAAAAACACTAATATAAGTCTTTATAAAAAGCGAGAGAGATATGAGCATTTGATATCAGTCAGTCCAATTTGGCCCATCCCGTACATGAGATGGAGAACCCCGGAACATTCTTGACCTTCTGCGAATAAGGTACAATATAAGTCGACTTACCTTGGTGAAGGCTTAGCCAAGATCGCAAAGAAGCTGGCTCTATAGGCCACCGTCAGCATGATGCTATAAATCCAATACCAGCCAATAAGGATCCGAAGAGGCCAGTTTTTGGGTAATCTCGGCAAAGTCACGTACAAGGACATACTCAACGTCATCAACATACAATTCAACAGGGTGTCAAACAGTTCTGCTTTTCCTAGGTTTTTATCTGTTTGAAGTCGTGCGGGTGAAGCTTTAGCATCCCTAAAATGTGTCGACCTTAGACCGTGTTTGGGAAATATGGGAAAGCGAGCAAGCAGTTTCCTTGTGCCCTGTCCCATGTTCCTTTCATAGAAATAGGACATAATATATAAAATCATTCCAACTCCAATCTGCACCATGCCGACACATGCCCACATGATGCCGCTGCAAAGTAGCAAAGTTATACCACCTGTCAGTCTGATAAAGGCTATTCACCTGAACGGCAAGATGAGTGTCTTCCAAGTGTTGTCCTGCGATGATTCTGGTGTCAAGAAAGTCAGACACTCCTGTGAGTGTGGAACACTCATGTCCATGACAGCGCTAAGCAAGGGTATGTTGTACAAATCTCCTATGGCAAGTTCAGCGTTTCCTTGAACCTAGATCAAGTCAAGGTTAAATGATAACGAAGGTGTACGAATTAAACGTTTTTGATAGCGTAATACACAATATATACACATACGTTCTGTCAAAAAATACCGGGAATTGATCATGTAAAGCCCGCGGGATTGTCAAAATTCTTTTTGTCGCTGAGTTGGTACAACTGTCACCTATCCTGACGTGAAGTTTGAGCACGAGCTGTCATTTAGCGACAAAAACAATTCGACAATCCTTTTAAGGGGGCTTTACACATGATCAATTCCCGGTACTTTTTTGGACAAAATATATGCTAATTATAAAATGTGGTAAAATTCAAGCAAGATAAAGGTTCTGCCAATAAAAATGGATAGGGAATGAATCTCGTAAGGGGATGCGTTTCTATCTAAGTGCAAGTTTTTGTGGTGGAATCAATAACAAATGATGTACTTAAGCACGCAAAGTGTTTTAGACGACGTTCAATCCTTGGCTGGAATAGAGACCATTTTGCAGCAGAGGCCGATAAGCAATATCGCTTTCTATAAATGTTGCTAGGCCGGCTAAATACTGTAAGGATTGTTGGTGAGTAGTTATAGTTGTGGGCAGCCGAGAAATTGCATTTTAGGCCGAACTCTCGTCTCATCATAACATCTCAGTACACAAGGATGTGCGCTCCTCGGTAGTATAGTGGTTAGTATACCCGCCTGTTACGCGGGAGACCGGGGTTCGATTCCCCGTCGGGTAGCCTCTGGCGCAAGACTAATGACCTTGCCCGGATAAAACAAATCATTATGGAAAATTTAACAAGCCTCAGGATTTGCTAAATAAGGCCATGACCGGTTCCCGGTTGTAGTGTCGATGATGATGATGATGATGATGATGACACAAGGATGTAAACCAAGATCAACAAGGGATGAGCTAAAGGGCTGTCCTATTTTCACTATCATCACAAAACGCTATAAACCCACCAATGATAAAACAACATTCAGTCATGATAACGAAGTTTTCATGACTCTGTAGTGATCCTAAATCACTACTCTCACCCACTTACCTATAATCCCAATCCAAGTGAATCATATGAGCGACAAGTTAAACCAAAAGTTGGTTTGCCGCACATTGATTCAAATTCCTAATTACCTCACCCATAATCCAATTGAATCATATGCACGACAAAATTAAACGAAAGTCCATTTGTCGTGCATTGATTCAATTCCCTATAATTTGAAATTATGAAATGCGTAATACTAAATGCATTTCATGATTTCTCCTTCCGGGAATTTGTTCAAGTAAAATTCGTATACACTTCCGGGAATCCTATTCCAATTGAAGCACACAAAATTTTCTTCGGGCTTCTTGGAATTTTTAAATAATATTTTTAACAAATCTCTGTTGCCACAGAGTATAAAAGGGGAGTGCATTTTGGATTCGAGATCAGTACGCCTTTCCCATATGGGCCTGCATATCTTCGGCCCAAATGGAAAGACTTCGAGTTTTCGAAAGAAAGCTCCTCAGAAGATGCATCAACCACTTTAGAAGGCCTGACGGCCGCCACTACCCGAACTCTCACCTATATGAAGGTGCCTCGATTGTTCCTATCGACGAGTACTTGCTAGAACTAGCATATAAGTACCTCGAAAGCATTCAGAACAACGAGAACCCACTTGTACGGGAGTCTTGCGTTCTTGACCCTTCTCTCTTTCGATCTCTTCGGATCAGACCACCACAAATTTCTTCTTCAGTACAAAACTGAAGAAAGCACCCTTCCCAACAACATTCTCCTCTATAATAGAGGATTCCTGGACCCATCCCATAGGGTCTACTGCTGACACACTACAAACACGCACGCACAGTACAAGACAGCACAAGCACACACACACACACACCGACCAAGCGCAGATTATCAGACGCCAAAGACGTGATCTGCGTTTACTACCGCACTCAAGACCTACCGGTCTTGTACGATTTCTTTCCCACCATCCCTCCATCCAAGTAGTTAGAGAACATCTGAACTAACCATGTCCACACTATCCTTAGATACCTCCCCCCTTTTTCTTTTTCAGATATCGCGAGACCGAGCCCAACATCCTCACGGATGTGGGTGATTCTGGTTATCGCAAGATGACCAGAAGCCAGAGACAAGATGAAGGACACATATGTCCTGTCTCGCCAAAGTCGGCCTTCTCGCCACCCATTTTTTTTTTTTTTTTTTTTTTTGGATTCGAGATCAGTTGGGATCCAGAAAATAAATTAAATAAATAAAACTGAGAAATGACTTTCAATCGTGGGCACTACAAGGAGGTAAGCCTATAAAAATAAATCTATAAAATTATAACCCTACATAATTGGCGCAGCCGGTAGGATCAAGGAAGCCAAAGTTAACACTTGTAAGTGCTTGAAAACCCTTGATCACTACAATAACAATTCCAAGCGTACTGGGCACAAGACACCTTCAGCCCTGCGTCCGGAGCTGAGTCTGGCTTCGGAGGTACGACTTGGTAATTAAAATCAAAAACCAACAAAAAAAAAAATAATTCAAAGCGTGCCTGGGGCTTAAACTATAAAAAAATGCTATAAGTGCTATAAAAAAATAATAAAAAACAAAAAATAATTAAAAGCGTACCTGGGGATAATTACCAGTGTAAAAACAAAAATAATAATAAAAAAAAAACTAAAAAAAAAAAAAAACTCAAACAACATCAAAGCTCACGGGCAGCAACGGCCCCAACAATAACAGAAACAACAACGAGACTCATGTCCCGAAGTATAAACTTGAAAAGACCTATCAGATTCCCCATGACGACATCACTCTTCGTCTCATCCGGGAGCGTAAAAAGCTCTGCAGAATGAGATATCGTCACCGCTTTACGCAAAGGGAGCCATTATTGCGATCCATTATTCACAATATTGGTACACTGATAAAACAGAGAATCCAAAACAATCGTACCCGACAATTGGAAGACAAGCTGAATGGTATTCAGATGGACCAGAACGTTTATAAAAATGTTAAAAAGATATGTGGCACTTCCCGCATCACTGGGCCCATTATGCACAATGGTGTTGTTGTCAATAACGACACCAATAAAGCAAATATCATCGGAGAGACTTTCGAAAACAATCACAAACTCACTCTCCAAGATGGCGACCCGGAAACTAATGCAATCGTTAGTTCAGAGGTCCACAGTAAGTTGGACGACTTCAACGAGCCAATTGTTGTCTTTAACCCAACTAACAGTGCATACTTCGATGACACACGTGATAATGGTCACGGTTTCATCACACCAAATACCCTACAGAGTCTGGTTAAATCTCGACACCCTAAGAAGTCACCCGGTATCGACAACATGTCATACCACTCGTTGCGAAGGCTTTCTGCCTTATTCTTTATAAAGCTCTCCATTCTGTTCAAACCATGCTTACAACATGGGGTACTTTCCCCAAGCTTGGAGGCACGCTATTATTTGTCCAATAGAAAAAGTTGGGAAACCAACGTATCACCCCTCAAGCTTTCGCCCTATCTCGCTTCTCACTTGCATCAGCAAAATATATGAAAAATTCATATACGAGAAGCTAAATAACTTTGTCAGTGCCAGGCACCTAATACCTGATTTCCAATTCGGATTTCGAAGAGCGCACAGCACCACTATGGCTCTCAACATATTTCAAAACCACGTCTGCGTGTGGCTCTTTAATAAGGAACCCACCGTTGCGGTAAGCCTAGACGTTGAAAAAGCTTTTGATACGACTTGGATCGAAGGTCTCGCTTTTAAACTACTGAATACTGGCCTCAGTAGAACGCTATGTAGCATCATCTACCAGTTCGTTCGAAACAGAACCTTCCAAGTTAGAATGAATGGAAAGCTTTCCCGAACTTTTCACGCCGCTGCAGGCGTACCACAGGGCTCCATTCTAGGGCCCATCTTATTCAATATTTACACCTCCGATATTCCCCGCCCTGTGGACGGGAGAGTAAACCAAATATGCTATGCGGATGACGTCCTGGTGTACACGTCAACCAAAGGCCCTAACCTCGCAACAAATCGACTCAACCGTCACTTGGACGAACTGTACCAGTATTACAGTCGATTGAAAATTCGACTTAATCCATCCAAAGCAGTAGCTATAATTCTGAGTAGTAAACACTCCCAACCCGCTTCTCGATATTCACAGAATATTCGAATAAAAATGGGAGATACTACGATTAGACCACAGGACAAGATGAAATATCTCGGGGTCACTTATACCCCAAAAATTAATTTCATCAAACATGTGACCCACATTCTCCAAAGGGGCCTCGGTCGGTCTAAGCAACTGCACAACATCTTGAAGTGGAGCAACAGAGTTGACACCAAAGTTAAGCTTCTCTGCTATAAGCAGCTAATCCGATCTGGAATATCGTACGCCTTTCCCATATGGTCCTGCATATCTTCGGCTCAAATGGAAAGACTTCGGGTTTTCGAAAGGAAACTCCTCAGAAGATGCACCAATCATTCTAGAAGGCCTGACGGTCGTCATTACCCCAACTCTCACCTATACGAAGGCGCCTCCATTACCCCTATCGACGAGTACTTGCTTCAATTAGCATATAAGTACCTCGAAAACATTCAGAACAGCGAGAACCTACTTGTACGGGACTCTTGCGTTCTTGACCCTTCTCTCTCACGATCTCTTCGGATCAAACCCCCACAATTTCTTCTTCAGTACAAAACTGAAGAAAGCACCCTTCCCAACAACATTCCCCTCTATAATAGAGGATTCCTGGACCCATCCCATAGGGTCTACTATTAACAAACTAAACACACGAACGCACAGTACAAGACGGCACAAACACAAACATACACACCGACCAAAGAGCAGATTATCAGACGCCAAAGACGTGATCTGCGTTTACTACCGCACCCAAGACCCACCGGTCTTGTATGATTTCTTTCCCACCATCCCTCTATAAAAGTAGTTAGAGAACACTTGGACTAACACTGTCCACACTATCCTTGGATACCCCCCCTTTTTTCTTCTCTTTTCAGATGCCGCGAGACCGAGCCCAACATCCTCACAGATGTGGGTGATTCTGGTTATCGCAAGATGACCAGAAGTCAGAGACAAGATGAAGGACACATATGTCCTGTCTCGCTAAATTCGGCCTTCTCGCCACAATTTTTTTTTTTTTTTGATTCGAGATCAGTTGGGATGCAGAGGTCAAGGCGACGGCAAAAATAAAAATCAAACTATTGAAATAAATAAAACATAAATAAATAAATAATAAATAATCGCTTTTCAATATTGGACCCTTGAAAACGAGGAAGACCATTGAGGTAAGAAAATCAATTTAATAAAATATAACCCTACAACTCTAACCGAAGCTTGACTTTAAAACCGATCGAGAGACCGAATCGGAAACACGAACAGCGTGTTTGCGTCTGGTGCGGATGTTGTCTCATTTGTTGAGTTAACTTTGTAACGAAGAGCTGAACTTACTTCAGTGTTATCTGTCAAGAATAGTGCAGCCAATGACAATAATTTAATTAAAATCACCCACAACAAAGATTTCAGTGTGTGGGTATAAGATCGAGATCCATCCCCTTGTCCACATAAAGTTTCAGCTGAGTTCTTTGAGGAATTGGTGTCTGCATTGTTATGGCTTTGCAAAAATATAATTTATATATCCGAATGCCATCTCTGCAATTGTTTAGATATTTTAAGAACAATGGGAATATATATTTTTAAAAGTTTATATCTCTGGATTGTTTCGTCTTTACGGATGACAGCGTTGTGCGTTTGAAAGGTATTGAAATCAGAACGGCCCCATCTCGGATAAATGGCCACATTAATATCAGAGATTAAGTCCAAAAGACTGTTTAAATTGTACCAGAAACCCAGTTTGTTAATCCGCTAAATTCAGAGAAAAAAGGAAATTAATGTAGACCAGAAATAGTACTAGGCCCAAAGCAGACCCCTGTGGAACGCCGAGTTTAAAGGCTCTCAGTCATGCGACGTTTGGATGTCTGGTCTTGTTTGTGACCTTTTGAGCTACGCTTCCTACATATAAGCCCAGAAAGTTCACAAAGGCAGATTAGAGCATTCAGCCCGCTTTGTCCTGGCACTTCAGGAAAAAAGCGTAAGACTTACAGCAGAGGCTCTTATCGCCTCATACTTTTTCGTTAACCCATGACAATTTTCTGAAATCTCAGAAATTAGCTCGTAAGCCCGATGAATGATGTTGAGGTTTTGAGAAAGTTTCTTCGGTTCTTCGAGTGAGCTTTCGTCAAGCTTCGGTTGGCGTTTTCCAACTTATTGCTCTTTAAGACATCATACACAAATTCGGGTACCCGAGGAACTGACCTAGCACTTTCAGTAACCGCAGCTCTCCAAAAACACTGTCCATTTTCAACATTGCAACTGTTTTGAGGTTATGATTGTCAAGATATTTGAACGCCATTGGCGACATTTATAAGTGGTATAAAATAGAAAGAATATCAAATTAAATTTTATCCGGATATTGGTGATGCACTGGGTATGTTTATCTTAACATTAGCACAACACTGTAGCAAATACGTATAGATTTAGTTTAGTGGGGCAACCACCCCATTTATTGGCTTAAAGAGACAAAGTGAAGGACACATATGTCCTTGTCTCGCTTAAGTCGGCCGCTCGGCGCTCCATATATATTTTTTTTTTTGTGGATTTGGGATCAGTCGAAATAGAGGGATTCGAAGTAGGATGTACTCACCATCTCTCCCAATACACCGGTATAGCTGCCATTCGGTAAGAGTCTGCCCCATAGTTCGGTCTGTGAATTTATAGGCTCATAGAAGTCGGCCTTAAAATTTAACACTTTTGACAATGCGAGGATGATTTCAACCTCTAGACCAACAAAGTCAGTCCCTTTTGAGCCGCTTACCATCGGGTCATGTCGGTTTACTACAATCCTCATTGTGTGTCCTGCCAATATCGAGTTTATTAACGTATTTTTGGTCATTTCTGTTCTTATCGATTACCTTTAAAGTCCTTGATCCTTTCTTGAAATAGTGTAACTTTTTTCGTAAATCGACCTCTTTTCCAAACAGCCAATTCCTTTTTAACCACGAATTTCGTGTTGATGTTTGGACTTGGTGTAGTTGACACTCTGAATTGGCTGAACGTGTTTAAAGACAGAATATCCTTCGTGTCATAAAACATACGGTGACTTAACATGCTTACCCTTCCATGTTGGCAACCGGTTCAAGGAATATAATGTTCAAGACATTCTTCCAAATAATTTTCATGTCCTTTTCGAAGAGCCTATAATCGAAGAGAAGGACAAACTTTGCTCCTGTATCTAGAATCCTGTTGTCAGTGATGAACATCCACAGCCTCTTCATCTGTAAACATCAACAGTGAGTCTTCAGCGCTCATTTACTTACGTCAAATTGTTAAAAATTCAAACGCTTCTAACCTGCAACCCATTTGATAGCAAGACGAAGTGCATGTCACACTTTTGCGTTCGCATTTCCTTCAACACGCGAACCGTCTGATAATTGGGAGACCCCAGGTCCTCCATATCTGAAATCTTAAGTATCATATTCATCTGGAGTTTTGGATTTTCGTCGAAGAAGGCTTTGTCAAATAGCCTACAGTAGAGATCGTCAGTTATAATGGCGAGACACTGGCTCAGGTTGCTCCTGGAAAGGATATTGGTGAGCAGTAAACGTAACTCATCCAAATATCTGTTGAAATTCTCAGCGGGAGCGGCGGCCATTCTATAACCAATACGTTTATTTAAAAGCGTTTCTTGCAAGACTTGTCTCACCGAACTTAAATGAGTAGCCAGATACAAAGTAAAACACCACCAGGAGCAGGATGTACTGCATTACGGAGAGGACTACAGACACGACGGCCAACTACGATAGAAAATTGGTCACTGGTCAACTTGCTACAGTCAGAATATTATTTATGCAAAAACAATTAACCTCTTGGCAGGGAGTTCAACCGTAAATGTGGGACATATGGCAATGAGTTCCACGACTGAATAGCGTCAGTCTTATTTAACCTTGCACGGGGACGAAGAAAAGGAAACCTTGACATTCGATATAAACTGAATACTCAACAGCTGACGAACAAAGTTCAAGTTAACGAGAAGTAATAAAAACAATGTCACTTGACCCCTCATCGTCGCACCTCGGCAATGTGAAACTAGCTGCCTCTTGAAAGACCTCATTTTTTCGCCATATTAAAGGAGAGATCCGACCACGTACGACGTTGCGAAATATGCTGGGTAGTATTCTATATTTGCAGACATTTTTCGTGCCCTTTCTTTAAAAACATCTTTTTTATTTTTACAAACAAAGTGTTTCCAGTTTAACTTCTACAAGTAGCTCAAATATGAACTGCATCCAGTGAATGACTCCAAATCTTTGCCACCGTGGTCATTCCATTCACCACTCCCGATCTTCAGCCAATGCAATGAAGAGATATTAATATGCCTTGTGCGTAGGGTGTTAGAATATACTCACAGCTAGGCCGGCTTGTCGTAAGAGGCGACTAAAGGCCGAGTGGTAGGTGGGGTCCCAACGCGTCGCCTGATGAAATACCACCTCATCAAGCTATACGCTCCGTGAACTTGTCAGGAGAAAACCCTGGCCATCTTTCGGAGCTTGGCTGATGGACCGGTTCGAGAAAATGTTGGTTTAGGTGGTAGTCGGTCCCAAGGTGAGATACCACCCCGACACGCTGTACATTCCGCGATATCGTCGAGAAAACTATGTTTTTGATGTATGGCTGGTGGCCCGGACTGACACGGAGATAAGTCATGATAATACCTTCTGAAATAAAGAATTCCGGAGGTAAACTAATTTCCCATTCAGATCTCCGGGGGGGACTATGTCAGGGGGAACATCATGCAAATATTATGATAAATAACCGAACTATAAGAAATTCGTCATCGCATAATGGGGTTCTCTCTCGAGGCTCTGGCGACGTTCGACTGGTAAGTAATGGCATTTTGTAACATCAGGGATATCGGTTTCACCAATACGAATGTAAACGCCGTCCACCAATATTTGCAAACAGCGAAACCTGATATCCTTGCCCTAACTGAGCCCCAGCTCGATTCGTCAACTGATACGACATATCTTCGTTGCTCAAGATACGACCACATTCGAGATTCCGTTTTAAGGACGAAGTCTGCGTCTTCGCGCGGACCGGTCTGGCTTGCCAAAGGATGAAGGCGTTTGAACCCAAAAACTTGGACATCATATGGTTGAGAGTCGTGCTGGGGTATTCTGTTAAATTTCTTTGTTGTTTTTATCGCTCCCCGGATGATGATAGACTGGTGACACTTTTCGAATATCTTTCACGTACCGTCGGCTGGATACAGATCAACCACCCGGATTCTGAAATTGTCGTCCTTGCGATTTTAATGTACACAATTCCGCCTGGTTAGTGTATTCTAACAGAACCGACGTAAGTGGGAGGCTGGCGAAGATGTTCGCTGTTAGCCGCAATTTGACTCAATTCGTGGAGGAACATACGC
This sequence comes from Microdon myrmicae, assembly GCA_963931805.1. Lineage (NCBI taxonomy): Eukaryota > Metazoa > Arthropoda > Insecta > Diptera > Syrphidae > Microdon > Microdon myrmicae. The sequence goes on along the minus strand of OZ007500.1, from coordinate 150,931,556 downwards.
GAGCACCGGATGCCCGAGACGATTATGCAAAGACCCTGGACCTGTCGAACCGAGCATTTATACCATGCAGGTTGCTGCCCCACTGCGAAACTCAGGTCACTGCTTGGTATCTGTGGTGCAACAACTTGCATTTCAAGCGAATAACTGACCTAAGCAGCTTCGTCATGTATGGAGGTACGGGGCTGCCAACTGGGACTACTTGCGAGATATGGTCGTATCCTCACTGTGGTCGGAGGTGTGCTTTGGAGCCTCTGATGTTAACGCATGCGCGGAGTCGGCCACAGAGGTCATTCTTCTTGGGATGGAGATCTACCTTCCGCATTCCATCAAACGAAGTTCATCTGATAAGCCTTGATTTGATAAAATATACGAGCAGATCACAGCGGCAAAAAATAGAGCGTTTAAGCAATGGCACTCCAATCCCACCGAGGTTAATACTCGTAGAACGAATTTTGTTAGAATCGGCGATTGATACCGCGAAGAAGGCCTACAACGACAGTGTGATCAATAAACTTCTTGAGTGCCCAACTGGTTCGCGTCCCTTCTGGTCAATGGCAAGGGCTGTCAGTAGTAACTTCGCTTCCTCCTCTTTTCCTCCGTTAGTGACGGGCCGCGGCACGTTGGTCACAAATTCAAAAGATAAAGCTAATATGTTCGCCAATTTATTTTCCGCAAATTCAAACCTCAAGGCTGGTCTTTTGGAGCCACTTGTGGTCGCGCTGGTAAGGTCTTCGATGCGAGATATGAGGTTCTTCCTGTGTACTATTCAGCGCATTCTACGTGGACTGGACTGTAGGAACGAAACCGTCCCGGACGGAATACCAGCAATAGTCCTTAAGAACTGTGCTCCAGAACTGTCGCCAGTTCTTGGCATACTCTTTCACTTGTCTTATGCACGAGGGACCTTTCCTACTTACTGGAAAATCGCTCGAGTTCGGCCAATGCCGAAGAGGGGAAAATAGTGTCTCCCACATACTTACCACCCGATATCATTACTTTCTATGTTATCTAAGGAAAAGGTCATCAATGCCGAGTTAATTAAGTATTTGGAGTGCAACGGACTTCTGAATGATCATCAATACGGGTTCCATGGCAGGCGGTCTATGGGAGACCTTCTGACCCTTATAACCGATATATGGGCATTTGCAATTGAGGGGCATGGTGAGTCAAGGGCGGTCGCATTGGATATCTCCAAGGCCTTTGATCGCGTCTGGAACGGGGCATTGCTGAGCAAACTTCGTTCATATAGACTTCCCCAGCAGCTTTGCGACTGGACGAAGAGCTTCGTCAAAAATCGATCGACCCGGGTTATTGTGGACGGCGAGTGTTCGAATCTGTATCCTGTTCATTTCGAGGTGACTGAAGGTTCTATTTTGGATCCAACCTTGTTTTTGCTTCAAATAAATGATTTGTTGGAGTTGACGGATAACAAAGTGTTCAGTTTCGCAGATGATAGTACAATTGTTTCCTCTTTTTCGAGTGATCGGTGGATTAGTGCATCAACGTCGCACCACCTGAGATGTAGTCAGATCCACTCTCTGAGTCGGGATCTGGATAAGGTCCTGCTGTGGGGAAAGGCCAATCTCGTCGACCTCAATGCAACGAAGACGTAGTATACAAGATTCATGAAGAAAAGTGGATCATCGGTTCCACAGCAGATGATGAATGGCCAGACCCTCGAATCTGTGGAAAGCTTGAAGTTACTTGGCGTTATGGTGTATGGGAATGTATCGTGGCATAAAAACGAGTCGCACACCGCCAGGTCCGCCTCAGGAAAACGGAGTTATCTTTTTAGAGCCAAGAAATATTTTACTCCGGCCCAACTTCTTCTCCTATATAAATCCAAATTAGACCCGCGCTCAAATATTGCTCTCATGTTTGGAGCTTTGCTCCTAAACATATCCTCGACCTACTTGAGAGCATACAGAGACGAGCCATCCGCCTGATCGGGGACACGGCGTTGACCTCGAAAAGATAGTCGCTATCACAGCGAAGGCGCGTAGCCGACCTCTGTCTGTTTTACGGATATTATCACGGGTACTGTTCTTCGGAGATTCGTGGTATTTTTTCGCACAATTCGGTTTACATGCAAGGCAATCCGACGGATCGCACCGATTTGCAGTTCATTTTCCGACGGCGCGAACATCTCAATTGCACAGAGTAGGCGAAGCAGTCGCAAAAAAAAATCAGCACGTGTGAATAGGAAAGCTGTTGTTTACCAGCAAGACAACGCGAGGGCTCGTGTAACACGGGTGGCCTTGGAGGTGATATCCCCACTAGGCTTTTTGTTTACACTAACACGCGCATAAAAGAGAATTTCAGAGCACAGTGCGAGCGGATGGAGAAGAAGTGGATAAGTGGAGGTATCGATGTATATTGGTCTTGAATGCCTGGACATCACAACGTCGAGGAAACACGTGATCGGGTAGAACAGTCCACATTCGTGTGCTTCGACTAAAGAATGACCATTTATGTATATTTGTGCGCCTGAAGTTGGCTTTCAACGTGAACTGATGCGAATTCTCAGATTGATGGGTATCGCGGAAAAATGTCGGAAGTGACGGAACACATTCAACAAGTTCTGTTGAGCAACGACCGTGGTAATACCTATAGAAAAGCGATAGGCATGATACGTTGCGACTATGTTCTAATGACGGAATTAAACGACTCACAGCAGAGTCCCCAATAAGTTTCACTGCCAGTTCTTGAATCCTGTCAAGCATATATGGGAGTTGAACTCCATTTTGGGACGAATGTACAACTTGTAAATAGTGGCCAGATTGTATGGAGTGAAGTATCTTTTACATCTCTTAAGTAACCCCATACATTTGACCGCACTTTTCGCCACTTCAAATTAAGAGTTGAATTAAGTCGAGTGCCGAGGATTAATAGTTCCTTGGCTTCGTCGATGCAAGTGCCGATCATCGACAGTGTATTTATTTTGGGGTTCGCCTTTCACAACAAGAGGCAGCACTGAGCTTTTAAGGCATTGAATTCTACTCGGTTATATAATCCCCATCTCGTTGAGGTCGGAATTTAATATATTAAGCCTAACTTACTGTTTTAGGTAATTGAAAAGAGATCATTTATAAAGAGTAGAAAGAGAGTGGGTGAGCGTGCAGAACCCTGGGGAACACCGCAATGAATTTGAAGGGAGGCAGATTTCACACCGTCAAGAACCACTTGGATTGAACGACCAGAAAGATAGTCTCTTATCCATTGGATCAGGGAATTGTCCACTCCATATGAATGAAATTTTGATAAAAGGGCTGGATGCCAAACTCTGTCGAAAGCTTTCGAGATATCCAGTGCAACAACCGTGCTTTCTCCGAAGTAGTGGATGGAATGGCTCCACTTTTCGGTAAGGTACGCCATCAAATCTCCTGTGGACATGTTGCTACCAAAGCGATATTGACGGTCGTTGAAGAGGTCATGTGATTCCAGATATTTCGAAAGTTGACGATTGATAAGTGATTCTGTGGCGGTTTCGCCAAACCCCACGGCCCACTTACCTGAAAAACCCCCCATATCCGCAACCCAACTCTCATTGTCTCCCACCTGAAAATATTTCCTTTTCCAAGGACATTAATGCATACAAGCATTACATAAAATTCCTAAAAAGAATTGCATCTACAAGGCCATTCATACATTACTAATGCATCTCTACATTAGCGACCCAAAAACCGAATTTCCAATTAGTATAGATATTCCTATAATTCAATCCAGCCGTCGCCATAGATACCCTGTGTTGCTGAAACGAACAAACGGCGCTTATTTCAGCGACGCCCCAGTCTCTCTTTTAAGTGGACTGTATTTTCCGGCACTGGCCGGCCAACGATGCTTTCTCAATTCCAAGGATTGTACCTCCAGAGCCGGACTCTTCTCCGGATGAAACGGGCGTTTGAGTCTTGCCCAGTACGAATCTCTAATCGACAGAAACTATAAACGCAATCAAGTAAATTCAAAACGTGACCCAATTATACGCTTATATTCCTATTTATTTCTTATTCCTGATTATTGGTTATATTTTACAATAATAAATCTTTATCTCTTTATGACGCTAGTCTTGATCAAAACTGATTGGGCAGGAGTTCCTTCGACGACTCCTACTGCTTCAGCGCCGCGCTCGCCTTTTATTGCCAGCAGCTGTCTCCTCGTCCGCTTGTTTTCGATAAATCACTCGTTTCCTGTTGAGTGATTTATCGCGACTGGTATACAGCTGCCTGTTATGCTCCTCCCTCTTGAGTGCTTGTGCGCCGATGTCGAGTGCTTGTGCGCTGGTGCTGATCGCATCGCCAACACCATGCATAATTGACACAGGTGGTATACACAACCGTCATTGTGTATACTTTCCGAAGACTTGCAACTATTGATTCAGTTGCAAGCACTTCTCGCGGAAATATTTCTTTGTTTGAATTTTCAAACAATCACCGACGCCAAGTTTCGCCGCCAGATCGGATTCAATAGCATAAACATATGCAAAACAAAAGAATCCGATACTCCCAGTCGGCAGAGAGACGATATACGATCTCTATTGCATGAATTATCGCATTCCCTTTTAGCATCTAATGAGTGGCTGCTATTTAGACAGCTGACCCTCATTGCCGAAAGATGCCGTAGGTCGTTTCACCATTGTTCTTTTTTTCCTCGTTTCAGGTTCTGTTTATCCTTGGCTAAACGCATCGATGAACACGGTGGTGTGTACGAACACCCACACATACACCCACGCGTCCCCGAGATCGCTTTCCATAGGTCACTGGTCAAAGGAAATTTCATTTCCTTTTCACCACACCACCAAACTCACCCCAAACGAGGATCGAATCACTGAATCCATTTCCATCCGCCGGCCGCCGGCCGCTATGGTCGTTGCCGACTTCTGCTCTCCGGTGCGTACGGAGACGCGAAAATAATTACCGTCGAGTCGAGTAGAGTAATCGGGTTATTAAGTAAAAAGTAATTTCGTTGTATCAGTAGTGTTCACTGTCATATATTTCCCTTTTGGTGCATCCGTTCGTCGTCTGTGTAATTGCAACTGTAAACTAATTAAATGTACCCCGATTTGTTTTAAATAAAAAGAACCTCTCAAGAATAAACAGATGTGTGTTTTGCGTATTTATTTCTGGTGGACAGTGTTTTCACTTTTCCTGTTGTGGACGTGGCGAAGTTTCGTTTCTTGTGGTGTTTTCTTCGGTGCAAACATTTGGTGACGATTCGGTTGGCGGAACTTTAGCTTTGTGATGCTAGTGGAAGCAGTGGGTGGATGGTAGAATCCGCGTCCATGCCGACGCACAGACCATCCATACCCACAATCCCATTACCTTCGAGAGAATAGAATTTAGAGCTATGACCCGATAAGAAGAGAGGGACGATTTGTCGCCCTTCTTGGTAATAGGCTGAATGTTCGCTGACTTCCATCTATTTGGAAACGGCAAGTAGAATAAGACAAATGGAGGATTTTCCGCAATGGTTTAGCGAGTGAAGAGGAACATCTCTTCAAGAGAATGCCACCTGGACCAGTGTAAGGATCTTCTTGTCACTCACTTTAAACATCACACACACTTTGGAATCCCTCTTTAAATAAAACACTTTTTGTTCTTTGTTGCTTCATTCTAAGTTACTTTACTCGCACTTATTAAAACGTATTCTTACTAGATCTATTTTCAAAGTTATTTTATCTAGTTTACATTTATTAAACACGTATTGTTCAATGTTATTTTATTTAGTTTACACTTATTAAACACGTATTGTTACAAGATCTATTTTCAAAGTTATTTTATCTAGTTTACATTTATTAAACACGTATTGTTCAAAGTTATTTTATTTAGTTTACACTTATTAAACACGTATTGTTACAAGATCTATTTTCAAAGTTATTTTATTTAGTTTACATTTATTAAACACGTATTGTTCAAAGTTATTTTATTTAGTTTACACTTATTAAACACGTATTGTTACAAGATCTATTTTCAAAGTTATTTTATCTAGTTTACATTTATTAAACACGTATTGTTACAAGATCTATTTTCAAAGTTATTTTATTTAGTTTACACTTATTAAAACGTATTGTTACAAGCTCTATTTTCAAAGTTATTTTATTTAGTTTACACTTATTAAACACGTGTTGTTACAAGATCTATTTTCAAAGTTATTTTATCTAGTTTACATTTATTAAACACGTATTGTTCAAAGTTATTTTATTTAGTTTACACTTATTAAACACGTATTGTTACAAGATCTATTTTCAAAGTTATTTTATTTAGTTTACACTTATTAAAACGTATTGTTACAAGCTCTATTTTCAAAGTTATTTTATTTAGTTTACACTTATTAAACACGTATTGTTACAAGATCTATTTTCAAAGTTATTTTATCTAGTTTACATTTATTAAACACGTATTGTTCAAAGTTATTTTATTTAGTTTACACTTATTAAACACGTATTGTTACAAGATCTATTTTCAAAGTTATTTTATTTAGTTTACACTTATTAAACACGTATTGTTACACGATGTATTTTCAAAGTTATTTTATTTAGTTTACACTTATTAAAACGTATTGTTACAAGCTCTATTTTCAAAGTTATTTTATTTAGTTTACACTTATTAAAACGTATGATAGGTATGACACCAACAAGCAATCTCCTCCCGACCGTCCTGGTCAAAAATCCAAAACCCACTTTTCGTCCGTTCTGGACAACTCTCAAAACACAACTCTCGGTTATCTCACCGTCTCGGTCGAGATTCAAAATTCAACCCACCAACGAAGACCTGTTTTTTCTTCATCCTGAAGGTCGAAGGATATGGCATTTCTTTCTTTATCTTTCCCGGCTTGGGATCAAACGCGGAAACACAAAGGGAAAAATCAACAGAGGATCGTGCGAATGCACATTTATAATCCTCTATGTTGATATGCGCTAAACGAATGTGTAATTCGTTTTATGATGCCTGTTGTTTGTTCTAGCCGACTCGGCAAGGATCCCTTTTGTAAGGATACGTTAGGGAATAGAAATAGAGAATTGTGCTAATGAGCATTTCTGATTCTCTATGTTGTTTATTGTAGTCGAATGGGCCAGGATCTTTTCCGTGGGGAATCGATACAAAGGCGAATATTTTCCTTTTGTTTGTTTTAACTTAATTTTGTTAAAACGAAAACTGGCGTTGGTTGTTTTAATTGTTTTAGATAACCATTTTTCTGAGGTCTCGTAAAATTGCTGGCGCGCAATTTTTTATGATACTCAATGGTTTTGTTTGAAGGACGGCATCTGGCCTGCACATTTGGCTCTTAGGGGTTGTTGTGGTGAACCCTTGGTTCAATGATTATGTTTCCCAGTTTTTTATGTGAGCAAATTGAACGTTTAGTTCAATTTGCTTGGAGTTTAATTGATTAGCGCAAATCGAACGTTTAGTTCGATTTGTTTGCTATCAATTTATGCGGGACAAGGTGTATGGGGTAATACTTTGATTTAGCATTATGTCACATCCTTTAAGTGGATGGTTTTGGCGTGTATCGCCGTTAGTGGCGGAGACTAGCTCCAAAAGGGTAATTTTTATGGGATGGGTGGTTGTGGTCGTAACACCAGCGGATTCGTTTGTGTTTAGCTCCTTGATTGCGCGGGCAACAGCACGCGAATTATGTTTTCTTAAACTCCACTTGAGTGAAATGAAGGAAAACACTTCTAAATAAAACTTATATTTTATTCAATTTTGAATTTAAGAAACGTCTGCTCTTCAGAGTGCCGTTTTGTAAACTAACCGGTCAATTGGAAAGTCCCCGGCCCGACACATAGAGGGCGGCACTAGAATTAAATCCATATGATTTGTAGTTAGCCCTAACCTTCAAAAGACGCGTGTATAAATTTGACAGATGTCGGATCATTAGTTTGTGAATTATAGTATTTTGAGTGAAGCAACTTCTGTTATTGTGAAAAAAATGGATAAAAAGGAATTTCGCATGTTGATAAAATATTGCTTTTTGAAGGGAAAAAATACATTTGATGCAAAAACTTGGCTTGATGACGAGTTTCCAGACACCGCCCTAGGAAAATCAACCATCTAGGATTGGTATGCTAAGTTTAGACGTGGTGAAATGAGCACCGAAGACGGTGAACGCAGTGGACGCCCAAAAGAGGTAGTTACCGACGAACACATTAGAAAAATTCACAAAATGATTTTGAATGACCGTAAATTGAAATTGAATGAAATAGCAGGCATTCTAAAGATATCAACTGAACGTGTACATCATATCATTCACGAATATTTGGGTATGAGAAAGCTCCGTGCAAAGTGGGTGCCGCGAGTTAACACCTGTAGGGAACACAACAACAAATACCTTACCCACCTCTAAAAACATCAAGCATACGACCCAATCATCTTCCCTTTTCATATAAATCCAAACAATCATCTAACCACCTTATCACAATCCATACCACAATTAATTCATATTTACTCCATTCATCAAATGCTTAAGAACACAGATCACAACCCATATCACAATTAGTCCATATCACAATTCATATTTACCTTATTCATCGAATACCCAAAACCACGATTAACGTAGACCCAATGCCTCCTTATCATAACCAATATTTGCTCTATGCTAATTCATCAAAACGCATCTTCATCACGACGCAGATAACAGTGGCCCCAGGGGTATAAATACTATGAAGAACCCATCAGTAGCGGCTCTCTCTACAAAGCGAGAACATAAAATTAATTAATAAAAATATTTTTAAAATGACAATAAAGTTTAGTTAATTTACTCGCGCGAGCTCACTTTTGACCAAAAACAACGACGAGTTGATGATTCGGGGCAGTGTTTGGAGATGATCAAGCGTAATAAACCCGAGTTTTTGCGTCGATATGTGACAATGGATGAAACATGGCTCCATCATTTCACTCCGAAGTCCAATCGACTTGCACACGATGAACCCGCCCCAAAGCGTGGAAAAACGCAACAGTCGGCTGGCAAGGTTATGGCGTCTGTATTTTGGGATGCGCGCGGAATAATTTTCATTGACTATCTTGAAAAAGGAAGGACCATCAACAGCGACTATTACACAGCGTTATTGGACCGTTTGAAGGACGAAATCGCCAAAAAAACGACCGCATTTGAAGAAAAAGAGAGTGCTGCTTCACCAAGACAATGCACCGTGTCACAAGTCAGTGAAAACGATGGCAAAAATCCATGAATTAGGCTTCGAATTGCTTCCGCATCCACCGTATTCTCCAGATCTGGCCCCCAGCGACTATTTCCTGTTCTCAGATCTCAAAAGAATGCTCGCTGGGAGGAAATTTTCGTCGAATGAAGAGGTGATCGCCGAAACTGAGGCCTATTTTGAGTTGCTTCACTCAAAATACTATAATTCACAAACTAATGATCCGACATCTGTCAAATTTATACACGCGTCTTTTGAAGGTTAGGGCTAACTACAAATCATATGGATTTAATTCTAGTGCCGCCATCTATGTACCAGGCCGGGGACTTTTCAATTGACCATTAAACTTACCCTAACATAAAATCTTATCATCATCATCGGCACTACAACCGAGATCCGGTCTTGGCCTTAATTAACAAGTCTCTCCACCGGTGTCTGGCCCTTATAAGAGACTTGTTAAATTGTCCATAATAATTTGTTTTTCCGGGCAAGGTTATTAGCCTTGCGCCAAACATAAAATATATATATATATATATATATATATATATATATATAGGTTTATTTCTCTACGTTGCAATATAATATCTTTCTCGCAATGGATATTATATTGCAATTAGTGTAATATTCATTTTCGTGTTTCCACGAGTTCTTGCTAATTATCTTTGAGTTTGTTCATCTGGATGAAATGTGCAATTAGGTAACAATGTTGTGATATACATTATATTCTAATTTGGTTATTCCATATTTTATGTTTCTTAGAATTTTTGTTATTTGTTACCTTTTGAGTTTTGTTCTTAATAGTATTTCTGTTTAGACAAAATGTGTAATTAGGTTACACATTTTGGTTGATGGGTTTTTGTGTCGTCAAGGATTCTTTGACGTAACACGCGTTCGGAAGTAAATCTGGGTCATGGTGTGCTGCGTATGCTCAAGCTGAGCCGGAACTGATATGGTATTAGGCAGAGTATAGTACGTGGCAAAATGTGCAGCAAATAGATTCACCCTCTCTATTGCACTGGTGATTGGTCTGTCATCGGCTATAAGCGAAGGAATGGACGAGGAGACCGAGTTTTGGATGTTTTTCCCGAATCTCAACAAGTTTCTACTACCTGTGGAAGAGTGTAGTATTTTTTGTCTCACTTTCTGGTCATACAAGAACTTTGCGCGTTGAATATGCGCTTTGCATTCATTTCTAGCACTCTTGAATCTTGTCCGGTTTTGTTCAGTATTGTTTGATTTATACAACCGGAAGCTCAACACTTTAGCCTTAAGCGCTTCTCTGCACCCGGAATCGAACCACACATTTCTCTTGAGTTTGATACTCTTTAACCTGGTAACACCCACTGATGTGAAATAAAGGCTCGCATGCCAAGTAGAATAGAAAACTACTTCTCAGAACCATTTGAAATCCGGGACGGACTAAAACAGGGGGATGGCCTCTCACCATGTCTTTTTAACCTTATGCTCGAGTATGTCATTGTAGCGTTAAGCAAGGATAGTGAAGAATGTGAATTGAACACACGATGAAACGGTTGAAAAGCGAAGCAGTGAAGCATCAGACTACTGACCGTGTTTCAAATTCGATTTTAAAACTCGACTATACTCCACTGATGTGAATTGTTGTGTTATCCGCTAAGGTATACGGTTCTGATGTATTTTTCTTATTCGATTTTTCGTTTGGTGCTTCTTCATTATTTTGCTTGCGAATTGTGTGTGTATCTGTTAGATTCGCTACATCATCAGAAAGGTACATGACGATAACATGGCCGAATCATCCCTGAACGGCGTCACACAAGTGTTCGCGTATGCGGATGACATCGCCGTTTTGGGCGATAATCTAGAAACTGTAAGTAGAAACAGTGAAATCACCATGCAAGTGGCAGAAGAGGTGGGTCTAGAAATAAATGAAGACAAAACAAAATACATGATTACGGCGAGAGCAGCTGGACCTCATAGAACACACATAAACATCAGAGGCAAGATATTTGAAAATGTCAAAGAATTTAAATACCTCACAAAACGGGAAGAAAACAAATTCCGCGTATTCGAGAATAAAGTTCTAAGGGATATCTTTGGCGGTAAATATGACGAGGAAGCAGGACAATGTAGGAAACTCCAAAACCACGAATTGGAAGAGCTATACTGCAAACCTACAATAGTGAGAATAATCAGATCGCGAAGATTAAGATGGGCTGGACATGTGGCGCGAATGGGCAACGATAGGACCGTGCATAGAATTCTTGACGGTAAGCCAACGGGAAAGAGACCGACAGGGCGGCCGCGACGGAGATGGGAGGACAATGTTAGGTTGGACCTCGAAGAGATCGGATCGGATGGACGAACGTGGAAGGAGAGCGCACGGGACAGGGAACAATGGCGGGGTCGAGTCGGTGAGGTCATGAACTTTCGGGTTCCTACAGGCCAATAAATAGTAGTAGTTATAAATAAATGTTTAAAAACTATTTGTGGCCTTATCCTAGTGATTGGAAGTGTATATAGCTCGATGGGAAAATTCCGTTCAAACGGGAAGACTATCGCCGCGCAAAAAGCGTATTTTGAAGCATGTGTCAAATCATGTTTTTTAGAAGGAAAGGGAAGAGACCGATAGGACGGCCGCGACGGAGATGGGAGGCAATGTTAGGTTTGAAGAGGAATGAAGCTCAAACACCCTAAGCACAGGTGGTCCTAGCACTATCATTAGTGCTCTATAATTCGTTGTTTGTTTTGGTGCTCCTATTCTTGGCCCCTTTTATTCGTAGTAGGGTTTCAACCTGTTATTGTGTACCCCCATTGTTGCTGAAACGAAAAGAGAAAAACCGAAACAACAAACGGCGCTTCGCTAGCGCTGCCTCAGTCTCTCTCTGAGTGGACTGTATTTTCCGGCACTGGCCGGCCAACGATGCTTTCTCCTCAAATTTGAGGGATTGTACCTCCAGAGCCGGACTCTTCTCTGGATGAAACGGGCGTTTTAGTCTTGCCCAGTACAAATCGAAAGTGAAAACGACCGAACGAAAGAAGACAAACCAACCGACCAAAGAAAATCTCGACGAAGCGAAAAAACCAGGTTGCAATAATATCTAGGGAATACTTGCTTATTCCCTATAGTTTATTGCTGAGTATTTACAATAAAAATCTGTCTCTTTACACTAGTCTTGAACAAGACTGATTGGGCAGGAGTTCCTTTGACGACTCCCACCGCTTCAGCGCCGCGCTCGCCTTTTATTACCAGCAGCTGTCTCCTCGTTCGCTTGGTTTCGATAAATCACTCGTTTCCTGTTGAGTGATTTGTCGCGATTTGCCCAGTGGTTGTGTGTCGATGCTGAGTGTTTTGTGTGCCGGTGTCGAGTGCTTGTGCGCCGGGAAGTATGCATCGCCAACAGTCTCCCCCGCAGTGCGAAGCACTTCAACGTGTGGCGGCGATGTTGTCGCTGGAACCAGCACTACTACGCGGCGGGTTGGCCTTCGTAGTGTTCCCCATGTCGTCCTCACGTCCAGAACTCTGATCCTTCCATCGGGTCCGGGATATACCGCTTGCACTTCCCCACGGGGCCAGGTATTGCGGGGCAGCGATGAGTCCACTACCAGGACTATATCTCCGACTTGTGGGTCGGTGGTATCTTGGCCGGAGATTCTTCTTGGCCTCAATGTCGGCAGGTATTCTTTTACCCATCTTTGCCAGAAGTGGTCCGTCAGTCGCTGCGCCGTTCTCCAGTTCGTCTTACTGACGAGGTCGTGATCGTCAAACTCATCGGGTGCCATCGCACCACAAGAGCGCCCTAGCAGGAAATGGTTCGGTGTGAGGCTCTCTTCGTCGTTCGGGTCCGTGCTGACGTGGGTCAGTGGGCGTGAGTTGACGACGTGTTCTGCTTCGGTCATCAGGGTGTACAGTACCTCTTCTGGCGGCGTCCTGGAGTGTAGAGTGGCGGTCAAGGCCGTTTTTACCGATCGCACGAGCCTCTCCCATGCTCCACCCATATTGGGGCATCCAGGTGGTATAAACTTCCATCTGATGATATGCCCGTTATTGGACTTCTCCAGCTCCTTGCTTGCCCCGGTGAAGTTGGTCCCGTTGTCGCTCCAGATGGTCCTCGGAGTCCCTCTTCTTGCGGCCATCCGTCGCAGGGCCATGATCATGGAACTGGCGCTGAGAGAATTGGCCAGCTCCAGGTGTACGGCTCTCGTGGTTAGGCATGTAAACAGCACTCCCCAGCGCTTCTCGATCCTTCTTCCGATAGCGACCTGCATTGGTCCGAAGTAGTCCACCGCGGCGGCAGTGAACGGGTGTTGGTGGTGGTGCAGTCGTTCGATCGGTAGGTCTCCCGTGGGTGGCACTTGAGGGGTGCATTTGTGGACTCTGCACCATTGGCATCGGTGTATCACTCCTTTTGTGGATGCTCGTAGCCCTAAGATCCAGGATCTCTGCCGAAGCTCGTTCATCACGGTTGCGGTGTTGCCGTGGGCGAACCTCTTGTGATAGTGGTCGATCAAGAGGCGGCTCAGACGATGTTTCCCGTCCAGCACAATGGGATTTGTTCTCCAGCCGTCGATCGTTATTTTTCTCGTCCGGGACCTCAGCTTCATCACTCCATTTTCGTCGAGGTAAACATCTATTTTGCGCAGCCGACTCGAGCTTTCCGGTGGTCTTCCTTCTCGCAGGCGGGCCACGTCTCCTGCGAAAGTGTCCTGTTGGCTCATTCTGACCAGTTGCTCTTCGGCCCTGTCCAGATGTTTTTGACGCAGGGGTGTGAATGTCTTCTTCTCGGCTTTGGAACATGTGGGTGTTTGTTGCCTTCGGGACTTCGGTGTTTTGGCTGATATTCGCCGCTCTCTCTTCTCTTTTAGCGTGTCTATAAATTGAAACACGCGTGCTGTGGTTCTCAGCAGACGCAGCCAGTCGGAAAATCGTTCCGGGTTCGGTGTGGGTGGTTCGACCACTCTCGCCGCGGCTACCACTTGGGGGCCTTTTTCTTCTCCAGTGACTGTCGCCGGGTTCGCCTCGAAGTGCCGGTTTGGCCACTTGTCTCCTTCCTCGTACAGAAACGCGGGTCCCTTGAACCACCTCGCTGTGCTGCTGAACTCGTTTGGTATCCCTCTGGTAGCGTCGTCCGCCGGGTTTTCTTTCGTCGGCACCCATCTCCAGTCCCGTGGTCCTGTCAGCTCTTCGATTTCCGCCAATCGATGGGCTACGAAAGTCTTGAACTTGCGTGGCTCCGATTTTATCCACTGCAGTACTGTGCTGGAGTCGGTCCAATACCATTTCTCCGATATTTGGAGCCTAAGCTCCTTCTCTATTGTGGCCGCTAATCTGCTTCCCAACAAGGCAGCCTGTAACTCTAGTCGGGGCATGGACACTGGTTTTGTCGGAGTTACCCGGGCTTTACCGGCGATCAGGGTCACGCTCACTCTTCCATCGGGTTCCGTCGTCCTCCAATAAACTGCGGCTGCGTATGCCTCTTCGCTGGCATCGCTGAAAGTGTGCAGCTGACCTTCTTCCTGACTGCTCGACAGGCACCGAGGAATCCTCAGACCTTTGAGGATGGACGTCTCTTTTAAGTAGGTGGTCCAAGCGGTCCTCTGTTCCTCTGGGATCTCATCATCCCATCCGATTTTGGCGCGCCAGACGTCTTGGATCAGCTTCTTCCCCTGTATGAGCACTGGCGTTGCGAACCCCAGTGGGTCGAAGGTTGACATCACCGCGCTCGTGACTTCCCTCTTGGTAGGCATTCTTCTCCCGGTGAGGACTTGTGGGGGGGTGTTCCGGAACTCTACGTTGAAAGCCAGGATGTCCTCCGTCATCATCCATCTGAGTCCGAGGGTCTTCTCTTCCTTCGATAATTCCACGGCTTCTGACTGGGGCTGCTCCTGAAAACCTGAGAAAATTTGGGGTTGATTACTACTCCACCCTTTGAGTCGGAATCCCGCCTTAGCATGTATCCTCTCCACCGCCTTTGCCACGTCCCTGGCTTCTTCTACCGTCGCAAAACTCTGTAGGTAGTCGTCCATGTAGTGGTTTTCACGGATGGCTTGCGCCGCTCCCGGATGTTCCTTCTCGAAATCCTTTGCGTTCTTGTTCATCACATAGATCGCGGTTGATGGTGATGAGGTGGCTCCGAACACTACGGACGTCATCCGATATTCTTCCGGTTTGCTTCTTGTGTCTCCGTTGCGCCAAAGAAACCTTAGGCAGTCGCGGTCGGCTTCGCGCATCTGGATTTGGAGGAACATTTCCTTGATGTCAGCGACGACGGCGATTGGTCTTTCTCGAAATCTGACCAGCACCCCCACGATCGATTGGAGGAGGTCCGGTCCGGGGAGTAGAGCGTCGTTAAGGCTCTTGCCGTCGAACTTGGCTGCTGCGTCGAGTACTATCCGCGGTTTTTTCTTCGTCGGGTGTATCACTGCAAAGTGCGGGAGGTAGAAAGTCCTTCCGGTGATGGAGTTCGCCGGCGCCTTTTCTGCATACCCGTTCTCTAGCAAATTGTCCATTTGCTCCAGGTACATCTTCTTCAGGTCCTCGTCTTGGCCCAGTTTCCTCTCGATATTCAGAAGGCGCCGATAGGCCTGGCTATAGTTGTTGGGCAGCATCTCATCGTCGCTTCTCCATAGAAGGCCCGTTTCGTATCTTCCGTTTGGCAGTCGTCTCGTGGTTTTTTCCAGAACCTCTATGGCCCTTCGGTCGGCGTCGTTCTTGGGGCGTCGTGGTTGCACTCCCAATGCTTCGATTTCGAAATGGCGTCTAACGAGCGATTCTGTCTCGTCTTCCTTAGTTCTGCCATAGTTGACGAATCTCACCGGCGCGCTGCTCCTGGCCTCGCACCCGTGCAGAACCCATCCCAGGCTGGTAAGCGAAGCGACTGGTTCGGTGCGTCTCCCCTTCCTCAGACTCCTTGTGACTATCAGGCCCCAGTTGTCCTGGCCGATGAGCAATTTAGGTTCCTGTTGGGTGTAGGTCAGTTGGTCTCCGAGGTCTCGTAGATGCTCGCATCTCTCAATCGTCTCCTTCTTCACCTCCTGCTTCGAAAGTTTAAAGTTAGGAAGGGTTCTTACCTCGATCGAGTATCCGGTCCGGCCATGGGCTCCTTTGACTCGCACATGGACTCTTTGCGAGTCGTTCCTCCTGATGCCCAGTTCCCCGACTGTCTCCAAAACGAGCGTTTCCCGCCTGCCTTTCGCACCGATCTTCTCGGCGACCGACGAGTCCAGTAACGAAATAGTGGATCCCTCGTCAAGCAGAGCCAATACCCGAGCCGACCCCTTGGGTCCGTAAAGGTCCACTGGAACCATCTTCAGGTAGGCTTTGGTGCTACTGATTGTGCGCATGG
Source organism: Microdon myrmicae (assembly GCA_963931805.1). NCBI lineage: Eukaryota > Metazoa > Arthropoda > Insecta > Diptera > Syrphidae > Microdon > Microdon myrmicae. The sequence continues at coordinate 150,915,080 of OZ007500.1, read as the reverse complement.
AGGTGACCACCTCTCCTCTAGTTTGCTCGTGGCCGTGGCCTGATGGCGACGTGTCCTGGTATGACCTTCTTCCTCTTCTGGGTGCCATTCCTGGTGGAAGTTCGTCCGGGTGGAGGATGACGTGGTGTTCCCTTGAACATCTATCGCACGGTGGTGCCCTGCAGTCTGCCTTTCGGTGTTTGGAGCAAAGGCATTTAAAACAAAGCTTTGCCGTTTTTGCCAGATTCCATTTTTCCCGATTACTGGCCTTCTTGAACGTGGGGCATCTGGGGGTGTCGTGGTCCTTCAGACAAACCGGACACTCTGGTTTGATTCCGTTCCCGGGTGCATCATTCTCTCGAACGGCGTGGATCGATCTCCTTCCTGAACTGCGTCGTCCTTGGGATGATGCTCGTTGATGGTAGCCTCCTCTCGGCTCCCATGATACTTCTGGTGGGGCGAAATTGGCACACATGTCTGCCTCTACCTTCATGAAGTCGCTGAAAACCCTCAGCTCCGGCTGGTCCTCTCCTCCATGGCTGTTGTAGTACGCGAACCACCTGCACCTCATGGATGACGGGATCTTTGTCGCCAGTTCTCTTACCACCTCGGGTGCGTTTAGAAACTGCTGCTTGCCCAGCGCTCTGATGGTGGCCACGGAGTTCATAACCCGGCTGGCGAAGACTCCAATATCGCTCGGGTCTTCGGTGACCCGAGGCAGGGCTCTCAGCTTTGTCAGCTCTGCTACGGCCAACGCTCCCGGCCTTCCAAAGCGAGCCTCTAGTCCTTCCATTACCTCTTGGGGGTCCTCGGCGATAAACAGGAGGCTTCTGACAGCCTCTCTTGCTCTTCCTTTTAGAGCTCTCCGGAGACGCGCCAAGTTCTGCGCGTGGGTGAATCCGACGGAGGTATCAACAAACGATCTCCTGAAAGTCAGCCACTCTTCGCTGGCACCGTTGAAATCAGGTAGTTCCACCATTTGCCTCGAGGTACTTGCTCCGGGGGGTGTTCGCAAGAGCCTGGCTATGGTCTGGGTCAGATCCTGGATCTCGCTCCTTCCTTGATCGCGGTGTGGTGACCGGTCTTCTTGGGCTAGCTCCTCCTGCCTTTCTCCGGGCGGTCTCGGCAGTTCGTCCCATTGATTGAAGGGGTTCCGCTGGTACTCGTCCTCGTCTTCATCAGCCTCGCTCTGGCTCGCCTCGTCCTCGGAGTCTATCCTCCGCAATTCGAGCTCTTCTCGGGCCACCTTCGCTTTCGCCTGGGCCACCTTCGCCTTCGCCTCTTCCGCCTTCGCCTTCGCCTCTTCCGCCTTCGCCTTCGCCTCGGCCGCCTCCAGTTCTCGCATGGAGACTTCTAAACTGGCTGCGGCATCAGCTCGCCTCGACGACTTCATCGAGCTTCCTCTTGAGGTAGTGCTTCGCGTTCCGCGCCACGCTTCGACCTTGGCACGGTTGTCTGGGGCCCTGTCTTCTCTGGTCTTCTGGGTTAACGCTTCGTACGTTAACTTGGTCCCCCGCCTGGGGGTGTGGGGTTCGGATTGGATCCCCCTTGCTTCGGCCGATCTCGTTATCGGCATCTTCATCGTCTCTTCGGTCACGTGCGCTGATCCCCTTCTTCTGGCGAGCGCTCCGACAGGTCCGTCATAATCTCCTCCAAGTCGTGTGGGAGATTTTTCTCCTGTGGCGCTTGATCCATGTCCTCCAGTAGGGAACGGCAGCGTCCTCTTTGCCTTAGCCGATCTCGTTATCGGCACCGTCGTCTTATCGCCGAGATCCGGCTCGAAGGACCAAAAATGTTGCTGGAACGAAAAGAGAAAAACCGAAACAACAAACGGCGCTTCGCTAGCGCTGCCTCAGTCTCTCTCTGAGTGGACTCTTCTCTGGATGAAACGGGCGTTTTAGTCTTGCCCAGTACAAATCGAAAGTGAAAACGACCGAACGAAAGAAGACAAACCAACCGACCAAAGAAAATCTCGACGAAGCGAAAAAACCAGGTTGCAATAATATCTAGGGAATACTTGCTTATTCCCTATAGTTTATTGCTGAGTATTTACAATAAAAATCTGTCTCTTTACACTAGTCTTGAACAAGACTGATTGGGCAGGAGTTCCTTTGACGACTCCCACCGCTTCAGCGCCGCGCTCGCCTTTTATTACCAGCAGCTGTCTCCTCGTTCGCTTGGTTTCGATAAATCACTCGTTTCCTGTTGAGTGATTTGTCGCGACTGGTATACAGCTGTCTGCCATGCTCCTCCTTCTTGAGTGCTTGTGCGCCGACGTCGAGTGCTTGTGCGCTGGTGCCCAGTGGTTGTGTGTCGATGCTGAGTGTTTTGTGTGCCGGTGTCGAGTGCTTGTGCGCCGGGAAGTATGCATCGCCAACACCCATGTTCCTTCTCCCTTCCTTTAATACATTATTTACCGGATTTTTTATCTGCATTACTTTATAGGGACCCCTTCATATAGAAGCTAACTTACCTTGTTTATGCGCGTTCCGTATGAAAACCTTGTCGCCCACATGGAACGTGAATGGGCGTGTCTTACGGTCATAGTACTCTTTGGACTTCCTGTTGGAAGTTAATAGGTTACGCCTTGCCATCTCGTACGTATGTTGAAGTTTGTACTTCAATAGCTTATGGTAACTGTCACAGTTATACACCGGAGGTTGTTTTATACTAGTCGGTACCTCCGTGGTGAAACCAAAGAGACAAGCCATTGGCGTAAGTTTAATACCTTCGTGTACGTTGGTGTTGTATACGTCCCCAGGTATTGATCCCATGACTGAGAATTCCCATCCACATGCTGCTCGGTAGTCGATGAGTGGACGATGGGCTCGTTCCAGAGCTCCATTCGATTGTGGATGGTACGCTGGGGTCTGAAATTTTAAACAAGCTGCTTATGAAGTTGCTTCCCTGATCGGTGACCGGTTGCTTCGGAACATCATACCGAGCAACTATCCGGTCAAAGAAAACGGTGGCCACCGTTTCTGCCTCCGCATCGGGTAAGGCATAGCAATCTATATACTTAGACAAATTGTCTTGAAACGTGAGTATATATTGATTGCCTGTTGGAGTGCGATCAAGAGGACCTACTATATCCAGATATACTTTTTCAAGATTATTACCATTGGCATACATAGGTTCGGTGAAGATTTCATGGTTTGACAAGTTTAACATACTTTGATGTATTGTTTTATGCCGCGCGTTCTTCCAACGAAACTGCCTACGTATTTTATTATATGTTTTACTCACTCCTTGGCGTCCACCCAAAGGAGGATCATGGTACTCCCGAAGTAGGAACTGGATGTCGTCAGGGTTTGCCATCTCCATTTGTTGCAGTTCCGCAACATATATCACATTAGACCATTCCGAAAAAACATACCACACGGAACGCCACCTATTGCTGAATAGACAAAGGCAAAATTGTCTATTCGTGTGACGTTTCCATGCACTGTTTACAGTGCTTGTTTTACTACTGTGCGGTGCTCACACTGTTTTTGACCTTGTATACGGTGCTTTCAGCACCTGTTGTTTTGATAACGTTTTGGGAGATGACGGTTGGTGCTAGACAGTTTTTAACGACGAAAGACTCTAATCGTTTACTCAACGTGTTTTTAAATCGTTTTTCATGTGATATTAAAATTCGTAATAAAGTTAAATTAATGTAATGTGTTACAAAATGTATTTATTTTGTGCCCAATGCGGCGATCATTATTGTTGTCTCGTCGATGAAAGGATCGAGACGCAGAATTAACAACCTTTTGCTGTTTCCCAGTTGGCGAATCATCGGCAACAACAGAGTTGCGTACCCAACTGGCGAAACACCATTCCTTTTTTCGTGTAGGCCGGAATGAGATCCTCGTGAAGAGAAGACTTATCGTCTTTTGGATTTTCCTGAGTTCCTTCGCTTGCCCTTAGCTTCTTAGCTTGGGCGCGTGTTATTACATTGCACCTTTGTAGTGTGGGATTCTCATCACAATTTTGCGGGATACGGCTGAAGGCATCCGCATTGGTGTTATATTTACCGGCTTTGTATTCGATTTGGTAATCGAACTTTGATAACTTGTGACGGGACCTCACTAAACGTGACGTGGGATCTTTCACGTTAAATACTCCCTTCAGTGGTTTGCGGTCCGGTGATACGGTGAACTTTCTCCCTTGTAAATAACAACGGAAATTTTTAGCCATCCACACAATGGCTAATAACTCTTTCTCAATGGTAGAGTAATTCTTTTCCGCCTTATTCAAGGTTCAATTGGCATATGCGACTGACTGGTCTTTACCGATTTCGCCTTGCGAGAGTACGCCTCCCCGTGCTTCATTACTCGCATCCGTGGTCAGACTGAAGGGTTTAGTAAAATCTGGACAGATTAACAGTGGCGGTGAGACCAACAAGCTCTTTATTTTATCAAATGCTTGTTGATATTTGTCTGACCTGGCGAACTTAACGTCCTTCCTTAACAAGTTTGTTAACAGGAGTACGATCCTCGACAAATTTGGAACAAATTTCCGATAGTAATTCGCCAAGCATAGAAACGTTTGGACGCTCTTTACCGTCTTTGGAGTGGGGGAATCCCTGACACTAGCAATCGTGTCGGGATTTGGCATTGCCCCCTTTTCGGAACAAACGTGTCCCAGTTATACGAGGGTGGACTGAAAAGTTTCCGACCTAACAAAGATACAAGATATTTTTTCTTAAAATGTATGTTTACTTTTCTACATAGTCTTCTTGTAACTCTATACACTTCTCCCAGCGATGCTTCCATCTCTCTAATCCGTCCAAATAGTACTCGGCATTTTTCTCTGCAAAATAACTGTTCACGAAGGTGATTGCCTCCTCATTTGACGAAAATCTCTGTTCTCCGAGCGAAATTTTTAGATTTGCTAACAAACGGAAGTCACTTAGGGCTAGATCGGATGAGTAAGGCGGATGGTCAAACAGTTCAAACCGTAATTCGTGGATTTTCGTCATGGCAACCGCTGAGGTGTGAGACTGCACGTTGTCTAGGTGAAACAGGATTTTCTTTTTCTACAAAGTGGCCGTTTTCCCACAATTTCTGCCTTCAGTTGGTCAAGTAATGATGCGTAGTATGCTCCTGCAATGGTTTTTCTTTTTGAAGATAATCGATTAAGATAACTCCATGACTATCCCAAAAAAAAGTCGCCGTCACTTTCCCAGAGTTTTTCCTTTTTTTTTTGGAGCCGATTCCCCTTTTGCAGTCCACTGTTTTGATTGTAGTTTTGTTTCGGACGTATAATGGTGTATCCAAGTTTCATCGGCAGTAAGTAATCGGCGTCAAAACTCGGATTTATCGCGCCTAAACTGCACCAACAGAGCGTTGGAAATGTTCATTCGAACACGTTTTTGGTCTAAGGTGAGCAAACGCGGCACCCAACTGGCGGACAGCTTTCTACTGCCTAAATCTTGATTTAATATGTGACAAACACGTTCTTTGGACATTTTCATAGCCTCTCCCATCTCTCTCACTTTAATTCGGCCGTCGTCTAGCACCATTTGGTGAACTTTACCGATGTTATCGTCAGTTGTTGCAGTTTTTGGACGTCCCGAACGTTCATCGTCTCCCAAGCTCGCACGGCCACGTTTAAATTCAGCTGAACAAAATTTCATGATGGTAAATGATGGTGCAGAGTCCCCATACACAGAGTCCAACTCATCTTTGATTAAGGTAGGCGTATTACCTTTCAAAAACAAAAATTTAATGATAGCTCGATACTCAATTTTGTCCATTTTCACAAAAACACTCATATCGACTCACTCAAACGACCGTCAAATAAAAACGACGACTCCAAAATGGCCGAAATTTAGGTGAGGAACTGTTAAAAAATGCACAACTACATTCACTAGCTTTTATTGACGAGTGCTGCTATTTTCATATTGAGGTCGGAAACTTTTCAAGCCACCCATGTACTAATTCTTTTTGTAGGAACTTGAATTTTTCCGGTTGCAGTTTGAGGTTGTGGTAACTCATTTGCTCCGCTGGCTATATGGAGTGTGGAAAAATAACGTGAGTGACCGAGCTGGTCCAAAATGTCCTCTATTCGAGGGAGAAGATACGCATCACCAATGGTTTCGTCGTTCTGTTTCCTGAAGTCGACCACAACTCTCCATCGGGACCCGCTTTCTTCGGAACTATCAAGAGTGGTGAGTTCCACGAACTCTTGCTGGGTTGAATGATATCATTCTCTAGCATATCACGTACTTGCACATTTATCACCTGTTTTTTTGTACCCATGCAGACGGTACGGTCTTTGGTTTATGGGCGCTTGGTCCTGTACCAAAGGTATTTCGTGTGTTATTGGACTGGTATACGTCAAGAAGTCACCTTTGAGGTGGAAAATGTCGTTGAACTCCTCACATATTTCCCCTATGGATTGACACTCGTGAGGACTTAGTTTTTTTTTCTAAGTGGAGTTCCTCATGTAATTGTGTCAACCTTAAATTTTTTGGTGATTCAAGAGGTGACGCATCTTCCGGAAATATATTGGAGGTGTTCTCCCTCCGAAAATTATTTATCGTATTTACTCGCTCAGCATTATGAATATTCTCCTGGTTTTCCAACGGAAAGAAGGAAAGTTATTTTGTTGGAAGTAACTCCACTTTGATCCAGTCGATTGTTTGAGAATAATTTATGATATTGAGTGCCTTTATTTGAGCACTCTTCGCTTTCGCCAAAATACAATTAGGTAGAAAGATCCCTGATTGTACTTCTTTAGGCATCAGAGTTACCTATTCCCGGATTATAATGGAAAGTCTTTCATGAACGTTCTGGTACTATAACTGGTCTGTTCAGAAAAATGTCTACCTCCGAAGAGTTTGACGGTAGGCGTACTACCAACGCTTCCCTCTTCTTGTCGTCTTTTGGCTTTTGGGATGATGCCGTGATGTTGGAACTGGGCCGGGCAAGTTTTCGCAGCCCTTCCCCTGTGTGGGTACGGTTTCCGTGTGACTACCGATCGCGGTCTGAATCTTCTCAGATCCCTTTGGTGCACATTCCCGTTCGGATGCCTTATGCCCTGACATCCTCTTCCTATCATTTGTAAATTTAATGGAAAAACTTACAGGGTTAATGATTGTTTGGGGAAATTCCAAACAAACTCCCGGTCAACTAACTTTACAATTCCTAGACAGAAAGTCGTTACCTAACAAGCCGTCTGCAGACAATCCCGACAACGAATCTACTACCTAGAAGCTACAGGGGATTTTCTGATGTAATTTGAATATCCTCTGGCGGTAGCCTCTAGACTTGCCCTTGCCAAAAAGCGTTTGGAGGGTAGTGGCTTTCCGGACATCCACTATATATTCCTGGTGGAGTGCCTTCAGCTTAAGAAGACTGATCTCACGCCGGTGTCCATAATTAGGCGTGTAGAGTTTCTACGGCCAATGTCCAAAGGGAGCTGCAGAATTGGGACTTTCGTTGGCGGAAATTTAGAGCATTTTTTAACATTGTGTGAGTTTAGTTCAGCAGAATTAGGGTCTTTCGACCAGGCCTCACCTACCTTTAACTCGCAAGCCTCAATATTGCTAATCCCTTTGCCTCTCATTTCAAATAATTATTCACTAATGATTCCTTTGTTACAGATCTTTCTTACTTCGATTACTTATCCAACTTTCCCCTCTCCATTGATCCGCCCTTAATTGAATTTAAATTACTAGAACTCTAAGACGAGTTCACTCCCAGCCCAGATGATATCCCAGCAATTCTCCTCAAAAAATGCTCATCTATCCTCTCTGCTCTCTTTTCGAGAATCTTTAATCTTTACCTCTCTCAGGGCGCATTTCCTCATATTTGGTAAACCTCGTTCACCATCCCCTCCACAAGAAGGGACTCCGAAACGATGTGTCGCACTACTGCTCTATTGCTAAAATTTCCCACTTACTTAAAATGTTAGAAGGCATCTAAATGAAACTTTAAGTTTTCGCTGCAAATCTCTTTTTTTCCAGGCAACATGGTAGATCAACCACTGCCAGCCTCGTCGACTTCACTTGATTTACACACTCAGCTCTAAGTACGGCAAAGAAGTCAACATGGTTTCAACCGATCTCAGTAAAGTCTTTGACAAAATCCCCCACAATCTCGAACCTGGACTGCTGGAATGGATCTCTTCTATCTTAAGGATGGACTTTCGTTCGGTTCAGATCCGTGATATCCAACCCCATCCAGGCTGCCTCTGGAGTCCCTCAAACAAGCAATTTGGACCCTCTCCTAATTATACTAACTACTAATGACATTGAAAAGATCATAAGGCATTCCTGTTTTTTTTTTTTTTTTGGTTTCGGTAGGAAGGTGGAAATCTTCAAAAGATACCTCTAGACCGATCCAGGGGCATGCCGGGTTTTTATGGACTAAAACCACCTCCCGCCAGGCTCATATTCCCGTTGATCCCCGCGGAACTTTCTTTTAGATATTCCATCGCGGGGCGGGACGAAGTTTACCTGTTACTCCGCTCGTCACGTCGCAACTGCTGCATAATTTCACAGAGAATACCTGTGTGTGTCTCTATACGCTGATGACACTAAATTCTGTAAGATCACCGCCCCTATTTCCTTTATAATTAATCCCTTACCATTGTCCAAACTACCCGTGACCTTAGGATACTGTGTGACAGGGAATTCAACTTCGTCTCACATATTGATGAGATGTTCTTGAAAGCCGACTCACCCTTCGGATTCATGAAATGCTCGTCGAAGGAATTCCTCAACCATTACTATACGAAAGCCGGGTATGGCCCCCATATCAAAAGATCCACATCCGCAGAATCGAATGTATTCCACGTCGTTTCTTATGATTCGCTCTCCGTGGTCTAGCATGGGAAAACACTTTGAATGACTTTCTCAAATTAATTAATCGAGCTAAAAATCCTTGAGGAGCGTAGAATCCTAGCCTATGTTTTATTTATTTGTCGGCTTCTCTCCGGCTCGAGCGACTATATTCCCAATTTAATTCTTACCAATACAAACCGTCGAAATATACGTCGACCCCCCCCCCCCCCTCACCACCTCCACCACACCTCTTATAGCCCCAATGAACCCCAGTCAGAAATGACTGCAATGCGTATATTCAACGCGCAAAGTTCTTACATGACCAGAGAGTGAGACAAAAAATACTACAGTCTCCCACAGGTAGTAGAAATTTTTTTTTCTTAATTAGACTTCTCTTGGGAGAGGCGAACCTATATCGTCGTATGGGCACCCCGAGATGCCACCAAATAACTGTTGCAGTTCTTTTTGAACAGTTGCAGGTTGTAACGCTCCGGGAACACTCGCGTGGGAAGGGAATTCCACAGCTTCTCCGCTCTGTAACGGAACGAGTTCTGATGCAGGTTTGTTCGCGCCGTCGGGATATGAACCACAAACGGGTGCGATCCGACGGATTGTCTTGTGGAGCCCATATAAGCCGAATTGCATGGAACAATACCAAGAATCTCCGAAGAACAGTACCCGTGATAATATCTGTAAAACAGACAGAGGTCGGCTACGCGCCTTCGATGTGATAGCGACTGTAGTCACAACGTCAGGCCGAGTCCCCGATCAGGCGGATTGCTCGTCTCTGTATGTTCTCAAGTAGGTTGAGGGTATGTTTAGGAGCCGAGCTCCACACATGGGAGCAATATTCGAGCGCGGGTCTAATTTGGGATTTATATAGGAGAAGAAGTTGGGCCGGAGTAAAATATTTCTTGGCTCTAAATAAATAACTCAGCTTTCCTGAGGCTGACCTGGCGATGCTCGACACGTGTTTATCCCATGATACATTCCCACAGACCGTGACGCCGAGCAATTTCAAGCTTTCCCCAGCCTCGAGGGCCCGGCCATTCATCACCAGCTGTGGAACCGATGATCCACTTTTCTTTGGGAATGTTGCATACTGTGTCTTCGTTGCATTGAAGTCGACGAGATTGGCCCTTCCCCACTGCAGGACCATATCTAGATCCTGATTCAGAGTCAATCTGTCTACATCTCAGCTGATGCGACGTAGATGCACCAATCGGCCGAACACTCAAAAGGAGGAAACACGCGCACTATCATCCTCAAAACTGAACACATTTGTGAAGAACATCCAACACTCGGTCTCCTCATCCATTGCAGCGCTATTAGTCGATGACAGAGCAGTCACCAGTGCAATAGAGAAAGCCAATCTACTTGCTGCACATTTTGCAGCCAACTCAACGCTGCCTGATACCACATCAGTCCCGGCTCAACTTGAGCATTAGCAGCACACCATGAGTCAGATTCGCTTCCGAACGCGTACTGTTGCCCAAGCACTCAGGGAGCTAAACGCACACAAATACCTTGGTCCTGATGGCATTCCCTCGATTCTCTTAAAGAAATGTTCCTCTTCACTCTCTAAACCACTGCGGAAACTCTCCCATTTGTCTTATTCTAGTGTCCGTTTCCCAAATAGATGGAAGTCAGCGAACATTCAGCCAATTCCCAAAAAGGGCGACAAATCGTCCCTCTCTTCTTATCGACCCATAGCACTAACTTCTATTCTCTCGAGGGTAATGGAATCACCGATTAACCGTCAACTTTCGAAATATCTGGAATCCCATGACCTCCTCAACGACCGTCAATATGGCTTTCGTAGCAACAGGTCCACAGGAGATTTGATGGCGTACCTTACCGAAAAGTGGAGCCATTCCATCCACTACTTTGGAGAAAGCAAGGTTGTTGCGCTGGATAACTCGAAAGCCTTCGACAGAGTTTGGCATCCAGCCCTTGTATCAAAATTACATTCATATGGAGTGGACAATCCCCTGATCCAATGGATAAAAGACTATCTTTCTGCTCGTTCAATCCAAGTGGCTCTTGACGGTGTCAAATCTCCCTCCCTCCAAGTTCATGCAGGTGTTGCCTAAGGTTCTGTACTCTCACCCACTCTCTTCCTCATTTTTATAAATGATCTCTTGTCCATTACCCACAACCCAATCCACTCGTTTGCCGATGATAGCACATTGAGTTTCTCATACTACTCTACGAACATTCCCGGCCAAACTCTTCGAACGTCAATACCAATCAGCAGACTATGCTTAATACACTGAATTCCGACAAAAATATATCAATGGGGATTATCTAACCGAGTAGAGGTTAATGACTTAAAAACTCAGTGCTGTCTCTCCTGTCGTCAAAAGTGAACCCCAAAGTAAATATACTGTCGATGAATGGCACTTCCATCGACGAAGCCAAGGAACTATCAATCCTCGGCACTCGAATTAATTCGACTCTTAATGGGAGCGACCACATTTTTGAAGCTGCGAAAAGTGCAGCCAAGTGCATGGGGTTTCTTAAGAGATGCAAAAGATACTTCACTCCATCCAACCTGGCCACTATTGTTATATATAATTTTTATAACAATTACAAATTACAAAATGGTAAACAAGGAGACTTCATCATCATTCGGCACTACAACCGGGATCCGGTCTTGGCCTTTTTTAGCAAGTCCCGAGGCTTGTTAAATTTTCCGTAATAATTTGTTTTTCCGGGCAAGGTTATTAGCCTTGCGCCAAAACAAGGAGACTTACTCGGCATTTATGGTCGGACCTCTTCTTTGTCGTCCAGTCGGCTGTTCTGCGTGCAGGGGTTGAAGAATCTTGATCCCCTATTGTATAAAATTAGTTTTCTAGTCTTGTGTATTCTCTAGCCATGTGAATTCTCTAGCCTTGTGTTTTCTCTTTTTTTTGGCGTCGTCGTTTTTATTTTCTATTCGGCGCCAACGCCGTCTTTTTATTATTTTTTCTGCCAAGCAGAATTTGCATAAAGTAGTTTATGCAAATTAGCTACTTGACGATATTACCAATTTGCCTTTAGAGGGGGGAAATTAAAGTCGTGGGGATTAGTTGTTGGGCGAGGGCATGGACACGGGGTCCGGAACACTATTTACAAGGCGTAAATTCGTCACAAAATGGAGTTCAACTCCCATATTTGGTCAGGCGAATCCAAAACGGCACTACATGTGCTCGATAGGATGCAAAAACGAACAGTGAAACTTATTGGGGACCCAGCTGTGAGTCGATCAATTCCGTCGTTAGAACATAGACGCAACGTATCATGCCTTTCACTTTTCTATAGGTATTTCCACTGTCGTTGCTCAACAGAACTTGCTGAATGTGTTCCGCCCCTTCCGACATTTTCCCGCGATACCCATCAATCTGAGAATTCGTATCAGTTCACGTTGAAAGTCAACTTCAGGCGCACAAATAAACATAAAGAGTCATTCTTTAGTCGAACCACACGAATGTGGAATGCTCTACCCGATCACGTGTTTCCTCGTCGTTGTAATGTCCAGGCATTTAAGACCAATGTATGGTACATCGATAACTCTTTTCCTTATCCACTTTCTCTCCTGCCATTCGCACTGTGCTCTGACACCTAAGGGTACTCCAAAATCCCCTTTTGTGGGCGCATTTGTGTAAAAAAAAAAAAAAAAAAAAAAATGCCCCCCAATCTTAAGCGCCGCATCCTATACCTTTCTTACCAATCTGCCTCCATATCCTCCTGTTGCCCTTATAGTTAAGTTTTTATAAGCTTGCAGTAAGCTAATAAATTGGACGGTAGCCCCACCAAACTAACTAAAACCAGGTTTTCCCCCAAGTGCCCTGCATGACGGGAAATAAAAGTGTTCGGTTCGAGCACTATGTAATCAGCTGAACTGTTATCTGTCAAACAAAAGAAAAGAGTTGGAAGATGAAGCTAACCATCAAAGTCACCACACTTGAAAATCAAGCAAAAAACGCCGACTTATTTTTCCTCAACCTAATAATATTGCTATCTCTGGATAAAAACTGGAATAGTTAAAAAGGGAGTTTCCGAATATAAAAATATATTCGAGGGTAGTAATAACAAGGGTACCTATAACTATTGTAATTCTAATTTCGTGTAATAGAACAACTTACAGTATAAAACAAGTAATAATTCCTATCCCCTATCGATTCCCATTACTACGATCCACAGACGACGACGCCGTATAACAAATATGGATGGAAAACATTTGCAGTGTCTGCACAGCACATCACAAAATTTCTTTGTTGGCGCTATTTGTCGCGTCCAGACGGAATTTGAATCTTCATCAAAGTCATCCAAGGGGTCCGCACTCCCCCAAATCAATTGTTCCCACTCATGATCTAGACTGCATTGCTTGCAATCAAATAATGAAAATATAAATCGTGATTCGTAAAAAAACCGAACGTTTTTGTATGGCTTGGTAATACTTAATAGCACGTGTACATAATTGGAATCGGTGGAGCTGGCACGACTCACAAAGCCACACATCTATGAGGGGCGACGGAAAAGTGCCTCATAACTGGCAGCGAATAACTCGTACCGTGGTCAGTTGGGCTTCAACCATTGGATCCTACATTTCTTCACTCCGGGAGGCTTACTGTGTTTGCTGAAACTGTTCAAGACGTGCGTCGAGTGTCGGGCAATTCAATGGATACCACTGAATCGGGCCAATCGCCTTGGCAGGGATATCAGGATCCACCCATCGAACTTTGCACTGCAGGTGAGACGGGTTACAATTGAACTTCCTGAAACGACTTGGGAATTGGGGCACTTTCCCCTGGGTCGACTTGAAAGCGCTTTCCTCTTTTCACACACTTTCTAGCCAGGTTTGTATATTGTTACAGAGAAAAAAAATACCGACGGGCAAAGCGAAGAAGATTCGTACGCAGTGAAGTTTTTGGATCACCTGCTGAAAGACGGTGCCGTGGACGAAATCACCGATGGAGAAATTATTCTGCCGCCGTGGTACGACGAGAAATTGTTCAAGCGGTAAGTGGAGAACTACGGGTTTGGGTTTATATTGTATTCGGTTGCCAATGGGCGCACACTCAATCGATAGGGATGTGAAGCGGCCGTCTGTAGTCGGGGGCTTAATTAGCGCCAGTGTGTTATGAACAGCCACTGTTCATACTACACTGATGAAAGCTTTTGCTACAAGTGCCGATTTGCTATTCAAATTTATGCGCTAGCCCAACAAATGGTTACCCAACATTTGTACTATTTCGACATTCAAAAATGGATTACATGCTGAAAAGACCAGTGCCCTTATGATCTAACCTTTAGACTCGGTAAAGAAAATAGACTAACCACTAATTGAATATGTTTCATGTCAGAAATTGTTGCCCATGGTTCATAAAAAGTCGTTAATTAGATGCTGTCCGTTAATCCATCTCACGAGTTTCGTGCGTCCATGTAACCTTATTACGCGAATAACATTTGTTGTTCCTGGAATTCGCTGTTGTTGAATTAAACGTACACTTATTTATTTATTTTCTTATATCGTCGTTCGTCTGTTTATTTATTTAATAACCTGTGTATCTATTTGCTTATTTATTTGTTCATTTATTGGCCTGTCATTTAATAACTCAGTTGTTCGGAAAGTAAAGAAAAATGTTTATTTGTTTGTTCATCTGTAGATCTATTTATTAATTTATTTATATAGTAGCTCATTTGTTAATTGAATACATATTTTTTCCATTATATGTTCTTCATTTTGATTCAAAACATTTTCAATCAATCTTTCTGGCTTCAGTAAAATTTCGCACTCATAAAACTTCTGATCTTTCATTGCAAAATGTTATCCATTTAAAGTACGGGGGTCGATCAAAAAATACCCGTGTTAGACATTTTAAATTATTTTTTTTTATATTTTTCAAAATAGTGTCTTTTCAGAGTAACACATTTTTCACAGCGGGTCTGCCATTTAGTTACGCCTTCTAAAAAACATGATTTGACACACGCTTCAAAATACGCTTTTTGCGCGGCGATAGTCTTCCCGTTTGATCGGAATTTTCCCATCGAGCTATATACACTTCCAATCACTAGGATGAGGCCACAAATAGTTTTAAAACATTTATTTATAACTACTACTATTTATTGGCCTGTAGGAACCCTAAAGTTCATGACCTCACCGACTCGACTCCGCCATTGTTCCCTGTCCCGTGCGCTCTCCTTCCACGTTTGTCCATCCGATCCGATCTCTTCGAGGTCCAACCTAACATTGTCCTCCCATCTCCGTCGCGGCCGCCCTATCGGTCTCTTTCCCGTTGGCTTACCGTCAAGAATTCTATGCACGGTCCTATCGTTGCCCATTCGCGCCACGTGTCCGGCCCATCTTAATCTTCGCGACTTGATTACTCTCACTATTATAGGTTTTCGGTATAGCTCTTCCAATTCGTGGTTGTCCTGCCTCCTCGTCATATTTGCCGCTAAAGATTCCCTCTAGGACTTTATTCTCGAATACGCGGAATTTGTTTTCTTCCCGTTTTGTATCTGGGTCTATAGATACGGAGCTTTATATTTCGTGATAGCAGTTTGGATTTCAGCAGTTTACTGACTGCATGCCAACTAGCGTTGCCGGAGTGTAGTCTTTTGTTAATTTCCTTCGACATTTCGTTACTGGCTGTCAGTATTGTTCCCAGATATTTAAATTCTTTGACATTTTCAAATACCTTGCCCCTGATGTTTATGTGTGTTCTCTGAGGTCCAACTGCTCGCGCCGTAATCATGTATTTTGTTTTGTCTTCATTTATTTCTAGGCCCACCTTTTCTCCCGCTTGCATGATGATTTCACTGTTTTTATGTACAGTTTCTAGATTATCGCCCAAAACGGCAATGTCATCCGCATATGCGAGCACTTGTGTGACCCCGTTCAGGGATGATTCGGCCATGTTGTCGTCTTGTACCTTTCTGATGACATACTCGAGGGCAAGGTTAAAGAGACATGGTGAGAGGCCGTCGCCCTGTTTTAGTCCGTCCCGGATTTCAATTAGTTCTGAGAGGTGGTTTTCTATCCTAACTCGGCCCTTGTTTTCGTTCATGCAGATTTGAATGAGGGCGCCATATTTTTTCGGGATTCCGAGCTCAACTACAATATGGTAGAGTCTTTGTCTTGCAAATGAGTCGTAGGCTTTTTTGAAGTCAACGACCAGTTGGTGAACCGTCTCTCCGTGTTCCCACTTCTTTTCCAGTAGTTACCTTATTGTGAACATTTGGTCGCTCGTTGTTCGGTTCCTACGGAATTTCGCATTGGTAGTCGCCCAATATGTCTTCAACGTACAGTCTGATTCTCGCCAGTAGACATTTGTTAGTATTTTGTATATGGTTGCGAGCAATGATATTCCTCTGTAATTTTCGCAGTCAGATCTATCAATTTTTTTGAAAATGGGGACGACCATTGAGGTTTTCCATTCACCCGGAATGACTTCCTTATCCCATATTGTTTTAATCAGTTGGAGGATCTTTCGAGAGGTTGCCTCTTCTCCATGCTTCACAAGCTCTGCCGCCATGCAGTCGACTCCAGGAGCCTTGTTGTTTTTCGATCGATTTATTGCATCTACAACTTCGTCGAAAGAGGGCTCTGGGATCTGAGGCTCGGCTGTATGTACGTCTGGTGCGTTTATTTGTAGTTGATGGGTGCGCACATTGAGCAGGTTTGCAAAGTACTGATTCCATCTTGTCACAATATTGTTTGTTTCTGTGACCAGACAACCGTTTGTGTATCGAATTATTTTGGCTCTCCCTCGGTAACCATTTCTAATTGAATTTATGCCGGCATACATACCTCTGATATTCTTTGCTCTGGCATTTTCTAGGATTTTTTCGATCCTAGTCTTCTCCCATTCGCGTCTTTGCGTTTGAAAAGTCTCGTTGTCCCTTTCCGAATTGTCGCGTATCTTTCTGCGTTGACTTCATCATATCTTTCTAAGTGGATTACTCTGAGCCGTTTACGTTGTTCGATCTTTGCCCCGCACTCATCGTCAAACCAAGGTTTGGACTTAATTGTTTTCTTAAATCCTAATACCTTTTGGGCTGTTCGTTTGATTGTGTCTCTGATCGATGTCCATTTACTGCCCACATTATGGGTTTCCTCTTCCTCACTGCTCCCATTCTCTAGGATGCTAAATCTATTCGTTAGTTCGTCTTGATATTCAGCCCTTTTGCGCAGGTCTTTTAGTTTATCAATGCCGAACTTTTTGCTCGTCTCCCGTGACTGCCCAAGTGGGTTTGCTGCGAGCAGACTTCTGATTTTGCCCATCACTAGAAGATGATCGGAATCGCAATCCGCTCCTCTATATGATCTTACGTCAAGGATATTCGAGTGGTGTCTTTTGTCTATGAGAGGTGGTCTATTTGGTTACGCGTTACGCCGTCGGGTGATATCCATGTGGCTTTATGGATTTGTTGGTGCTTGAACATCGTGCTTTTCACTACCAGATCTTTGGACGCTGCGAACGTGATAATTCGAATTCCATTATAATTTGAAACGTCGTGTAGGCTCTCTTTACCTATAGTTGGTTGGAAGATGTCTTCCTTTCCAATGTTCGCATTGAGGTCCCCGAGGAGGATTTTAACATCGAATGATGAGATCCCGTCGAATACTTCATCTAGAGTCTCGTAGAATGTGTCCTTCGTTTCTTCGTCCGTAGATTCTGTTGAGGCGTGTACGTTTATAAATACATAATTGTACCATGGGCCCTGTATTTTTAACACCGACATTCGGTCATTAATAAATTGCACATCTTTTACATGGGGCGTAATCTTCTTGCTTATGATGAAGCCAGTCCCGAGGTTATGTGTATCGGTACCTCCACATGCCAGTGTAAACCCGTTGGTTTCGATTACTTCATGTGGGAGTCGGACTTCCTGAAGTGCGACGATGTCCATTTTATATTCTTTCGCGTTTTCTACGACCGTCTGTATCGCGCCTGGTTTATATAACGTTCGAACATTCCACGTCCCAACGCGTATATCCCGCATTTTCCGTTTATCGCCACGTCTTCTTTTTGCCTCGTCGGTGTTTTCTTGATGATTTGTTCCCTTATGGTAGTGTCGGCTCATCACACCTACGCCTAGCGGGTTTTTCGTGAGATTGTTTTTTGTGTATTGATTATTCATTTTTGTTCCCACGAGGCTTGGGGTTTTAAATAGTCCGCCACATCAGAGCCCCTCTTTGATGTGGTAAGGTCTGCTTACTGCTCTGATTCGACCCGGTGTCAGAGTGGTGCCGTTATAATACAGCCGGTATACCCCTGGCTGCAACCCATCCAATGGGCACGGTGACGCGTAACACCCTGGCTTAGGGGTGGTAGATCTTTTTGTGTTACTCCTCGCTAGCCTGTCTGACATGGGTGGCCCTACTGGAAGCGTATGCTTCCGTCAGCATAGCCTGAGTGATTCATTCTAGTTTAAGCCCCCACACCACGTCAAGGTTTCTTCAAAGCGGGGTATTTATTTATAACGTTTTTCTATATTAATAATGAGTATGCCCGCCGTTTTTGGATATGAGACGGTTTTGGTTTTGGATATATAAGACGGTTTGGAATAGAATGATAGAGTTTTTTTTAAATAGTCTAGGGAAATTCGGTCCCAGGAATCACTAATATTTTCGATTAATAGATAGCCATGACCAAACATTTTCGATCGTGTTTAAGTCCGGCGAATAGGGCGGCCATGGCAAAAGTTCCACGTCTTCTGATTGAATCCAACTTCTATCAACCCTGGAAGTGTGGATTTTGTCTTGTTGGAAAATCCAAGACAGGGGTCCGAAAATGTTTTTAATTTTTGGAAATGACCGTTCCAGCAAACATTTGTAGTTGTTTCCGTTCATTGTTGTGGACAAAAACTCCAATTCGATTGTGCCTAGTAGGTAATAGCTCCCCACACCATGACACCTGATGTACGGCTGTGATGTCTTGCCAAAATAAGCACCTCCTTTCTCAGATCATAGAAATAAAAGTTGAAACCATCGGGACCGTCAAGGTTAAACTTTTTTTCATCCGAAAAGACAACGCGAGTTATGTCATCTAGGTACACCCCAGTACTAAAACACCATCAGGAGTTAAGACAATTAAACAATTATTTTTTCTTTCATTTTTTTTTTCTTTGTGTAGTCGCCTCACTTTTTTTTATTATGTTGCGGATTGGCAATTGGATGTGCTGGGATGTGCTGGAGAAATCTAGTACATTCGCAGTGTATGCCAGTTGCACGGCAACTGTCACGGACCAGCTGGCCGATTGTCACCAACGATGAGGTCAGCAGCGTCCTTTTTTTGAATTGGCAGTTATGCCCACAGAGTCAGTCTGCAATCAACTTCCATTACGGGCACGCCGTCTCCAGCCAACCACCAACTCTTACACAACTGCCGACCATAAAACAGTGAGACTAAAGATTACCAAGTGATGCTTAAACTATTAAAAGGTAAATTCCTCGAGTTGTTTTATTCTTTCATTTGCCTTGTTCGTACAAAGACCAACCGAATTGAAACAAGCGATTACAATTGAATTGGATCACATTAAGGACATTCGCGAGACTCACCGTTATCGCCTCTCGGTGGACGCAACCTTCATCCTAACGGTTGTACCCATCACATTTTCTGGTCCTTCGAGCCGGATCCAGTGCTTATTGGATCCACTCATCACCGTCCAGTTCGTGGCAAAACACAGCGGATTCAGCAACCTGTGGATCAAATCCATCGCCGCCCAGTTCGTGACAAAACACACCGGATCCAGCAATCTGCGGATTTAATCCATCCACAACACCTGAAGAACAACGCGACAGCAGCAGTCGGGGACATCTCTAGGCACAGCAATGGAAAAACAAATCGCCGCACAGGGCCAAATGTCGCGCGCATTCGCCAATTTGAAGAAGCGAGGGCCATCAACGGTAAGTGCTGTGGAAACCCGTAGACATAACTTACAGGGCAAATGGAAAAAAATCCGTGACCGGCGCGACGACATCCTGGAGCTGGCGACGTCGGAGACAAAGGACCACCGCTACTTCACGGAGGACTTCCTCGAGTCAGCCGAGGAGGTCTACTTGGAGGAAATGACGAAGTTCGCCGAAGAGCTTCGTGGCCTCAACATTGAACCGCCAACAACATCCAAGGCCGCGGCTGCAGCGGTGACACCCCGCGCCAATCCCCGCAAGCTGCCCCCAGTGCAATTGCCGACATTTTCCGGGAAGTACTCGGAATGGCGGCCATTTAAGGACCTGTTCCTGGCGGTATTGGCAGATCACCCTGTTCTGACGGACGTCGAACGACTCTATTATTTAAAGTCGAGCTTCCGCGACGACGCCGCCCGGGCCATCAAAAACATTCCCGTCACGGAGCAGAACTACCAGCGAGCCTGGAACAAGCTGGTGGAGTACTTCTATAATACTCGTGCATTGGTCCATTCTGCCTTGAGTACCCTCTTCCAGATACAGGCCGTCATAAAGGAATCTGCTGCTGGCTTGCGCCATCTCCGCGACACAACGAATGATGCAGTCGAAAGTTTGGATGCGCTCGGCCGCCCCGTGACCGCCTGGGATGACATACTGGTTTACCTGACAACACAGCGCATGGACCCCCGCACCACCCGTGACTGGCAAACGGCACAAGGCAACACCAACCAGCCACCCACTTCAGACAGACTTCCTGAAGACAAGGATCGAAGCATTGGAGTTCGTCGAGCTGCCCCGGACCGCCATCGATCAACCCCAGCGTAACAGATCCGGCCAGACGGAGCACAACTCCAAAGGGCGCCTCTCAGTGCACACGGCCTCACCACCTGCCAAGAAGCCCCCTGCCCGCTGCTCAGTCTGCAGATCCGATCATTATATCGGATCGTGTGAGGGATTCCGGCCCCTCAGCCCCAAAGAGCGAAGGTCGCACGTCACCAAACAGAGCCTTTGTTTTAACTGCCTAGGAAGGCATTCACTCCGTGACTGCCAATCGACATCCAGATGCCGACAGTGCCAAGAGCGGCACCACACCCTGCTGCATACTACAACGACCACAACCACGACCAACCTGGATTCAGAAAGGGGCACAAACCCCAAGCTTCAAGGCAGCCAGTTTCCCGGGGTGTCATCTCACACACTCAGCGCCCCGCCTGCCCGGGCGATCCTCCTGGCCACAGCACGCGTCCTCGTCCAGTCGGGCTCCCAAAGCAGACTGGAGGCTCGGGCCCTACTGGACCCCTGCTCAGAGGCCACCTTTATCTTGGAATCCCTCGCCCAGCGACTGCGCCTCCGCCGGCGCACATCATTTATCCCACTCCATGGAGTCGGGGGCGCCCGCTGCCAGACGGCGAAGGCACTATCCTCTGTCACCATACTGCCCCGGACCAAGGGCTCGCAAAGCTGGACAGTTAACGCGCTCATCCTGCCCCATCTGTCGGACTACGTGCCACCTCCACGACTCCTGCCAAGCGATCTCTCTATTGTGGCGGGCCTGTAGTTGGCAGACCCAGACGTCTCATCAACAGAAAAGATAGATTTAATCATTGGCGCTGATGCATACCCGCCGATCATTACCGCCGGACTAAAGAAGTCCACAAACTCCGACGTGATCGCCCAGTCTACGCACCTTGGGTGGATTCTAACGGGTGCAGCTGCCCGCGGCCCACGGCACACCAACACGAACACCAACACCAGCCGCCCTCTGACCAGTCACCAGATCAGTGTCGACCGCGAGCTGCGCGGCCTCCTGAAAAAGTTCTGGATTCAGGAGGAGGTTTCTCCCCACCCAACCGCTCTGACTTCGGAGGAGCAAGCATGCGAAGCTCACTTCACCTCAACTACCAGACGCGACCAGCAAGGCCGCTACATACTTCGACTGCCTCTGAAGCCTAACACAACGGAGCTGCGGGATTCGCGCAGCGTTGCCCGCGCAGCATTTCGACGACTGGAGAGCAGGTTCCAGCGCCAACCTCAGCTCCGCGATCATTACAAGGAATTCATGGAGGAATATATCGAACTTGACCATATGACTCAGGTGAACACCACGAGCGCGGACACCCAGGAACATGGATTCATTATCCCACACCATGGGGTGTTCAAAGCATCTGACCAGACACCCAAGATCCGCGTGGTCTTCAATGGTTCCGTCAAGCCAGAGACTGAAGTCTCAATCAACGAATGCCTCTACGTTGGGCCAAAGCTCCAGAGTGACATTTTTGACGTCCTGCTGCGCTGGCGCGCACACCAATGCGTCTTCTCCGCGGACATTGCGAAGATGTACCGACAAATAAGGATCGATGAGCGGGATCGCCACTATCAGCAAATCCTGTGGCGACCGTCGACCACCGGCGACATTAAGATCTACTCGCTAAACACTTTGACTTACGGACTCGCGAGCTCCCCGCATCAGGCAATACGCACGCTTAAGCAGTTGGCTCTCGACGAGGACACACGGTTCCCCCTAGCAGCACAAGTACTCATGAAGAACACATACGTGGGTGACATCTTTGCTGGCTCGGACAATATCACAGGGGCACAGCTACTGAAGCAGCAGCTCAGCGAACTACTGTCGGCGGGCGGCTTCCCCCTCAGCAAATGAACCTCCAACCACCCGTCGCTGCACCCCTGCCAACCAGACGAGCTCGGCACATGCCCCACTTGGCCCCCAGCTGAAGCCCACTCAATTTTGGGAATCCAATGGCGACCCCAGGAAGACTGCTTCACATTCCATCTCCGAGACTCAATGGGCGACGCGGCCCACACCAAACGGGCGGCCCTCGCATTTATCGGCCGCATCTACGGCCCCCTGGGATGGATCTCCCCAGTTGTGGTAAGATTCAAGATATTCATGTAGGAACTGTGGCCCCTGGGACTCGTATAGGACGAACTCCTGCCCCCTTCCATGGAGTCCCGGTGGCGTGAACTCGTCGCGGATCTACGGCAACTACCCGCACTTCGCATCCCCCGATCGGCCGACTGCGTCAACACCCACCCATAAATGGAGCTCCACGGATTCGCCGACGCCTCACAGGCCGCCTACGGCGCCGTCATCTACCCCAGGACATTTGGCGCCCCGTCTAAATCATCATGCACCATCCTCGATTCCAAGACCAAGGTGGCCTCTTTAAAGCAGGTATCCCTACCACGTTTGGATCTGTGTGCCCCATTACTGCTGACGCGCCTGATGAAGCGCGCCCTCACCATCATGTCAACCCAGAACGCCCCAGTCCACCTATGGTCAGATTCCACCGTCGTCATATCATGGATCCATGGTGCGCCGAGCCGATGGAAAACTTACGTCGCCAGCCGGGTCTCCGAAATCCAGACGACTCTACCGGACGCCCACTGGCATCACGTAGCCGGCGTCCAGAATCCCGGCGACTTGGCGTACCGCGGAGCGTCAGCGGATCAACTGCGCTCGCCGTCACTATGGATGGACGGCCCCGAGTTCCTCAAGGGCAACACACCATGGCCCTGCACCCACACCGCCGTCCCGGAGGTGGGCCTGGAATGCCGCCCCGCAACCAGCCACGTCATAAGCGCTCCACGAGAGGACAACGAGCTGCTGATGCGATACTCCCAGCTCCCCAGACTCCTCCGAGTGACGGCCAGATGCGTCGAATTTGCCCGCCGACTGCAGAAAAGAACCACGCCGGGGAGGAGACCGTGCCCGAGCCCCGGCCCAAACATTCCCGCCGAATTAACTCCTTTGCAGATGTACTCAGCACTCAAGCTCTGGGTCTCCTATGTGCAGAGAGTCCACTTCCACCGGGAGATAGCATCGCTCACCAGGAACTCATCCGTCGCTAAGGACAGCCTGCTCATGCGCCTCAACCCGTTCCTCGACCCGAACGGCCTTCTGCGTGTCGGGGGAGACTGCGTCACTCCCTACTACACCCCGATGAGAAGCACCCCCTCATCCTCCCTTCCGGGTCGTTCCTCTCACTGCTCCTCGCCCGAGATGCCTAGGACAGGACCCTCCACGGTGGCACGCAGCTGTCGCTCAACCATCTACGGCAGCGATTCTGGATTCTCCGGGGACGACAGCTGGTCAAGGGAGTAATCTTTTGCTGTCTCCGCTGCTGGCGACACTCATCCTCCCGACCCTTCAAGTCATGGGGGACCTGTCGGCTACCCGACTGCGACCCACCAGGCCCTTCCTACACAGCGGAGTCGACGGACCAATGGTTATCAGGTGCTCAAAAAGTGGAACCAGGAGCACGTTCAAAGGATACATCGCCGTGTTTGTATGCTACGCCACCCGCGCGGTGCACCTGGAGGCCGCCTCCGGGTACTCCACAGAGGATTTCCTCCGGGTCTACCGCCGCTTCGTGGCTCGGAGAGGAATCTGTGCAACACTGACCAGTGACTGCGGTACCAACTTCGTCGGCGCGGATAAATAATTACGGGGGTTATTCGCGCAGGCAACAAGGCAAACCACGGAGATTGCCAACCTCCTCGCCAATGAGGGTACCGAGTGGCGATTCAACCCTCCATCAGCCCCTCACTTCGGGGGAATCTGGGAAGCCTCTGTAAAGCGGACCAAGTTCCATTTGAGGCGCGTTATCGGCGACGCAGCCCTAACCTTCGAAGAGCTCTCCACTCTGCTGGCCCAAGTGGAATCCTGCCTCAACTCGTGCACCCTCCAGCCACTGAAGAATGACCCGACCGACCTGATGGCGCTCACACTCGGACACTTTCTTATTGGAGGCCCGACGTCGACCATCCCGGAGCCTTACACACTTCAACGCCCCATATCTCGGTTGTCGCGATCAAAGTTACTGCGGAATATGTACGAGCATTCCTGGTCGAGATGGTCCACAGAATGCCTCCAGGAATTACAACACAGGCCAAAGTGGCAGAGCCGAACCCCCAACGTCGCAGTGGGGCAACTGTGCGTGATCAGGACTGAGCTGGCACCCTCCTGCAAGTGGCACCTAGCGCGAATCCTTAAGGTGCACCCTGGCCGAGGCGGACTCGTGAGGGTGGCAACGCTGCGGACTGCTGCGGGCACCCTAACGAAACCCGTTTCCAAACTAAGTATCCTCCCATTTGAGGAGGACAGAACATCGGACCAGCACCAATCAGCGGATGGACGCCACCGACGGCAGCCGCCATCCCGGCCGGCTTTGTCCACATCACTCTTATTGTCATCAATCCTTCGGTTGTAGATTTTTGTCCACATCGCTCTTATATATTATTTATTATTAATCGTTTGGTTATTAATTTTTTTGTCCACGACACTCTTATTGTCTATACATTATACAATCTAGTAGTTATAAATTTTCGTCTACATCACTCTTATTGTCTATATATTATACAATCGTTTGATCATTGATTTTTGTCCACATCACTCTCATTGTCTATACATTATACAATCGTTTGATTATTGATTTTTGTCCACGTCGCTCTTATTGTCTACACATTATACAATCTTGTAGTTATAGTTTTCTTCTTGTGTACACCACTCTCATTGTCTATATATTTTTCAATCTTTCAGTTATAGATTATTGTCCGCTTCACTCTTTGTATATACACGATACATATTACATAAACTATTTGTTACGAACTTCTCTGTAAAATAAACATCCTCGTAAACTTCTCGAATCCGTTTCACTTTATCTTTTTAACTCCTAGCGGACAGGACCAATTACTATAGCAAATTCCAATTACAAACAACCGGTCTTCTTCCGTTAACACCTCCGGTTCACACTTCTAATCATCGACCTCCAATCAGACTCTACTCTTCCGATCACTTAGATTCGAACCACCACAAACTACTCGACTCTCTGCTCAACAACAGACTACCTCCCAACTTGGTTTCACCTCTTCTCGACACCTTGGGGTCAACACTTCCCGATGACGATAATGCAATTACATTTCGCAGTGACCTAATTTCCGCATTTTAACTTTCAATTCGCAATTGCTTTGTACTGCGGCGTCAGCCGATATCTTCAATGGTTTGTGCCACAGTTCAATATCCGTAGTTCCGAGCTGACCCAATTAGTTGTTTTATGTTTCGTATGCAATTAATTGCTTTTGCGTGATTTGTTAATTGTTCCGGAATATGCAATTAATTGCTTTATGTGGTTCACCGATTGCGATGAAATGTGCAATTAATTTCATTATCGTTCTGGGGGTTATTTATTTATAATCGGATAGTGTTTTTTGATTTGAGTGCATCAATGACCTCATGTACATCATCTTTGTCTATGGTATCACTGACACACTTAACACGCGTTTCAATTCACTGGTCCATGTGAATGGCATGTTCACTTGCAAAATTCATTCGATGCTCCTTGTGTACTTGCCTCAAAACAGGTTTCTTTTTCAATTTGTTTCTCTTGATAGTATCACTTTTTTTATTATCCTTTGGACCGTTGCTATGCTGGCTGATATTTCGCTTTTGGTCCTTACTTTAGGCGCTGCTAGAGTTGAACTTGATGCAAGCCGTAGAATCAGCCGCTTTTCTCGTGATGTTGTTGCTTCAGATGTCCGTCCTCTTTGATTTTTCCCATATTTTTGTGGATCCGCAAGATAACTCATTTCCAACAGTCTTACTTCTGTTAAGCCTCCTTGCTATTTCTCGACCTGAGAGTCCTAAATCCTTGCAAGCATTTATTTGTCCTCTTTCTGTCGCTGTCAACGCCTTTCCGGAACCCATTTGTGTTTCAAATTAAATAAAAACAGTTCTTTTCAACACTTTTTTAAATATTCTAAACAAAAGTTTTTAAAAAATCGCTCATGTGTATTCCTGCAACGAAATAGTCGGAATGGCCTCATCCTAGTGGCGCACTTTTTTATACCCTTTTTAAGTAGTTTAATATTTGATCTTGGGAAATTCCAACGGTCGTTTCTTAATTACCCTTTAATTTTATGAATATCTTTTGGGAAAATACGTGCCTATCCACAGGTAGTATGTGTTTCCGGGTACAAAATTTCCAACAAGTATAAAGAGCGAAAATCAATTGCAAAATTTGTGGCCTCATTCTAGTGATTGGGAGTGTATAACACGCTAAAATTCCCCACATTAATATATTTATATTACCTAACGTAAATTACCTTAGGGTGAGTAATGTTGAACTGATCATTCCAGCAAACAGAGATTCTCGGTCAATAAGACCATAGACGCACACATCTGTCAGAAAAGCTCTATGATGGTGCCACTTCCATGGAATGCTGTTCAAGAAATTTGTTCGTTACGGAATAAACGGTGCCGTCCATGAGTAACGAGTTATTTGTGATCTATGTCATTAAAATATACCACTGCCATTAAATTCCATTTACCCAAAAACTCTAGGGTAATATCAGCATATGAACAGTTGTTCTGTAATTTATGGTATTGATGATCCAAGGTGGCATAAATGAACCAAAGGATCCAATATCGTGTTTACTGGTTACAGTCAACGAGGTTGCCATTCTCCCATTGCAGAATTTTGTCCAGAAAAAAAAGATCTCGATTTAGGGAGTCTGCCTGGTTGCACCTCAGCTGATGCGACGTTGGTGCGACAATCGATCGATCATTCGAAAATAAAGAAATCAGCGGACTATCGTCGGCAAAACTGAATATTTTGTAACTCGTTGTTTCCTTCAAATATGCTCATAGGTCAGTAATTAATTGTTAACGTAAGTGATCGAATTTTCGAAATACACTACATTGTATACACTACAATAGACACTGATTTTCCGCATCTAACTAAACTTCTTTCATCCCGTTTCAGAGCGCAGGAGTACCTTTGGAAATACCACTTCATCATGTTCTCGGGAATGCTGACTGGGCTGGTGGCAGTTCTTGCCATACCATCAATACAAAAAATTCTCATAGCAACGCGTCAATCGTCAACAGCGCGAACAGCATATAAGCGTTACGTTCAGACAACCTTTCACGTTTTAGAATGGTTTCTGTCGCCTTTAGAAAAAGGCTCCAAAATGTATGAGAGCCTGAAAATGGTTCGCAAGGGTCATGCGAATGCCAGTCGAGCATGTTCGAAGCAGGATAAGGGTAAAATTACTCAAAAGGACATGGCCTTAACTCAGTGGGGATTCTTTGGATTTTTTACCCTAGGAGCGCACAGGATAAGCCTTTACGATGACGATTTTCTGGAAGCTACCTGCCACATGTGGCGTGTGATTGGATATGTTCTGGGAATTAAAGACGAGTACAACATATGCCTAGAGAATTGGGCTAAAACAAAGCCACGCTTAGAAATCGTGATGAGGAAAGTTTTTAAACCAGCCCTGGAAAATACCACCCCAGAGTTTGAAGCAATGACAAAAGCAATGCTCGAAGGCATGGGGTATATAGTTTCCACTATAACCCCCGGGTCGTATGTATTCTACACGAAGCGACTAGCATATTGCCAAGGCTATGAGTTTTTCGACGCAGATTTTCCGAACGGAGTTCGAGTGCCGAACCAAAAACAATATTTTGAGGATCTAAGCTTGTGGGACAGGATATTAGTCAGGTGTGGTCTGTATATTGTTACCTACTTGCATAAATATTCAATAGTGCGATGGTACCTTAACTTCCGCAGCAGGTTATCTATTTTGCTGGCTTATTACTTGCCTACTACCGCCATTTTTAGCTATGGCCCCGAATGGGCGTATGTACGAATATTTACATCACATTCAGCACATAACAAATATAAGGATTAGACTTAAGAGTTTAGGAATATCGCTAAACTCATCGGATGCATTTAGAATCGAATGAAAGTATGCACCGGGCTGGTTTTTGATATAACAAAATCTTTTTTTAAATTTATTTAGGGTTCACATAGATTTGCATTTTTTGTAAACTCGGTTGGTGATTTTTAATTTAAAGGGAGTAAGTGCTCTATGGCTAACTACACACTTTCCGAACACATTTTTTACGTCGGTCGGTTAGGCTAGGAGTGTAGATGTTGTAGTATGTAGATGTTGTTGATACAAAAATAAATAATTTAAGATATGATTGCTTATTGGTTTTATTTCAATCCATCTAGAACAAAACATGGCCGTGCTGAGGCGGCTTAGATGAGCCCAGCACTAGTAAAATACTAAATAGAGTTACCTCTTCCGATAAGACTGTTTCTTGATTTGATTTGAAGTCCGCATTTATAATATAAATCAAATTACACAATTTTCTTCACTTAAGACTTTTGAAATTTTGTTTTCCATGACATCAATATATAAGCGGGCTTTCTACTTCCCAATTTTTTCTGACGTAATATAATATAGGTTTTCTATTTTATTATTATTATTATTATTTTCATTTGGTTTATTCCTTTTATTTTATTATACATATATATATATCATATCTATATATATCATATATATATATATATATATATATATATATATATATATATATATATATATATATATATATATATATATATATATATATATATATATATATATATATCATCATCATCATCATCGGCACTACAACCGGGATCCGGTCTTGGCCTTATTTAACAAATCTCTCCACCGGTCCCGATTTCGAGCCGATGTCATCCAGTTTGGCACACCCAGGATCTGGGCGTCCTGGTCTACGCCATCTCTCCATCGCAGACAAGGTCTACCGCGCTGCCTCCTTCCATACATCCTGCCACAAAGGACTTTCCGGGCGAAGGGGAGCTTCGCTCATTCGAACTAGGTGTCCCGCCCACCGGAGTCTACCGAGCTTGATTTTTCTTACAACATCAGCTTCAAGGTAGATTGCGTACAACTCAAGGTTGTAGCGTTTTCGGAATCGTCCTCCCTCACATACGGGGCCAACAGTTCTCCTTAAGACCTTTGTAGGAATTTCACTTGATTATATGCCGGCCTTGGCAAGGTTCAGCAAGTGTCCTAACATAAAAGTTCGATAGAATTCCGAAGAAACTGGTTCACTCGCACGCCGTTCGACAGTGGAAAGGGAAAAACAAAATGCACTAGTGATAAATGCTTTCTTTATTTAAAATCTCTCGAAAGTTAATTTCGACGGTAAATTAGTTGATTCTTATTTATTATTTATTACGTGTCATATTGTACATTCTATGTAGCGTTTGTGCCTTCTAATTTACTAATATATGACGTTACACCATTCGTTATTTTGACTAATGCGCGACACTGTCTAATTATTCTTATTATATGCCATGTTACACACTTCGTTATTTTGGCAACTGCCAGACACTGTCTAATTATTCTTATTATATGTTCGTTAAAACACCACAAGACACTACGTAATTATATTGAAGACCGCCGAACACTCTCGATGCACTTGCGCAGATGAACTCCACCGCATCTCAAACTCGACTTTT
Source organism: Microdon myrmicae (assembly GCA_963931805.1). NCBI lineage: Eukaryota > Metazoa > Arthropoda > Insecta > Diptera > Syrphidae > Microdon > Microdon myrmicae. The sequence continues at coordinate 150,885,082 of OZ007500.1, read as the reverse complement.
CGGGCGCACTCCACTTAGGTTGAGACTCGACTCCTTTACCACTATTTTATCGACTAAACTACTTTTGCGCGCGGATCACCTTGTTGGCTCGTGATGCGAGCTCATGGGTGGTCGAACCGTGGGAATGAAAATTCATTAAAAAGCATCTTTGGGATAAGTATTTGCAGTTGTCCAAATACTACATTAGGGATTAGGATGCATTTGGGATAATGATGATGATGGTGTTTACAACCATGTTAATTGCGTATTGCATTCATAGGGAGTCATGGGTCGAATTCCAGTGTGTGTATTTACACTGGCATTGAATCCGGCTCTTGGCAGCTAGGCGCGAATTGCGCCGGTGCTTTGAAGATTGCACAAAAGGCGCCGTGAGTACTGGTGCAACATGAAAATCTGTTGCGCACGTGTGGGACAGTAAATGCAGGCAGGCAGGGGTTCTGCTGATTGTTTTCATAATCCACTTCGGTTATCTAGTATGGCAACCGAAATGTTTTCTTTTTAGAACAATGCTGAGATGCATTAATGTATGCGGTACTGGCGTACCGAATTTCTTCTAGGGAAATGTATATAACGCGTTAATTGCGTGAATGTCCTAGATGGGCAGATGCTTGATGTTGGATGCGATTTGCATAATCGAAAGGTAATGCAATCGGTGGGAGAATGCTTGGGGAAGTTATGGCGCTTGCATACGCAAAAATGAAAAAATTAGTGGAGCTTTAGGAAGGAAGATTTGGAGGTAGGTTGAAAAGGTAGCAGTGGCGTTCATAGAAACGCCACATCTTCCTCTCGAACGCGGCGAAGAGTTCAGAGTGCCTTTTACTGAGCACCCAGATCTCGGATCCATACATAAGTACTGGTAAGACCATGGTCTTGTACAGTAGTAGCTTGGATGTTCTGGATAAATTTCGGAATATAAAGAGCGTCGATAGACCATTGTAGGCTTTGTTGAATTTGATCAGCCGTGTGCGTATTTCTTCTTCCATATTGTTATCGCCTAATACTATTGACCCAAGGTACTTAAAGGATTGCATTATAGTTTGACCAACGTTAGGTCTTCTCTTCGCAGAAGTTGCCACCATGTACATGGTTTTCCCTTCATTAATGTGCAGTCCCCGTTTTTGTGCCGCCTGCTTGATCTGGGTGAAGGAGTCCTGTACAGTCGATTCGGTTCTACCGTTGATGTCGATGTCATCTGCGTAGGCAAGAATCTACCTCGACTTGGTGACAATAGTCCCTCTAGTTGTCATTCCAAAATCGCGGATTGTTTTCTCCAACACCAGGTTGAAAAGGAGGCGGGTCAGGCCGTTCCCTTGTCGAAGTCCATTGAAGTGTTTATTGGTTTGGACAGCAATCCCTCTATTTTTACATGACTAATTACATTGGTCATTGTCAACCTACAAAGTCGTATCAATTTGTTTGGAATTCCGAACTCTCTCATTATATAGTTCTACCCTGGCTTTGCTGTCGTGGGCGCCCTTAAAGTCTATAAATGGATGGTATAATGGAATCTTGGGCTCCTCGATAGTATAGTGGTTAGTATACCCGCCTGTCACCCGGGAGACCGGGGTTCGATTCCCCGTCGGGGAGCCCCTGGCGCAAGACTAATGACCTTGCCCAGACAAAATAAATCATTATGGAAAATTTAACAAGCGTCAGAACATGCTAAATAAGGCCGAGACCGGTTCCCGGTTGTAGTGCCGATGATGATGATGATAATGGAATCTTAAATGCCAGACATTTTTCCATCGCCTGCCTAAGAGTGAATATTTGATCAATCGCTGATTTGCCTGGGATGAAGCGACACTGATATTGACCAATGATGGTGTGGTGGTTCTTTAAAACATTCCCAAAGAACCGCCCATCCTCTTAAATTAACCACCTTCCAAATCCATAGTACTTACCTGCAATTAGGGGCAGCGTAAGCTCCCCTGAAGCATCACACCTGAAAGTTAAACCTTATCAAGCATGCACATCAAACAAATTATTTCATTCATACATGGACCGTGCCAGACAATTGGCTCAGCTTGTCAGCAATTATAAAAGATAAATACTCCCTGGCCAGCGTAATTGCTGACATAGCTGTAGTCGGTATTCTTGCTACGGTACATGAGTGAATACTGCCCCAAATTCCAAGGTTCGCAACACTTGCGACCAATTTCCCTTATCGGTTATCTACCGATCATGGGATTTGGGCACTAATATGATTGACGTTAGACAATCATACTCCAGATCATGCCTAACGATGCTCCGGCCTGTTAAATAAACAAACACGATGTGCATACATCGTGACCCTTGAAATAGCGTTTTTGTGTATCTTAAAGCAAAAACCTATTTCGTTCTCAGGCGCAGGTCATCAAAGATTTATGACCCTCGAAATAGCGTTTCTGTTTATTTAAGACACAGAAACCTTTCGGCGATTTTTCGCCATCGCTTATCTCAACGATGAGGGCAGCCCCTAATACCAATTCCCTTTCATCGGTTATCAACCGATCATGGAATTTGAGCATGGATATGATCATTGTTTAGACAATATTACCCATGCCATGCCCTATGACGACCAACCAGCAAATTAAAGCAAACACCAGTACATTGACCTGAAGGGATATAGGAAGAATCCATCTTTATGGCGGCTGGTGGAGGTTGATCTCGACGAATATAGTTGAGTCAGATTTCATCCTCCGTCAAGTTCGGACAACAATCTGTGGTTTGTGCTCAACCTGCGTCCGTGCTGACGCCTCTAGCATAATACCCATAATGGTTTTAGCGTATGGGATCTTGTAGGATAGTGGAGAGTATCTTATAGGCCGTACTCAGCAATGTTATACCCATATAGTTACTGCACAGTGTGATATCTCCCTTCTTATGTATGGGGCAAATTATATCACGACGCCAATCTTCCGGCATCTCTTCTTGCTCCCATACGTGCACCACGATCTCATGAATTGCGTAATGTAACGCTGTCCCTCTCCTTTTGATCAGCTCAGCTGGTATGCCATCAGCTCCCGGGGCTTTATTTGATTAGAGCTGTTTTATGGCTTTTAATGTTTCCTCAATGCTTGGTGACGGCAGCATTTGGTCTTGATATTGCATTGGTGGTGCCTCCAATTTTTCTGTGAGCTGACCATTTAGAAACTCATTGAAGTGCACTTCCCATCGCTCCCGAATGCCTTCAGGATCGGTGATCAGATTACCCTCTTTATCCTTGCAGTAAGTGCAGCGTGGTGTGTACCGCGTCATACTGCGGGTTATTTGGTAGAACTTCCGCGCCTGGTGCAGACCTCGCTCTCTACTTTTCTCTATTTCACAGACAAGATCTTTTCCCCCAGGCACTTTTCTTTTGTCTGTGGAGTCTTTTTTCAGATCTTCTGAGCTGTTTGTATTTCTCCTCGCGTACCTGTGTCCTATGAGACTGGTGCAGTGCCCGGTATGCAGCATTCTTGCGTTCAGTCACTAGTTTGCACTCATTATCAAACCAGTCGCTCCGATCTCTACGACTACTGCCTAAGATGGAGTTGGCAGTACTAATGACAGTATTCTTAAGGGGTGTCGATTTCTCTTCTACCCCCGGCATTCTGGCCCCAGGACTTAATCTTCCTCCATCGAGCTCTTTGAGGGCGAGTCAACGCATGGCCAAAGGTGTTACTGGTATTCTCATTGCGGAAGGCAGTTGTGTTGATTCGAACCTGATCCGCGGATGCAATACGTCTCCGTAAGGCAATCCGCGCTCGGAAAACTATACTAACAAGATAGTGATCCGAGTCGAGGTTGGCACCTCGATACGTTCGTACCGTCATCAGGCTCGAGGAGTGGCGGCGATCTATCAACAATGGTCAATTTGGTTGCGAGTGGCTCCATCAGGTGATACCCAGGTGGCTTTGTGGATATCTTTACGCGGAAATCTGGTACTTGCAACGACCAAGTTTTTCGATGCTGCCAGTTCGATGACTCGTAGTCCATTGTAATTAGTGTTCTCATGCAAACTATGGGAATCTATGTAGTGCCTGAAAACCGACTCCCGACCTATTTTTGCATTCAAATCACCAAGAACGATTTTCACATCGTATCTTGGGCAGGCATTCAGGGCCCGTTCGACGTTCTCGTAGTATTCTTCGTTTCGGCGCTTTTCGCAACAACATATACAAGAACTTGGCGTATATTACGTAATAATCTTGGCTTACAAGCATACGAAATTCAACTCATGCAACAAGTTGACCGACCTTCTGAATTGTCACCTTTTCAGTCTTTAGGTTCTTGAAAAGCTTGAAGACGATTCGCTGCTTTCGTTGAGCGATGACGCCCATTTCTAGCCGAATGGCTACATCAGCAAACAAAAGTGCCGTTTTCTGGCTGAAGAGCAGTCAAATTAAGGGTTTAGTGTGACTTATGGACTGTTGAATCATCGGTCCATACCTCTTCAAGAATGAGACCGTCTAGAGCACACAGGTGAAAGACATCCTCTGTCGCGCGATCATACCGAACTATTTGAAAATGAAGTCCGTGATACCAACGACCTTTAGTGTCAACAAGACGACATTTCTTATCACGCAGACCGTACAACTACGAGAACCGTTCAGTGAACAGCTGTGGGCCGATAAATTGACAGCCTAGATCATGTGATATTAAACCTGTTAGACCTAGTTACGGCGAACATTTGAAAGAACCAGTAAAAAGTAAGGAGTAGTACCTTTGTGTATACCCGCCTGTCACGCGGGAGACCGGGGTTCGATTCCCCGTCGGGGAGCCTCTGGTGCAAGACTAATGACGTTGCCCGGAAAAACCAAATCATTATGGAAAATTTAACAAGCCTCAGGACTTGCTAAATAAGGCCAAGACCAGCTCTCGGTTGTAGTGCCGATGATGATGATGAGTACCTTGTGTGATAAAAAAGATTACCCGATAAAATGTATTATCTTTATTTGTTGGGTTTTCGGAAAAAGTACCTACAACTGAATCGCCTATTGCTTGATCTACATCGTATAACATGAATGGTGGCACGCCTCAGGGTGCCGTAATGTCCCCCATTCTTTTTTTCGGCGGAATAATAAATCCGAAAAAAATCAAGTTTCTCATCCAAAAACTGAGGACAACGTTTAACTAAGAAACTCTATCCAATGAGGACGAAATACAAAATTTTTTATAGAAAATTTATTTATACAAAATGTACATCACACAATACGTTTACATCGAATATGTATAGGATTCAGTGCCAAAGCCGTTAGCAGACATCTGCTGGTCAATCCAGTTTCGCACTAGACCCACATTAGCATATGCCCCTGGAATTGGGTCATTGCAACCCAGGCCCCAGGCAACTATGCCACCTAAGTAATAACGATTTTCTGCTGGATTAGCTGGGCACACCAAAGGCCCACCGCCGTCACCTTGGCATGTGTCCACACCTTTTTCGCCGCCAGCACAGATGAACGAGGGATCTAGGACAAAATATTTGCCCAACCGGGATTGTCGAAGCGTGTCTTGGCAGTCATCGAAATTCACCACTGGAAGTGGAACGCGTTTCATAATGACACTGTACTTGCCTTTTGATCCAAATATGTCACGGCCCCATCCACTGGACAGACATGTGGTGCCTACTGGTGGCATTTCATTACTCTTGGGCAAACATACGACGTTGATGTGATCAGCTATTTGAACAGGCGCTTTTAAGATAAGCAATGCGAAATCATTCGCTACGGTTTGTGGATTGAATTGTGGGTGTAATATGATTTGTTTCACTCCTTGTTCCTGGTGGGGCAGACGCTCTCTGGTGGTCTGTGAATCCCATTCGCCAGCGCGAATCTTCACACCGTCCGCTTTCAATTTTCGCACACAATGAGCTGCTGTGATAACGACTTGTGGATGAATTAGGGATCCCGCACAGAAATAGTCATCATTTGGTCCTTTTAGAAGAGCCACCGTCCAAGGGAGTTCTCCGAAGTTCGCCTCATTGTTATTATTTCCTGTAATTTCAAAGTCTACCATGGTATTCCGAATACCACAACCGGTCGGTTGATTGGGTCGTTCTGCGACTGGTACCGGTGCGAGTGGCTCTGTCACCGTGCGATTGTCGATGCAACAAACATCTAAGTAGTGCTGGCAACTATATGGATCAAAACGTATATCTATCTTTCCAAAGCCGTCGATTTCACCGTCATCTCGGATAACATTGTCTTCCGATCTACAAAGGTAATATGGGACACAGGTACACTTAACGCCCTTGTCTGTAGCAAGGACCTGTGGCTCGAGGGTAACCGCATTCGGCTCAGGGGTGACGATGTCTCCGAACCCAGGACGCTTTGTTGCCGTCGGTTTAGCCGTTGTCGTGACGTTTTGATTGAAGAGCTGGTCAATAATCCCCTCAACATTTGACGACGGCTGCTGTGTCACACCTACGCCAATAAGCACCAGCCAAACAAATATAACACCACTTAGAAAATGATTCATTATCTACAAAGAAAGACAACAAAAATGTTAATGATTGCCTATCCAACCGCGCGATGTTATCATCTCGGTATTGACCTGTCGAAGCTTCTGCGAAAACCCAGTCAACAGAAACTCGTTTCGTATTCAAAGAAAACAAGTAAAACGCGAAAACCTCACCCTTTTTGTTGTCGAACAGCCCGTGAGTGCGTCGTTAGATGGCTTGCCTTAGCCAAATCCCAGTGGCAACTCGAATGCCAACTGACTATCGATCCCAGTGCTCAAAGATAACCTATTCACCGAAAGTAGCCGTACCAGGAATTAAGGTGCCAAGTTGTCGTGTAGTTCGATATCAGTATCTCTATTTAACCCGCTACACGCTGTCGCGCCGAAGCCTTATAAGCGAATGACTACAAGTTGGACTTAACCTTAGCAGCATCAAGACTGCCGTCGGAAGCAGGTTTTAAGACTAAACCAAAACAAGATACGGGCGATCGTAATATTCGTCTGACTTCCTAACAAGTTTTCAAGTTGGAAAATATTCAATCTGGTTTCCTGCTCTTTTCTCTTTCCGTTGAAAACACTGCGTGAATCATTGTGAATTGGAAGCTAGTTCGGGGTCTTTCAAGCGGCCAGTTATCGCACTGGGGGTATTTGCGTGTCTCGTATTCTCGTTTGCGTGTAGATCACACAGAAGGTGTACTTTGGATTTTTCCCATTTTATTTTCACAGAATCGTCGATTCATTCGCACAATCGTCCCCACGTGCATGTTTCATCGTGGGAATTGGAGAAATGTCCTCCTACGCAATCATGTGCATGTTCACGTAATATCGTCTTGGTACCGGGCACTAGACGAGATGACACACATCTTTCTTATTACTGGCGCATTTGTTGGAGTAAAAGAAGGTTTTGCACAAATACCATCATACGAGTGTAGTTAGTGCTATAACGCATGCTATAACAATAAATATTGTTAACCAAACTTACTGGGACTTCGCAATCTCACTAATTGTTTTTCCAATGTCCTTCGGCGATGCAAAATGTTGTTGGAAGGCCGACTTAGGAGACAAGGACAAGTGTCTCCTACACCGTTGTCTCTGTGTGCTGATTGCCTTGGGCCTACCGTCATCATAAAAGGAGGAAAGTGTTTCTACCACGGTATTGCAGAGGAGGTATATAGCGTTTTGATGGAGCATTGAAGACTTACATAACGGTATTCATCATTCGTAAACCAAATTTTAGGGAAAAATAGTGCTCCCCATAACGTATTATTGTCCGCATGTCTTCAAATCCAGGCCAACGGTGCCAACGTTATTCGAAAATATATTCTTCGAAAAACAAGCTCGGGTAGTTAAGAAACGAGTCGAGAGTTAACACTCTGTCGTTACGAACTGTAATTTAGAATAGATCCTCGATTCGTTGAATGTTGCGTCGACCAGTTACCACTGTTTATTCTTGTTTTAAATGTGGAATATTGTCGCGATTCAAATGAACTAACATTTCCTCTAAGATTTCCAAATGCAGAAAATAATTTTGTTTGAACACGATAAACTAATTCAATGTTTGAAAGTAGAAAGTAGAAAGTAATAAACGAACAACTAGACTATAAAATAGAATCCCATAAATAGATTCACGAAGGCAACCGGCCCGGACGGAATTCCAGCAAAAGTCCTTAAGAACTGTGCTCCAGAACTGTTGCCGGTTCTTGGGAGTCTCTTTCACTTGTCTTATGCACGAGGGACCTTTCCTACCTGCTGGAAAGTCGCTCGAGTTCAACCAATCCCAAAGAGGGAAAAAAAGTGTCTCCCACAAAATTACCGTCCGATAGCATTTTTGTCTATGTTATCTAAGGTGATGGAAAAAGTCATTAATACCGAGTTAATTAAATATTTGGAGCGCAACGGACTTCTGAATGATCGTCAATACGGATGTAGTGCTCTACAAAGCCCTACCAAATCCTTTCCCCACAAATACATCCAAATTCCAACACCTACAGGATGATTCAAACAAATCAATCACCCAAATTCAAAAATACAAAAACCCGATAAACGAATCAAATATTCGTTTATCATCCATACACCCTAATTACCAGTAATCCCCAAACCAAAACAAACACACGGTAAGTTGAACCAGATGTTCAATTACCATACTCATATTTCCAGAACTTCCTAAAAACTAAACACCACAATGCATATCCTTATGCAAATCCTTATCTTTATCTGCATTCTTGCCAGATGTGTATATTCTAAAAATAGATATCACATTCCTTTTCTCCAGTACTCGACTCCAGTCGAAGTACATTTCGAAATCCTGCTTGCAATTCGATGCATCCGCGATACAAAATCCCGATAAGATTTTGTATAAAAGGGCGATGAAATTCGTATTCGAGGATCAGACCTCCAATATTCCTCGCCCTGTGGACGGGAGAGTAAACCACATATGCTACGCGGATGACGTCCTGGTGTACACGTCAACCAAAGGCCCTAATCTCGCAACAAATCGACTCAACCGTCACCTGGACGAACTGTATCAGTATTACAGTTGATGGAAAATTCGACTTAATCCATCCAAAGCAGTAGCTATAATTCTGAGTAGTAAACACTCCCAACCCGCTTCTCGATATTCACAGAATATTCGAATAAAAATGGGAGATACCACGATTAGACCACAGGACAGAATGAAACATCTTGGGGTCACTTATACCCCAAAAATGAATTTCATCAAACATGTGACCCACATTCTCCAAAGGGGCCTCGGTCGGTCTAAGCAACTGCACAACATCTTGGAGTGGAGCAACAAAGTTGACACCAAAGTTAAGCTTCTCTGCTATAAGCAGCTAATCCGATCTGGAATATCGTACGCCTTTCCCATATGGTCCTGCATATCTTCGGCTCATATGGAAAGACTTCGAGTTTTCGAAAGGAAACTCCTCAGAAGGTGCACCAATCACTCTAGAAGGCCTGACGGTCGTCATTACCCCAACTCTCACCAATACGAAGGCGCCTTCATTACCCCTATCGACGAGTACTTGCTTCAATTAGCATACATCATCATCATCGGCACTACAACCGGGGACCGGTCTTGACCTTGTTTAGCAAGTCCTAAGGCTTGTTAAATTTTCCATGATGATTTATTTTTTCTGGGCAAGGTCATTAGTCTTGCGCCAGAGGCTCCCCGACGGGGAATCGAACCCCGGTCTCCCGGGTGACAGGCGGGTATACTAACCACTATACTATCAATTAGCATACAAGTACCTCGAAAACATTCAGAACAGCGAGAACCTACTTGTACGGGACTCTTGCGTTCTTGACCCTTCTCTCTCTCGATCTCTTCGGATCAAACCCCCGCAATTTCTTCTTCAGTACAAAACTGAAGAAAGCACCCTTCCCAACAATGTTCCCCTCTATAATAGAGGATTCCTGGATCCATCCCATAGGGTCTACTATTAACAAACCGCACACACGAACGCACAGTATAAGACGGCACAAACACAAACATATACACCGACCAAAGCGCAGATTATCAGACGCCAAAGACGTGATCTGCGTTCACTACCGCACCCAAGACCTACCGGTCTTGTACGATTTCTTTCCCACCATCCCTCTATACAAGTAGTTAGAGAACACCTGGACTAACACTGTCCACACTATCCTTGGATACCCCTCCTTTTTTTCTTCTCTTTTCAGATATCGCGAGACCGATCCCAACATCCTCCCGGATGTGGGTGATTCTGGTTATCGCAAGATGACCAGAAGTCAGAGACAAGATGAAGGACACATCTGTCCTTGTCTCGCTAAAGTCGGCCCTCTCGCCACCCATTTTATTATTTTTTTATTTTTTTTTATTCAAGGATCAGTCTCGATTGGCGTCCGAAGTGGTAGGACGCCAAAAAACAAAATTAAAATAAATTAATAAAATAAAAACTTAATAGACAAAGTATTTGCCTTTTTGATTGGGCTTGGCCGACTACCAGGGCCATAGTTAACGATCGGTTGCTACTCTTCCGGGAGGCCCCGGAAGCACGGTGGTGACCGCAACGGGTCCCCTCAGGAACGGTCAATAAAGATCCCTCATCCTTTTCAGGACAAGGAGACACGCTCCCTGAGAGAAGGAACACAACACGGATTCCGTGGCAAGCGGTCCACGGGAGACCTTTTGACGCTTATAACCAATATATGGACATCTGCGATTGTGCAGCATGGTGAGTCAAGGACGGTCGCATTGGATATCTACAATGCCTTTGACCGCGTCTGGCACGGAGCATTGCTGAGCAAACTTCGTTCATATAGACTTTCCCAGCAGCTTTGCGACTAGACGCAGAGCTTCCTCGAAAATCGATCGATCCGGGTTGTTGTGGACGGCGAGTGTTCGGATCTGTATACTGTTAATTCGGGAGTACCTCAAGGTTCTATTTTGGCCCCAACCTTGTTTTTGTAAACAACGTTGTTGGAGACAACGGATAACAAAGTGTTCAGTTTCGCGGATGATAGTACGCTTGTTTCCTCTTTTTCGAGTGATCGGTCGATTAGTTCATCAACATCACACCATCTGATATGTGGTGAGATCGACTCTCTGAATCGGGATCTGGATAAAGTCCTGCAGTGGGGAAAGGCCAATCTCGTCTACTTCAATGCAACGAAGGGACAGTACGCAACATTCACGAAGAATAGTAGATCATCAGTTCCACAGCTGGTGATGAATGGTCAGGCCCTCGAATCTGGGGAAAGCTTGAAATTTCTCGGCGTCACGATCTGTGGGATTGTATTATGGCATAAGCACGTGTCGAACATCGCCAGGTAAGCCTCTGGAAAACTTAGTTATCTTTTTAGATCGAAGAAATATTTTGCTCCGGATGTAGTGCTCTAAAAAGCCCTACCACCTTTTTCCCCCATTCATACATCCTAATCCCAGTAATCCTACACCAAAACCTTAAAACTAATCAAAATCCTAAAAAACCTATACTAAATCCAAAATTCGCAATAAACGAATTAAATATTCGTTTATCGTTTTGCATTTGCCCCACGGCATAAAATAAATTCAAATTCCAGAAACACATTTCAATCTGGTAAAATCCCTCGTAAATTAAATAAACCAAACCCATGGCATATCGAACCAGATGTTCAAATTTGCCACAAACAAACAAAACCCAAATTCAAGTACAAATCCTCATATGCAGTTATATAGTTTCATGAGAATTCAGAAAACTGAATTCTTATCTTAAACAAACATTGAGCATCACACGAAATGTATCGAAAATCGAGATTTTCCAACTGAAATGTTCGTTTCAAGATACAAATCTCGATTTGGTGCCGTTTAAAAGGTGATGTATCGCGATCTCGAGGAGGCGGAGGTGCTGCAGGACCACGATCAGGGCAAACAGTATCTAATAACATCATAGAGCAAGGTCCTTGGAGTTGGTGTCCCTAGGAAAATCGTCCTTTTTTCAAGTAAATAAAATAAAAGTGAATTTACGATATCAAAAGTATTTTTATTATTTGGAATTGTGCGTTCCCTGTGAAACGTTGGCTGCTCCAGCACAGGCGACTACTTCCAACCAAGAACCGGTGAGTACAGTGGTGGCACGCCCACAAAACAGATCGTTGCAGCTTTCCTCGATTTGGGACATCACCAGGAGGCGCCAGGTTGCACGGCGCTGGGACACTATTCTTGAAACGACGTCTCACGAACGAGTTGGTCGTTTCTCTTCCCTCAAGGTTTGAGGAAGCACGGCGGCGACCACATCAGGTCCCCTCAGGAGCGGTCTTAAGAGATCCCTCATCCTTTTCAGGACAAGGAGACACGCTACCTGGGAGCGAGACCAGTAGTAACTAAAACTAATTCTACACGGACCCACTTCTTCTTCTGTATAAATCCCAAATTAGACCCGCGCTTGAATATTGCTCTCATGTTTGGAGCTCGGCTCCTAAACATGTTACGGACCTCGCCCCCATGTCCTCGCCTCGCCTAAGACCCACTAATTCCCTTTCGCAAATTTCCCCCCTCTACCTGTAAAGGGAAAAAAAATAAACTGCTTTGTGCAAATTCTACTTGGCAGAAAAATAATAAAAAAACGGCGTTGGCGCCGAATAAAAAAAATAAACGTCAATGGCGAATACAAATAATTCGTAAAAGAATAAAAAAGACGTAAAACGACGAAACACAACGGTCAATACAATTCCAGCAATTTGAACCTTGCGTATCTTCACACCAATAAGTCGTTTAATATATGATGGTTAACGTATGCCCCATTCTAACAATTCAAATCTGGAGATATGAACAAAATATTCATTTAAATTATCAACAACAACTATCAACACCGGCCAACTAGCTGAACAGGGGAGCACAACGCTCAACGCCCCCTGCAACCTGCCTGCAGGCGAAACCACCAGCAACAGTAAGCGACCGCTCCACGATCAACCAAGTAAGTCTCTTACTATTTACCCCTTACTTTATTTAAAGTGTGAATATATAATATAACAAATTTTGGCGCAGCCGGTTATCACCAGCTGATAATTGTATCGGATCCGTCGGGGATACAAATCCAGTGGTGGGAAGAGCCCCGAGGCTCTAACATCCCTACGCCGACTAGCGGAGCAAGCGGCTAGGATTTAAAAGAGATTAAGCCGTATAACAAAATAAAACAAAAATATGGTTTCTCCTTTTCCCCTTGTTCTTTTAATTTACAGGAGAGAGTACGAAGTCAACGTTGGGTGGAAAAATTATAAAAAGTGTTCCCAAATATTTTCCATTGTTGGTGTTTTATTGCAGGTTTTTGTCTTTTCTTTCTTTCTTGCTTTCCACAGTTATCTAGATTAGTTCTTGTCCCTCATCGCTGGTCGTTTGTTCCATAATCGTGTTTTTGTTCGCTACGGGTTAATAGCGAACCACGGTTAAATAAATCGGGTAGGTCCGTACGCAAAATAAATAAGCGCGCGTAGTAATACTTGATGCAAACTAGAAGCCACTCAACGGGGTTATCCGCGGAAAGTATAACAGAGGAACCCATCGCCGCTATGTTGGGTGCGAAAAAAATGTTAGACCTAGTCCAAAACAATGTGGCAGTCTTCAGTGGCCAGAAAGGTTCTAACGCAGCGAGGGAACTGCATGTCTTCCTCGAAAGCTACGACAGGACCTTAGACTGTTTGTCCGAAGAGGAGGAAAAAATGTTCCTACGGTGGCTACCCATGCGATTAAGTGGGAAAGCTCGCCGCATGTTCAAGGAGTTCGAACAACGACTACGGAATACGCTACTGCCACACGCTTCATATGAGGAGTTACACTCGAAATTCTCTCATATGCGACAATCCCGCGAAGAGGATGTCGCAGATTTCACGTACCGGATAACTCAAGCAGTAACGGACTGTAATGATGCAGCAATCCGTAAGCACGGAAATGACAATAGCGTAACGTTCGCCATCCAGATCGAGAGATTGGAAAAATCGGTACTGATGGTAGGGATTAGGAACGACCAACTCAGACATCTGATAGTAGAATCAGAAAGGGATCCTCTAGATAGGATTATTGCTAGGGTTCTCGAATTAGAGAAAACAGAAAATGAGATGACGAGCGAGAGTGGGTGGTATAGTAGGGAAATACCAACGACGTACCATGACCAGTCACCTTCACCTGAAAGGAACGACCGTATCATGCCCCCATCTCATCAAATAGGCAAACAATGTTAAAAAACAATCCATTCTACTATTGGGAGGATGAACAGAATCCCTCAGAGGAAACAAATAGGGTTTCAGATAGGACCTACGGGGATACACGCCAAAACCTTACTAACACTAGGTTCCCAGAACGACCTCATCCCGTTACACGCCCCCGACCTGGGAAAACCCCGTTTAGGTCAGAAACGCCACCACATTCTTCCAGAAGACCAACAGGGTATAAAACTAAGAAGCCTGAGGTACCCCGGCACCTTCAGAGAGACGGAGGCGACTATCACTGTGATTCATCTAGTCAAGGCGTGCCCTACACCCATGGATTGCACGCATGACATGCAGCTTCTGCAATAGGAAAGGGCATTTGTACGATGATTGCCTTCGACGCTGAAACACACCGTTGTGTACGAAGTGTGATCGATATGGGAACGATGCCCAAGACTATCGGACACAAAGTACACAAACGAAGGCGGATAATCCCGAGCCTCCACGACCAAGGTCGCAGAACCAACGGAAGTCACCCGTGAATACCTCAAACCAAGGGCAAGAACGACCATCCATTTCGAAACAAGCAACAGCATCGAATCGTAGAGTGTACAGCATTCGATGTTGTTGTGAGTTTTGTGGCCGAAAGGCTCACACGTAGGACGAGTGTCATTGCAAGGCAACGTGGGTACAATCACAAAAGCCAACATGTGGTGTATTTTCCTGCCACAGAATATTTGTTATAAATATATATATAAACGCTTACCTGTCGTTATGTTATGTTTTTCCGCTCTCGACTAGGCGCCGTTTATCTTGTCAGTATCATCGTTGCTATTGCCTCCTAAACTTCCTTTGAATACTGATGATCACCTTTACAGTATGTTTATTTCAGCTTCAGCTATCGAATTGTTCGTTGGCCCTCTCCAGCGGGTTGGGTGGTAAAATGCACATACTGCGGATAGTGGTCCCATCTCAAAATGGGATATGAATCCTCCTTCATGGGTTGGCCAATTGCGATATCATAAGGGTTGCGCACACACTCAGTCAAGGAAAGAGGACACCAACTGATTTCAACACCGTATTTGAGCTTGTTTTTCTTTATTTAAACAAAGAAACCTTAAAATTACATTACAAGCTTTTATTATGTTTTTTTTTTCACAACCCTTTTTTTATCTTTTCTTTACAACGGGGCGTTGCAGTTCTTCGTTTTCTAAAGCCGTTCCTCAACTCAACAGTAACCAATACCGTATAAATCTCAAAAACCAAAACCAAAAACAAACGGAATAGAAAATTCCTTTCGCTGTTCCTCTCTCTCTCTCACTCTCCATCGACATCCACTCCGAAAATCGAACTCGAACTCGCCCACGATCCACACTCGAATCGGGGCGTGTTCGAACACTCACATGTGGATCGTGCAATTCTTCCACCACCTTACCATCAAACAATATTAAAATCAAATTATATTAAAAACAATTTAATGATGGGGGTGGTGGAAGCCGCACGTAACAAACAGATGCACCCAAAGTGGTTAAGTCTGTACATCGCGACCACACCCCACCGACCTGCACGGTCAAAACGGAATGGCTGACAGTCCAAACAAGAAAAAATTCGAAGGACAATAATCAGCCACGCGACAAAGACGGTGAACAGACACGAGCCAAGAGTAGTACTAGTTCGAGCAGTACTGAACATTCGGAGGCTCGAAAACTGAAAAAACGCCAGCACCGATTACAACGCCATCGACCCGAGTCGAACCGTAGCCCCTCGAACTCAACCGCTACGGATGCATCAGAGACGCTAAAGCAGGAACATCGGTGACAGAAGAACGGTCAATGGTGCACAGTGTGTCGACAAAAAGCAAAATGGGAGAAGTCGGAAAACTCCCGGAGGTCGGGTCGGAAACCCCCCAACCCGACCGAACTAAAGCCACCAATTAATGAAACCTGTCCTCAACTCCAAACAACGAAAGTTCCAATTCTCGAGCTCCCATTATACATCGGTTGTAGAAGCACTACACGTCTAATAGTGGACACAGGTGTGGAGATCAGCCTTATTAAGCTGAAGGCACTCCAATATGGAACCACATTGAACACCAAAAAAGGAACTAACCTCCAAACCCTTTTTGGCAAAGGAAATTCTAGGGGCTTTTGTATGGGGATGTTCAAATTGCCCCCACAAATATCCTGTAGTTTTCAAGTGATAGAATCCCTACCAGGATTATCAGCAAATGGGTTGTTAGGGAACGACTTCTTGTCTAGGAACTGTAAACTTAATGGGCCCGGAAATTGTTTGGAATTCTCCCAAACAAAATTAAATCCGGTAAGCTTTTCCATTGAATTTACAAAAGACAAGAAGCGGATGTCAAGGCATAAGGCAACCAGTCGGGAACCTGTACCAAGGGGATCCAAAGATGTGCAGACCGCGGTCAGAAGTATACCGGATACCCTACCCAAACAGGGGAAAGGCGGCGAAAACTTGTCAGACTCAAAGTACCCCAACCCCATATTGATATCTGACAAACCGAAGAAAGCAAACGAAGAAGAAGCAGTGGTGGAACACTCACTGCCAAACGCTATGGAGGTAGCGATAATACCGGCACGTTCACGCAAAATGCGTAGACTTCCCATGGAAATTCGGGAAGAGCTAGTGCTAGTACCTAAAGCAGTACAATCAGGGATTTTCATATCCAATTGTATTGTAGGGAAAGCGAAGAGTGTCCAAGTAGAGGTACTCAATATCGCAAGCTAACTCCAAACCATAGACCGGATTATGGTGGAATTACATCCAATGAAGGAATTTTCGATCTTTCCGCTGGAAAATGAGGACAACCGTTCTACAGGATATAATTCGGATAAAAAGCCTTCGGATGGGGATCACCTCCAGTATATCCAACATCTATTCCCGGAGGAGGAATCGCCAAAAGATCCAAGGTTGACACAATTACATGAGGAACTTCACTTAGGGAAAAAACTATGTTCTCAAGAGTGTCAATCCATAGTGGAAATATGTGAGGATTTTAACGACATTTTCCACTTCAAAG
The DNA here is from genome assembly GCA_963931805.1 of Microdon myrmicae. Taxonomy (NCBI): domain Eukaryota; kingdom Metazoa; phylum Arthropoda; class Insecta; order Diptera; family Syrphidae; genus Microdon; species Microdon myrmicae. The sequence goes on along the minus strand of OZ007500.1, from coordinate 150,867,978 downwards.
GTGACATATACCAGTGCCATAATGCATGAGATATCGGTGAAACAGGATCAAGCACCGATAAATCAACGAATGTACCGTCTGCCTGAGTACAAGAAAGAGGTGATAAACGAGCAAATACGGGATATGCTGGAGAATGATATCATTCAACCAAACAAAAGTCCGCGGAACTCACCACTCTTGGTAGTTCTTAAGAAAGTGGGCCCCGATGGAAAAACCCGATGGAGAGTTGTGGTTGACCAGGAAACTGAACGACAAAACCATTGGTTATATTATATATTCACAAATAGGGGTAAATAGTAAGAGACTTACTTGGTTGACCGTGGAGCGGTCGCTTACTGTTGGTGGTGGTTTCGGCTGCAGGCAGGTTGCAGAGGGCGTTGAGCGTTGTGCTCCCCTGTTCCGCTAGTTGGCCGTTGTTGATAATTGTTGTTGATAGTTTAAACGAATATTTTGTTCATATCTCCAGATTTGAATTGTTAGAATGGGGCATACGTTAACCACCATATATTAAACGACTTATTGGTGTGGAATTGAAGATACACAAGGTTCAAATTGCTGGAATTGTATTGACCGTTGTGTCGTCGTTTTACGTCTTTTTACGTCTTTTTTATTCTTTTACGAATTATTTGTATTCGCCATTGACGTTTATTTTTTTATTCGGCGCCAACGCCGTTTTTTATTATTTTTCTGCCAAGTAGAATTTGCACAAAGTAGTTTATTTTTTTTCCCTTTACAGGTAGAGGGAGGAAATTTGCGAAAGGGAGGGGGGAAATTTGCGAAAGGGAATTAGTGGGTGTTAGGCGAGGCGAGGAGATGGACGCAAGGTCCGTAACAAACATACCCATGACCTACTTGAGAGCTTACAGAGTCGAGCGATCCGCCTGATCGGGGATATGGTGCTGAGCTCGAGACGACAGTCGCTATCACATCGAAGGCGCGTAGCCGACCTCTGTTTGTTCATGGGTACTGTTCGTCGGGGATTCGTGGTATTATTCCACCCAATTCGGTTTATATGCGCCCCACAAGACAATGGATCGCACCAATTTGCGGTTCATCTCCCAATGGCGCAAACATCTCTGCATCAGAACTCGTTCCGTTACAGAGTGGGAAAGCTGTGGAACTCGTTACCCGCGCGAGTGTTCCAGGAGCGTTACAACCTGGAACTGTTCAAAAGAAACTTTGGTGGAATCTCGGGCCGCCGTGTCGGCGCTATAAGTTCGCCTCTCCCGAGAGAAGTATATTTATTTAAAAAAAAACCCATATCAAACATATCCCATCACATTTTTTTTTACACGCATGCTAGAACAACATATCAAAAACCACTTTCACACACTTTTCCCATTCCTAATGTTTTCTATGCTACAAGCGCATATCAAACAAATCCTTTCAGTTGTAGACTAACCGCCGACGAGTCAGCACGTGCGCTTCTGCCTCGTGATCCATACCATCGGACCAATTGTGTAATCTGTTTAGGGTTAACACAAAATACCCTAATTGCACTACCGGTTCGCGCGCCAAGTCTTCTGTGGGATCCGTAGTAAACAAACGGATCACCACAAACGCGTCCGAGTGTAGTGCAGTGATACATATATATAGGCTACGTACCGTAGTGTGAAAATTGTGTGGAAGTGTACAGTGCGGGAAAACGCATACCCTTTACTTTCCTTATGTCTATTTTTCCTATTTTTCGCACCTCTGTTGCGTCCCTCAGGCATCGATACTCTCTAGTGATTTATAATCTTTGGAGGGTTTTTGGTGTTTTGAGTGGTGTAATATTCATCACGAAAGGGATGTGACCTGGATTTCGGCACGGATCTAGTGGGGCACCTACTGCAAGCGCATAACACCTGTAGTGCTTGCTTTCGCTTATCTATCGCCGGGTCCAACTTGCATCCTTTTCTAGGGCGGTATTGGTTTTCTATGTCAGGCCATTTTAATAGAACGGGAATTCCACGTCGATCTTTGTAACATCTGTGGCATAAGATGCAATTTCTCCTCTGTATCTGGCCAAGTATGTAACCAGAAACCAACAATCCTTGCAATTAGCGAGACTCAGGTAATAACTGATGCAGATATTTCTGATTTTACTATACCCGGCTCTAACTTAGCGCCTTTGTTCTTTCTACATCGAGGTCTAGCCATATACATACGAAATAATATTGCTTATCAGCTTCTGCCACAATATGGGCTCTGTTCCAATCCAGAATTTAATTTCTCGTTGCTAAAACTTCACGTTTGTAGGCATATCATACATTATTGCTTTCTTTACCTATAAAAACAAAATAAAAAATGCTACAAAATGAAATGAATGAATGCTTTCTTTACAGAAGCCCAAACTTGAATGAAAAAACATTCTTCAATGAATTTGATGCTCTGTCTGATTCTATCGGTAAGATCTTGACCATATATCCCCACACCGAAATCTTTATTGCAGTTGATTTCAATGTGCATAACTCTCAGTGGCTTCTCCACTCCGGAAACAAACCACCTGAAGATCAGTATGTCCAGCTCTTGTGTCAGTTTTGCCGCAGAACATTGGAGATAAGTATAAAATGGTTACCTGAGGACAAGGTGACTATTTGCACAACGTTCGTAGTTTTATGTGTCGGAAGCCTCTTTATGTATTCCTTCCTTGTGTAGCATCCATTCCAAGAACGTCCCGCACTTGCGCAAGGTGATAGATGAAATTCCAGGAAAACCTGTTTCTCTTTCAATCCTTCACTTATCGAAACAAAAGACAAGCAAAGCACTTAGTCGATTCCAACTTAACTTTTAATTTATCAATTCTTTAATTTATCAAACAAAGACAAACCAAGCAACTTTTTCAATTTTAACTTCATTTTTTCTTTACAAAAAAGGAACGGGCTATTTCTGCTTTTCTTTCTCCTCTTTTTTGCTCAATTGTCCGCAACCAACCTTCATCAACGGACTGTCATCAACGGAACTTGGAAAAACAGTATCTTTCGAAAACATCAAAAACGGAATCGAAAATTCCCTTTGCTGTTCCTCTCCCTCACCCATCGACATCCACCTTCAACCGAATTCGAAACTTGTACACGATCCACACTCGAACTGGGGTGTGTCCGCACACTTACATGTGGATCGTGCACTTACTTCACCACCTTACCATCACATTATATTAAAATTAAATTATATGAAAACAAATAAATGATAGGGGCGGTGGATTGTCGAACGTCACGTAACACTCTTTGCTGAGTCAAATAATTTAACTCCACTTGTCAATGAGCCAACACGAGTACCAGATATAAATGGTCATTCCGCCAACACACTGGACCCCAGTCAACATTTGTATACGACATTAAATAGACGTATTCTGATGTAGTGATATTCTGCATACATGAGATACATTAATTGATCGATCACTATATCATATTATTTACAAATCAAGACAGCACGAATCATCTGAAAAGTTGCAGTGAAAAAAACTGAAAAAAAGAGTACTCTCCTGACATTTTCCCAACACACTACCATCTTTTCCACAATCTGGATTCATTTTGCCGGCAGAAGCTGTTCCGGAACCGAGCAGAGGTCATAAAAGCCTTTGAAGATTTCACTGCCTCGAAAAGTCAGCACTTCTACGAAAAAGGAATATTTGTGGCGTTTCTAGCAGATACGCACACGACTAGTGAAAAAGAACACCACCAAAAGCACATCCATTAAAGCCGTATACCATAGCAATAATATAGCATTTCACATCAGTCGAATGTACTTGAGTTTAGAAATCGAATTCGTACATGCGGCAGTAGCCTGATGCGTTGAGCTTTGGTTCTATCTTTTAATGATTCTAACCGTGATAGCGTCGGTTCGAATCACACGCTCTTCACTATCGTCGCAAACGCTATATATTTAACCTTGTATGACGTTGGAAGAATGTCATAGATGCCAACGGATCGTATTTTGATTGAATAAAAATTGACGGAAAAATAATATTGGCTTTTAAATGTTTACTATAAAATCGGACATTTCATGTGGTACAGCCCAGTAGACTGAAGGTAAACTTTTGTGTTTTTGTGGTTCCCCTCGTGCAGTTTCTGAGATACCTCACAGAATCTCTTATATATACGAATAACATAATAAGAGCAGTGATTGGGGCTAAAAAAGCGTGTGCCGTATACCCAACTGAGGAAGTCCAGGGAGAACGTGCCCTAAGCCACCTAAAGAGGTCAAAGGAATAAACTACGCCCGAAGACTGCGAAACGCCACGGCTGATCGTATACGCCGGTAGGTCCCACAGCAGGTAAAATAATCATATCAAACTTAAACATTCAAAAAAATATAACGTAACACCTGGCTGCTGGTCCTTTAGAACTACAATCTTCAATACCGGATGTGGGGTCCCACCCACGTACTATTCAATGTGTTCTCCGTGGATTTGACTGTAAGAAAGCAACCGGGCCAGATGGAACACTAGCAATAGTTTCTGTTACGGCTTAGTTGAAAACGGGCGGCTGGCTATCAGCGGATCCGCAAAACTCCCAACTGTTGCAGGTAAATTTACGCAATAAAAATTAAATAAATAAATATATAAGAGCGTACTCACGGTCTGGTAATGTTAATTTTCTGTGGATGTTGTATCTTTGCTGCTGGCTATCCCTTAGATGTGTAACCTCACACGGCGATTTCGAAGTGCCGCTTCTTCAATCCTCTTTTACCAATCTATTTACATTTTAACACACGGTTGTATTGTCGTTTTTACTTGTTACACTGTTTAGTACATCGTTTCACTCTTTATTAAAATGAGTCCTTTAAGTATTAAGAAAATTAAAACAAATCTATTGATAAATTGATTGTTCCTAATTGGTTTTAACTTTCGCTAATTCAACTTTCACATTTACGAGTATAATTTATTGATAAATTGATTGCTCATATTTGTTTTTAGTTTCGGTGTTTCCACTTTCACATTTATAATTTATTCATAAATTGATTGTTCATATTTGTTTCTAGTTTTCGGTGATTCAACATTCACATTTATAATTAAACATTTATAATTTATTGACAAACTAGCTGACTCGGCGAACTTTGTACCGCCTACAAGTCAATGTCGTGTTAACTTTTAGCTAAACTTAGTTTAGGATTTTGTTAACGCAATAAAATAAATACAAAAAATTTATTAAGTTCAGTAGTTTTTTTGGATAATATATATAAAGAAAATAAAAATTCAATGAAGTATTACAATGGCGTGTCAGCAAGACATTTGTCTTATTTAAGCTACCCTCGTAGCCTCTTATGTTTCGGGATTTGGCAACCCTAGTGTTGCAATCCGGCAATTGACAGCTCTGTCGTAAAGTTGGACATTTTTGAGGTTATACGCACTCACAACGTTTTGACATACGAGCGCTATTTGTGTTGTTTACAGTAACTTAAAAGATTCATCTCGGCCCAAAAATGGAATTAAGTCGTCAACATTTTCGTGCGATTATTTTTTACAACTTTCGGCATGGATTAACTCAGCAACAGTGCATAGATGAACTTAATTCAACTTTTGGCGATGAAGCTCCATCAAGGACCAGTGTTTATCGATGGTATGGTGAATTCAATCGTGGTCGTAGTTCACTCCAAGATGAATTTCGTGAAGGGCGTCCAAAATCAGTTGTTGTTCCGAAAACCATTGATGCTGTGCGCGAACTGATATTGGAAGATCGTCATGTGACCTATTGTGAGATTGAGACAACCTTAGGCGTTAGTGGGACCAGCATACATTCAATATTGCATAAACATTTGACCGTCAAAAAAAGTTGTTCGCGTTGGATCCCACACAATTTGTCAATCGCCCAAAAAAAGGCTCGTGTCAATTGGTCAAAAGAAATGCTCAAAAAATACGGTCGCGGTGCTTCGAAACACGTCTATGACATCGTGACAGATGATGAATCGTGGATTTACGCGTATGAGCCCGAAAGTAAACAGCAGTCGACTGTCTGGGTGTTTCAAGATGAGCCAAATCCAACAAAAGTTGTTCGCGCACGAAGCACTTCCAAGCAAATGGTGGCCTGTTTTTTCGGAAAAACTGGACATGTCGCAACCGTACCACTAGAACAACGCAGAACAGTCAATTCTGAGTGGTACACAACCATTTGTTTGCCAGTTGTCTTCCAAGAAATCAGGAAAACCAACCGCCGAAGACGGATCACTCTTCACCACGACAATGCGAGCTCCCACACATCGGCTGCGACAACTGCATTCTTGAGCACCCAAAACATCGATTTGATGGGTCATCCGCCGTATAGTCCTGACTTGGCACCGAATGACTTCTTTTTATTCCCGTACGTAAAAAACAAACTGAGGGGTCAACGTTTTTCGACACCTGAAGAAGCGGTTGCTGCATTCAGAATGCATGTGTTGGAGATACCTCAATCAGAGTGGCAAAAGTGCTTCGACAATTGGTTCAAACGCATTCAAAAGTGTATAGATCTTCATGGGGAATATTTTGTAAAACAATAAATTGATTTTCGATGATCTGGTTTTGTTCTCTAATCCCGAAATATAAAAGGCAACCCTCGTATGTTGCTGCATGGGTTGCACTCAGGTTGATTCTCTTCAGTGAAGCACCTTTTTATATACGACATTTTTCGTTTTCTTATGAGGCGCAAGAATAAATACAGCGGATGGTTTGCCGACACGTGAAGATGCCACGTAAAACTGACCATGAGAAAAACATGCATTTTCTAGATTCAGACCACAAACACTCAAAGATTGGCCTTATGATTTGTGGCGGTTCTACGAACCACACCACCCACTATAGGTTGAGATATCGTCGTTCCACCAAAGGAACATACTCACCTATATCCATTACACGTGCCCACAGACACGTTTCCCAAAAGTCCTTACTTCCACCTGAAACAAAAGGTAACATTACATACACCAACATTGAATTCAATACTAAAAATCAATCGAACTAAACGTTCAAAAGTCTCTAATATTGAATTCAACGCATCCATGCAAGGCATCCATCCAATGCATCCATGCAACGGATCAATGGAATGCATCCAATCCAACGCAACCAATTCAACGCACCAATGCAACGCATCCAATCCAACGCATCCATCCAGTGCATCAATACAATGCGCCCATTAAATGCAATTTTCGGTAAACAAACCGAACAACGAATATTTCTTCTTGTAGCTAATAGCAATTAGCACCTAAATTACTAGCATGACCCAAAACTCTAAAGGCGCACTTGTGCAAACAAAGGATAGCGATTTGCCGTCGACCAACAGTCCATGCAATCATAAACATCTTAACGTAGATCTCACGCTAGATGTTTATGATTTGGAAATACAAGCAAAAAACAATACCAATCCCACGGTTCCTTTGTTACCCTTCTGAAGCGCACAAGAACCCTTGTTGCCTTAAGGTAGATGGGTAACACAAACAAATCCCATGAAAAGATTGGAAAATGAGTGGCCGTACCCTCGATCTTTCAAACAAAGGAATAAGATTCCGATAAGGAGGCAGAAAGGAGAATTATGATTATGGTGGAAAATTTTCTTTGGAGATGCGGGGATGAGAAATTCGAATTGGATTTTAAAGAACGGTCTACTTCGAGAACAGTCGAAACGAGGATTCCAATAGAGAAACCCGACAAGGAAGTTGTTGGAGTTATAAATGACTCGGGCTCGTTGATCCTCAATAAATAACAGTCTAGAGTTAGCAATGAATTGAAATGTTAATGTACAGGTCCTTATTCTTCAGTGCTAGGTTCAATTTGAATCGCCATGAGATGAAGTTGACGTTGCCCTGGCTGTCTTCGCTTAGCATTTCCAACTGGGATTTGACGGAGTCCATTTTGTTGAGAGGCTGCAATTCGACTGACTTGACTTACGTATGTGTTACTCACGGTTAATTTGCTATGCGATGGCTGCTCCGATGTTTGACGATTTGTGGATCACGTTGTCCTTGCCAGTTCTCCAGCTCTGGGCGGCTTTGGTCAATTTTGCTTTCACTTTCCTTGATGATGACCGACGAAACCCTTTTACTGCTGTCCTGGGCCCATAACCTGTTGGAGTTATAAATGACTCGGGCGCGTTGATCCTCAATAAATAACAGTCTATAGTTAGCAGTGAATTGAAATGTTAATTTAATTTGCGAAAAGAAAATTTGTCGATTGACACGGAATACACATGATAAAATTGGATTAAAAATTCGAGGCACGTTTTTCTATATCTTTTACTTGCTCTTGCGTTTGAATCAGGCAGTTGATTGTCAGATGAGATCAGTGCCAACTTCAAGTCCAAGAACTGTGTGAATTTCGCACAGGCTGACGGTTGTGTTGGGCAAGACAAGCTGTCAATTGATCAATTCTCAACACTCCTCCTTGATCAATTCACGGCGGAGCGTCTCAAAGACTCTCCTGTTCAGTGGCTTGGTTAGAATGTCTGCAATCTGCCTGCTGCTCTCGACGTGTCGCAGTGTCACCGTCTTGTCGACGTGTTGTTGGATATACTTTCGTGGTATCTTAATATGCTTCTTTCCCTTGCTTGTCTTTCCCTCGTGTGCATTCTGCAGCATGTGTATAGCTGACATGTTGTCGACGTGCCAGGTGATTGCCTGGTCGGTTTTCAGCGCGATTCGCTTGATCCAGCACACATCGTCGATTACTGACACTGCTGCTCGGTACTCGGCTTCTGCGGTTGAGGTCGCTACCAGACGCTGCTTTTGTGAGTACCAGATCACTGGTCCTCCCCTCATCACCAACACTCCGCTTGTCGACTGTCCTGTCTCCGAGTCTCCTCCATAGTCTGAGTCGGTGTAGGCTATGAGTGTCTGGTCTCCTCCAAAATGAATTCCGGCTGTGGTTGTCCCTCTCAGGTACTGGAACACACGTTTCACCATCGCCTGATGGCTCCTCATTGGCTTGTTGCAAAATCGACTGAGGTAGTTCACGGCGAAGCTGATGTCTGGCCTGGTGATTGTAGCCAGGTTCAATAAGCTTCCTATCGCCTCCCGATAGTTGTTGTTCGCCGGAAGTGTCTCATCGTTCTTGAAGTCTGTCTTCTTGGTGATCATCCCTTGCTCAATTGGTGTGGACGCTGGGTTGCATTGTTCGAGTTTCATTTTCTTCAGTATTTTCTCCGTGTAGCTGGGCTGGTTCACGAAAATACCTTCTTGATCAATCTTGATTTCCATGCCCAGGTATGTCAACTTGTCCTTTACTTTCTTGCTGTATGTGATCTCAAATTCCTTGCTTATCTCATCCAAAAGTTTGTATATTTGGTCTTCATCTTTTCCGGCTACCAATCCATCATCCACGAAGAGTGAGAGCATAATGCTCTTGTCCTTGTTGTAGTAGATACATGGGTCGTCGTCTGTGCTGATCGGGCCTATCTTATTTTCAAGGTGTGCGGTGACCCTCTCATTCCACATCCTTGGAGCCTGTTTGAGTCCGTAGAGACTCTTGTCCAACTTGCGGATTTTCCTTGATCCGTCGTCGAACCCTTCAGGCTGGTTCATGTAGACATTCCGTTCCAGGTTCCCGTACAGGAATGCCGTTTTAACATCGAATGACAACAGCTTCATTTTCTCTGACGCGGCGCGACTTAGAAGCAGGCGAATGGATGCATGGCGTGCTACTGGACTGAAGGTTTCTCCATAATCCACTCCTTCTTTCTGTTCAAATCCTCTCGCCACGAGTCTGGCCTTGAGTCTCCCGTCTGCCTTCTCTCGAAGTACCCAACGACAAGTGATCGGCTTCACTCCTTCGGGGCAGTCCACCAGCCTCCAGGTTTTCATTTTCATGAGAGAATCGTACTCCTCCTGCATCGCTCGTCTCCACTTCTCATCCTTGAGTGCTTCGCTCACCGGGATATCTGCTGTTTCACCGATCATGGCTGCTCTTGTGCTGTTGCCACGGTTTGACATGTTGGCAACGTAGTCCCTGTACCTTGGCGGTGGTGGCAGGTTCCGACGATCTCGCAAGGTTCTTCCTTCTGGCTGCTCTGCTGGCGGCGTTGTCTCTTGTTCGTTGTCGCTTGGCTCTTCTGTACTTTCGTGGGTCTCTTCTGAGTGTTCATATTCTGTCTCGCTGTTACTTTCATCTTTCTTTTCGAGATTGTCCTCAGGTGCTCATGCCTGAGGTTCAGTGCGTTGTCTCAGTATCATTTTCTCCTCGTCGAAGATTACGTTGTCGGAGCTGATGACGACTTTCCTATCTTTCAGATAAACCCTGTAGCAGGGTGAATCGATATCATACCCAACCAAGATTCCTTCTTCTGACTTTTTGTCAATTTTGCCTCTCTTCTTTCCTTGTATTAGTACATAACATTCACATCCAAATGGTCGCAGCTTTTCAATCTTTATTGTTCTTCCGAACCAGAGTTCCGCTGGGGTTTTCTCTGGCACATTGCTGGTTCCAGTCTGGTTGATCGTGAAGATCACATGGTTCATTGCTTCGGCCCACAGTTTTTCGTCCAAGTTCTCGGTGTGTATTACTGTCCTGACTGCTTCAACAATTGTCCTCATTTCTCTCTCAACCCTTCCGTTTTGTTCTGGCGTATGCACATTCGTAAATGTGTGAAGTATTCCCAGCTTGTCCACCATCTGTTTGGTTTTGGCATTTTTCAGTTCCGTGCCGTTGTCAGATCTCAAACACTTGACTCTCCTCCCAAGCTGATTTTCCACGAGTCTCAAGTAGCTCTCTATCTTCTCACGTGCTTCTCCTTTCGTCTTCATGAAATAGCAGCTCCGGTAGTGGGTGAAGTCGTCCTTGAGCATAAGCCAGTACTTGGCTCCTCCTAACGACGGAATGTTCATTTCTCCAGTGTCGATGTATACAAGATCTAGCGGTTGCTGGGCTGTCTTTGGGTTGATTCTGTGTGGGGCTCGGTGATTCTTGCCGTGTGAGCATCCCTTGCACACATAGTGCTTCCAGTCATCATTGTGTTTGATTCCCTTGCGTTTCAGTATATCCCTCACATACTTTACATTTTGATGTGCGAGTCTCTCGTGCCAAGTTTTGATTGACATTGTCATCAGACTTGTATCGTCTTCTGATCTGAGCATCATTTTGTAGAGGTTTCCTTTGCGCTTGGCAATTGCCACAAGTTTCCTGCCATCCTGACTGTAAAACGTTGACTGCTTTCCATTTGCCTTCTGAAGGTGACCCTTGTCCAGCATCTGACTTACTGAGAAGAGATTGAAGTTGAGTTTTGGAACGTAAATAATATCCTCAAGTACCACTGGATACCATTTCCGACCGTCAAAAGCCTCCATCTCGATGTTTCCGACTGCAACGCCATCCAACCTGGTTGAATCTCCGATCACTATTGAGATTGGTTCGTCCAGCTCGACCAGCTGTGCAAACCATTCTCGATGAGACGTCATGTGTTGACTAGTTCCGCAGTCTTGATACCATGAAGTTGCCCTGTCCTTCGAGATGTCACTGTCCACTGTTGAAAAGGCTGTGGTCAGGGACGCCCTTGGTGGCTTTCCGCTTATAGACGAATTCGAAGTGCATTCTTTGGCGAAGTGTCCTTTCTGTTTGCATATGTTGCACGAGTACTTCTTTTTGCAGTAGGCAATGTACTTCTCGCACGGTTTGCCTATGCACTGCTTCATCGTGTGACCCTTTTCTCCACACTTGTAGCATACGAGCGTTGTCTTGTCCTGGTTGCCCTTTGACGACTGCCTTGGCTTCTCACGGCTTGCCAGGAGGGCGTTGTTGGCGTTTCCCTCTGGGTTTGTCGTCTCCTTCAGTCGCTCGTCCTCAAGTCTCACACGTTCGATGAGAGTTTCCGCATTCTTGGTTGCTCCGGTCACATTGTCCCAAGAAGTCCTGAAGTGCGCTAGTTTTGGCGGTAGCACACTCATGATCCTTGTCATGATCCAACTTTCTCTCGTAGGATCATTTTCGGTTGACACTTCTTCAGCCAGATCCAGGATCTCCAAACAATTTTCCACTGCTGACTTGTTATCATCGTATTCAAAGGTAAAGAATTTGATTCGGGACATTTCTAAAGTTACATCAGTCTTTGTGCCGTATAAGCTGGTTAATTTGTCTGTCATATCTTTGGCAGTCTTGCAGTTGGCAATTTTGTTTGCGATCTTGCTGCTTACATTTAGGCCTATCAGCGTTTGAGCTTCGACATCCTTCTTGATCCAAGCTGAGATGGTTTCAGATGACGCAGCGCCTGTCGGTCTGAGCTTGTCTCCTGTTACGATTTCGTGCAGGTTCTTATTCTTCAGTGCTAGGTTCAATTTGAATCGCCATGAGATGAAGTTGACGTTGCCCTGGCTGTCTTCGCTTAGCATTTCCAACTGGGATTTGACGGAGTCCATTTTGTTGAGAGGCTGCAATTCGACTGACTTGACTTACGTATGTGTTACTCGCGGTTAATTTGCTATGCGATGGCTGCTCCGATGTTTGACGATTTGTGGATCACGTTGTCCTTGCCAGTTCTCCAGCTCTGGGCGGCTTTGGTCAATTTTGCTTTCACTTTCCTTGATGATGACCGACGAAACCCTTTTACTGCTGTCCTGGGCCCATAACCTGTTGGAGTTATAAATGACTCGGGCTCGTTGATCCTCAATAAATAACAGTCTAGAGTTAGCAGTGAATTGAAATGTTAATTTAATTTGCGAAAAGAAAATTTGTCGATTGACACGGAATACACATGATAAAATTGGATCAAAAATTCGAGGCACGTTTTTCTATATCTTTTACTTGCTCTTGCGTTTGAATCAGGCAGTTGATTGACAGATGAGATCAGTGCCAACTTCAAGTCCAAGAACTGTGTGAAGTTCACACAGGCTGACGGTTGTGTTGGGCAAGACAAGCTGTCAATTGATCAATTCTCAACAGAAGTCGATCCTCACAGGGAAAGTCGAAAAGGAAAAAAATTAACGTCGAGTGTCTGACGAACGTGTGGTTCTGCGGAGTAATTAAAAATTGTAAACGAAAGCAAATAGAAAGTGTAGTTCGCGAGTCAACTGGAATACCAGGGCGCCATTCAATATTGTCGATTCCTTTTTTTTGTGCTGCGAACATTAAGCAAAAGCGATAATAACATAAAAGTTGATTCTGTGTATTAGCCATTAGTGACGGACATCTAATTAATTTTGTAAAATCGCCACGGGCGTTCCAGAGAAGTAAATCCTGGATTTAAGGCAACAGCAATAAAATAAAGAAGGTTGTTTGTGTTTCTCTTGCGTGGACAGTTGTAACGTAATGAATGAAGATGATCGCCGGTTGGCCCAAAATGTCGTGCTTCCGATGTGCCCGGTAAAGGCTGCGCCAAAATTTTATGTAATGGATGATGATGTCTCAGGGCTGGCTGCGGCAATGTAACAAAGGAAGATGTATCCGTTGGTAACTGTAGCGATGTAGATTGTCTTGATACGGTGTATCGGTTTGGATTGTTACGGTTTGTAACAATATGAATGTCAGTCGTAGCGAGATTATGTTGTACATAAATAGGGGCTGCGCCAGTTGCAGCAATATAATGTGCTGCAACAAAAATAAGTTGATACGGAAATGTTGTTATCACACACAAACCGTCGAAATCAGATTCCCTTTGAGATCGTTACATTAATGCCAAATGGTTACCAACAGTGTTCGCCGCAAAAGGTTACTTCACAAGGAGTCTGGGAAGCTGAGCTGCGCCACTGACGCGGTCAAGAATTGTCTGTAGTAATATTTTCTTCGGTTATTTTATCTATTGAATGTAGGGAGGGTAATGTTTCACCTAATGGGGCCGTCGAGACCTTAAGCCAATTGTTGTATTCTAGGTAGGTGCTTAATGGTGTTATGTGGTTTTAACAATTTAAGAATATAGGTATGTTTATTATTCACGGGTATTATAATAATATGTAGTTAAGGGTAAGTTGAATGACTTACTTGGGTTTTGTCGGCCGTTGAGCGGTCGCTGCAGTTACTGCTGGTGGTTTCGCGGCGACTGGGTGCAGGAGGCGTTGATATGCTGCTCCCCTGTTCAGCTTCAGTGGTTTTCTCCTCCTGTTCGCAATTATTATCTTATCCGATAATTCTTCTTTGATGCTTTGTATAGATAATTATTATTCCAGACTTATGTCTAGTTTGGTTGTTTTACGTCGACTGACTTATTTTTTATTTTCGCCGTTGACGTTTTATTTTATTATTCGACGCCAACGCCGGTTTTTATTATTTTCTCTACCAAGTAGAATTTGCATAAAGTAGTTTATGCAAATTAACTACTTGGCGAGTTGTTCTCCGTTTAAAGGTAAAGAGGGGCACCTAACGAAAGGGGATTAGTGGATGTTGAGGGGACCTGGACTCAAAGTCGGTCCGTAACAATGGTTACGTTTTGTCGATATATTCTGTTCAATGGTCTTTGTTAAACATGGTAATTAAGCGAAGATTGCTAGTTGTCAGATATTATGCGCAATATAATTCCAGTTGTTGAATATGATAAGTTGTTTATATATAATAATTGATAATAACTTACGTTAATTGTTATATTATTCTGTTTTAATTCTGTTGATTAACGGTGTCACTTCTTTCTCTTATTCAACCGTATTCTCACTTCGGGTACGGTTTCCCAAGTACCGTTCTAACAGTGGTGTGCACCGGTGTTGCGCCGAAACAGTTCCGAATCTCTGCGGTGCCAAAAACAATATTATAGATTTATAAAGGGCTTACCCTCAATTTTCAGCCAGGTTCCAACGTTGGACCGAAACAGGCCTATCCGCATCCAACTCTCCGATCGGATTCTACGGCCACGAGGTCTCCTCAGACTCCAGAACACAACATGCAACAGTCAACCAAACACGACAAATAGGTGAAATTTCCCCAATCACGTTCAAACCACAGCCTTGGCTTCCTTCAAAGAAAATGCTCCACTCCAGCTTCGGGAACACAATTTTTGGTCCTTCATGGACTTTCTTTTATTTCATTTAACTAATAAATTTACATTAAAAATAACAGAATTTGACTTCGGGCCTTCATGACCGGTCTTTCACTTTTTACTTCAATCGACTAATCATCATCATCATCGGCACTACAACCGGGGACCGGTCTTGGCCTTATTTAGCAAGTCCTAAGGCTTGTTAAATTTTCCATAATGATTTATTTTTTCTGGGCAAGGTCATTAGTCTTGTGCCAGAGGCTCCCCATCGGGGAATCGAACCCCGGTCTCCCGGGTGACAGGCGGGTATACTAACCACTATACTATCAATCGACTAATACATTTACATTAAATTAACAAAATGTGACATCGGTCCTTCATGGCCGGTCTTTCACAACTCACTTTAATTAACTCAATACATTTTTATTCAATTAACAAACATTTGATTCCGGTCCTTCATGGCCGTACTTCAACAACTTACTTCTATCAATTCAATACTTCAATTCCTACTAATACGTCTCTTCTTCTTGCCTCCGTTGCCTAATTCAATCTTCTCGACTACATCTGTCTCTCTTCTTTTCATGTTGTTATACTATCTATACCTCTCTCTCTCCTCATTTACTCCGCCACTACTCCGAAGAGAAACTCGCCGCAGCTGCTTCCGCGGAGTCCACAACCCAACGAAAGCAGGATCGAGCATTCGCTTTTAACGAATGTCAGTTCGAAATGTGGATCGCGACCTCTAATTTCTTAATTTATTGTTTATAAGTTATATCTTTATTATATTTTATATTTTATATTAATATTATATTTATATTATATTCATATTATTTTTATATTATATTTATTATTCCTTTCTCTACGGCGAGCAACCCAATCAAGACTTAACCACGTAACACAGTGTTCGGCTGAACACTCCATCATCAAACATTTGAAAACAACATTCAAATCCGCCAAAGATTTGTTAATCGTCATGGCGAATGCACGACGAATCGAAAAGGGCATATCGGTTGGGTTCATCGGAATCCTCCGAATGAGAACTTCCTCACCTTTGAATTTCCCTTTGAGTATCGTCGCGTGAATCAAATTGATTATCAGTTTTCTTATCACCAAACGCGTCCCAGTGCATAGTTTTGGTTGATTTAAATTTCGAAGCATGATAACTACCGAGCCAAACTTCAGTTGTGCGGTGGTCAGTCAGCCGTCTAAAAATTCAGTTGGATAGTTGGTGGCGTCGTCTTTGTTTGTTACACAGTCAATAGATTTAAATGAATGCAGAGTACCAACGATTTGATTCTGAATTACGAAGTTTAAGAAAAAAGTTTCTCCCACAAAATTACCGTCCGATAGCATTACTGTGTATGTTATCTAAGGTGATGGAAAAAGCCGTGAATACTGAGTTAATTAAGTATTTGGAGTGCAACGGACTTCTGAATGATCGTGAATACGGATTCCGTGGCAGGCGGTCCACAGGAGACCTTTTGACACTTATAACCAATATATGGACATATCTGATTGAGCGGCATGGTGAGTCACGGGTGGTCGCATTGGATATCTACAAGGCTTTTGACCGCGTCTGGCACGGGGCATTGCTGAGCAAACTTCCTTCATATAAACTTTCCCAGCAGCTTTCCGACTGGACGAAGAGCTTCATCGAAAATCGATCGATCCGGGTTGTTGTGGACGGCGAGTGTTCGGATCTGTATCCTGTTAATTCAGGAGTACCACAGGGTTCTATTTTGGCTCCAACCTTGTTTTTGCGTCACATAAATGATTTGTTGGAGTTGACGGATAACAAAATGTTCAGTTTTGCGGATTAGAGTACGTTTGTTTCCTCCTTTTCCACCAGTTGAGATGTAGACAGATTGACTCACGGAATAAAGATCTGGAGAAGGTCCTGCAGTGGTAAAGGGCCAATCTCGCCGACATCAATGCAACGAAGACACAATATACAATATTCACAAAGAAAAGTGGATCATCGGTTCCAGAGCTGATGTTAAATGGCCAGGCCCTCGAGTAGCTATCACATCGAAGGCGCGCAGCCGACCTCTGTATGGTTTACAGATATTATCACGGGTACTGTTCTTCGGAGATTCGTGGTATTGTAGTTAGGTTTATATGCGCTCCACAAGACAATCCGTCTTGATTCGCAGCCGTGTTGATTCGTACCTGACCCGCGGATGCAATACGTCTCCGTAAGACATTCCGCGCTCGGAAAACTATACCAACAAGATTGTGATCCGAGTGGTTGTTGGGACATCGCTACGTTCGTACCGTCATCAGGCTCGAGGAGTGGCGGCGATCTATGAATACGTGGTCAATTTGGTTGCGAGTGACTCCATCAGGTGATACCCAGGTAGCTTTGTGGATGTATTTACGCGGAAACCTGGTACTCACAATGACCAAGTTCTTTGGTGCTACCAGTTCGATGACTCGTAGTCCATTATCATTAGCGTTCTCATGCAAACCATAGGAACCTGCGTAGTGTCTGAAAACCGGCTCTTGGCATTCAAATCACCAAAAACGATGTTCGCATCGTATCTTGAGCAGGCATTGAGGACGCGTTCGATGTTCTCGTGGAATTCTTCCTTTTCGTCGTCAGGGGCACTACTGTCGGTTCGTGAAGGTTTATGAGGCTTATGTTCTTAAGCTTGCCTCGCACGCGAAGAGTGCATAGCCTCTCGTCTATTGCATTAAAGCCGATAATGGCAAGCTTCAATTTTTGGCTGACTAGAAAGCCCACCACGAGCACATGGTGTTTGGTACGACAGCTGTAATAAATGTCATACTCGTTTTTTTGAATAACACCACTCTCCGCCCATTTTATTTTTTTTTCATGCTGTTGTGTCAGCATTATATTCGGTCAGGGCATCGGCTAACTGCTATGCAGCTTGAGCTCTATATATTGAGCGGATGTTCCATGAGAAAATTCTCAAATTGTTTAGCCATTTTTGGTTTCCGTGGTCGTCGACGTGTATCCGGTCCATATCGGAGGCATAATAATTTGTTTTTCCGGGCAAGGTTATAAGCCATGCGCCAACCTTTCTCGGAATGTCGCTACATGCATTGTTCCACTACTTGGCGGGTGCCAAAGTAGCTATCCAGGGGTGCCACATGGAGACTGCATGTCAACTACTTCATCATCATCATCATCATCATCACTACAACCGGGATCCGGTCTTGGCCTTATTTAACAAATCTCTCCACTGGTCCCGATTTCGAGCCGATATCCGAGGCTTGTTAAATGTTCAATAATATTTTGTTTTTCCGGGCAATGTTGTTAGCCTTGCACCAACCTTTCTCAGGATGTCGCTACATGCATTGGTTCACTTGTTGGCGGATGCCAAAGTAGCTATCCAGGGGTGTCACGTGGAGACTGCATGTCGCCTTCGATTGAACAGGGACAAATATCGTCCTGGCCTTCGGCGGGTTGAAAGCAGAGACTTTCCCCTGTGTGGTCGCTCCCATCCCCCCACACAATTTTATATCTGTCTATATTTTATGTTTATTAATACCAAAAGTTTTTCTGTTTTGTTTTTGTTAATACCCGTGAACACACAATTTTATATCTGTCTATCATCATCATCGGCACTACAACCGGGAACCGGTCTTGGCCTTATTTAATAAATCTCTCCACCGGTCCCGATGTCGAGCCGATTTCATCCAGTTTGGAACTCCCGGCCTATGGGCGTCCTTGTCTACGCCATCCCTCCATCGCTTCCATACCTCCTGCCACAAAGGTCTTTCCGGGCAGGCTCCTCTTCGCTCATTCGAGCTAGGTGTCCCGCCCACCGGAGTCTACCGAGCTTGATTTTTCTTACAACATTAGCTTCAAGGTTGTAGCGTCTCCGAAATCGTCCTCCCTCACATACGGGGCCAACAATTCTCCTTAAAACCTTCCTCTCGAACGCGGCTAATGGTTCAGAGTGCCTTTTATTGATCACCCGGGTCTCGGATCCACATATGAGTACTAGTAAGACCATGGTTTTGATCAGCCGTTCGCGTATTTCTTCTTCCATATTGTTATCGGCTGATACTATTGACCCAAGGTAGTTAAATGATTGCACTACTCCAAATTCGTGCTCCACTGTCCCGATAGTTTGACCAACGTCAGGTCTTGCCACCATGTACTTAGTTGTTCCCTCATTAATGTGCAGTCCCACTTTTTGTGCCGCCTGCTCGATCTGGGTGAAGGATTCCTGTACAGCCGATTTGATTCTACCGATAATGTCGATGTCATCTGCGTAGCCACGTATCTGGCTGGGCTTGGTGACAATAGTCCCTCTTGTTGTAAGGCCAGAGTCACAGATTGCTTTCTCCACCGCCAGGTTGAAGAGCAGGCAGGCCAGACCGTCCCCTTTGTCGGAGTCCATTAAAGATGTTTATTGGTTTGGACTGCAATCCCGGTATTTTTACGTTGGTCATGGCCAACCTACAAAGTCGTATCAATGTGTTTGGAATGCCGAACTCACGCATGACATTATATAGTTCTACCCTGACTATGCTGTGGTAGGCGGCCTTAAAGTCTATAAATTGATGATATAATGGAATCTTAAATTCCAGACATTATTCCATTGCCTGCCTAAGGGTGAATATCTGATCAATTGCTGATTTGCCTGGGATGAAGCCACACTGATATTGACCAATGATGGCATTAGCGTATGGGGCTATTCGATCGTATAGTGGAGAGTATCTTATAGGCGGTACTCAGCAATGTTATACCCCTATAATTGCTTCACAGTGTGATATCACCCTTCTTAAGTATGGGGCAAATTATACCACCACGCCAATCTTCCGGCATCTCTTCTCGCTCCCATACGTACACCACGATCTCATGAATTGCGTAATGTAACGCTGTCCCTCTTTGTTTGATCAGCTCAGCTGGTATGCCATCAGCTCCAGGGGCTTTATTTGATTTGAGCTGTCTAATGGCTGTTACGGACCGACATTGAGTCCAGGTCCCCCCAGAATCCACTAATCCCCCTTTGATTCCCTTCTTTACCTGTAAAAGGAAAATAACGCGCCAAGTACCTAATTTGCATAAACTACTTTATGCAAATTCTACTTGGCGGAGAAATTGATAAAAAAAAACAAATAATAAAAAAAGACGTCACCGGAAATAAATTCGCAAAAATGACAATTCGCCGTAAACTTCCAAAATAGACAGAACGAATAATTTTTGGTAAAAAGTAAAATATTCAATATCGCAACAAGCCTTACATTGGCCAACAACCGCGCTGTTTTATTCTGAAAAAAGCGTAATAGAGGATGAGTAAGAAATACACATAAATATTTTTATATATTGCCAATTAGTTTATAATGAGCACATAAAATCATATGATATTTGCATATCAAGGAATACAAGTGTATAAAGGAGAATCATACCATATTGTTCTAAACAATTGAAATCTAAATAAAAATTATATAATTAAGAATCAAAACTAAAAACCAAATATCGACGGAACAGCGATTGGAGCAAGCTGAACAGGGGAGCACAACGTTCAACGCCCCCTGCAACCTGACGCGGACAAACAACAGCTGCAGCGACCGCTCAACAATAAATATACAAGTAAGTCCATTTGAACTTACCCATACACATATTAATAAATATTAAATATATAATTAATACAAATATATTATCAAATTGTTATACAAATAAACATAACATGGCTTTTAATGTTTCCTCAATGCTTGGTGGCGGCAGTATTTGGTCTTGATCTTGCATTGGTGAAGCCTCCAATTCTTCTATGAGCTGACCATTTACCAGTTCATTGAAGTGCACTTCCCTTCGCTCCAGAATGCCTTCAGGATCGGTGATCAGATTACCCTCTTTATGCTTGCAGTAAGTGCAGTGTGGTGTGTACCGCGTCATACTGCGGATTATTTGGTAGAACTTCCGCGCCTGGTGCGGACCTCGCTCTCTACTTTTCTCTATTTGACAGACAAGGTTTTTCTCCCAGGCACTTTTCTTTTGTCTCTGAAGCCTTTTTTCAGATCTTCTGAGCTCTTTGTATTTCTCCTCGCGCACCCGCGTCCTATGAGCCTGCTACATTGCCCGGTATGCAGCATTCCTACGTTAAGTCGCTAGTTTGCACTCAGCATCAAACCAGTCGTTCCAATATCTACGACTACTGCCTAAGATGGAGTTGGCAGTACTAATGACAGTATTCTTAAGGCGTGTCCATTTCTCTTCTACGCCCGGCATTCTGGCCCCAGGACTTACTCTCCCTCCCTCGAGCACTTCGAGGGCGAGTCTTAACGCATGACCAAAGGTGTTACTGGTATTCTCATTGCGTAAGGCAGCCGTGTTGATTCGAACCTGATCCGCGGATGCAATATGTCTCCGTAAGGCAATCTGCGCTCGGAAAACTGTACCAACAAGATAGTGATCCGAGTCGACGTTGGCACCTCGGTACGTTCGTACCGTCATCAGGCTCGAGGAGTGGCGGCGATCTATGAACACGTGGTCGATTTGGTTGCGAGTGCCTCCATCAGGTGTTATCCGGGTGACTTTGTGGATATCGTTACGCGGATACCTGGTACTCGCAACGACCAAGTTTTTTTTATCCTGCCAGTTCGATGACTCGTAGTCCATTGTCATAGTGTTCTCATGCAAGCTATGGGAACCTGTGTAGTGCGATACGATTTTCACATCGTATCTTGGGCAGGCATTGTGGGCCCGTTCGATGTTCTCGTAGTATTCTTCTTTTTCGTCGTCAGGGGAGTCATCTGTAGGTCCGTGAACGTTTATGAGGCTTATGTCCTTAAACTTGCCTCGCACGCGAAAAGTGCATAGCCTTTCGTTTATTGCATTAAAGCCGATGATGGCAGGCTTCAGTTTTTGGCTAACTAGAAGGCCTACCCCGAGCACATGGTGTTTCGCATGACAGCTGCAATAAATGTCATACTCGTTTCTTTGAATAACACCACTCCCCGTCCATCTTATTTCTTATAATGCTGTTATGTCAGCCTTATATTCGGACAGGGCATCGGCTAGTTGCTGTGCAACTCGAGCTCTGTATAGTGAGCGGACGTTCCATGTAAAAATTCTTAGATCGTTTAGCCATTTTCGTTTCCGTGGTCGTCGTCGTGTATCCGGTCCGTATCAGAGGCTTGTTAAATTTGCCATAACAATTCATTTTTACAGGCATGGTGATTAGACTTGCGCCAACCTTTCTCAGGATGTCTCCGCATGCATTGGTTCACTACTTGGCGGGTGCCAAAGTAGCTATCCAGGGGTGTCACGTGGAAACTGCATGTCAACGTGGATTGAACAGGGACAAGGATCGTCCTGGCCTTCGCCGGGTTGGAAGCAATCAGTAACTTTGCCCTGTATGTTCGCACCCATCTCCCCTGTCAACTACTTCACCATCAAGGTATATCATCATCATCATCATCATCATCGGCACTACAACCGGGAGCCGGTCTTGGCCTTATTTAGCAAGTCCTGAGGCTTGTTAAATTTTCCATAATGATTTGTTTTTTTCCGAGCAAGGTCATTAGTCTTGCACCAGAGGCTCCCTGGCAATCAATCAAGGTATATCACCCCCCTAGAAATCGTTTGCGATACCCGCCGAACAAAAGGTTCGTGTCAGGTTACTTGTAAACCAGCCTCCGACGGGAAATAAACATGTAAAGTCATTCTTCAGCCGGACCACACTAATGAATATTCTGTCTGATCCTCCTTGTCATACAGGCATTCAGGCATTCAAAGCCAATGTACAAGGATACCTCTTTTCCTTGGATTCATTCTCGTCTTACCCTTACATTGTACTTTGCTATTTAAAAGTATCTCTAAATATCCTTTTGTGTGCATATGTGTGTAAAAAATTCGACGTCACAAATACGTATATTCTCAGGAAATTTTTAACTTGAAAATATTAGAGATGTGACAATCCAAGGCACTGACGTTGTCATTTACACGGAAAGGAGTAAATCTAATTTTCACAGCATTGTAATATGAATCAGAATATTAGGATTACACAAGAAAATAAAAAAAAATCCTTATGGAATAAAAGTTCTAAGCAATCAACTGCAGCATATCAAGGACAAATATACGAAAATATGTATTATAAAAACCATCGCAACAATTTTGTGCCTTAGTGTAAACACACACAATTCTTGGACACTTTTTCTTCGAACTGTCAACCGTTGCTCGTTTGCATTAATACGGTAAATGTTTTTACCAGAATCAAGGTTCGAAGTAAATCTTGTTAAAGGCGGCTTGTGAAATATAGTCTGAATTAAAGCCAAACACATAAATAACAATGAGTACGAAACGCTGTGCTTACAAAGGATGCGGGTCATTTACGACAATGTCGTATCCATCGCCAGAAACATTCTACGCTTTCCCGAAGGATCCAGAACGATGCAAGACTTGGCTACAATTGGGCGCCTGCGATGAAGACTTACCATTAACCATGAGATATTTCTGTTCGAAACATTTCGACGAAACTAAATATGTTGCCCATAACCAGAGACGGAAGCAGCTTCTTGCATCGGCAGTACCTTGGCCGTATAAAGAAACAGCGCCGAAGAGATCGTTCAAATTAACCAACACTTACCAGTTTGCCGAGTCCACCGTGTCTGACGACAACACAAACGATGTTTCGGACATTGTGAAATACGAAGAAAATGAGGGATCCTTAGACTTGTCCACCGGGATTATAACAGACACACTCTATGGTATGTAAATATATAAACATGTGTACTCTAAGAATCTTCTTCGCATAATGCGATTTGCTTGTAATTGATTAGATGAGATACAAGGCTACCAGTATCCGGAATACAGTCAAGGTGAGAATTGTCCCATTGATTGAATTGCAATAACGTTACCTTAACATCCTTGATAATTCCACCAGATGAAAATTACGAGCCTGTGACTTCTGATGAGGCAACCACAACCAACCAAACTAC
Source organism: Microdon myrmicae (assembly GCA_963931805.1). NCBI lineage: Eukaryota > Metazoa > Arthropoda > Insecta > Diptera > Syrphidae > Microdon > Microdon myrmicae. Next base: position 150,844,228 of record OZ007500.1, on the reverse strand, counting down.
ATATGAGAAACCTGCAAAGCTTCCTAAGACTGAACACTCCAGTAACTACACAACATTCATCTACAAAGGACAGGAGTACGTTCAGATGCCCAAGGACGAATATATCCACGAAAAGTTAGCTCTTATGGACAAAATTAAGGCCTACGAAGAAATTTTTAGGAATGTTAGACACCTGGTAAATGATGCACCATTATAATTTCAGAATATATACGTAAACATACATACACAGATATAGATAGATAGATATATAAATATATGTATATATATATGTAAATATATATGTAAATATATATGTATATATATATGTAAATATATATGTATATATATATGTAAATATATATGTATATATATATGTATATATGTATATATATATATGTATATATATATATATGCTATTTCTGTCGAACTCAATGGTATTTTTGTATTGTACGTGTCTGGAGAAACTTAGCTCCAAGCTTTCTTGTCTTGTCGATGGAACTAAATAAATGTCGGTCCTTAGAATTCCTACAACTATGGATTTTGTACCCACCGTTCAAAAACTGCACATAGTCTAATTGGGTGTATCTAGCACTTCAACTACATTAGTCAAATGAAATGGTCGTTTCTTAATTCGCAATCGCGTGTACGATCCTTTAGTTAACAGCATACGGTCCTCCAACTTTTCAACAATTATTATATGAAATACTCATCTCTTTTTTGAACCAGCTTGGAGTTGTTCTGTGAAGACTACAAGGTCCTCCATCTGTCGTACTAAAGTACGAAATGTCTAGTCTCTGTTTTTTTTTATCGCCCTAACTATCCTTAAATTCATATCACTTTGTCACTAAGGGTCACAACTGATTGCCCAAGAAAACGTGTTTTTCGGGAATGTATTAAAAACTAGGCTCCTCGATAGTATAGTGGTTAGTATACCCGCCTGTCACCCGGGAGACCGGGGTTCGATTCCCCGTCGGGGAGCCTCTGGCGCAAGACTAATGACCTTGCCCAGAAAAAATAAATCATTATGGAAAATTTAACAAGCCTTAGGACTTGCTAAATAAGGCCAAGACCGGTCCCCGGTTGCAGTGCCGATGATGATGATGATGATTAAAATCTATTGCATTGAATGTTTTGAAATTTTGAGAATATGTTTGTTTGTAAATGTACAAATTTTTTCCCTTTTGTGTAAAAATAATCGATTTTTAGCGCCTGTGTCGCTGCCCTATAAAAACTATTTTATAATGCTGGTAATGTTTTTTAAGGCTTAGATTATCAACAAATACAAAAAGAAAGCTATAAAAACTATTTAAAATGTTGTTTTTTAAGGCTTAGTCTATTGAAAAGTACAAAAGTAAATCAATTTTTCAAAAGTGATACACTAGTTGTGCCCCTTAGCAACGTTCCAAAGGGTGCAAGATTTCTGTCTATGTTACAAAGCAAAGATTGGTAGTCTTTTAATTACAAGTGCACAATCGATTTCGATATTACAAGTGTGCGCAGACATATTTTCGTGGGCAATAATACATTACCTTCGAACAGTTGAGCTTTTCTTACAATATCATTTGTGGACGAAACTAAAACCGAACAAAGTTACTTATTACAACAAATGTTGAAGCTTGTAAAATATTGCCAAATCCCGTCTCTGAATTATCGCCTTGTTCTATTACTATCACAAAAATTCTAATAGAAGCCTTTGTTTCAATCTTTCCCGGGCCTCCAATCATTACAACCGAGTACAACTTGGTCTGTTATACCGCATTCAATAAATACTTTCCCCCGATACGCTCTGTTGTATAAAATTTTAACAATTTGTAAACAATATGATTATGAATATAGTAAGGGTAGTGGACTTGGGGAGCGGACTGTGGAGCGGTCGTTGCTTGTTGACCGGTATTCAGGTTGCAGGGGACGTTGATCCTTGTGACCCCCAGTTCAGCTGGCTAGTTTGTTTTATCACTTTATTTTATTTTATTATTTAATACATAAAATTAGTTTTCGTTGAATATAGTAAGGGTAGTGGACTTACTTGGGGAGCGGTCGTTGCTTGTTGATCGGTATTCAGATTGCAGGGGACGCTGATCCTTGTGACCCCCAGTTCAGCTGGCTAGTTTGTTTTATCACTTTATTTTATTTTATTATTTAATACATAAAATTAGTTTTCGTTGAATATAGTAAGGGTAGTGGACTTACTTGAGCAGCGGACCGTGGAGCGGTCGTTGCTTGTTGACCGGTATTCAGGTTGCAGGGAACGTTGATCCTTGTGACCCCCTGTTCAGCTGGTTAGTTTGTTTTATCACTTTATTTTATTTTATTATATATTACATAAAATTAGTTTTCGTTGTCAGAAAATCTCTCGCCTTCTCCTTTGTTATCGAATGAATTTTTTTTTTTTTTTGCCGTTGACGTTTCTATTTTTTATTCAGCGCCAACCCCTTTTTTATCATTTTTACTACCAAGCAGAACTTGCATAAAGTAGTTTATGCAAATTAGCTACTTGGCGAATTTTCTCTCCTTTACAGGTAGAGAGGGAAAATTTTCGAAAATTGGTGGGTGTTGGGCGAGGACACGGACGCGAGGTCCGTAACAGCTATGTGCGATACTCCGCGCCGGTTTTACGCATAAATACGGGGTCGTTCCTTGGGTTCTTTTTTTTTGTTTCGGTAGGATTTCTGTCCTTCGAGTGCAATTTTTAGATTGCCGTAAGATCTCTTATCGTTTAGGACCAAGCCGAGAGAGGGAATACGTTTTTTTTTTTTTTTTTGGGACGTTTTTTTTTTAATTTATTTTCATTTAAATTTGTTTACCAGCAACCCACCACCCAGAGCAGCAACAACAATAACAAGGCCGCCAAAACTGTACCACCCGACGCGATCCCACTGGTTCAATCTTCGGCGTGTCATTCCTCTTCCTAGAATAAAACGCATCTTTGTGAGAGGGGAGGTTTGATACGTAGTAACTCCCCACCACATTATCCCACCGAAAAAACATAAACTATTAAATTTAAACACATACAACATTAATACATTTTTCATTTTGCACACAATAATAAATAGATAAAGTAAAGGGTACTCATAGTTGTTTGGCACGACGGGGGTGTCGACGGATGTTCCTTTTACCATTTAGTCCTGGATCGTTACTTATCGCAATGAAGATTGATCGTGAATCTACTACACGAATATTCCATCACGAACTAGTGAAAATTAGTTTTCCACCCCAAAACAGTTGAACTATGGGGTTTATGAAATAAATCACGCACTGATTACTTTTGTCCAGTCTCTTTATTGCCACAATTTTCACAGTAATCTTAATTTTCATACACTTTGTTTCTTTTTTCTTTCCCTTACCTTTCACTCACAGTTTTCGACATTGTTATTTCCTGTTTCTCGTCGGCTCTCAAAACCGACTGTTCAACACCAACTGTCTATAAAAACAACGGTGCGATACCACCGGCTCTTTTATTTTTCAACCACCGTTATCTCAACGAGAAAACTGGTCATACCACGTAACCGTTATCGAATGACCCAATGGACGGTGATGATCGATCTCTAGTTTATCGGAGATATCGCCGTTGTAATAACTGGGCGTTTCTATGTGTGAGTTCTATGTTCTCTATTTTAATTTCATTTGAAATCCGGGACGGACTAAAACAAGGGAATGGCCTCTCACCATGTCTTTTTAACCTTGTGCTCGAGTATGTCATCAGAAAGGTACAAGGCGACAACATGGCTGGATCATCCCTGAACGGGGTGACACAAGTGCTCGCATGTGCGGATAACATAGCCGTTCTGGTCGAAAATCTAGAAACTGTAAGTAAAAACAGTGAAATCATCATCCAAGCGCAGAAGAGGTGGGCCTAGAAATAAATGAAGACAAAACAAAATACATGCTTGCGGCGAGAGCAGGTGGACTTCAGGGAACACATATAAACGTCAGAGGCAAGATATTTGAAAAAGTTAAAGAATTTAAATATCGGATTGATACTGACGGCCAGTAACGAAATGTCGAAGGAAATTAACAAAAGACTACACTCCGGCAACGCTAGTTGGCACGCAGTCAGTAAACTGCTGAAATCCAAACCGCTATCACGTAACATAAAGCTCCGTGTCTACAGAACCATAATCATGCCGATTGCTATATACGGATGCGAACCATGGGCTCCCACAAAACGGGAAGAAAACAAATTCCGCGTATTCGAGAATAAAGTTTTAAGAGATATCTTTGGCGGTAAATATGACGAGGAAGCAGGACAATGGAGACAACTCCACAACTACGAACTGGAAGAGCTATACCGCAAACCTACAATAGTGAGAGTAATCAGGTCGCGAAGATTAAGATTGGCCGAACATGTGGCGCGAATGGGCAACGATAGGACCGTGCGTAGAATTCTTGACGGGAGAGAGACGGGCAGGAGGACCGCGACGGATGCTGTAATGGTTTTTCCTTTTTGAAGATAATCGATTAAGATAACGCCATGACTATCCCAAAAACAGTCGCCATCACTTTCCCAGTCGAAAAAACAGTTTTTGCTTTTTTGGACCCGATTCCCCCTTTGGAGTCCACCTATTTGACTGTATTTTTGTTTCGGGTGTATAATGGTGTATCCGAGTTTCATCGACAGTAATTAATCGGCGCCAGAACTCTGATTTATTGCGCCAACAGAGCGTTGGAAATGTTCATTCGAACACGTTTTTCGTCTAACGTGAGAAATGGCGGCGCCCAACGCGCAAACAGCTTTCTCATGCCTAAATCTTGATTTAATATGCGACAAACACATTCTTTGGACATTTTCATAGCCTCTGCTATCTCTCTCACTTTAATTGGGCGGTCGTCTAGCACCATTTGGTGAACTTTAGCGATGTTATCGCCAGTTGTTGGAGTTTTTCGACGTCCCGAACGTTCATCGTCTGCCAAGCTCTCACGACCACGTTTAAATTCAGCTGCCCAAAATTTCACCATGGTAAATGATGGTGCAGAGTCCCCATACACAAAATCCAACTCATGTTTGATTTGCGTAGGCGTATTGCCTTTCCAATATTGCTCCTCGATAGTTAGTAGTTAGTATCCCCGTCCGCGAGCCTCTGGTCCAAGACTAATGACCTTGCCCGGAAAAACAAATTATCATGGAAAATGTAACAAGCCTCATGACTTGCTAAATAAGGCCAAGACCGGATCCCGGTTGTAGTGCCGATGATGATGATGATGCTTGCCTTTCAAAAACAAACATTTAATGACGGCTCGATACTCAATTTTGTCCAATTTCACAAAAACACTCACATCGACTCACTCAAAGGACTGTCAAATAAAATCTACGCGTCCAAAATGGCTGAACTTCTGGTGAGTAACTGTCAAAAGATGCACAACTACATTCACTAGCTGCTATCTTCACGTTGAGGTCGGAACCACCCTCGTAATATACAAACTTCTATGTATCCGCTTGGTAATAAGAAAAATAAGACATCGGTGGTTTTCCTTGAATTCAAGTCTGTCTACACCTTCTCTCATTTCTTTGTGATACGTTTACAATTTCCGTAGGTGTTTAGTGTCTTGCACTAATGTGTGATGGGGGAAGGCAGGTTGTCAATCCAGGAAGGATAACCTACATCCTGTCGTCCAGACGTCTCTTTTATCGCTATATAAAGTGTAATACGAAAAATAGGACATCGGTGGTCCTCCTTGAAATCGAATCTGTCTACACCTTCTCTCATTTCTTTGTGATACGTCTACAATTTCCATAGGTGTTTAGTGTCTTGCACTAATGTGTGATGGGGGAAGGCAGGTTGTCAATCCAGGAAGGATAACCTACATCCTGTCGTCCAGACAACGTCTCTTTTATCGCTATATAAAGTGTAATACGAAAAATAGGACATCGGTGGTCCTCCTTGAAATCGAATCTGTCTACACCTTCTCTCATTTCTTTGTGATACGTTTACAATTTCCATAGGTGTTTAGTGTCTTGCACTAATGTGTGATGGGGGAACGCAGGTTGTCAATCCAGGAAGGATAACATACATCCTGTCGTCCAGACAACGTCTCTTTTATCGCTATATAAAGTGTAATACGAAAAATAGGACATCGGTGGTCCTCCTTGAAATCGAATCTGTCTACAACTTCTCTCATTTCTTTGTGATACATCTACAATTTCCGTAAGTGTTTAGTGTCTTGCACTAATGTGTGATGGGGGAAGGCAGGTTATCAATGCAGAAAAGATGAACACTATAAGATATCCAGACGTCCCTATAATTGCTGTATAAAGCGCAACTCGCTTAAAGAAGGTGGCAAGAATGCAGCAATTCATGAATCCATACCCAACGTTCGGCTAAGATTGATTTTATTTTCAAATTCATCATCATCATCGGCACTACAACCGGGATCCGGTCTTGGCCTTATTTAGCAAGTCTCTCCACCGGTATCCGGTCCATATCCGAGACTTGTTAAATTGTCCATAATAATTCGTTTTTCCGGGCGAGGTTATTAGCCTTGCGCCAACCTTTCTCAGGAGTCGCTGCATGCATTGGTTCACTACTTGGAGGGTGCCAAAGTAGCTATCCAGGGTTTTTTTTTTTTTTGGTTTCGGTAGGAAGGTCGATCCAGAGGCATGCCGGGTTTTTACCGACTAAAACCACCTCCCGCCAGGCTCATATTCCTGTTGATCCCCGCGGAACTTTCTTTAAGATATTCCATCGCGGCGCGGGACGGAGTTTATCTGTTACTCCGCTCGTCGCGTCGCAACTGCCGCATCATTTCACAGAGAATACCATTTTTTACGGACCATGCCTGTTTTGAACTAAGCATGTATTCTATCGGGTTTTCCAATAGGGACTTGACAACTTTTTTTTTTATATAAAACGCAAACCATTTGAGGTATTTCAAAAACTTTATTAACGGCTTGAAGTACAATCAAAACATTTACGAATGCAACTCGACCTTGTTCATTGGCCCACCGCGGGCACGTTTGCAGTGGTCGATTCGTTGGACCCAATTTTCGATGACTCGGCCACACAGCCGCTATTTCGCGTTCAATGTTGGGTCTGAGCTCTTCCAACGTCGTCGGCTTGTTGGCATAGACCAGTGACGACGTAGCCCCAAAGAAAATAGTCTAGAGGCGTTAAATCGCACGAACAAGACGGCCAACCGACTGGCCCATTTCTTGAGATAACAACGCTCATCAAACTTACTCTCCAATAAATCGATTGTATCGTGTGGTGTTTGGCATGTGGCACCGTCCTGTTGAAACCACATGTCGCCCAAGTCCATATCTTCCAATTCGGGCCAAAAATAATCGGTAATCATGGCGCGATATCGCTGGCCATTCACAGTAACGTGACGATCGTTATCGTCGACGAAAAAATGCCCAATGACGCCGCCGGCATGCAAACCGCATCAAACAGTTATTTTTTTGAATGAAGTGGTGATTCATGAAGCACATGTGGATTTTCACCCGATCGCATGTTTTGCTTATTAACGAACCCATTGAACCAAAAATGAGCCTCGTCACTGAAGATAATTTTGCGATAAAATTCATCATCTTGGCGCATCTTTTCCAGAGCCCAATCGGAGAACGTACGTCGCTTCAAATGGTCCATCGGCTTCAATTCTTGAGTCAGCTTGATCTTGTATGGGTGTAAACCAAGATCCTTACGCAAAACTCGCCATAAAGTGGTCTGGGCGATGCCTAATTCTTGAGAACGCCGTGGAATTGACTGATTTGGATCGTTTGCTACGGACGCCTGAACGGCAGCGATATTTTCGACACTTCGATCAACCCGTTGTCTCATTGGCACGGCAACATCACACAACGAATATGTAGACTCAAATTTTTGCACTAAACTTGTTATTGCCTGTCTACTAGGGCAAAAATTACGACCGAAAATTGGAGTTAACGCTCTTAAAGTTACGGTCACCGGCTCCAAATTTCGGTAGTAAATTTTTATAATTTGCACACGTTGTTCGTTCGTGTACTTAACCATGATGAAAATGTTGAGTTTACTGAATAAATTGACAGTGACAGTTGATGATTAGTGAAAGGGTGCGTTCACAAATTAAATTCAAAGTTGTCAAGTCCCTATTGGAAAACCCTATATTACTCCTCCCGGAGTAACTGTCGGTCTCATATGTCGCTCCAAAATCATTCGTGCGGTCTCGAATCTCACGCATTCTGTGAGTACGTGTTTCGCATTTTCTATTTTGCCTTCTTGTGCTTATCCTTGTGCAAGTATTGCCGAAAGCATCCATGTCCTGATATTAGCTCAGTCAAGTGGTAATTCAGCTCGCCATGTTTTCTTTTCACCACTGTTTCTATATAAGGTATCATGGTGTGTGTCCATCTTCCTTTGGTGGAAGAATCCCACCTTCGTTGCTATTCTCTTCGGCTTGAGAGCTCTAATTGTGACCGCATTCTTCGACGATTCTCTTGGGAGACCTCATGCAATGCAGCGTTTTCTTTAGCTGCAATGTCAGGTGGCGTCCTCCCGGCCAAAATATTTATAGCATCTTAGGATACCGTTCGGAATGCACAACATACTCTTAGTGATGCCAGCCTATGTGTGGAGTTCACTCCCCTCATGTACGACTTATACTGTGCAGCTTCTGTCCATATGTGAGCTGGGTACATTATAATGGAGGTATTGACACTGGTTATGAGTTCCCTTGTGTGGGGCAGGGGTCCTCCTTCAGGTCATCTAGATGTTTAGCTATGGTTACTATCGCCAAATCATCTGTACACCAAATGATCCTTACTCCTGATTTTTGACTCTGAGCACACCATCATACATGATATTCCATAACATCGCGCCCAATATAGACCGCTGGCGTGCACCCTCTGTTATTTTATATTCTTGTTGTCCCTCATCGGTGTCTTAGAGCCGTATGATAACTGAGAGATAACTTGCTATTATACGCACCAAGTAAAGTAAGACTTGTAGATTGCCCAACGTTTCTAGTATCTGATGCCAGCTCGCCGAGTTAAATGCATTTTTAACGTCTAATGTCACCACGGCGCAATATTCTTTAATTCCTCCTGGCCATCGTGCTGCGGCTATCGCATTGCGAGCGATGTCGCATACGACAAATAGAACCTTTCCGGAACTCATACCATCATTCAGAGAGCCCTGGTGTGCCCTCGGTGAATTGTTCTAGACGAGCGGCAAGTACTCGCTCAAGTAGCTTCGATGTTATGTCCAGCATGCGCAACGGGCGATAAGGCGATGGTGCTTCAGGTTCCTTGACTCCTTATATAAGCACGAGCCGCTGTTTTTTTCTACCGTTAAGGTAAGTGTCCTGTTTGGATAAAGGTAATGAAGAGGCTGCTCAAGACTTTCGGCTTTTTAGTTAGCGCAGTCTTCATCGCAGCGTTAGGAATTCCATCCAGTCCTGGATCTTAATGTCTTTAATGATCTTTGCAGCCAAGAGCACCTCTCCGACGATCACTGGAGGTATTGCTCTTTAAGTGATGTTCCACTCCTCTTGTCCTCTCGTGTCTTCATACTATGGGAAGATATCAGCAACGATTCTGGCTGCCATTTTTAATCCTATGCATTTAACTACTATGGTTGTGTAGTCGTTTCAGGAATATCCTGTGGGCGCTGCCCCATGGGTTGTTATTTAATCCGTCCTTTAGGGCGCAGAACGCGTCATATTTACTTTTGCGGGTCATATTCCCCAACGCCTTCCATTAGGGAATATGACAAATTCCGCATGTAGCTGTAGGCAGGGGTTTTTTTTATTTTTTTTTTTTTTATATTAGACTTCTCTCGGGAGAGCCGAACCGATAGCGTCGAGTGGGCGCCCCGAGATGCCATCAAATAACTGTTGCAGGTTGTAACGCTCCGGGAACACTCGCGTGGGAAGGGAGTTCCACAGCTTCCCCGCTCTGTAACGGAACGAGTTCTGATACAGGGATGTTCGCGCTGTCGGGAGATGAACCACAAACGGGTGCGATCTGTCGGATTATCTTGTGGAGCGCATATAGACCGAATTGCGTGGAACAATTCCAGGAATCTCCGAAGAACAGCACCCGTGATAATATCTGTAAAACAGACAGAGGTCGGCCACGCGCCTTCGATGTGATAGCGACTGTAGTCCCGACGTCAGCGCCGAGTCCCCGATCAGGCGGATCGCTCGTCTTTGTACGCTCTCAAGTAGGTCGAGGGTATGTTTGGGAGCCGAGCTCCAAACATGAGAGCAATATTCAAGCGCGGGTCTAATTTGAGATTTATATAGGAGAAGAAGTTGGGCCGGAGTAAAATATTTCTTGACTCTAAAAAGATAGCTCCGTTTTCCTGCGGCTGATCTGGCGATACCCGATACATGTTTATGCCATGATACATTCCCACAGACCGTGACGCCGAGCAATTTCAAACTTTCCCCAGCCTCGAGGGCCCGGCCACTCATCATCAGCTGTGGAACCGATGATCCAGTTTTCTTTGTGAATGTTGTATAGTGGGTCTTCGTTGCGTTGAAGTCGACAAGATTGGCCTTTCCCCACTGCAGGACTTTATCTAGATCCTGGTTCAGAGAGTCAATCTGTCTACATCTCAGCTGGTGCGACGTTGATGCACCAATCGGCCGATCACTCGAAAAGGAGGAAACAAGCGTACTATCATCCGCAAAACTGAACACTTTGTTAGCCGTTGTCTCCAGCAAATCATTTATGTGAAGCAAGAACAAGGTTGGAGCTAAAATAGAACCCTGGGACACCCCCGAATTAACAGGATACAGATCCGAAACTCGCCGTCCACAACATCCCGGATCGATCGATTCTCGAAGAAGCTCCTCGTCCAGTCACAAAGCTGTTGGGAAAGTCCATATGAACGAAGTTTGCTCAGCAATGCCCCGTGCCAGACGCGGTCAAAAGCCTTGAATATATCCAATGCGACTGCCCTTGACTCACCATGCCGTTCAATCGCAGATGTCCATATATCGGTTATAAGTGTAAAAAGGTCTCATGTGGACTGCCTGCCACGGAATCCGTATTGACGATCATTCAGAAGACCGTTGCACTCCAAATACTTAACCAACTCTGTATTGATGACTTTTTCCATTACCTTAGATAAAATAGACAGTAATGCTATCGGACGGTAATTTTGTGGGAGACACATTTTTCCCGTCTTTGGGATTGGCTGAACTCGAGCGATTTTCCAGCAGGCAGGAAAGGTCCTCCGTGCATAAGATAAGCGGAAGAGTCTGCCAAGAACCGGCGATAGTTCTGGAGCACAGTTCTTAAGGACTATTGCTGGTATTCCGTCCGGGCCGGTTGCCTTCCTACAGTCCAGTTCACGTAGAATGCGTTGAATAGTGCGCTGATGAAATCTCACATCCCGCATGGAAGACTGTACCGACGAGGTCACTGGTGGCCCCAAAAGGCCGGGATCGAGGTTTGAATTCGCGGAAAATAAATTCGCGAACACATTAGCTTTATCCTTTGGAATCGTGACTAACGTCCCGCTGTCTGTCACCAACGGAGGGAAAGAGGAGGAAGCAAAGTTACTGCTGACAGCCTTTGCCATTGACCAGAAGGAGCGCGAACCAGTTGGGAACTGAAGGAGCTTATTGATCACCCTGTCGTTGTGAGTCTTCTTCGCGGTATCAATCGCCTGGTTGCACGCGTTTCTGATTCTAACAAAATTCGTTCTGTTAACATCGGTAAGACTGGAGTGCCATTGCTTAAGATCTCTATTTTTTGCCGCTGTAATTTGGTCGCATTTTTTGTCAAACCAAGGTTTTTCAGACGAACTTCGTTTGATGGAATGTGGAATATACATCTCCATCCCCAGGAGAATAATCTCTGATACCGACTCCGCGCAAGCGTTAACATCAGAGTTTCCGAAGCACACCTCCGACCATGGAAAGGATGCGAAGAAATCTCGCATATCGTCCCAGTTAGCAGCCCCATACTTCCATACATGGCGAAGCTGCCTAGGCCGGTTATTCGCTTGGTATGCAAGTGCTTGCGCGACAAATACCAAGCGGTGATCTGTGTTTCCCAGTGGCGCAGAAACCTCTACGGTATAAATACTCGGTTCGGATGTCAAAAACGGATCCAGGGTGTTCGCATAATCGCCTCGGGCATCCGGTACTCGCGTTGGCTCCCCCACGAGTTGAGTCAAGTTGTGGCTTACAGCAAACATCTCCGCCAGCCTCCCAGCCTCGTCGGTTCTGTTAGAATGTAACAACCAGTCGGAATTGTGCACATTAAAATCGCCATGGACAATAATTTCAGAAGCTGGGTGGTTGATCTGTATCCAGTCGACGGTATATGAAAGATGCTCAAAAAATGTCGCCGGTCGATCGTCATTCGGGGAGCGGTAAAGACAACAAAGGAATTTAACGGAATTCCTCAGCACGACCCTCAACCATATGATGTCCATATTATTGGGTTCCAACGCCTCCATCCTCTGGCAAGGCAGATCGGACCGTGCGAAGACGCAGACTCCGCCCTTAAAACGGAATCTCGAATGTAAGTCGTATCCTGAGCAACGAAGATATGTCGAATCAGTTGACGAATCGACCTGGGTCTCAGTTAGGGCAAGGATATCAGGTTTCGTTGTTTGCAAATATTGGTGGGCGGCGTTTACATTAGTATTGGTGAAACCGATGCCCCTGATGTTACAAAATGCCGTCAACAGTCGAGCGTGGGCCGAGCCTCGAGAGCTAACCCGGTTATGCGATGACGAACCTCTCAAAGTTCCATTATTTATCATGATATCCGCATGATGTTCCCCTTACGTTGCTATCGGCTGATACTATTGACCCAAGGTAGTTAAAGGATTGCACTACTTCAAACTCGTGCTCCGCTACCCCGATAGTTTAACCAACGTCAGGTCTTGCCACCATGTACTTAGTTTTCCCCTCATTAATGTGCAGTCCCAGTTTTTGTGTCGCCTGCTCAATCTGGGTGAAGGAGTCCTGTAAAACCGAATCGGATCTGTTATATTGTTTGTATAACAAATATATTTAAATGTAAATATAATTTTGTTTTTATATATAATTAATATAGTTTATTTGATTTTATTTTTAAAACATGTAGTAAGGAAGGACTTACTTGGGTTAGGACCGTTGAGGGGTCGTTGGATTTGCTTTGTATCTGCGACTGGCTGCAGGGGGCGTTGAAGGCTGCTCCCCTGTTAGTCTGTTCCTTGGTTAATTATGATTTGTTGTATAAATATTCTTTGTTAATTAAGGAATTATCTCTTATGTGGAAGCCATGGTTAGTCTATCGAGGTTCAGATTCTTCCTTAATTTATACCACAGTAGCATCAATTGCCAGGTTCGGATTCTTCCTTATATCACAGTAGTATCAATTGCGATTGAAGAGCTGGTTTTGTGAACTCGTGCAAAACATTCGAAGATTTACGACAAATTGTCATTAATTAATTTTTTTCCGTTGACGTATATATATATATGTATTGGGCTCCTCGATAGTATAGTGGTTAGTATACCCGCCTGTCACCCGGGAGACCGGGGTTCGATTCCCCGTCGGGGAGCCCCTGGCGCAAGACTAATGACCTTGCCCAGAAAAAATAAATCATTATGGAAAATTTAACAACCCTCAGGACTTGCTAAATAAGGCCAAGACCGGTTCCCGGTTGTAGTGCCGATGATGATGATGATATTTTTATTTTATTTGACGCCAACGTCGTTTTTTATTAATTTCTCTGCCAAGTAGAATTTGCATAAAGTAGTTTATGCAAATTAGCTACTTGGCGCGTTAGTCTCCGTTTATAGGTAAAGAGGGGAATCGAAGGGGGATTAGTGGATTCTGGGGGGACCTGGACTCAATGACGGTCCGTAACAGATCTACCGATGTTGTCGATGTCATCTGCGTAGGCAAGTATCTGGCAAGACTTGGTGACAATAGTCCCTCTAATTCTAATTCCAGAATCGCGGATTGCTTTCTCCAACACCAGGTTGAAGAGGAGGCAGGCCAGACCGTCCCCTTGTCGAAGTCCATTAAAGATGTTTATTGGTTTGGGCAGCAATACCGCTATTTTTACGTTGGTCATGGTCAACCTACAAAGTCGTATCAATTTGTTTGGAATGTCGAACTCACGCATGACATTATATAGTTCTACCCCGGCTATGCTGTCGTAGGCGGCCTTAAAGTCTATAAATAGATGATATAATGGAATCTTAAATTCCAGACATTATTCCATCGCCTGCCTAAGGGTGAATATCTGATCAATCGTTGATTTGACTGGGATGAAGCCACACCATACGTACGCGATCTCATGAATTGCGTGATGTAACGCTGTCGCTCCTTGTTTGATCAGCTGCGCTGGTATGCCATCAGCTCCGGGGGCTTTATTTGATTTGAGCTGTCTTACGGCTTTTAATGTTTCCTCAATGCTGGGTGGCGGCAGCATTTGGTCTTGATCTTGCATCGGTGGAGCCTCCAATTCTTCTGTTAGCTGACCATTTACCAGTTCATTGAAGTGCTCTTCCCTTCGCTCCAGAATGCCTTCAGGATCGGTGATCAGATTACCCTCTTTATCCTTGCAGTAAGTGCAGTGTGGTGTGTACCGCGTCATACTGCGGATTATTTGGTAGAACTTCCGCGCCTGGTGCGGACCTCGCTCTCTACTTTTCTCTATTTGACAGACAAGGTTTTTTTCCCAGGCACTTTTCTTTTGTCTCTGAAGCCTTTTTTCAGATCTTCTGAGCTCTTTGTATTTCTCCTCGCGCACCCGCGTCCTATGAGCCTGCTGCATTGCCCGGTATGCAGCATTCCTACGTTCAGTCGCTAGTTTGCACTCATCATCAAACCAGTCGCTCCGATCTCTACGGCTACTGCCTAGGATGGAGTTGGCAGTACTAATGACAGTATTCTTACGGCGTGTCCAGTTCTCTTCTACGTCCGACATTCTGGCCCCAGGACTTATTCTCCCTCCGTCGAGCTCTTCGAGGGCGAGTCTTTGCGCATGACCAAAAGTGTTACTGGTATTCTCATTGCGTAAGGCAGCCGTGTTGATTCGAACCTGATCCGCGGATGTGATACGTCTCCGTAAGGCAATCCGCGCTCGGAAAACTGTACCAACAAAATAGTGATCCGAGTCGACGTTGGCACCTCGGTACGTTCGTACCGTCATCAGTCTCGAGGAGTGGCGGCGATCTATCAACACGTGGTCAATTTGGTTGCGAGTGGCTCCATCAGGGGATACCCGGGTGGCTTTGTGGGTGTCTTCACGCGGAAACCTGATACTTGCAACGACCAATTTTTTGATGCTGCCAGTTCGATGACTCGTAGTCCATTGTCATTAGTGTTCTCAGACAAACTATGGGAACCTGCGTAGTGCCTGAAAACCGGCTCCCGACCTATTTTGGCATTCAAATCACCAAGAACGATTTTCACATCGTATCTTGGGCAGGCATTGGGGGCCCATTCGACGTTCTCGTAGTATTCTTCTCTTTCGTCCTCAGGGGACCTCTGTAGGTCCGTGAACATTTATGAGGCTTATGTTCTTAAACTTGCCTCGCACGCGAAGAGTGCATAGCCTTTCGTTTATTGCATTAAAGCCGATGATGGCAAGCTTCAGTTTTTGGCTGACTAGAAGGCCTACCCCAATCACATGGTGTTTTGCATGACAGTTGTAATAAATGTCATACTCGATTCTTTGAATAACACCACTCCCCGTCCATCTTATTCCTTGTAATGCTGTTATGTCAGCCTTATATTATGCTCTATCAATTCAATTTTCCTCCCTCGGAAAGACCGCAAATGTTCTATGTATTCTTATTTTTTGTTTTCATTCAATACCAAAAGTTTTTCTTTTTTGTTTTTGTTGATACACGTGAACACACAATTTTATCATCATCATTATCGGCACTACAATCCGGATCCGGCCTTGGCCTTATTTAACAAATCTCTCCGCCGGTCCCGATTTTGAGCCGGTATCCAAGGTTTGTTAAATTGTCCATAATATTTTGTTTTTCCGGGCAATATTGTTAGCCTTGCACCAACCTTTCTCAGGATGTCTGCATGCATTGGTTCACTACTTGGCGGGTGCCAAAGTGGCTATCCAGGGGTGTTGCGTGGAGACTGCATGTCACCTTGGATTGAACAGGGACAAAGATTATCTTGGCCTTCACCGGGTTGAAAGCAGAGACTTTGCCTGTGTGTTCGCTCCCATCCCTCCACACAATTTTATATCTGTCTATATTTTATGTTTATTAATACCAAAAGTTTTTCTGTTTTGTTTTTGTTAATACACGTGAACACACAATTTTTGGCGCAAGGCTAATAACCTTGCCCGTAAAAATAAATTATTATGGAAAATTTAACAAGCGTCGAGACTTGCTAAATAAGGCCAAGACCGGATCCCGGTTGTGGTGCCGATGATGATGATGAACACACAATTTTATTTGTTTCACTTCTATCAATTTAAATATTGACTATTTCTTTATACACGTGGACACCTTACATTTTGACAACCTTCCTCCACTTTTAAATTCTTACTCTCTCTCTCTTTTGCCAATTCGTGAGCTTATTTATAGATTCAATTTTCCCCCACTTTATCGTCCATCGATTCGTTGAATTTGGGGTTGGTGTTTGCAAAATTCAACACCAAGTAAAAAAATCGTTGAGTTAACGGTGGAAGTAGCGGCCAATTGTTGGTTAGGGCAAAATGTTAGGAATTTCGTGTGTAATATGATACTTTGGGTGCTCAAGAGCATTTTGTAGTTCCTATTAGGGTAGAAATTTGAACACCTGCGAGTTTATGGAGGAAGAGTGGAAAGTTTTTGTATTTAAAATACGACGGAAAGTTTTGACCACAAATTATCATTGTTGGGATACGATCTTGTGTTGTAAGGGATGATGTGATTTTAAAATGTGACTATTGCATGTAGGAAATGTTGTTTTTAGGAATGTGATGTGTGTTTCTTGGGATAAGGACACGAATTAGCGACAGTTATTAATGATTTTAAAGGAGTGGTGATAATTAATGCTTGTTAATTATGTAACAATTTGTGTTTAATGCAAAACTTTAGTTTAATTTAGTATTTGTTATTTTTTTTTATTTCTTATTTTGTTTATTTGTCTTATCATCATCATCATCGGCACCACAACCGGGATCCGGTCTTGGCCTATTTAGCAAGTTTCGAGGTTTGTTACATTTTCCATAATAATTTAGTTTTGCGGGCAAGGTTATTAGCCTTGCGCCATTACATGTATTATAGTAGCGATACTATTAATAATAGTAATATTCTGTTAATAGTAGAAGAAATTATGGATATAGTATATTTTGTGGTATTTTATTCCGTGGGAATTTTTCTCTTTATAATCTTGTCTATAAATTTTGTCGGTCAATGTTAGTTTCGTATGTGATTTATTTTTGTAGTTTGTTATATTTGTTTTGATATGTTCTTTTAGTATATAACATTTGTTTCTTTATTTTGTCTCCATTATAGTTTTAATTATTCTTTCATATTTGAATCTGTCGTCTATATTTGCCCATATGGTATATTTATTCATTTATTTATGTAATGAATGATTTTTTTTATATGCGATACACCCTGGAGATAGCAAATGTTTAGGATTGATAGAATGTCCAAAATGGTTGAAACTATGGTGGGGATGAAAACTAACTAACCTTGGGATATCGTTTTAATCTATTGTTATTAATCCTTATTGGCCTTTGACCAACTTTGATGGTCGTGTTGTCTGACCCAGTTACTGCTGTAACGAGAAAGGGACTCTTCCAAATGGGTGTTTGTTTGCCCTTGGGGTGTTTGTACCTCTGCAACACCATGTTTCCCACATGAAACGTTTGTGTTTTTGTTTCATTTCCGGAGCAGGTGGTTGCCTTTAACGAGCGGCATACCTCACACTACTTTTTATAACTTTAATGTCGGAGAGCGTGGACGGTCACCAGTACCTTTGTTGTATTTTATTGTAGGATTTGGTGATGCTTTGATGTCCACCGGAAGGGGAAGTGTGATAAACCCTGAGTATAGATGCGATCTCATTGAGGTTTGTAATTTTTTCGGGTGTTGTGGGCTTTTGCCACAATTTTTGGTTTAGAGAGGAACTAGGGCACGAGTTTAATGAATTTGCTGAAGATGTGTCAGTTCTTTGGCTAACACATTGGCCACTTGACTTTTTTGTGTTCCTCCTTTTAGGATTGGAATTCAACTTGAAGGTTTTGCCTTTATCTCGGGCTTGCTTGGTAATTTCTTCGGATGTTGTGGACTTTTGCCACAATTTTTTGTTTCGAGAGGAGCTAGGGCACGAGTTTTTTTTTTTTTTTTTTTTTAGACTTCTCTCGGGAGGGGCGAACCTATAGCGCTGAGTGGGCGCCCCGAGATGCCATCAAATAACTGTTGCAGTTCTCTTTGAACAGTTGCAGGTTGTACTGCTCCGGGAACACTCGCGTGGGAAGGGAGTTCCACAGGTTCCCTGCTCTGTAACGGAACGAGTTCTGATGCAGGGGTATTCGCGCCGTCGGGAGATGAACCACAAACGGGTGGGATCCCTCGGATTGTCTTGTGGAGCGCATATAAACCGAATTGCGTGGAACAATACCAAGAATCTCCGAAGAACGGTACCCGTGACAATATCTGTAAAACAGACAGATGTCGGCTACGCGCCTTCGGTGTGATAGCGACTGTAGTCCCGACGTCAGCGCCGAGTCCCCGATCAGGCGGATCGCTCGTCTCTGTATGCTTTCAAGTAGGTCGAGGGTATGTTTAGGAGCCGAGCTCCAAACATGGGAGCAATATTCGAGCGCGGGTCTAATTTGGGATTTATATAGGAGAAGAAGTTGGGCCGGAGTAAAATATTTCTTGACTCTAAAAAGATAGCTCAGTTTTCCTGAGGCTGATCTGGCGATACTCGACACGTGTTTATGCCATGATACATTCCCACAGACCGTGACGCCGAGCAATTTCAAACTTTCCCCAGCCTCGCGGGCCCGGCCATTCATCAGCTGTGGAACCGATGATCCACTTTTCTTTGTGAATGTTGTATATTGTGTCTTCGCTGCATTGAAGTCGACAAGATTGGCCTTTCCCCACTGCAGGACTTTATCTAGATCCTGGTTCAGAGAGTCAATCTGTCTACATCTCAGCTGGTGCGACGTTGATGCACCAATCGGCCGATCACTCGAAAAGGAGGAAACAAGCGTACTATCATCCGCAAAACTGAACACTTTGTTATCCGTTGTCTCCAGCAAATCATTTATGTGAAGTAGGAACAAGGTTGGAGCTAAAATAGAACCCTGGGGCACCCCCGAATTAACAGGATACAGATCCGAACACTCGCCATCTACAACATCCCGGATCGATCGATTCTCAAGGAAGCTCCTCGTCCAGTCGCAAAGCTCCAACCAATCATTTATGTGAAGCGAAAACAAGGTTGCAGCCAAAATAGAACCTTGTTGCACCCCCGAATTAACAGGATACAGATCCGAACACTCGCCGTCCACAACAACCCGGATCGATCGATTCTCGAGGAAGCTCCTTGTCTAGTCGCAAAGCTGTTGGGAAAGTCCATATGAAAGAAGTTTGCTCAGCAATGCCCCGTGCCAGACGCGGTCAAAAGCCTTGGAGATATCCAATGCGACCGCCCTTGACTCACCATGCCGTTCAATCGCAGATGTCCACATATCGGTTATAAGTGTCAAAAGGTCTCCCGTGGACCGCCTGCCACGGAATCCGTATTGACGGTCATTCAGAAGTCCGTTGCACTCCAAATACTTCATTTACTTTGTATTGATGACTTTTTCCATCACCTTAGATAAAGTAGACAGTAATGCTATCGGACGGTAATTTTGTGGGAGACACTTTTTTCCCGTCTTTGGGATTGGATGAACTCGAGCGATTTTCTAACAGGCAGGAAAGGTCCTCCGTGCTTAAGATAAGCGGAAGACTCTGCCAAGAACCGGCGATAGTTCTGGAGCACAGTTCTTAAGGACTATTGCTGGTATTCCGTCCTGGCCGGTTGCCTTCCTACAGTCCAGTTCACGTAGAATACCTTGAATAGTGCGCGGACGAAATCTCACATCCCGCATCGAAAACCGTATCGGCGCGATCACAGGTGGCTCCAAAAGGCCGGGATCGAGGTTTGAATTCGCGGAAAATAAATTCGCGAACACATTAGCTTTATCCTTTGAATTCCACGGGAGACACTAATTTTTGACACCAACGGAGGGAAAGAGGAAGATGCGAAGTTACCGCTGACAGCTTTTGCCATTGACCAGAAGGAGTGCGAACCAGTCGTTAAAGTCTCCGAGGAAAAGGATCGGTGTTTGGATGCTATCTGGGATAGTGGTAAGATCGTGTGTTGTTATTAGTTGGGATGTGGGGGTGTATGCTGATATTATCGTGAGGTTTCTACCGATATTTATTTCTACTACTACGACCGAGATTGCGGAGCGTACTACTATAAGTTTATGAGGGTTTAATCTATGTATAAGTATACCTGTACCGTGTTTAGAAGCAACATTTTCCGCAATGCTGTGAAAGAATGCCGCGTATTCTTTGGGTCCTGTGGCCCGAAAGTCGTGGCAGATGTGCGTTTCTTGTAGAGCTATGATGGATGGTTTTAGATCTTTGATGAGTATTCGGAGCTCGTGCATATTGTTTTTTAGTCCGTTCAAATTCCACTGTCGTATTGTGAGTTTGTTGGCATGAATGCTATTCTGTATATTAAACCTGCTGCTGTTGGGGATTTTGTTGTTGTAAGGGTTCAGCCTCCGTGTCTCGAGTGTTGATCCATTCAAGCCGAAGCTCTGTCTGCTTCGGCCCGAGTTGGGATTTTCTCGAGACACAGAGACTGTGCTTTCGTTGAGAATGTTAGGGTTATATGTGGTTATTGTGAGGGATTGGGGAGTTTAATAATTCTTTAATGGTGGGTTCATTTATTTTTATGGTAGTGATTTTGTTAATAGGTATAGGTTCGTGGTTACGGTTAGTTGTTGTGGGTTTTATGATTAGATATGATTGGTTTTGTATGGCTTTCCGGTATTCTGCAGATGTAGAGGGGCCGTTTGAAATGGATGAAGTGTTTGTCGATGTTGGTTGGAGTGCAGTTTTTGTTGGGTTTTGTTTTGTAGTTTCTTTTATTGGTGATGTTATTTGTGTAGCTGTTGTTTTGAGGAGTGCGGCATAGGGTTCCTTTGGTCTTTTTGATGGCGTGGAGTTTCGTTCTCTATATATCCGTTTCGCTTCGGATAGTGACGTTTTATTTCTTGTCTGTATTTCAAGAACGGCCTGGTTTTCTATGTATTGGGGGCATGATGATGATGAAGCGGGGTGAGGGTCTTGACAGTTGGCACAGAGGGTTCGGCGCATTCTGAGTCCGGGTGTGGAGGAAGGTTGCAGTCGTTGCACACTGGGTTTCGTTTGCACCATTTGGCTGTATGTCCGAGTATTGGTATTGGTCTTGGGATCTACTCGTTTACTTTGGCTTTGAACCGTCCGATTTCTATGTTACTCGGTGGATTGAAGCGGTCAAATGAAAACAACATTAGCCCGGAAGCTCTGATTTCGCCTTTTTGCGATTTTTTAAATTTATGGGCACTTACCATACCTTGAGATTTGATTTCTTGGACGATGTATTCTTTTATTCATTTATTTTTATGGTGTGATTTTGTTAATAGGTATAGGTCCGTTGTTCTTTTCTTAGAAACTGCAGAGGCTTCCCTTTCCAACTCTGCTTCGTCTGTATGGTATTTAGTTGGCAAAGGTATAGTAGCACATACCTGTTGATTTTGTGAAGCATTTCATTTATTATCGCTTGTTGATGTTGGCACATAGCTGCTTGTTGTTGGTATGCTGCTGCTAACTGTTCATACCTCATAATGTTGCCGTCATTCGTATTATTTAGCGGGATATTTTGTTGGTTGAATGATGTAGTGTCCATTATTATTATTATGTATTATTTTACACGTTTTTTGTTTTTACAGGTTTTTTTATTTGTTTTTTGTGTTTTACACTATTCACTTAACACAATTGATAGACAGTCCCCGTACGCGTTTATTTACTTTCAGTTTTTTTTTTTTTTTTTTTTTTTTTTTTTTTTTTTTTTTTTTTTTTTTATTCAATGTGGCGAGGAGCGCGATATCAAACGTCTTCGCCGTTCGAACGAAAATGACGATTGGTAATAGCAAATACCAACAAAAACACTTCCTTACTTTCACTAAGTAGATTCGAATGTTCGAATAAGTTTGCTAATACAAATTATTTCAGCTACGTGAGTATGTTGATATAAAAACTATTTTTTAAACAGATGTGTTACGAGAGGACGGCCTGTGGTGCTGAAATACTGCAGGAAGAGGGGAAACGGTGTAAGTGTCGGTGTGTGTGTTTTTTTTTTTTTTTTTTTTTTTTTTTTTCAAAAATGCCACACATAGCGTCCTGGAAAAATGTATTCCGCAACTTTGCCGTTTCGAAGCAAAACCATTTTTGGTAGAGAATTGTTAGGAATCTATCCGATAGGTTTGTAGGGGACTAATAAACAGAATTCCTTGAAGTGGTATCATCTATTTCTAAGCAACAGTTTGCGTTCTATTAGGAATATACCAGTGTACCAGTGACTTCAGTAGTGAAGCTAGTGTTGTGTCCTCGTTTCTGCGAAATGTCTGTCTCTATATATTATCAAACTTCGAAAGAAAACTCCAATATTGCGAACAATTTTCAGGCGAGAGTCTCGCTTATAGAGAAGAATTTGTATCAAGCTCAATTTCTTTAAACAACAGGCTGAATGCCTCAAATGCTGTGAACCAACGATTGCAAGCCTAGGAAAGTGTAACGCCCACCGGTATCGGAACACGGAGAGCGATATATTCGCTCCTGTGTTTTTAAAAGTATAGCCACTGTTTCCAGTCTCTTATTTATTTGTGACTATATCTCAAAGCCCAATCGGAGAGTGTTTCCTAATTTTCTTTATTCTTGACATTTTTTGTTCTTCGATAATGGATTAAATGATTCAAAATTGCTTTTAATACTTTAAGGTAAGTTGCATTGTGCGAAATCCCTGCATTCTTTCTGGAAAATTGTCGAACGCACACTAGAGCCATGTTAACTGTATCCTTTTCTACCGCCGTAAGATAAATAAAACAAATTAATACATGGAATCAGCAGAAAAACAAAATACTTTTACGACTTCCACCCGAAGTAAAATGATATATTATCATTGTCCATTAAAGCATGATCTGTTTAGACTTGTGAAAAATACAATAACATAAAACAAGTTTGATTATTTGTGGTGTGGACCCAACTAAAAACATTTATTCTGTGTTATTACTTGAAGTTTATTATAAAAAGAATCGATTTAATTTAATGTATCTCATTACAAATGTTAGGAAACTAGAAATAAAAAACATATTTATGTAAACATCAACTTCTGATTTACCTTTTGATAGAAAATTTTGTAACACTTCGGGCTGTACGGATTTCTGCTAAGGTTTTAATTTACATGATGTTTTGCGTGTGTTAGAGGATTAAAACCTTTGTGTCCATTCAAAGATGCAGGAATTCCAGTCCTTTCGCCTTTTAATCATACGAGTTTCCTGGTGGGAAATAATATAAAGCCTACTTCAACATCACCAATGAAGACGGAACTGTCAATCATGTCTTTAGAACCTTAATTAAGATAATATTCAACTCATCTTGTAGAAGAATGTGTGGTTGTATAACCGTATGCCAGTTAGTATCTGTTGCAATGTGTTTTGCGCGCTGTAAATGGAAATCTATTGTAAAGAGTGCTGACTATTACCGTCAATCAGAATAACCTATACGTTAACTATGCGGATACTATAGCAGGTGTACAAGACAGAAAAAAGAGTCGAAATATATTTCAATTGTTACATAGGTGTATAACATCCTGCACACACAGCCTCTCTGTACTGTGCTTTACTTTGGGACATTGTAACGCGTGTTTTATTGTTATGCGCGTCATATCCGTTTTATTTAATTTAATTTGTAGCGGACAATTTTGTTCATTCATTTCATCCCAAGACAACATTTCAATGGCAATGGTGCAAGAATTTCTCATCTATCTGTGCAACATTTGTGGTCTAACACTAAACCTACTAGTATCGGTCACATTGACCGTTTTCAAACTCTTGTAAAATGTACACATATTAAACGTTATAATACTGTTATCAAACTATATTTCTTAAAATATGCATATAATATTTTCTTCACTCCTTACTCCAAGTTTTTTTAATCTCTTTTCCAAGAAAAATTTATTATGTGTCCTACCTACCGCGGCCGGTCAATTTGACCGGTGGAGAAATTATTTGATGTATAGGTTGGCGCAAAATTAATCACCCTATCGGAAGATGTTATAATTTTTCAAATGGCGTCGTACGTCAATCAGTCAATCAAACATCAACTAGACAGCTGCCATTGCTCCATTGCTTGTCTGTTTGTATACTGCAGTTGTCTAGTTCAAGGGTGATCAACCTTTTTAATCAGCGAGCCAATTTAAATTGTAAATTTTTTTGGCGGGCCGCACATAAAATAACACTTATTAATAATTTACAAAACTTTATTTACAATAAACATTAGAATAAAAAAATATAAAATTTACAAAGTAGTAAAAATTTCATATACAAATTTTAATGCAAAATAAAAACAAACAAGAAAAGAACAGAAAAACGAATTTACTTGAAATTTTTGATGAGAAATTTGGCACTGTTTTTTCGATACAACCTGATCAATATCAGTCGGAATCGATGAGGTAGCTACACGCACGCAGCTTTCTAATCGTGCATCACTCAGTCTTGATCGGTGATCATTCTTGATTAATTTCATGGTTGAAAATAATTGTTTGCAAACATATGTACTTCCGAACAGAGACATCATTTGCTTTGCATTTTTCGTCAAAAGCGGAAATTTCTCAGGGCTCACATACGATTTAGAAAAATGTTCGATGTTTACTGAGAAAAATACATTTTTTAATTCGGTATTATTCTGCATGTGCTCCTCGATAGTATAGTTGATAGTATACCCGCATGTCACGCGGGAGACCGGGGTTCGATTCCCCGCCAGGGAGCCTCTGGCGCAAGACTAATAACCATGCCGGAAAAAAAAAATCATTATGGAAAATTTAACAAGACTCAGGACTTGCTAAATAAAGCCAAGAACGGCACCCGGTTGTAGTGCCGATGATGATGATGATGATTATTCTGCATGTCAATCACTTCCATTTGAACGGACGGAAACGAAACCGAATCAGAATGAGGAAAAACTGTATAAATACGTCGCACGCAGAAGAAAGAAGTAAGAAGTAAGCAGTCAAAGACGCGATAAGTCAAGAAATCGTTATGTGTACAGTAAAAGTAACGGTTGTTATTAACGAACTAATAAAGTGTTATATTAATTCAAAATCGATTTAACGGCTCTTATTTATTAAAAATAATTAATCCAGCGAACCCTAAGCTCGCTACAACAGCAAAAGTAATATACCTATCCCGAAACCCGGCAAACCGAAGAACAGTCCCGCAAGCTACTATTAGTCTACTTACCTGTCTGAGTAAGCTCTTAGAAAAAATCATTAAGGAAAAAAATGATCGTTTCGTGGAAGCCAATAATATCCAACCAAACTTTCAGTTCGGTTTCCGTACTGGTGACAGCACAATCTACCAAGTCTTGCGCATTAAAAACCACATAGCTGGTAAATTCATCGACAAGGAGTCAACACCACTGGTTCTTCTACACATCAAAAAGCCTTTGATACGGTATGACACGATGCCTTGATTTATAAGCTACTAAAACTTAAGCTGCCAATACCGTTTATCAAAATTATCCAGAGCTTTCTTCGTTCGAGAAAATATGTTGTGAGTATAGGAACCGACAAATCCTCTACTCACCAAATCCACTATGGTGTACCCCAAGGCTCGGTCCTTGGTCCCACATTATTCACATTGTTTGTCGCAGATTTACGATGCCTAGGTGAAAACATTCAGGTAGCGATAATACAGCTATTTTCTCTTCGGGTGCCTTATTCACTAACGTCTACAACTCTTTGCAAGCAGCTCTTGACAAACTAGCAGTACATTACAGGAAATGGAAAATAAAAATAAATGGTAATAAAACACAAGCTGTCTGGTTTTCGAGATGTAGGAAAAAAACACATCACTACCACAATTGACAAAATAAACAAAGTCGTAAGAGTTATGTATCTATTAGTGTGTAGAAGGCAAAGCTTAGCCTCGAACATAAAATTATAATTTTTAAAACCGTTTTTCAAGCTATACTCCTGTATGGTGTAATTGTGCTTGCACACACAAAATAAAATTGCAAAGGTGTCAAAATGTTGAAAATGTTGCTGAATTTGCTATGGCATTATTCGACACATGAACGTCATGAAAACGCTAACGTTAAACCAGTAGAATTCCTTATTGACAAGATCAATCCAAACTTCTTCGTCAATTGTTCTATTTCTGATAACGTTCTCCTTTCCCGTCTTGCGTTATCCGAAATCACTACATATGTACCCTGTCTATGAAAATTATATCGAGGTCATTATTAGTCTTAAGATTCAAATAAGGGTTTTTTCTTGTAGTTTTCCCTTAATCATTTATTATTTATTATTCATCATAATTGTGCTATTTTCATTATATAGATTTAAGATTATAGTTGTAAAGGAAGTGCTGTCCTAAAACTCTGAAATACTAGTTGTAAAATATAAATGTATTATCTACTTAATAAAAATAGAATCGAATTGAAATGTAAATTGTTTGAGGCTTGAGAGATTTCCAATTCTTGTGAAGTGTGTGAAATCAACTGATTTAGATCATTCTGAACCGAAGCATTTATGACTATGAAATTTTCGATACAATAGTGAATATTTTGACTCAAATTTATCCACTACATCGCACACAGCCTGTCTGACGGGACGGTTAATTACAATCGAAATAAGGAGTAAGTTGTGACTACAGACTCAGTATTACGGTAGTAATTTTTAACAGTTTCCAATTGTTGCTCGTTCGTGAACGTCACCACGATAAAATTGTGAATGTTGACAGATCCTGAAAAATGTTTAAGGGTGCGTTTGTATTAAAATAAAAAATTGTTATATCCCTTTTGAAAAACTCTTTACAAGTCCAGGGTAAATGTTCGAGAAAGCACACAGTGAATGCCCTAGCATGTGTCGCCATCTATAAAATAGTATATCAGCGCGAGAGGGCAATAAAGCTTTCCGCTTGGGTGTCAACTAGTCTGTGGCGGTTCCCATAAACGCCACTACTTACCTTCCCAAATTACCCTAAAAGCTTCCAGTCCTGAAGCTCCCATAATCCTATCGTTGGGCTAATACAAGTGCATTACACCTGTAAACTTTCCCTTTCCGTAAGAAATTAATGCACCTAGGGCGTTGCATTCGATCAGAGACACAATCAAACTAACAGCCCAAAAGGTATTAGGATTTAAGAAAACAATTAAGTCCACACCTTGGTTTGACGATGAGTGCAGGGCGATGATCGAAGAACGTAAACGCCTCAGAGTGATCCACTTAGAAAGATATGATGAAGTCAACGCAGAAAGATACGCGACAATTCGGGGAGAGACAATGAGGCTCTTCAAACGCAAAAAACGCGAATGGGAGAAGACTCGGATCGAAAAAATCCTAGAAAATTCTAGGGCAAAGAACATCAGAGGTGTGTATGTCTGCATAAATTCAATTAGAAATGGCTACCGAGGGAGAGTCAAAATAATTCGAGACGCAAACGGCTGTCTGGTCACAGAAACAAACAATATCGTGACAAGATGGAAGCAGTACTTTGAAAACCTGCTCAATGTACGCACCCATCAACCACAGATAAATGCACCAAGCGTACATACAGCCGAGCCTCAGATCCCAGAGCCGTCTCTCAACGAAGTTGTAGACGCAATAAAGCGATTGAAAAACAACAAGGCTCCCGGAGTCGACTCCATACCGGCAGAGCTTGTGAAGCATGGAGGAGAGGCAACCGCTCGAAAGATCCACCAGCTCATCCAAACAATATGGGATAAGGAAGTCCCTCCGGAAGAATGGAAAACCTCAATAGTCATCCCCATTTTCAAAAAAGGCGACAGATTTGACTGCGAAAACTACAGAGGGATATCATTGCTTCGAACCGCATACAAAATATTAACAAATGTTATTCTGGCGAGAATCACACCGTACGCAGAAGATATACTGGGAGACTACCAATGTGGATTCCGTAGGAACCGGTCAACGAGCGACCAAATGTTCACAACAAGGCAACTAGTGGAAAAGAAGTGGGAATACGGAGAGACGGTTCACCAACTGTTCGTTGACTTCAAAAAAGCCTACGACTCAGTCGCAAGGCAGAGACTCTACCATATTCTAGTTGAGCTGGGAGTCCCAAAAAAATATGCCGCCCTCACTCAAATTTGCATGAACGAAAACAAAGGGCGAGTTAGAATAGAAAACCACCTCTTAGAACCATTTGAAATCCGGGACGGACTAAAGCAGGGAGATGGTCTATCACCATGTCTTTTTAACCTTGTGCTCGAGTATGTCATCAGAAAGGTACAAGACGACAACATGGCCGGAGCATCCCTGAACGAGGTCACACAAGTGCTCGCATATGCGGATGACATCGCCGTTCTGGGCGATAATCTAGAAACTGTTAGTAAAAACTGTGAAATCATCATGCAAGCGGCAGAAGAGGTGGGCCTAGAAATAAATGAAGACAAAACAAAATACATGATTACGGCGAGAGCAGGTGGACCTCAGAGAACACATATAAACGTCAGAGGTATGATATTTGAAAAAGTTAAAGAATTTAAATATCTGGGAACGATACTGACGGTCAGTAACGAAATGTCGAAGGAAATTAACAAGAGACTGCATTCCGGCAACGCTAGTTGGCACACAGTCAGTAAACTGCTGAAATCCAGACTGCTATCACGTAACATAAAGCTCCGTGTCTATAGAACCATAATCATGCCGATTGTTCTATATGGATGCGAAACATGGGCTCTCGCAAAACGGGAAGAAAACAAATTCCGCGTATTCGAGAATAAAGTTTTGAGGAGCATCTTTGGAGGTAAATATGACGAGGAGGCAGGACAATGGAGGAAACTCCATAACCACGAATTGGAAGAGCAATTATCGCAAACCTACAATAGTGAGAGTAATCAAGTCGCGAAGATTAAGATGGGCCGGACACGTGGCTCGAATGAGGAACGATAGGACCGTGCATAGAATTCTTGACGGTAGACCAACGGGAAAGAGACCGGTAGGACGGCCGCGACGGAGATGGGAGGACAATGTTAGGTTTGACCTTGAGGAGATCGGATCGAATGGTAAAGCGTGGAAGGAGAGTGCCGAGGACAGGGAACGATGGCGAAGCCGAGTCGGTGAGGTCATGAACTTCCGGGTTCCTACAGGCGAATAAATAATAATAATAATAATAAGGGCGTTGCATTACACTCCCTATAAGAATTCCTTCATCCATGCATCCAATGCATTTCATAAATTCCCTGAAAGAATTTATCAAGTACTTGCCCATCATAACTATCTTCTGAAAGGGATTCACCAAGGCCAAACACAATATCCCTGAAAAGAAAACTTACTGGTTCACATATAATGTAACCGCATAATCAGGGAATCTTAACCTTGAGTTGGCTATTCCCAGCCTTACATGTGTACAACAATGTCTTACATACACATTGGCTGGTGAATCCATTGTCCAACGGCCAAAGCAGCGTCGGGCAGCTTGTTCAGCTGGTATATACCCGACCACGATCCCTCGTCTAAAAGAATAAACAATCGCCAATTTCGTTCTTTGCCACAAACGAATTACCCTGCATATACAAATGCAAGCAAGGGATTAGTTTCGGCTACCGACCCAAGATACCATATACAATTTTCATTGTATAAAGTATTGTAATCCATTAGCACCTTTCTCTAATGGCTATTCGTCTGTTTACACAGGGGCATCACTCATCTAAGACTTTTATGATGCTCTCGTTCCATCTTTTCTTTTAGCACATTTCCTCGATGCATTGCCGTCTATTTATTTAGCCGCAATGCACACTATAAACAAAGATCTCCACGTCCCCTTTGTCTTTACCGTTTTCCTGCTTTGTTTTTCCATCGCCTTCGCGCGAGTTGAACAATATGATCTTCACGATCACTCATACATACATACTACCATGATCTTCATTACGAAATCTGGTTTCTATGTAAGTAAAAATATATCCTTAGCTGAGAGGATATCCACCACCACCGAATCGAGGGTGAATCAAGAGCCAGATTTCAACCCTCGATTGAGTCTCATTCCATCCGCTGACCGAGCCGGTCGGTTTTTCTCCCGTGTCCCGTAGCGCTGCGGTACCCGTACAACCCGGAGTCCTGTTTTCGTTTAAATCATAATAGTGATATTTTGCAATATTACCTCCGTAATAGTTAGTTTTATAGTACGGAGAGTTACATAGTTTGTGTATGGTGTACGTTCGAACGATGCGAGAGAATGCTTAAATTAAGATATTTGTAAGTGACTTCTAATTCATGTTCGGATAATCAAGTACAAAAATAACTATCGGTGAATAAAATAAAGAGAACATTTTGTCGACTGAAAATAACCAGTGTTTTGACACTCGTGGCTTTCTCGGATATCTCTGGTGATTCGCGTCAGCGAAACTTTGTATTAAATCGCTGATGACGAAGTAGAACCCTGCGCCCATGCTGGCGCACAGACTTCGTTCCCCACAAGTCCACCAAGTAATATGTCCAAAAATAGGCCGCAAATGAGCATTCACATATCAATATCATCATCATCATCGGCACTTTTTTTATTTATTTTTTTTTTATTAGACTTCTCTCGGGAAAAGCGAACCTATAGCGTCGAGTGGGCGCCCCGAGATGCCATCAAATATCTGTTGCAGTTCTTTTTGAACAGTTGCAGGTTGTAACGCTCCGGGAACACTCGCGTGGGGAGGGAGTTCCACAGGTTCCTCGCTCTGTAACGGAACGAGTTCTGATACAGGGATGTTCGCGCTATCGGCAGATGAACCACAAACGGGTGCGATCCGTCGGATTGTCTTGTGGAGCGCATATAGACCGAATTGCGTGGAACAATGCCAAGAATCTCCGAAGAACGGCACCCGTGATAATATCTGTAAAACAGACAGAGGTCGGCCACGCGCCTTCGATGTGATAGCGACTGTAGTCCCGACGTCAGCGCCGAATTCCCGATCAGGCGGATCGCTCGTCTTTGTATGCTCTCAAGTAGGTCGAGGGTATGTTCAGGAGCCGAGCTCCAAACATGAGAGCAATATTCGAGCGCAACCGGGAGCCGGTCTTGGCCTTATTTAGCAAGTCCTGAGGCTTGTTAAATTTTCCATAATGATTTTTTTTTCCCGGGCAAGGTCATTACTCTTGCGCCAGAGGCTCCCCGATGGGAAATCGAACCCCGGTCTCCCGTGTGACAGGCGGGTATACTAACCACTATACTGTCGAGGAGCCTTCAACATATGGATGACTTATTTTACTAATAGACATATTCTAACAACAAGAAAAAAACATATAGTAGTGGAAAACCCGAAGCGAATTGTTGGATGATACAATGTTTAAAGCGGTTGCTATCAAAGCCAGCTTTCGTCTATTTTTTTTAAATTTAATTTCTGCTCTCACAATTAAATATGACTTAGTCTTAACTAACTTGTAAACAAACAATTCAAAAATAAACTATCGCAATCTGTTACGAATTCGCAACTAAATACAGCGGGGAGAATCTCGCACGTTCACCGTCTACTACAGTCCCCGATCAGCATACTCACCACACGCCTGTCAGCCGCCAGCTGACAATGCGCCATCGCCTAGAGACGCCATCGAACTGTCACCCATTTAAATGTGACCAACGGTTTTTGGTCAATTTCTGCCAACTCTTCAGACCGTGTGCACCAAGCTCCCCAAAATAATATTGATTTGCCTGCTTTACTTAGTTAAAATACAAATAAAGATTAGACATTCCTGACCAGTGGCTAGTTTGTTTGACCATTCGCGAATTCGTAATTGAAATTTAAGAACTTTACCGAAAAAAGTTCTGCCGCATCATCTTGGACGTTGCCTCCCTGGTCGCCTCGTTTCCCTTGTGTCATTGGTGGCCGTCCGCTCGCCACCATTTCTGGTCCTTCGAGCCGGATCCAGCAAGTGTGGATCCACACCATCGCTGCCCAGTTCGGGGCACAACACACCTGTGAAGAGCAACTACTTCAACACCATCACCACGTGCGTCTAGTGCTGAAAGACGAACCCCATTAAGGAAGGATACCAATCAACCCAAGATTCAGAAGACAAGAGAGGACCTCAAGAAAGTGAAAAGGAATTAACACACGAACAACGCGACAACTAAAGACAGTTCAGCAAAACTTCTAGAGAAACAGGAAGCTAACCTAAACGAACGGTCGACATCAACGATAGCCAAGTCGAAAACACAATCCCATAAAAAATGGCAGCTGAGATCTTGCTTCTACCGACGGAAATTTAATGTGTAATACACCTTTTCCACCCAAAATGAAAAAGACAAGAGCAATCCAACCAACCTTCGCTCGATTAGCCTGCTGCCCAACTTCAGTACAGTTTTCGAAAAAATTATAAACAAAGCACTGATAAACTGATGCGATGAAAATGACGTCATTCCCAACAGCCAGATTGGCTTTAGAGCACCCCATCACACGGTTCATGCTGCAACAAAACTTGTTCCAGATATACAGTGGAACAAAGCAAACCGACAATGTACAGGAGGCACCTGCTTGGTTGACTTTGAAAAGGCCTTCGACACCGTATGATTAGAAGGACTTGTTTATAAGTTAACAAACCCGAGTATATCTGAATATCTGCTGTACATTACCTAGAATATGATAATGGACAAAAAATGTGTGGTAAATGTGGAGGCATACTCTCCAACAAGACCTTCCACAATAAAAACGGCTTACAGCAGAGAGAAGTGAATTCTCCCATTCTTTTTAACATTTACACTAGCGAATTAGTGGGTTCTCTCAACAATGCCATTGCATAGGGAGACGACATTGTAGTATACAGAATGGGAGAAAAAATAAACGTCATCAACAGACTCCTTCAAGATGACTTCAAAAGATTAACTTCCAGAAAACCGAAACTATTCTTTTCCGAACGCCCCTCTCCGGCATCGTGGGATACGAAGCGCAATTGTAAAAAAAAATTCATTTTAGGGATCAGTAATCTCCCACTACGGGAGGTGGGACCGAACATACAGGGTAAAGTCTGTGCTTTCAACCCGGCGAAGGCCAGGACGATGCTTTTCCCTGTTCAATCCAAGTTGACATGCAGTCTCCACGTGACACCCCTGGATAGCTACTTTGGCACCCGCCAAGTAGTGAACCTGTGGGGGGCGAAGTCGTGGCACCGACATGGGCGCAAGATTCTACTTCGTCCTCACAAATTAGAAGTTCCGCCGCAGCAAGCTGTTCACCAGAAAAACAATAGTACAATGAAACAAACACTCGGGAAACGGCCGAGAGAAATAAAACACTAGTGTTGGTTAATGATCACCACTTTAAATTTAATTTTATTGTTCGTCCTTTAATTTCTGAACTTTAATTGGAAACGCAACACACAGCTCATTACAATGATCAAATACAGGCGCACGATATACTTCGACATAACACTACTGACTCGTACTGCACCTTGCCGACGCACTCGACTACACTCGGGGGTGTTATTTTGCGACTCTGGAATTTACGCATCTCCGCAGCCGGCGGAGAGCGGGAGTGGCAACGACAGTGGCGGTCGGCGGATGGAAAAGGAGTCAACGATATTCGTTCGTTGTCAAAAGGAATTCGGCCAGTGAAACTGGCTCTCTTAATTAAGGGATGCATTTCCCTATTCCAAGAGAGACGTAAAGTCTCTTTGGGATAACCAAACAGATCTCATACAGGAGATCGTCACGGTAGACATGTATGTGTGTACATTGGTTGTTTTGTGGATCAAAGCCATGGGAACGAATCAAAACAAAGAAAGGGAAAATGTGCATTCATGGGATGCGAGTTCGGTAAAGCAAACAAAACCGAAACTCGTCGGATGCTAATTGGATCTTTGTTTGAGATGTGCGTCGCGGCTAAATAAATGGACACGGCGCATCGAAGAAATGGTGTTAATGGGATTGGTGGCAGAAACGAATCCCTTGCCTGGATTTGTATATGCAGGGTAATTAACATAGTTTGTGGCGACGTACGAAATGGATGATTGTTTGTCTATTGAACAACGAATCGCTGGTCGGCTTGTTGCAGCTGTAAAAACAAGCCGTCCGACATTGCATTTCAAATGATAACAATGGGTGCCGAATGGTTTGTATTTATAGTGCAAATGCACATTAAGGAACTATTTTAAGAATTTTAGATAATGCGTTGTATGCATTAAATGTCCTTGAAAAAGGTGCCAATGAAAATGCATTGGCGGGAAACAATGGGAGTTGGGTTGTAGTAATGGGGGTTCTGCCTGATAAGTTAAAAAAGAAATCTTACGGAGAATTGTATGCGAAGAGATGCATGAAAGGTAAGTTTTCTTTTCCAGGGGCTTATTAGATTACAGATTTGATCTCTTTAATGCGTAAAGCATTTAAGGTGCTAATGCGATTGCATTAGTGAAGTTATGAGATTGGATGGAAGTTATGGGGGTTTTTCAGGTAAGTGAACCGTGGGGTTTGGCGGAACCGTCACAAACCAATGCATGCAGCGATATTTTGAGAAAGGTTGGCGTAAGGCCAATAACCTTGTCCGAAAAAACAAATTATGATGGACAATTTAACAAGTCTCGGATGAGGACCGGATACCAGTGGAGAGACTTGCTAAATAAGGCCAAGACAAGATCCCGGTTATAGTGCCGATGATGATGATGAATCTCCCACCACAAGTAAAAACGGAAGTCAGATACCTTGGTATCTGGCTTGTTTCGCTTCGGAAACTAGCAAAATAACTCGAAGGACCACAATTAGTTCAATTGCCAACGAGAAATAAATTACTTTCGAAAATCCCAAGGTTCGAATTCCTAGTGCACAGCGGAGGCTTCGTTATCTGAAACACTGATTTGAAATTTCTAAATGACTACAAACTCCGAACACGTTCAGGTGAAATATTAAATCAATCAATCACCTGTCAATATAATACTCTTTATATTCGCTATTTAAAGCAAATTGCGGCACAGAATCACCCCGGACTCGTCATATAATTAAAAAACCAACAAGTTGAAGCACCTCTCACGACTGGCCTAAGCGACCGTTGCCCATTCAAATTCGGTGACGCTTGGGTTGCGTCCCTTTTCTTCGATGACCTTGGTATCTGGCTTGATCAGTTTTTATACTTTATCAAGCCTGTAGCAAGGTCCCTCTCTTTCGCTAAAAGCGCATATACGATGACAAGAAGTTTATTCCGAAGTAGCCTTCTGGATCACAAAGTGAAACTAATTTCATACTCGGCTTTCGTCCGACCAGTGCTAGTTTATGGTTGCCCGATGTGGTACAACATATCCCCATCATACATGGAAAAGTTCCGGGTGTTCGAGAGGCAGTTTTTGCGTTCCTGAATCGGACTTTACAGAACACCAGAGTCTCAATAGAAGAAATTCTATCCTAATAAAGTCCTATATAACAAATCAGGGCTAAACAGGATAGATAATTTCATAATTAAAATCATTCGCGGTCACACTGCAAGAGCAATGGGCAGTGGAAACGATTTTATATCCGGAGCATACTATCCCAATGACATGTATCTGGAGAGTACGTTCCAAAATAGGTTTATCCCCCCAGAAGCGTTCCCTTTCGTGGATAAAAAAGGCCTTATCCAAGACAAACATGGAGTCCCTATTATTTATCACGCTTCCCGTGGTGGTAGGGATAAACGTATTCTCCATAGTAGTGAAATCTCTAACGCCCCAGATCACCTACCTTTCAGCATTGTGATCAATGAAAGAGATTAATCCCTAAAAGATCCATCAGGATTTGATGACTCTTCTTGAGAGATTGAGAAGCGAACTCGTGACCGCGGTAGCCAGGATTGCTGCTCTCGAAAGGGAGAATGCAGCAATGAAAGCTACACCACCCCGACACCCTCCAACAAAAACCTGGAAACCCGTCATTCACAAATCGAACCTGAAATGACAAGCCTCGAAAGCGACTTTGATGTCTCTGGCGACGAGAATGGTCTCCATGTCCCTACTCCTAATACTTGCCGCTCCACACCCACCTTTCTCCGCGCGGAAAAGTGGAAAACACCTCGACTCATACTGAACTGCGAGGGAGGTCCCTCCAGTAAACGTATTGCCACCGGCTGTACGCCAGTAATATCCCCAGCTTCGGCTAATGAAAGTGTGCCAAACCTCTCGGTACACCCCACTGCACAAAAAGTCATTCCGTTGGGAAAATCGTGCACACCGAAGGTACCATCTTCCACAACCCCAAAACCAAAGACCGCCCCAACTCAAAAGGCCAACCAAACAGCGGTCGGGGCAGACGTACCTGCTTTAAAAAAGAAGCAGCAACCTGGGGTCTTTGCACGAGTTCGTCGGTGATATGAACCGACAAGGAATCTACAACTCTAAGGCAAAGACCTTGAGTCCAAGCCTCAATAAAATCGTAACCTACGATCGACAGACGTTCTGTAAGGTTAACGATACCCTGAAGGCCAAGGAGGTGAAGTATTACACATTCACCCCGGCCGACGAAAAGTCGAGGAGCATCCTCTTAAAACGAGTCGCTGCCTGCTGGGAAAAGGACGACATCGTAGTTGCCCTTGAGGCAACATTCCCCCACGTCAAATTCACCGACGTTAAAAAATTCTCTCTACAACGGTTTGTGAACATCAGACTGCAAAAATACAGCAAAGTAAACATATGGCAGCTTCACCCTGCCCCAGGAACCGACATAGACTCCATAATACGGACAAACTCGCTTCCAACTCCCCATCAACAAGTTGTCATCGAAGTATTTCATAACAATGAAATACCTCAATGCCGACGATGCCAACGATTCGGGCATGTCTCCCGGAACTGCAACATGGATCGCCGTTGCGTCCGTTGTGGAAAATCCCACGACATTGGCAAGTGTGAACTCCCGCCAGCAAAATACGATCCCACAACAAATGTGCAGGATGAAATAACGTTGCCAACTTGCTGCAACTGCGGTAAGAGAGGGCATCCGGCCAGCTACAGGAACTACCCCAATATAAAAAGATAGTCCACAGAACCAGGGAGACTCGAGCTAAACAAGTAGCCAAGTCAAACTGCGGAAAACAGGCCACACAAAATGTCATCCAAAATGGATTTACATTCGCCGATAAAGTTAAAGGGAACCAAACAAAGAATATGAAAACCCCACCACCTCTCCCCCAAAAACATATACAAGTTCCTAAGCGATCCGCTATACAGGCCACACAATGCCACAAATCCAAGCGGCGGCACAAAAGCCACAAAAGGGGCAACCCTCAATGCTGGAGAAACTACTTAGTCTCTCTCGCGTGATTGAGGATACTCGACCCCGATATGAAAAACAAACAACTGAGGCTGAGAGGGACGCACTCCTTTTCACGGCATATGTAAGACATACACTTCAAAATGGATCCCAAAATTAAAGTTATCCTTATAAATGTCAACTCCCTTGTTTCGCTATCATATCGTGCGATAGTCTCTGACTTCATAAAGGATAACCGGGCGGACGTGGTTCTTGTAACCGAAACCAGGTTGCATCCATGTCACCGTCCCACTTTCCCAAACTCTTCAATGATTCGAAGAGATCGAACCCTCACTGGCGGTCCCACCATCAACGGAGCTGGCACCTGTATTCTTGTTAATAGCGAACTTCGCCATGAAGCTATTGACCTCCCACATTCCGTGTCCATAGGTGTCTCCGGGGTTGAACTGCATCTAGCTAATAATGGTAGAGTGAACATATACTCCGTATACCACTCGCATAAAACCAATAATGGCCCCATTAATCCCGAAGATATCGGCAAATTAATAACGTCCTCGGGGCATACACCCTTCATCATAGGCGGCGATTTCAACTCCAGGCATCCCCACTGGAACAACTCCGTCTCTTGTCCAAACGGCACAAAGTTGTTCCAATGGTACACCGAAAACTATCATGCCCTCAACTTCGAAATAGTCGCACCTACGGTTGGTACCCGAGGCAACTCCATCCTGGACATCTTTATTGTGTCCAAAGACTTACTTCCCCAAATCACTCCTCTCCAAGTATCGGCGGGTGTATCTGACCACAACGCTGTGACCATGTTCATCCGCGGCTATCGAGCATCCCGGGCTCATGTCAGATACATATCCGATTATGGGCGCACAAATTGGGACAACTTCAATATTACATTGAATGAAAAACTCCACCAACTCTCTCTCCCTACTGACAGGAACCGAACGACGGTTAAGATAAATAACGCTGCAACTCGACTTCACGAGATTCTACTTGAAACTTCTGAGACTCATGTCCCGAAGTACACACTTGAAAAGACCTATCAGATTCCCCTTGACGACCTCACTCTTCGTCTCATCCGGGAGCGTAAAAAGCTCTGCAGAATGAGATATCGTTACCGCTTTACCTAAAGGGAGCCATTATTGCGAGCCATTATTCACAATATTGACACACTGATAAAACAATCGCACCCGACATTTGGAAGACAAACTGAAGGGTGTTCAGATGGACCAGAACATTTATAAAAATGTCAAAAAGATATGTGGCACTTCTCGTATCACTAGACCAATCATGTACAACGGTCTTGTTGTCAATAATTATGCCAATAAAGCAAACATCATCGGAGAGACCTTTGAAAATAATCACAAGCTCACTCTCGAGGATGGCGACCCGGAAACTAATGCAATAATTAGTTCAGAGGTTCACAATAAATTAGACAACTTTAACGAGCCAATAGTTGTTTTTAACTCAGCTAACAGTGCATACTTCGACGACACACGTGATAAAAGTCACAGCGTCGTCACACCAAATACCCTACAGAACCTAGTTAAATCTCGAAACCCCAAGAAGTCACCCGGCATTGACAACATGTCCTACCACTCGTTGCGAAGACTTTCTGCTTAATTCTTTATAAAGCTCTCCATTCTGTGCTCAACCATGCCTACAACATGGAGTATTTTCCCCAAGCTTGGAAGCATGCTGTTGTCTGCCCAATAGCAAAAGCTGGGAAACCAAATTATCACCCCTCAAGCTTTCGTCCTATTTCGCTCCTCACCTGCATCAGCAAAATATATGAACAGTTCATATACGAGGAGCTAAATAAATTTATCCGTGTCAGGAACCTAATACCTGACTTCCAATTTGGATTTAGAAGAGCGCACAGCACCATCATGGCTCTCAACATATTTCAAAACCACGTTTGCGTGCGCCTTTTTAATAAGGAACCCACCATTGCGGTGAGCTTGGACATTGAAAAGGCTTTTGACACAACCTGGATCGAAGGTCTCGTTTTTAAATTATTGAATACTGACCTCAGTAAAACGCTGTGTAGTATCATCTACCAGTTCGTTTTGAACAGAACCTTCCAAGTTCGAGTGAATGGAAAGCTTTCCCGAACTTTCAACGCCGCTGCAAGTGTACCACAGGGCTCCATTCTAGGCCCCATCTTATTTCATATCTACACCTCAGATATTCCTCGCCCTGTGGATGGTAGGGTAAACCAGATCTGCTATGTGGATGACGTCCTAGTGTACACGTCATCTAAAAGCCCAAAACTCGCAACAAACCGACTCAACCGTCATCTGGACGAACTGTATCAGTATTCCAGTCGATGGAAAATTCGACTTAACCCATCTAAAGCAGTAGCTATAATTCTGAGTAGTAAACACTCCCAACCTACTCCTCGATATTCACAGAATATCCGAATACAAATGGGAGGTACTGCGATTAGACCACAGGACAGGATGAAATAACTTGTGGTCATCTATACCCCAAAAATAAATTTCATCAAACATGTGATCCACATTCTTCAATGGGGCCTCGGTCGGTCTAAGCAACTGCACAACATCTTGAAGTGGAACAACAAAGTTGACACCAAAGGTAAGCTTCTCTGCTATAAGCAGCTAATCCGATCTGGAATATCGTACGCCTTTCCCATATGGTCCTGCATATCTTCGGCCCAAATGGAACGACTTCGAGTTTTCGAAGTAAAACTCCTCAGAAGATGCATCAACCACTCTAAAAGGCCTGACGGTCGCCATTACCCAAACTCTCGCCTATACGAAGGTGCCTCCATTATCCCTATCGACGAGTACTTACTACAATTAGCATACAAGTACCTCGGAAGCATTCAGAACAGCGAGAACTCACTTGTACGGGAGTCTTGCGTTCTTGGCCCTTCTCTTTTTCGATCTCTTCGGATCAGACCACCACAATTTCTTCTTCAGTACAAAACCGAAGAAAGCACCCTTCCCAACAACATTCTCCTTTATAATAAAGGATTCCTGGACCCATCCCATAGGGTCTACTGCTGACACACTACAAACACGCACGCACAGTACAAGACAGCACAAACACGCACATACACACCGACCAAAGCGCAGATTATCAGAAGCCAAAGACGTTTACTACCGCACTCAAGACCTACCGGTCTTGAAGGATTTCTTTCCCACCATCCCCCCATCCAAGTAGTTAGAGAACAATTGAACTAACCCTGTCCACACTATCCTTAGATACGTCCTTCCCCTTTCTTTTCAGATATCTTGAGACCGAGCCCAACATCTTCACGGATGTGGGTGATTCTGGTTATCGCAAGATGACCAGAAGCCAGAGACAAGATGAAGGACACATTTGTCCTTGTCTCCCTAAAGTCGGCCTCTCGCTACCCAATTTTTTTTTCACTCGCTTTCTTTTTTCCGGTGGTGAGCGTCAGGGTTATTAATTGAAATATAGGACCTTTTGTTAATATTATTAGAATAAATAAATAAAACTAACCTTTTACAAATGGAAGAAATGATAAAAAAAAATTCGTTTCAAAAATCTGCTTCATTCAGATGCTTGTCACCCTATCATCATCATCACCATCAACGGCACTACAACCGGGATCCGGTCTTGGCCTTATTTAACAAATCTCTCCACCGGTCCCGATTTCGAGCCGATGTCATCCAGTTTGGCACTCCCAGGCTCTGGGCGTCCTGGTCTACGCCAACCCTCCATCGTAGACAAGGTCTGCCGCGCTGTCTCCTTCCATACATCCTGCCACAAAGGTCTTTCCGGGCAGGCTCCTCTTCGCTCATTCGAGCTAGGTGTCCCGCCCACCGGAGTCTACCGAGCTTGATTTTTCTTACAATATGAGCTTCAAGGTAGATTGCGTACAACTCATGGTTGTAGCGTCTCCGGAATCGTCCTTCCTCACATACGGGGCCAACAATTCTTCTTAAGACCTTTCTCTCGAACGCGGCCAAGAGTTCAGAGTGCCTTTTATTAAGCACCCAGGTCTCGGATCCATACATAAGTACTGGTAAGACCATGCTCGTGTACAGTAGTAGCTTGGATGTTCTGGATAAATTTCGGGATTTAAAGAGCCTTGATAGACCATAGTACGCTTTGTTGGATTTAATCAGCCGTTCGCGTATTTCTTCTTCCATATTGTTATCGGCTGATACTATTGACCCAAGGTAGTTAAAGGATTGCACTACTTCAAATTCGTGCTCCACTCCCCTGATAGTTTGACCAAAGTTAGGTCTTCTCTTCGCAGAAGTTGCCACCATGTACTTGGTTTTTCCCTCATTAATGTGCAGTCCCAGTTTTTTTGCCGCCTGCTCGATCTGGGTGAAGGATTCCTGTACCGCCGATTCGGTTCTACCGATGATGTCGATGTCATCGGCGTAGGCAAGAATCTGGCTGGACTTGGTGACAATAGTCCCTCTTGTTGTAACACCAGAGTCACGGATTGCTTTCTCCAACGCCAGGTTGAAGAGGAGGCAGGCCAGACCGTCCCCTTCTCGGAGTCCATTATAGATGTTTATTGGTTTGGACAGCAATCCCGCTATTTTACGTTGGTCATG
The DNA here is from genome assembly GCA_963931805.1 of Microdon myrmicae. Classification (NCBI taxonomy): domain Eukaryota; kingdom Metazoa; phylum Arthropoda; class Insecta; order Diptera; family Syrphidae; genus Microdon; species Microdon myrmicae. The sequence goes on along the minus strand of OZ007500.1, from coordinate 150,802,275 downwards.
GTCAACCTACAAAGTCGTATCCATTTGTTTGGAATGCCGAATTCTCTCATGGCATTATATAGTTCTACCCTGGCTATGCTGTCGTAGGCGGCCTTAAAGTCTATAAACAGGTGATATAATGGAATCTTAAATTCCAGACATTTTTCCATCGCCTGCCTAAGGGTGAATATCTGATCAATTGCTGATTTGCCTGGGATGAAGCCACATTGATATTGACCATGGACTATCCGGTCTTGTAGGATAGTGGAGAGTATCTTATAGGCGGTACTCAGCAATGTTATACCCCTATAGTTGCTGCACAGTGTGATATGTCCTTTCTTATTTATGGGGCAAATTTTTCCGCGACGCCAATCTTCCGGCATCTCCTCTTGCTCCCATACGTACAGTACGATCTCATGAATTGCGTGATGTAACGCTGTCCCTCCTTGTTTGATCAGCTCAGCTGGTATGCCATCAGCTCCAGGGGCTTTATTTGCTTTTAGCTGTCTAATGGCTTTTAATGTTTCCTCAGTGCTTGGTGGCGGCAGCATTTGGTCTTGGTCTTGCATTGGTGGAGCCTCCAATTCTTCTGTGAGCTGACCATTTAGCAATTCATTGAAGTGCACTTCCCATCGCTCCAGAATGCCTTCAGGATCGGTGATCAGATTACCCTCTTTATCCTTGCAGTAAGTGCAGCGTGGTGTACCGGTTTGGTAGAACTTCCGCGCCTGATGCGGACCTCGCTCTCTACTTTTCTCTATTTCACAGACAAGGTTTTTTTTCCAGGCACTTTTCTTTTGGCTGTGGTCTTTTTTCAGATCTTCTGAGCTCTTTGTATTTCTCCTCGCGCACCCGCGTCCTATGAGCCCGCTGCATTGCCCGGTATGCAGCATTCTTACGTTCAGTTGCTTGTTTGCACTAATCATCAAATCAGTCACTCCGATCTCTACGACTACTGCCTAAGATGGAATTAGCGGTGCTAATGACAGTATTCTTAAGGCGTGTCCATTTCTCTTCTACGCCCGGCATTCTGGTCCCAGGACTTACTCTCCCTCCGTCGAGATCTTAGAGGGCGAGTCTTAACGCATGACCAAATGTGTTGCTGGTGTTCTCATTGCGTAAGGCAGCCGTGTTGATTCGAACCTGATCCGCGGATGTGATACGTCTCCGTAAGGCAATCCGCGCTCGGAAAACTGTACCAACAAAATAGTGATCCGAGTCGACGTTGGCACCTCGGTACGTTCGTACCGTCATCAGTCTCGAGGAGTGGCGGCGATCTATCAACACGTGGTCAATTTGGTTGCGAGTGGCTCCATCAGGGGATACCCGGGTGACTTTGTGGATGTCTTTACGCGGAAACCTGATACTTGCAACGACCAAGTTTTTCAATGCTGCCAGTTCGATGACTCGTAGTCCATTGTCATTAGTGTTCTCATGCAAATTATGGAAACCTACGTAATGCCTGAAAACCGGCTCCCGACCTATTTGTGCATTCAAATCACCAAGAACGGTTTTCACATCGTATCTTGGGCTGGCATTGAGGGCCCGTTCGACGTTTTCGTAGTATTCTTCTTTTTCCTCGTCTGGGGATTCCTCTGTAGGTCCGTGAACGTTTATGAGGCTTATATTCTTAAACTTGCCTCGCACACGAAGAGTGCATAGCCTTTCATTTATTGCATTAAAGCCGATGATGGCAGGCTTGTTTTTGGCTGACTAGAAAGCCTACCCCGAGCACATGGTGTTTTGCATGACAGCTGTAATAAATGTCATACTCGATTCTTTGAATAATACCACTGCCCGTCCATCTAATTTATTGTAATGCTGTTATGTCAGCCTTATATTGGGACAGGGCATCGGCTAGCTGATGTGCAGCTCGAGTTTTCTATAGTGAGCGGACGTTCCATGAGAAAATTCTCAAATCGTTTAGCCATTTTCGTTTCCGTGGTCGTCGTCGTGTATCCGGTCCATATCCGAGACTTGTTAAATTTTCCATAATAATTCATTTTTACGGGCCTGGTTATTAGCCATGCGCCAATCTCAGGATGTCGCTGCATGCATTGGTTCACTACTTGGATGGCGCCAAAGTAGCTATCCAGGGGTGTCACGTGGAGACTGCATGTCAACTTGGATTGAACAGGGACAAGGATCGTCCTGGCCTTCGCCGGGTTGAAAACAATCAGAGACTTTGCCCTGTATGTTCGCACCCATCCCCCCAATGGAACACTTGCATTAATTTGATTGGCCGCAGATTTGACACCATTCGGAATTACTTGCATTGAACAACCAGAAAAATCGTGTCCATTGAATAAGTTTATCTTTAACAATATAGAAATATATCAACAATATGTTGTACATACAAATTAAATTTCCGGAAGATATTCCGTAAATGTGTGATATGATCAAAACAAAACTTCGTCCCAAACCTGCTTCATTCAAATGTTTGTCACCCTATAAAACTTATAAATATGAACTGATATGGTTCTGGTACTAAATGCCTTATTTATTAATTTTATTAGAATATGTATTATATACACATAGAACTTCCGGAAGATGATTTGTAAATGTGAGTGATATGATAAAAAAACATCGTTTCAAACCTGCTTCATTCAAACATTTGTCACACTATAAGATTTATAAGAATGAATTTGTGGTGATTCTGGTACTAAATGCCTTATTTATTAATTTTATTAGAATATGTTGTATATACAAATAAAACTTCCGGAAGATATTCCGTAAATGTGTGATATGATAAAAAAAGAACATCGTCCCAAACCTGCTTCATTCAAATGTTTGTCACCCTATAAAATTTATAAAATGGATTGAGTAGTACTAAATGCCGTATTTATTAATTTCTTTGGAAATGTTGTATATACAATTCTGTAAATGTATGATATGATAAAAAAAACATCGTTCCAAACCCGCTTCATTCAAATGTTTGTCACCCTATAAAATTTATAAAAATGAACTGATATGGTTCTGGTACTAAAAGCCTTATTTATTAATTTCATTAGACTATGTTGTATATAGAAATAAAACGTCCGGATGAAATTCTATAAACATAGGTGTGAATCGAAATCCGTTGCGTAGTTTAGAAGAACCAAGCAAACATGACGATGGTAGTGGCCAATACCAACCTTGTTTTATACTATCTACAGATTAACTTATTTCAATTAACTATTGTGACGCATATGACAGTCAGTACTGGAATATTCGGGAAAGTCCAAAACAAAGTACTGGAAAACTGGGGACAATGGATAATAGAACATTCAAGATTATGGAACGGACGGAAACGAAATACCGAATCAGAATGTGGGGAACTGGTATAAATACGTCGCAGACAGCTCATGAAGACAAGTAGAAAGTAATAAGTCTCGAGTGAGAAGCAAGCGATAAGTAAGAAGTAAAATACGCGATAAGTACGGAAGCGATAAGTCAAGAAATCGTTGTGTACGGTAAAAGTAACGGTTGTGGTTAAGGGACTAATAAAGTGTTATATTAATTCAAAATCGATTTAACGGCTTTTATTTATTCAAAATAATTAATCCAGCGAACCCTAAGCTCGCTACTATTGGTGTCAGAAGTGGGATTAATTATTGTTTAAGTGAATAAGTCTGTGAAAGTGTGTTGTGACTATGTCAGCTCGACATTTGGAGGATCTTCGCGTTCCTGAGTTGAAGAAGGAACTAGAGTACCGGAATCTGGATAGCAGAGGACAGAAGCAAATTCTTCGACAGCGTCTACAAGCAGCAATGGAGGAAGAAGGTATTGATGTTGACACATATGTTTTTGCGATTGCGCCAGACTGTCCGGATGAAGAAGAAACACCGAGTCAAGATGGTGCCAATGTAACGGAGAAGAGTTCGCCACAGTTTGGCATTTCGGAGATGCTCAGGATGATGATGATAAAATTGGACGCACAAGCTACAGATGTTAATGCAAAATTCGACACCGTAAATTCAAAATTCGACACCCAAAATTCAAAATTGGACCCACAAGCTACAGATGTTAATGCAAAATTCGACACCGTAAATTCAAAATTCGACACCCAAAATTCAAAATTGGACGCGCAAGCTGCAGATGTTAATGCAAAGTTGGATGCCCAAAATTCAAAATTCGACGCACAAGCTGCAGATCTGAATGCAAAATTGGATGCTCAAACGCAGTGGATGAAATGTAATTTTCAACACTTTAAGGAAGAAATCCAGTCAGAAATTCGAAACGAAGTAGCAAATCTGGATCTAAAAGTCACCGAAGAAATAATGCGAATCGAAAAGAGACTTGAGTGTGTTGAGAGAAATAAGACATCGCCTAGCAATCAACATGACTACAAAGATGCAAGGATGCAACCGCCAACCTTCGATGGAACGGGACCCTTCTCCGTGTTTATACGTCAGTTTGACGCCGCGGCCAATTATAATAAGTGGTCGGATGAGCAAAAGTCAACATCACTAATCTTGTCACTCCGCGGGGCGGCTGCAGAATTGCTACAAACCATGCCAGCAGAGAAGCAAACAGATTTCCAAGCGTAAGAGACGGCCTTGAAGCTACGTATGGAGACAACCACATGCAGCAGGTCTACCGCATGCAACCGCGGAGCAGAACGCAGAAACCTGGAGAAAATCTTCAACAGTTGCAGGCAGACATTGAGCGATTGGCAAACTTGTCTTATTCAAATATGACTAAGGAATTTCTAAACGAGGTAGCAATGGGTGCATTTATAAACGCACTCCAAGATCGGGACTTGCAACAGGCCGTTCGTTTGGCAGGAAAGAAGACGACTAATGAAATACTGGCGTTCGCATTGGCTTATGAATCTGCTAAACTGGCTACCAGGAGTACATATAGAGTCCGAAAAATGTCCGTCCAGGAACGTTCCTGCCAAAGAATCGGACATGTACAACGGAGAACCCCGAGACCTGTTATGAAGTGCTGGACATGCGGCGGAGTCGGCCACATCTCTGTTGACTGTAGGAAACGTCGACGAATAAATGAAACATCGAGTGAGAATTGTTGTTCATGCGCTTGTCATAAGAGGAGACTATCAACGGAACAATCTGAGGTGAAGAAGCACATTGTACCTGTCAGAGTACTAAATGCGTCCGAAGAGCCAGTCGCAATAAGAAAAGGAGATTTAACCGCAGAATGTGCACCCGTATCAATGATAAGCTCAATTCAGCAAGGGAAGGTGCATAATAACGCTTATGCTCTATCAAGAAGACCATGTAAGCCAGATTGTAAACATTGTCATAAAGCGGAAGAGAAAGAAGAGGCGTACGACCTGCGAAATGTACAAGTAGAAGTACTAGATGGGTGGACGAATGACGCTATTCGCGCAGCTCAACTTCAGGATGAAGATATGTCGCTAATCCTGGAACACAAAGAAAAGAACGAGCGGCCAACTTGGAACAATATTTCCGACAAGAGTGGAACATTTAAAGCATATTGGGCACAATGGAATTCCTTGCTGGTGGAAGATGGTATTCTTAAGCGTAAATGGGAAGCCGCGGACGGAAAATCCCATCGAATGCAGATTCTAGTCCCACCATCAAAAGTGAAAGAGGTTCTAACAGAAATGCACGATGGGGCCTCCGGTGGACATTTGGGAGTTAATAAGACACTTCCAAATTACAATCTCGTTTTTACTGGCTTCACATGAGAGATGACGTCGAGTCTTGGTGTAGGAAGTGCACAACTTGCACTGGGATCAAAGGACCAACGGCAAAACCAAGGAGCGCTATGAAGCAGTACAACGTGGGTGCCCCTTTCGAGCGAATTGCGATTGATATCTCAGGACCATTTCCAAAAACCAACGACAACAACAAATACATGTTGGCCATCATGGATTACTTCAGCAAGTGGGTGGAAGTCCTTCCAATTCCAAACCAAGAAGCAACAACCGTCATTGAGCAGCTAATCAATAATTGGATCAGCAGATATGGAGTTCCCTGTGAGCTTCATTCCGATCAAGGCCGAAATTTCGAATCACAGATATTTCAAGGCATCTGTGCGGCACTGGGCGTAAGGAAAACCAGGACCACACCCTTACATCCGCAGTCAGACGGAATGGTCGTAAGGTTCAACCGAACAATGAAAGAGTACTTATCGAAGGTCGTTAGTGATCACTAAAGAGATTGGGACAAATATGTACAAAGCTTTCTCATGAGCTATAGATCGGCTAATCACGATACGATGGGCCATTCTCCAGCAAAAATTATATTTGGACGGGAGATACGATTATCAGCCGATCTGCGATTCGGAATACCTCCAGAGGCCATAGACAAGACCGAAGACTACGTAGCCGAATGGAGAAATCGCCTCGATGAGATTCATCATTTGGTTCGAAAGCAAATCAAGGTATCCAGTGACAGGATGAAAACAAGGTACGACGTTCGAGCCAACGCATCCGGATTTAATGCAGGCGATAACGTATGGCTTTATACCCTCATCGGCAAAAAGGAAGGTCTCCGAAGTTGCAGCAACATTGGGAAGGACCGTATAAGATTCTCACAAGAATTAACGACGTTCTCTATAGGATTCAGCGAAGACCGAACGCCAAGATGAAAGTGGTACATCGTGACCGACTGGCGACTTTTGTTAACCCAGGAGATCAGTGAACTTAGTTCGGGACGAACTAATCTAGGCAGAGGGTAGTGTGACGCATATGACAATCAGTACTGGAATCTTCGAGAAAGTCCGAAACAAAGTACTAGATTATTTTAGGAAGTACTGGAAAACTGGAATAGAACATTCAAGACTATGGAACGGACGGAAACGATACACCAAATCAGAATGAGGAAAAACGGTATAAATACGTCGCACGCAGAGCGGAAGAATAAGTTAGAGTCATAGGTAAGGCAGTGAAGCAAGCGATACGTGCGGAAGTAATAAGTAATGAGTAAGAAGTAGAAAGTGTTTACAAAGAAATCATTATGTGTACGGTAAAAAGCAACGGTTGTGATTAACGGACTAATAAAGTGTTATATTAATTCAAAAATCAATTTAACGGCTCTTATTTATTCAAAAATAGTTAATCCAGCGAACCCTAAGCTCGCTACAATATAATCCTGTAAATGTGTGACATGATAAAAAAACATCGTTCCAAACCCGCTTCATTCAAATGTTTGTCACCCTATAAAATTTATAAAAATGAACTGTGGTGGTTCTGGTACTAAAAGCCTTATTTATTAATTTCATTAGACTATGTTGTATATAGAAATAAAACTTCCGGAAGAAATTCTATAAACATAGGTGTGAATCGAAATCCGTTGCGTAGTTTAGAAGAACCAAGCAAACATGACGATGGTAGTGGCCAATACCAACCTTGTTTTATACTATCTACAGATTAAATTAATTCAATTAACTATTAAAAATCCAACTGAACAGACGACATATTGTAATTTATTATAAAGTAATTGTTTTCAAATACACATTGAGGACACGTGCTCATGCAGCCTTAATAATGAACCCGTAGCAATGTGATCGCACCCCAGGTTCGTTAACATTCGGACACATTGTGACCCAGCCCCAAACCATCCATACAAAATTACGTTATATTATCCTCATTCGTATCGTATATCTGAAGCTTAGCAGTTGATTTTCTAGTGCAGGTACTTTCTTCTCTCTCTAACTTGGAATCATAGTTATTGTGTTGCGTTGCAAAATTCTATTTGAACACCGATATAATGGCCGCCGATCATACTCAATTCCAACAGCTCTTAATATCGCTATTATCTACCGACAATGAGGTCCGACGCCAAGCAGAGGTAATTATTGATAATCTAGTGTATATACGCTTCCGTTCATTACACATTTCTCGATTGATTCTTTCGGGTTTGGTGGAAAATATTTTGCAATGCGAATCTTCCCCGGGGCAATGCCTAAAATTTCCGAATCTAACAACGTGCTCTGCAGTGTCTGAGGCTCCGGGCCCTGAACCTTTTCCCTTGGCCGATCAATTAGCCATTCATTTGGAATTGCCCGCCGATGGTGCGGAGGCTAGATGGGGACGAACTAAATAACGGCTTAGCACGTTGTTGGAAAACCATCCCTGATCTTTTCCTTTTCATTAAATTTTTAGTTTAGTCCTTTTTTCGTTGTTTTTTCATTTCCTTTCATTTAGAGAATCGTTATTTGTTTTATAACGTGTTTGGCCGTGTGTATATATTATATATTTTTATTTTTTCGTTTTCCCAATTAGGAAATTTACGGAAGCCTCACGCGGGAACTGAAAGTAACACATCTCCTGGCCGCGATTCTGAATTCGCAATTGGGAGAGGAATCCCGGCTCATGGCAGCAGTTCTGCTCCGCAGGCTCTTCACGTCCGAATTCCGGTTGATGTATAAGGAGGTGAGTGTTTTTCTATTGTGATCCTTTGCTCGGCGGAGCGTCGTGCGCATTGTTTGTCGTCCACGCGCCGTTCGTCACACTTGTTTGAATGTTATTTTTAGCCAGAAATCTCTGACTCCTCTCCAAACGAATGGGTTTTATTTGGGACACTGGACGCGTGTTTTGTGCCCAAGCATATTATGCATGTGCACGACCTTGCTGCTGACGGTGACAGGCGGTGTTTGTTTTGTGTTTCCATTGAATTTCTTTCCTTTCTTATTATTTTATTATGTTTGTCTGTTTTTCTAACATGCTCTTTGTCTTCCTTGCAATTTGATATGATATTTTCTCTGGCTCGGTTGCCGGCTGTGGAATTAAGGGCATTGGAATGGGTAATCGTTTGGTGTTGGAATTGTCATCACTTGTTTCCTAATGGCAGTGTGAGTTTTGGACGTGACGTGCATTCGACATGCGTTATGATTTCTTTTGAAAGGGGCTGCGGTCGGTGCGCAGGGAGGACTCTTATCAGTTATTTTGGTGTGTATCTAGTGGAAAAATCAATTGATATTGTGCACATTGGGAGCTACAGATTCCCACCTGACCTTGTTGATACGGTGTGTGCTCGTGCTGCTGGCTTTGATGGCCTGAATTGTCGTTTCACAAATTTGGTACATCAAATTAGCTATGCATGAATTGCGGTTGTTGTTGTTTGTGCAACCACGAGGTGGTGAAACGTTTTGGGAGACATTCATTCCATTTCGGACTCACGAGTTTTTTCGACGTGCCTGCCACTGACTTTGGTATTGGGGACATTTCTCAGATCAGTGTTGCTAGGGTGGTATGGTTATATTGGGCATATATACTGATAAGTGTTTTCAATCAATAGGTTCAGCGATTTTTTTTTCTTACTAAAATATCTTCTCCGGTTATTAATCTCTACCAATTATAGTAATTGGGGATATTGTGCAGTGAGTTCAGATAATGTTAAGTAATGCAGAAGTCAGTTCGATGATAGAGTGTTGAAGCATGTGGACTATGTAAGTCGTCTTGAAATGTGGACCTTATCTAGTGTTCAGGAGGAGGTGAATTTACAATAAGAGAGCAAGATGAACAGTTATTGGCTTAGTATTGAGAAACTGGGTTTTCTATTTTTCAATGTAGTCTGCTTTTAGTACAAGACACTTTGTCCAACGCTTCTCCAATAATTGGACGCCGGTCCTGGACAGCGATTCCGGAAGGTTTTCCAGTAACATTAATGTCATCTCCTCATTTGGCCCATCACATGTTCCAACCTCAAAGTTCTTAATATATAGAAATAAATTAAGGTTTAGGAGCGAATAGGGAGGAAGTTCCAACAATTCATACTTTCTGGTATTGTAATGTTTATATTGCCAAAGCATTCAATGACTATAGTGTTGGTGCGAAACCCTATCGAACGCTTTCGCCTTACCCGACGCCTTGTGATTAGGGATACTTACAGCTACGAAACCAACAACTAAGGGCTAAATGGTAGATCGGATCCCAATGTCCACTCGGCTGGAGAAATACTCCATCAAGCTATAGGCTGGAGAAATCCTTGGCAATCCTTATCTCGGAGCTTAGCTGATGGGCCGTTGGAAAAATCTCTGATATTTCGGACTTTGGTGGATAATTGGAACTAGAGTTGGAAAAATGACAAGATGGTGTTATCCTCTGAGATAAAGAATTTTGGAGGTAAATTCGTGACTCGTTGGAATCTCCCTCGGGGGAGACTGGGGATTTCAACAGACAAACACGAACATGCAACCACAGTAAAGAACACAGCACCTAAGAAAATCGTAAAAATCCACCCGTGCCGTTTACCAGAGCAATCGAATTCACACAACTTAAGCAAAGTTGAGATATCCTCGTCTAAACGCGGCCCTGGGCTGATGTGTTGATACGGAGGGTATAATGTTTTTAAAGCGTCTCTATTTCGATCTGTCTAATATCTATTTCACCCTGAAGCGCTGTAGAATCATTTCAGGGAAAACAACGTACAAGTGACTTAGTAATAAGAAGCCAAACGATAAATAATGAATGGAATGGTGTCCACCCGTGAAGCACTACCAAAGTTCAACTGATAGCGGCTTTTTGTAATATCAGACGACTCAGCTTCATTAATGCGAATGTAAATGCCATTATCAATATTTACAAACAAGACCAACATTCTAGTCCTGACGAGTACTCAAATTGCCTCATCTTTACACATCTTCTTTACTCAGGATAAGGCTTGCTTGTGAGATTTTGTTTTAAGGGTAAAATCTGCCTCTACCCCCGCTCAGTTTGCCAAGAAGAAGCATTAGAGCCCATCAACTTCGGTATCATTTGATTGAAAATCGTGTTGAAAGGGTATATCAAATTTCTTGTTGTCTCTGCCGCATCCCAAATGACGATCGTCCATCCAGCCTTCACGAACATCTTTCACCCACCATTGGCTGGATACAAATCATCCACCCAAAATGTAAGATTGTCCCTGGGGACTTCAATGTACACAAGTCCAAGTAACTAGCGCATTCTGACAGAACAGAAGAAGCTGCAAGACTATCTGAACCATTCACTGTCAGCTACAATTTGACTACTAGTAGAGGCAAAAATTGTGAACAGGCCACAGCAGTCAAAAACAGGGCTTTTAAACCGTGGAGTTTTGTACTAACGGGCGTCAACAGATCAAATTGTGTTCGAATCAGAAACGCTTGCAACCAAATGTTTCAAACCGTGAAGGTTCACAACGACAAAGTAACCAACTAATTACCTGAGTGCTCATCTGCTTCTACTTCCTTCTGGTCAATGGCAAATGCTATTAGCATTCGGACCGTAAAGGTTCACAACGACAAAGTAACCAACTAATTACCTGAGTGTTCATCTGCTTCTACTCCCTTCTGGTCAATGGCAAAGGCTATTAGCATTCGGACCATGAAGGTTCACAACGACAAAGTAACCAGCTAATTACCTGAGTGCTCATCAACTTCTACTCCCTTCTGGTCAATGGCAAAGGGTATTAGCATTCGGACCATGAAGGTTCACAACGACAAAGTAACCAGCTAATTACCTGAGTGCTCATCAACTTCTACTCCCTTCTGGTCAATGGCAAAGGGTATTAGCATTCGGACCATGAAGGTTCACAACGACAAAGTAACCAGCTAATTACCTGAGTGCTCATCTGCTTCTACTCCCTTCTGGTCAATGGCAAAGGCTATTAGCATTCGGACCGTAAAGGTTCACAACGACAAAGTAACCAGCTAATTACCTGAGTGCTCATCTGCTTCTACTCCCTTCTGGTCAATGGCAAAGGCTATTAGCATTCGGACCGTAAAGGTTCACAAGGACAAAGTAACTAACTAATTACCTGAGTGCTCATCTGCTTCTACTCCCTTCTGGTCAATGGCAAAGGCTATAAGCATTCGGACCGTAAAGGTTCACAACGACAAAGTAACCAACTAATTACCTGAGTGCTCATCTGCTTCTACTCCCTTCTGGTCAATGGCAAAGGCTATTAGCATTCGGACCGTAAAGGTTCACAAGGACAAAGTAACTAACTAATTACCTGAGTGCTCATCTGCTTCTACTCCCTTCTGGTCAATGGCAAAGGGTATTAGCATTCGATTTACTTCCTCTTCTTCCCTCCGCGAGCAGTGTTCAGCAGGACACTAGCCGTGAACTCAAAAGATAAGGCCAATGCTTTCGCGGAGTCAGTTGTGGATATTGAACTGTCACAGGTTCTTACCAAACTCGAATTTTTATGCACAGAAAACCTTTGGAATTCAACCAAATGAATAAAATGAAGGGAAGAAGTTCCGCAAAATGACCGGCTAACGACTGTACTGTTTATGTTGTCCAAGATGATGGAAACGATCAACATGGGGTTGATTGAATATTTGGAATGAAATATACTCGTAGAATATTGTCAGCACGGATTTCACAACTGGGGATTCACGGGAGGTCTCTTTTGACGGACGTATGAACATATGTAATTGAAAAACCTAGTAAAGAGCAGTCGCATTATATATATCGAACGCTAAGAGTATGCTCTTACAGGATCGTGGATGGCAGGATCGTCGTGTAATGTAAGAAAGCTTCGTGCAAACTTCTTCTATTTTAACCGCGTAATATAAACCCTTGAGGATACCTTGCATTTGACCCCAGCAGGGCTAGCAGAGGTAAAATGGTGTCAAAAGAAGGATTTTCGCCTAATCATCCGGCAAGGCACGAATGCCATAAGTATTTGCCAAAAAAAGAGGATTGTAGTCGACGGACAGGGCACGAATGCCACGAAAGTTTGCCAAAAGATAAGAAACAAGTCTGATTGAATCTAATCTATTCTCATTGACTTCTGTCTAAATACTATTTCTCCTATCAACATTTCCATTGCATACCTCTATCAAGTAGGTCAGAAGCCATCATATTTCGGCTGTCTAGTCATGATCTAAAAATTACGTTCGTCATTTCAAATATACATTGCATATAGCATGGCAAATTCACAATGACTCACTTCTCAGATGACACAATAATAGGTAGATATCATGCACCGTGATATCTTATATCATACATGACACACGTCCATCGGGACATCTGGGAAAAGAGTATTGTAATATTGTAATGTCATACCTTTGCATTGGCGTGTGCCGTCAGGAATTTCGTTTCAATGATCGTGGAAATTGAAATATGATCCAATTGACTGCTCTGAACGAAGGGCGTTATTGTCTTGCCCAGTACGATTCTTGTATTCTCGAAATAAAAACACATTGCTACAAATTACTTAATCTTTAAAATAATTCTTCTAATTGTCTCTCTTGCTATCAAATAGTCTCGTTAAGACCGTGCGTCGAGGATTTCCTGTGTCGACTCCTACTGCTCTGCCGATGTGCTCGCCTTATATAGGCCCGCATATAGGTCCTCTCGTTCGCACGTTTCCTGGGTGCTGTTCTCCTTAGTGGCTTCCTGGAACCGGTGCGCCGCTGATCGTTGTTTTCCAGGAACTCTTGTGCTGGCGCTTGCCTTGCGTTTCGCGGGAATTCCGCGACCCCATTTACCAGTATCCAATTAACGCACAAAATGCACTCTTAATGTAGTATCTCACTACATAACCCCATTGCACACCATGCAATTTCCCACAATCAATTAACATAATTGATTCCACAAACAATTAACAAATCATATCGCACACCCAATGACGCATTCTCACTTCCCAAGCTGCACGCTATCATATTATAAATGCATTTTTCATTTATACAAAAACGAGCACTGCACCTGGCATGAGACATTTTCACATGCTATCATATTGCAAATGCATTTTTTTGCTTGGTATTCGAAAACGTGTGACACCTGCTATACGACGCTGCCGGTGTCTTCAAAGACAATTGGTGCACCGTTTATCGGAGCTTTCATCGAAGTGATGAGCTCTGCGAAAAGACAGACATAGCAACGAAACGTCAACCACGAACGGCTTCAATCGAGGGCCATTGTACTTTAATAGGTTCGGCCAAATGCGAAAATCACTTAAGGAATAGAATTGCCTAAGCCAACCTTAAGTGGGACAATTAAGTTGCCATGATAATTAGGCAATATAGGTGACTCGTGCTAGGCAATTGGACTCAAAATGGGTCCAAGTCCAAGTGAGGATGCATCGTTTGCGTTTCTGTACCCATAATTTTATATAAAGAGTGGTTGCGACGGATTTAAACTCAGAGTTAATTTGTGACCAAAACTGCCTCAATAAATAAATCGTTAATTTGGAAAAATAAAACGAAGATTCAACCAAAGTAGAAAGGTTACTTCAATAAATAAATCGTTAAGTTGTAAAGATAAAAAGTTAAGAGTTTATTTCCAACTTAACTTACAACTTAGTAAAAATAAAAGGATAAAACCCAAGACACACAACGGACCTGTGGCGTTTCTAACAGATACACACAGTACACAAGCCAATAGTGAAGAACACCGAATGAAATTTGAATAAGCGAACGGATCAGAGCCGTATACCATAGCGATAACATAACAATTCCACATTAATTAAATGTACTTGAGTTTAGAAATCGAATTCGTACACACGGCAGTAGCCTGATGCTTCAATGCTTCGCTTTTCACCCATTTCATAAGTATGTTCAAATCGCCGTCTTCACTATCCTTGCTTAACGCAACAATCCGACGTGATCTGTACATACAGCACACACTTTCCTAAAGTAAACAGAACTTTACTACTACGATCCCGACTTCAGAGAGCACCGCCTCACTCGCTTGCTCTGACGTTCTCTCGCTTGCCCATTCGCACACGAAGTTGATCGTAACAAAGTTACTGAGGAGGGAGTGGTGTGGCGTTTCTAACAAATATACACACAATACACAAGCAAATAGTAAAGAACACCGAACGAACATCGAATAAGAAAATGCATCAGAGCGATAACATAATTCCACATCAGTTAAATGTACTTGAGTCTAGAAATCGAATTCGTACACGCGTCAGTGGCCTGATGTGTTGATCGTTGGTTCAATTTTTAGTGATTCTAACAGTTATAGCGTCAGTTCGAATCACACCTTCTTCACTTTCGCCGTAAAGGCTATAAATACGCCTGCAATAAAAGCGAATTAATGATATACATCTCGATTTATTTAACTCTCCCCTTACTTGTTATTCGCTCGCACTAGAAGAAGCACAGTGAGCGGTGTCCTAACAAAATGTCTGAGGTAAAATTACTTTTATCTTTTTGTTTTAATCGCCCCCTTGTTGTTGATAGGACGTGGATGCATTCCACATATAGACATGTTTGCCGCCGTCTGTGTGGCCGAAAATAAGCCGAGGATCATGTTTGATGTGTGATTTACAGTCTATGATGCTCATCTTCGCATTCAGCGACGGTTTGTTTTGTTTGTTTACTCAAGCTTTCGGTGGAAAGTTGTGTTCTGTGGAGTGTGTCCACAATAAAGCAACAGTGTTATCGTTAATGGTTTTTTAATGATGTCCCAATTGACAAGATTTCCATGAGGTAAAGCCCAATTGGTGTTGGCTCAAAGACAATCATAACATTTGCTTATATTTGATACCCCTTCTATGTCCCTTTTATCGCATGGGATTTTGAAGGCTGCCGTTCTGTGCTTGCCCAGTTGTGTGGACCCAGCAAATAAGTTGTCAAGCATGTTGGGTTTTACAACTGTGTCGCCAGACAACCATGTAGGTGTGGGACACACAATGAGGGATATGGCCTACCTGTTGTGGATTGGAACACTGGAGGTATGCTGTTTTGTGCGAAGGGTTTGGAGGTTTTCCAAGCTTGTATGGAAATTCGGTGAGTCACACATTTATCTTAGAAAATGGACTGAGCACCGTTGTATGAATAAAAGTTCATCTAAGTGAGTAATGTAGTCCCAAGTCAAACAGTCAAACTTCAGTGCACCATGTGCAGCAGTCATTGTCCAGTGGACAGTATTCAAAATATGTGTCGGCTTTAGGGCATTGTTGGTTTGATTGCTAAAACCGAAATAGTAAACAAAGAAGGGATAATAAATAGTTATTTTCTTACAAATGAGGCGACAAGATTTATCAACAGTTAAAAACGTTGCTCTTAATGTTGCTGACAACCGCTTTCGTTGGTTTGTAACTAGACAAAAAGTACTAAATTCTAGGTTATATATGTTACATATTAACCTACTACTTTTGCGAAGATCTTGCCTCTGACGTTTATATGCGTTCCCCGAGGTCCCCCTTCTCTCGCCGCAATCATGTATTTTGTTTTGTCTTCATTTATTTCTAGACCCACCTCTTCTGACGCTTGGATGATGATTTCACTGTTTTTACTTACAGTTTCTAGATTATCGCGTAGAACGGCTATGTCATCCGCATATGCGAGCACTTGTGTGACCCAGCTCAGGGATGATCCGGCCATGTTGTCGTCCTGTACCTTTCTGATGACATACTCGAGCACAAGGTTAAAAAGGTATGGTGAGAGGCCATCCCTCTGTTTTAGTCCGTTCCGGATTTCAAATGGTTCTGAGAGGTGGTTTTCTATTCTAACTCGGCCTTTGTTACCTATGTCACCCTCACGCAAATTTGAATGAGGGTGGCATATTTTTTCGGGATTCTCAGCTCAACTACAATATGGTAGAGTCTTTGCTTTGCGACTGAGTCGTAGGCTTTTTTGAAGTCAACGAACAGTTGGTGAACCGTCCCTCCTTATTCCCACTTCTTTTCCAGTAGTTGCCTTATTGTGAACATTTGGTCGCTCGTTGACCGGTTCCTATGGCATCCGCATTGGTAGTCTCCCAATATGTCTTCTGCGTACGGTGTGATTCTCTGATTATTAGTTAGTATTTTGTATGTGGTTGGGATCAATGATATTTCTCTGTAATTTTCGCAGTCAGATCTGTCACCTTTTTTGAAAATGGGGACGACTATTAAGGTTTTCCATTCTTCCGGAGTGACTTCCATGTCCCATATTGTTTTGATGAGTTGGTGGATCTATCGAGCGGTTGCCTCTCCTCCGTGCTTGATAAGCTCTGTCGGTATGCCGTCGACTCCGGGAGCCTTGTTGTTTTTCAATCGATTTATTGCATCTGGAACTTCGTTGAAAGAGGGATCTGAGGCTCGACTGTATGTACGTGTGGTGCGTTTATTTGTGGTTGATGGGTGCGCACATTGAGCAGGTTTTCAAAGTACTGCTTCCATCTTGTCACGATATTATTTGTTTTTGTGACCAGACAACTGTTTGTGTCTTGAATTATTTTGTCTTTCACTCGGTAGCCTGCATACATACCTCTGATGCTCTTTGCTCTGACATTTTCTAGGATTTTTTCAATCCGAGTCTTCTCCCATTCGCGTTTGAAGAGTCTCATTGTCTTTCCGAATTGTCGCGTATCTTTCTGCGTTGACTTCATCATATCTTTGTAAGTGGATCTGTGGGGTAAGTTTGGTGGAAGTGCCAACATATGGCACTTGTTCACCCAACTTCCCACTACTCCGAGTATCGTCGACAATCGTCCGCACAAATATCCGAGGGAAAATGAAAACGCTGTAACTGTTCTGCTGCAAACTTTTTCACTTTATTGTTATGTTTAAAATCAATCAAGATTGTCTGTACATATTGTTGAAAATATATCATATACGAATTTCTTTTAATTTTCTCGGATATATTTCATCATCATCATCGGCACTACAACCGGGATCCGGTCTTGGCCTTATTTAACAAATCTCTCCTCCGGTCCCGATTTCGAGCCGATGTCATCCAGTTTAGCACTCCCAGGCTCTGGGCGTCCTGGTCTACGCCATCCCTCCATCGCAGACAAGGTCTGCCGCGCTGTCTCCTTCCATACATCTTGCCACAAAGGACTTTCCGGGCAGGGTCCTCTTCGCTCATTCGAGCTAGGTGTCCCGCCCACCGGAGTCTACCGAGCTTGATTTTTCTTACAATATGAGCTTCAAGGTAGATTGCGTACAACTCATGGTTGTAGCGTCTCCGGAATCGTCCTCCCTCACATACGGGGCCAACAATTCTCCTTAAGACCTTTCTCTCGAACGCGGCCAAGAGTTCAGAGTGCTTTTTATTAAGCACCCAGGTCTCGGATCCATACATGAGTACTGGTAAGACCATGGTCTTGTACAGTAGTAGCTTGGATGTTCTGGATAAATTTCGGGATTTAAAGAGCCTTGATAGACCATAGTAGGCTTTGTTGGATTTAATCAGCCGTTCGCGTATTTCTTCTTCCATATTGTTATCGGCTGATACTATTGACCCAAGGTAGTTAAAGGATTGCACTACTTCAAATTCGTGCTCCACTACCCTGATAGTTTGACCAACGTTAGGTCTTCTCTTCGCAGAAGTTGCCACCATGTACTTGGTTTTTCCCTCATTAATGCGCAGTCCCAGTTTTTGTGCCGCCTGCTCGATCTGGGTGAAGGATTCCTGTACCGCCGATTCGGTTCTACCGATGATGTCGATGTCATCTGCGTAGGCAAGTATCTGGCTGGACTTGGTGACAATAGTCCCTCTTGTTGTAACGCCAGAGTCACGGATTGCTTTCTCCAACGCCAGGTTGAAGAGGAGGCAGGCCAAACCGTCCCCTTGTCGGAGTCCATTATAGATGTTTATTGGTTTGGACAGCAATCCCGCTACTTTTACTTGACTAGTTACGTTGGTCATGGTCAACCTACAAAGTCGTATCAATTTATTTGGAATGCCGAATTCTCTCATGGCATTATATAGTTCTACCCTGGCTATGCTGTCGTAGGCGGCCTTGAAGTCTATAAATAGATGATATAGTGGAATCTTAAATTCCAGACATTTTTCCATCGCCTGCCTAAGGGTGAATATCTGATCAATTGCTGATTTGCCTGGGATGAAGCCACACTGATATTGACCAATGATGGCTTTAGCGTATGGGGATATCCGGTCTTGTAGGATAGTGGAGAGTATCTTATAGGCGGTACTCAGCAATGTTATACCCCTATAGTTGCTGCACAGTGTGATATCTCCCTTCTTATGTATGGGGCAAATTATACCACGACGCCAATCTTCCGGCATCTACTCTTGCTCCCATACGTGCACCACGATCTCGTGAATTGCGTGATGTAACGCTGTCCCTCCTTGTTTGATCAGCTCAGCTGGTATGCCATCAGCTCCAGGGGCTTTATTTGATTTTAGCTGTCTAATGGCTTTTAGTGTTTCCTCAAT
Source organism: Microdon myrmicae (assembly GCA_963931805.1). Taxonomy (NCBI): domain Eukaryota; kingdom Metazoa; phylum Arthropoda; class Insecta; order Diptera; family Syrphidae; genus Microdon; species Microdon myrmicae. Next base: position 150,783,294 of record OZ007500.1, on the reverse strand, counting down.
GCTTGGTGGCGGCAGCATTTGGTCCTGGTCTTGCATTGGTGGAGCCTCCAATTCTTCTGTGAGCTGACCATTTAGCAATTCATTAAAGTGCACTTCCCATCGCTCCAGAATGCCTTCAGGATCGGTGATCAGATTACCCTCTTTATCCTTGCAGTAAGTGCAGCGTGGTGTGTACCGCGTCATACTGCGGATTATTTGGTAGAACTTCCGCGCCTGGTGCGGACCTCGCTCTCTACTTTTCTCTATTTCACAGACAAGATTTTTTTCCCAGGCACTTTTCTTTTGTCTGTGAAGTCTTTTTTCAGTTCTTCTGAGCTCTTTGTATTTCTCCTCGCGTACCCGCGTCCTATGAGACTGCTGCATTGCCCGGTATGCAGCATTCTTACGTTCAGTCGCTAGTTTGCACTCATCATCAAACCAGTCGTTCCGATCTCTACGACTACTGCCTAAGATGGAGTTGGCAGTACTAATGACAGTATTCTTAAGGCGTGTCCATTTCTCTTCTACGCCCGGCATTCTGGCCCCAGGACTTACTCTCCCTCCGTCGAGCTCTTCGAGGGCGAGTCTTAACGCATGACCAAAGGTGTTGCTGGTGTTCTCATTGCGTAAGGCAGCCGTGTTGATTCGAACCTGATCCGTGGATGCAATACGTCTCCGTAAGGCAATCCGCGCTCGGAAAACTGTACCAACAAGATAGTGATATATTTACTTATGGATTAATTTCCTTTTTATTTAAGATTATTTTAGTATTATAGTTCACTTAAACTATGTTTCCAAGAGCACTTAATTTTGGTTTGACTTCCAAGGCCAAATTTCGTAAATCGATTTCAATTAACAATGAATGAGGACTTTTGAAAATAACGTCTCAAGACACTTTGCGACTCGACTGTGTGCGTGTGGACGCGGCGGTGGGTGAATCTCGACTCCCCGATGACCGTTGCGTTCAACATCCACCAGCGGCCATCGTGATGGAATTCCATCGATAAGGGAGGAGCCAATCCGATCTTTTCTTTTCTTTGGTGATGACCGAATTGGAGTTTTTTGGGAGTTTCCAATATGACCGTACGGTTAAGTTGAAAATCCATTCGCTGAAGGCGAGGATCAACGGGGGTGCGAAGGTGCACAAAACGAAATCCGAATATCCAGCTGGCTGCCCGGGCATCATCAGCGATAGGGGATACAATTTTCTGTTGGTGTTATGTCAACATAACTTCGCTGCGGCGGCAAGATTTGGGTGCATGTTTATTTTAGGCATTGGATAATGCAAAGGAATGCGGCCATGCAGGCAAAAATAGCTTCTTCTGTTTACGTAGAGTATACAGAAGCATTTCATTTCGAATAGCCAGCGTGAGAATCGTGGCTGTTCGTTGTTTAGACAACGAATCATTAGACATGACCGATGCTGTGATCGTTCCTCGATAAGACAGCGGTTAATGTAGTCGGTCATGCACCTGTACAATTTAAATGCTTGTACATGAAGGCTAAAGCCATGGAATTGTAGGCAATAGATTTCTCTGTGACATTGGTCGACCCAATATTTGTTTGCCAAGGCAATGGCTAGGGTGGCTATTGTTAGGGTTCATGTAGTGGTACATGTGGCATGGTCATGAGTACGATTGTTTAAATAACAATCGTATTCATGTTCAATCCTATACTCGGTTGATAATTAAAATTTGTTCCAGCTGTAGGAAACCTAATGGACATGAGGGCAATGTTTGTTTATTCAATTGCCATCGCCTGTAGCATTACTTTGATTCTACACAACATGCACCATCTCATCGGTCGATGGGTTTGCCGATAAGGCAAGGTTGAACATGTCCTGCCGCATATGGGGAAATGTTCCTCAGCTATGCGTATTGACATGTTCGGGTGTTTATGTCGGTTATATGTTGGGAAAACCCAATTAAGTTTCAGGACATAGGTTGGATTTGATGCCATGGCGAGATGGTAATCTTGCCGTGGACCTTTGTTACGGGTATGGATGGTGCAGGTATTTTCAGGGTATTTGCGGTTGGGGACGATGGATGGTTCTTCGGGAATGCTTAAAGAACCCCCACAGATCACTCTAGGCGTTTACGTTCTTCGATCTTCGCCTTGCACTCATCGTCAAACCAAGGTTTGGACTTATATGTTTTCTTAAATCCTAATACCTTTTGGGCTGTTTGTTTGATTGAATCTCTGATCGATGTCTATTTAGTGTCCACACAATTAGTTTCCCCTTCCTCACTGCTCCCATTCTCTGGGAGGCTACATCTATTCGTTAGTTCGTCTTGATATTCAACACTTTTGTGCAGGTCTTTTAGTTTATCAATGTCGAACTTTTTGCTCGCCTCTCGTGACTGCCCATGTGGGTTTGCTGCGAGCCAACTCCTGATTTTGCCCATCACTAGAAGATGATCGGAGTCACAATCTGCTCCTCTATATGATCTTACGTCAAGGATATTCGAGTGGTGTCTTTTGTCTATGAGGAAGTGGTCTATTTGGTTGCGCGTTACGCCGTCGGGTGATATCCATGTGTCTTTATGGATTTGAATGATCCCATCAAATACTTCCTTCCTCTAGGGTCTCGTAGAATGTGTCTTTTGTTTCTTCGTCCGTAGATTTTGTTGGGGCGTGTACGTTTATAAATACATAATTGTACCATGATCCCTATATTTTTAGCACCGACATTCGGCCATTAATAAATTCCACATCTTTTACATCAGGCGTAATCTTCTTGCTTATGATGAAGCCGGTTCCGAGTGTATGTGTATCGGTACCCTCACAGACCAGTGTAAACCCGTTGGTTTCGATTACTTGATGTGGGAGTCGGACTTCCTAAAGCGCGACGATGTCCATTTTATATTCTTTCGCGTTTTCTACGATCGTCTGTATCGCGACTGGTTTATATAACGTTCGAATATTCCACATGGCGACGCGTATATCCCGCTTTTTCCGTTTTTCCCTACGTCTACTCTTTGCCGAGTCGGTGTTTTCTTGATTATTTGTTCCCTTAAGGTAGAGTCGGCTCATCACACCTACGCCTAGCGGGTTTTTCGTGAGATTGTTTTTTGTATATTGATTATTCATTTTTGTTCCCACGAGTCTTTTGGTTTCAAATACTCCGCCACATCAGAGCCCCTCTTTGATGTGGTAAGGTCTGCTTACTGCTCTGATTCGACCCGGTGTCAGAGATGCGCCGTTATAATACAGCCGGTATATCCCTGGCTACAAACCATCCAATGGGCACGGTGACGCGTAACACCCTGGGTTTGGGGTGGTCGATTTTTTTGCGTTATTCCTCGCTAGCCTATCTGGCATGGGTGGCCCTACTGGAAGCGTATGCTTCCATCAGAACAGCTTGAGTGATTCATTGTAGTTTACGCCCCCGCATCACGTCAAGGTTTCTACCAACCGGGGGAACGTGGCGTACATTGCTATATGAAAATACATTTTGTTACAGAAAGGGAAAGATATGAAACTCTCCTCCACCCATATTCTTCGTGAAGCACCAAAACTTGAACAATTATCTAATAGCATCTAATTTGTTCACATAACGTCACCACTCTTCTGTTCCAAATGCCCAGATTTCTGATGCCGCAGCTTCTCTATTGCTTTCATTAGGTTTATTTTTAATGTTAATTTTGTTCACGTTTTTTTCTCTTTTTCTAGTTACCTCCGGAAGCTCAGGCTCAGCTCCTGCAGCAGATATTGCTGGCCGTTCAGCAAGATCTCTCGACGAATTTACGACGTAAAGTATGTGAAATTGTCGCAGAAGCCGCCCGTAATCTGCTTGATGACGATGGAAACAACCAATGGCCGGACTTTTTGCAATTCCTTTTCCAGTGTGCTAACTCTCCTAGTGTTCATTTGCAAGAGTCTGCTTTAAGGATTTTCGCATCTGTACCATTAATATTTGGAAACCAAGAAAGTCAATATTTGGATTTGATTAAGCAAATGCTACAGAAGAGTCTCGAGTCATCGGCTGATGCGGAAGTACGTTTCCAAGCAGTTCGTTCGATTGGCGCTTTCCTTTTAAGCCACGATAAGGATCCGCATGTATTGAAGCACTTCAGTGATTTATTGCCACGAATGATACTGACATTTGCTGAGTCCATAGAACGTCAAGATGACCAAAGCTTGTTGAAGCTTCTTATCGATTTGACAGAGAGTTGCCCGAAGTTTTTGCGCTCTGATTTAGAGGTAATCTTTGAACTGTGCATGAAGGTATTTCGAACCCAGGAAATTGAGGATAGCTGGAGGCATTTAGCATTGGAAGTTATGGTTTCCATGGCAGAGAATGCCCCGGGGATGGTGCGTAAACGAGCAGAGAAGTATATCGTGCTCTTGATTCCAATGATTCTACAAATGTTGACAGATGATCTCGACGACAATGATGAATGGTCGAAATCCGAGGACAGCCTTGATGGGGACAACAGCGATAATAATGTAATTGCGGAATCATCATTAGATCGTTTAGCCTGTGGACTTGGTGGCCGATCAGTTTTACCCCAAGTCATAGCTACTATTCCGACAATGTTGAGCAGCTCCGATTGGAAACAGCGTCATGCCGCTTTAATGGCCATATCTGCTGTCGGCGAAGGTTGCCATAAGCAAATGGAACTCATGCTTGACAACTTAATGCGTGGCATATTGAATTTCCTAAGGGATCCTCATCCACGTGTCCGTCACGCCGCTTGCAATGCTCTAGGCCAGATGGCTACCGATTTCGCGCCAGTATTCGAAAAGAAATTCCACGCCCAAGTTGTTCCCGGATTACTCGAACTGCTAGATGATGTTGAGAACCCCAGAGTGCAGGCACACGCTGGTGCCGCTCTGGTCAATTTCAGTGAGGATTGCCCAAAACGTATTTTGTTGGGATACTTAGATCAGATTATGACGAAGTTGGAAGCTATTTTGAATGCCAAATTCAAGGAGCTTGTCGAGCATGGTAATAAATTTGTCCTGGAACAAGTTGTCACAACCATCGCTTCCGTTGCCGATACATGTGAGCAAGAATTTATTACCTATTATGATCGTTTGATGCCATGCCTTAAGTACATAATCCAGAATGCAAAGGACGAAAAGCTTCGCATGCTCCGAGGTAAAACCATTGAATGTGTAAGTCTTATCGGGCTGGCCGTCGGACAGGAGAAGTTCCTCCCCGACGCAAGCGAAGTTATGGATATGTTGCTCAAGACCCACAATGAAGGCGATGTCCCTGAAGACGATCCGCAGACGACGTATTTAATCTCCGCTTGGGCTCGAATGTGTAAAATACTAGGAAAGAAGTTTGAACAATACCTACCTCTCGTCATGGGGCCAGTAATGCGTACCGCCGGCATGAAGCCCGAAGTTGCTATGCTCGACAATGATGAGGTAGAAGATATCGAGGGGGATGTCGATTGGTCGTTCATCAATCTTGGCGATCAACAAAATTTCGCCATACGCACTGCTGGAATGGAAGATAAAGCCTCAGCGTGTGAAATGTTGGTGTGCTACGCTCGCGAACTCAAAGATAGTTTCGCTAACTACGCAGAAGAAGTCGTCCGTTTGATGGTGCCGTTACTAAAGTTCTATTTTCATGATGGCGTCCGTTCAGCAGCTGCTGAATCTCTACCATACTTATTGGAATGTGCAGAGATAAAAGGCCCACAATACTTGCAAGGAATGTGGTTGTATATCTGTCCAGAATTGCTAAAGGCCATCGATACCGAACCAGAAGCGGATGTCCAAACCGAACTCTTACATTCATTGGCTAAAAGCATCGAAACCTTGGGTCCCAATTGTTTATCTGATGATTCAATGAAAGATGTATTAGCTATTATCAAGAAATTCCTAAAAGAACATTACGAGCGTGCCGATAAACGTCGTTTGGCCCGCATTGAGGAGGACTACGACGATGGCGTTGAAGAAACTCTCGCCGACCAAGATGAAGCCGACACTTTTCTCTTATCTAAGATCGCCGATATCGTCCACGCTATATTTTCTACCCAAAACGTCAATTTTCTTCCGTACTTCGACGTTATCTTACCTGAGTTTATTAAGTTAATAGAACCCAGCCGATCTTGGTCAGACAGGCAATGGGGCCTTTGCATATTTGACGACCTTATCGGTGAGTCAAGAACCAGTCAACTATCCATGAGACTAGTTGCTGATTTGTTTTCTATCCACAGAATTTTGCGGCCCGAATGCAATTAAATATCAACATATATTTACCCCAACACTCCTTCAATATATCTCCGACAAAAGCCCCGAAGTTCGACAAGCAGCTGCATATGGATTCGGCGTTATGGGGCAGGTTAGTAACTTAGGTCATAGTACGCAATATATATAATTCCATAAATTACCAAATCGTTAATTTCATAGTACGGTGGACAGCAATTCGCCATGACATGCGCCCAGTCGATTCCACTGCTCATTCAGCTTATTCAAGCGCCAAACAGTCGCGACGGAGAGAATGCCTATCCTACAGAAAATGCTATATCTGCTGTTACTAAAATTTTGAAGTATAACAGCTCGGCTCTGCCCAACAAAGATGAGATCACCATGACTTGGTAAGTAAAAATGTTCAGTTGCCAGTGATTCGCTGGCTTTCGATTATGTTCGTATAGACTGTCTGTGTTTCCGAAGTGGTTTATTAATATCGTTTTGTAGCACTATTCTCAAAAATTATAACGAGTATTGAATCGATGAAGGCATCAACATTTATTTTGTCTTATTTAGAAATATGCTCCATTTGAAGAGGTACATTTTTTTTCCAACGAAGAAGCCAGTCTTCAGCGGATGTTCTTTTATGTCATTAATTGACTCAAAATGGGATCCACGAATTCGAGTTTCGGAAACAGGAAAAAGCCATGGGGCGTACCATATCGATGGTGTAGCGCAAGAAGGGCCAATCTGATGCAGATTGGCCCTTGCGCTACACCATCGATATGTGGAGACTACGGTCCTTGCTCGATCATATTGGTATCGTTTTTGGTCGCTTCATTTGAAGAAAATTCAGTTCTTTAGAACAAACCACGTTTAGCCAATTCTCATGTACAAAACATCGACTAAAACATAGCGAACTGATTCGTGAGGAATGGATAGATCCTATAAAAGTTCTCTCAAACTATTGTTCCCCATTACGTCGATGTTTTTCTCAGTAACTGTAGGTCGTTCCGGCTGAGACTGGTTCTCTACTACTTTACCGCCTTCTTTGAACGCATTATGCCACTTAAATACCCCTGCTCTCGATATTACAAAAATGCCACTCACCGACAGATATTGGTGTGTGGCAATTTTAGTTGACAGCTGACTATTTGAATCGCATACAATCTGGTATACGAGCAGCAGATGCCCCTATTTCATCATCATCATCGGCACTACAACCGGGAACCGGTCTTGGCCTTATTTAGCAAGTCCTGAGGCTTGTTAAATTTTCCATAATGATTTGTTTTTTTCCGGGCAAGGTTATTAGTGTTGCGCCAGAGGCTCCCTGACGGGGAATCGAACCCCGATCTTACACGTGGCAGGCGGGTATACTAACCACTATACTATCGCGGAGCCCCTATTTCATGTCATGTCATAAGTCTCATACAGGTTTCTCTTCCACGTGATTTTTTTGTGCACAAGATTAATTGAGATTTAAAGAAGGAAAAAGGTTACGGTTTTCTTGTTCTGCTGCCCAGGTTACTGGGGGCGTCATGTGCCTGAAACCCCCAGTTGAGATCCTTTTCTCTACCTTCTTCTGTCCTCGTTAATTGGATCACACAAAATTGTTTAGTCACTTGCACAATTCATCATCATCATCGGCACTACAACCCTCCATCGCAGACAAGGTCTGCCGCGCTGTCTCCTTTCATACATCCTGCCACAAAAGACTTTCTGGGCAGGCTCCTCTTCGGTCATTCGAGCTAGGTGTCCCGCCCACCGGAGTCTATCGAGCTTGATTTTTCTTACAACATTAGCTTCAAGGTAGATCGCGTACAACTCACGGTTGTAGCGTCTCCGGAATCGTCCCCCCTCACATATGGGGTCAACAATTCTTCTTAAGACCTTCCTCTCGAACGCGGCTAAGTGTTCAGAGTGCCTTTTATTGAGCACCCAGGTCTCGGATCTATACATGAGTACTCGTAAGACCATGGTCTTGTACAATAGTAGCTTGGATGTTCTGGATAAATTTCGGGATTTAAAGAGCCTTGATAGACCATAGTAGGCTTTGTTGGATTTAATCAGCCGTTCACGTTCTTCGTCTTCCATATTGTTATCGGCTGATACTCTTGACCCAAGGTTGTTAAAGGATAGTGTGGCGTTCCTAACAGATACACACACAATACACAAGCAAATAGTGAAGAACACCGAACGAAAATCGAATAAGAAAAAGTATCAGCCGTATACCTCAGCGATAACATGACAATTCCACATCAGTTGAGTGTACTTGAGTTTAGAAATCGAATTCGTACAAACGTCAGTTCGAATCACAGTTCTTCACTATCGTCGCAATACGCTATAATTTGCACTACTTCAAATTCGTGCCCCACTACCCTGATAGTTTGACCAACGTTAGGTCTTCTCTGCGCAGAAGTTGCCACCATGTACTTAGTTTTTCCCTCATTAATGTGCAGTCCCAGTTTTAGTGCCGCCTGCTCGATCTGGGTGAAAGAGTCCTGTACGGCCGCATCGAATCTACCGATGATGTCGATGTCATCTGTGTAGGCAGGTGTCTGGCTAGACTTGGTGATAATAGTCCCTCTAGTTATGACACCAGAGTCACGGATTGCTTTCTCCAACGCCAGGTTGAAGAGGAGGCAGGCCAGACCGTCCCCTTGTCGGAGTCCATTAAAGATATTTATTGGTTTGGACAGCAATCCCGCTATTTTACGTTGGTCATGATCAACCTACAAAGTCGTATCAATTTGTTTGGAATACCGAACTCTCTCATGGCATTATATAGTTCTACCCTGGCTATGCTGTCGTAGGCGGCCTTAAAGTCTATAAATATATGATATAATGGAATCTTAAATTCCAGACATTTGTCCATCGCCTGCGTAAGGGTGAATATCTGATCAATCGCTGATTTGCCTGGGATGAAGCCACACTGATATTGACCAATGATGGCTTTAGCGTATGGGGCTATCCGATCGTATAGTGGAGAGTATCTTATAGGTGGTACTCAGCAATGTTATACCCCTATAGTTGCTGCACAGTGTGATATCACCCTTCTTATGTATGGGACAAATTATACCACCACGCCAATCTTCCGGCATCTCTTCTTGCTCCCATACGTGCACCACGATCTCATGAATTGCGTGATGTAACGCTGTCCCTCCTTGTTTGATCAGCTCCGGGGCCTTATTTGATTTGAGCTGTCTTATGGCTTTTAATGTTTCCTCAGTGCTTGGTAGCGGCCTTGATATTGTATCCGAGGCTTGTTAAATTCGGCATAATAATTTGTTTTTACGGGCCTGGTTATTATCCTTGCGCCAACCTTTCTCAGGATGTCGCTGCATGCATTGGTTCACTACTTGGCGAGTGCCAAAGTAGCTATCCAGGGGTGTCACGTGGAGACTGCATGTCAACTTGGATTGAACAGGGACAAGGATCGTCCTGGCCTTCGCCGAGTTGAAAGCAATTAGTAACTTTGCCCTGTATGTTCGCTCCCGTCCCCCCCACATTCACAATTAGATATTTATTAATGTTTCGCGTCGGAAACTATCAAGAATAAAACTAGAAGGGCCACCATGAAAGTAATTTGTCCTGGCGTGAAAGTGATGAAGGTACAGGTAAAGACCGCACGTATAGCAATTCCGGGAAATTTTTCGTTTCGCCACAAATGAAAACACAACTCACTTACTTATACTATCGAAGTGCTTTATTACGAAAAAAATGTTTAAATTAATTCTTGTTTTATAAAACAGCGACGAAGAATTTTTGCGGCGCACTGACTGACTGCCAAAAAAAAACTTCTTCTTCTTTGTCCCTTTGTCCATATGCAACAGTTTCATGATGGCCTTGATTTCTCGGTCACTGGCCTGCATCCCACTACGATAGCTCTCCATCCCATATCTCTCTCGTTGACCCAAATTCGAGCCGCCCTTTCTATTGGCTGTTGTTTGTGGAAGATATGTGAACTATGTGTGGATCATAATTTCCTCCATTTGCTTCACACATCCTTTTGGTCTCCAGCTTGGTCGACATTAAAGGTATTTCCCTGGCAGCAACGAGGTCGGTCGACGCCGTGTCCTATGGTCTTCGCGTAAGAGAATCCATGATCGTGGTTTTACGTGATTACGTAAATGAAACATGAAATTAATTTTACGCGATACCCTTTAATGATTTTTTGCGTCATACATTTTATGCTTGGGTGTATCATGTTGCGTTTTGCAACAATTAATAATGAGAATTTGAGACTTGTTTAGTCACTTGCACAATTAAATATTTATTAATAATGAGAGTTTGAGAAACGGCACTTATAAACCGTCCTCACTCAATGATCCCAGCTGTCATTTGTTGTTCATTGTGTCCGTTGCCATCTGTCACTCATCTATAGGGTTTTCCAATAGGGACTTGACAACTTTTTTTCGGTAGTACATTTTTATAATTTGCAGACGTTGTTTGTTCGTGTACTTAACCACGATGAAAATGTTGAGTTTACTGAATAAATTGACAGTGACAGTTCGATGATTAGTGAAAGGGTGCGTTCACAAATTAAATTCAAAGTTATCAAGTCCCTATTGGAAAACCCGATATAACCATATTCATTCAGTTCCACTTGTTTTTGGATACAAAGTAAGCAAACGGATTTGGACTGGTGACTCTCTTTCCCACTGTTATTTTAATCACAGTTTTATGTTGCAGTAAAATCGAAATATACTACTCACGGTTTAGTAAGGGAATGGTGTTGGTGATTATTAGTTTATCCAGAGACCCAACACTTACTTTTCTAAATGCTCTCTGTATTCTTGGGAGAACGGCTGTCGTTTTGCGGATGCTTCAGTTTTAGTTCGATCGATCGAATTAGTAACTGATTAGCACACGTTCTTTGTATTCCTGGGCTTCGATCAACTACTGACTGCCCGATGCAGATCCCCATCTTGTATCCTTACTATGTTTTTCTAATGCATATGCTCTCTTGAGAAACTAGTGGTGACAGGAATCCATTTAGGTTCGAGGACAAAATTCTTCAGCCATTCGGGAGAATGGCATGATTTTACCATGTGAGTAGGGCGTTAGAATATACTCACAGCTAGGTTCGGCTTGTAAGAGACGACTACAGGCCGACTGGTAGATGGGGTCTCAACGCCCTGGCAGCCGGCGAAATACCACCCCAATCACGCTATAGGCTCCGTAAAATGGTCGGGAGATATCTCTGGCCATCTTTCGGAGCTCAGCTAATGGACCGGTCCGAGAAAAGGTTGGTTTAGATGGTACTAGGTCCGAAGATGAGATATCACGCTGTACATTCCGCGATATCGTCGGGAGAAATCTTCGACTATGTTTCGGATGTATGGCTGATGGGCCGGACTGACATGAAGATATAGACATGATGGTGCCTTCTGAGATAAAGAATTCCGGGGGTAAATTAGTTCGCCATTCGCATCTCCGGTGGGGACTATGTCAGGGGAATACCCCACCATAAACCCACTGATATACTTGCTTCTCCTTTTGTGCGTGCGTTAGTGTAAAAAAAAATGCAGATATAAATAACAAAACTAAGTAATTCGTCATCGCATAATCAGGCTCTTTCTCGAGGCTCTGTCAAGATTCGACTGATAACAGCATTTTGTAACATCAGGGGCATCGGTTTCACCAATACGAATGTAAACGCCGTCCACCAATATTTGCAAACAACGAAATCTGATATCCTTGCCCTAACTGAGCCCCAGTTCGATTCGTCAACTGATTTGACAGTATATGACTTACATTCGAGATTCCGTTTCAAGGGTGGAGTCTGTGTCTTCGTGCGGTCGCATCTGGCTTGCCAAAGGATGGAGGTGTTGGAACCCAATAATATGGACATCATGTGGTTAAGGGTCGTGCTGAGGTATTCTGTTAAATTTCTCTGTTGTCTTTACCGCTCCCCGAATGACTATCGACCTGCGACACTTTTCGAACATCTTTCACATACCATCGACTGGATAAAGATCAACCACCCAGCTTCTGAAATTGACATCCTTGGCGATTATAATGTGCACAATTCCGCCTGGTTCGTACATTCTAACAGAACCGTCGAGGCTAGCGGAGATGTTTGCTGTTAGCCACAACTTCACTCAACTCGTGGAGGAATCCACGCGAGTGCCGGATGCCTGAGGTGATTATGGGAACAACCTGGATCTGTTTTTGACATCCGAACCGATCATTTATACCGTGGAAATTGCTGCCTCACTGGGAAACTCAGATCACTGCTTGGTATTGGTCGTCCAACCACTTCCATTTCAAGCGAATAACCCACCTAAGTAGCTTTGCCATGTATGGAGGTATGGTGCTGCTAACTGGGACAATTTGCGAGATTTCTTCGCATTCTTTCCTTGGTCGGAGGTGTGTTTTGAAGACTCCGATGTTAACGCATGCGCGGGGTCGATCACATAGATTATTCTTCTCAGGATGGAGATCTGCATTCCGCATTCCATCAAACGAAATTCATCTGATAAATCTTGGTTTGACAAAAAATGCGACCAGATTACAGGTGCAAAAAATAGAGCGTTTAAACAATGGCACTCCAATCCCACCGAGGTTAATACTCGTAGAACGAATTTTGTTAGAATCGGCGATTGATACCGCGAAGAAGGCCTACAACGACAGTGTGATCAATAAACTTCTTGAGTGCCCAACTGGTTCGCGTCCCTTCTGGTCAATGGTAAAGGCTGTCAGCAGTAACTTCTTTTCCTCCGTTGGTGACGGGCAGCGGCACGTTAGTCACAAATTCAAAAGATAAAGCTAATGTGTTCGCGAATTCAAACCTGGATGCCGGTCTGTGGCGTTTCTAACAGATACACACAGAATACACAAGCAAATATTGAAGAACACCGAACGGAAATCCAATAGGAAAATCCATCAGACCCGTATACCATAGCGATAACATAACAATTCCACATCAGTTGAGTGTACTTGAGTTTAGAAATCGAATTCGTACACACGGCAGTGGCTTGATGTGTTGAGCATTGGGTCCATTTTTTTTTAGTGATTCTAACCGTCATAGCGTCAGTTCGAATCACACGTTCTTCATCATCGTAGCAAACCCTATAGGTCTTTTGGAGCCTCCTACGATCGCGCCAGTACGGTCTTCGATGCGGGATGTCAGTTCCACGCGCGTACTATTCAAAGCATTCTACGTGGGCTGGACTGTGGGAAGGCAACTGGCCCGGACGGAATACCAGCAATAGTCCTGAAGAAGTGTTCTCCGGAACTACCTCCGGTTCTTGGCAGACTTTCGCTTGTCTTATGCACGAGGGACTTTTCCTACCTGCTGGAAAGTCGCTCGAGTTCAGACAATCCCAAAGAAGGGAAAAAATGGTCTCCCACAAAATTACCGGCGGATAGCATTACTGTCTATGTTCTCTAAGGGGATGGAAAGGGTCATCAATGCCGAGTTAATTAAGTGTTTGGAGTGGAGCGGCCTTCTGAATGATCATCAATATAGATTCCGTGGCAGGCAATCCACGGAAGACCTTTTGACACTTATAACCGATATATGGACATCTGCAATTGAACCGCATGGTGAGTCAGGGGCGGTCGCATTGGATATCTCCAAGGCTTTCGACCGCCACTGGCACGGGGCAGTGCTGAGCAAGCTTCGTTCATATGGACTTTCCCAGGAGCTTTGCGACTCGATGAAGAGCTCCCTCAAAAATCGATCAATCCCGGTCTTTGTGGGCGGCAAGTGTTCAGGTCTGTATCCTGTTAATCCCGGGTGCCTCAAGGTTCTATTTTGGCTGCGACCCTGTTTGTGCTTCACATAAATGATTTGTTAGAGTGGACGGATAACAAAGTGTTCACTTTTGCGGATGATAGTACGCTTGTTTCCTCTTTTTCGAGTGATCGACCGATTAGTGCATCAACATCGCACCCCCTGAGATGTGGTCAAATCGAGTCTCTGAATCGGGATCTAGATACAGTCCTGCAGTGGGGAAAGGCCAATCTTGTCGACTTCAATGCAACGAAGACACAGTACACAACATTCACGAAGAAAACTGGATCATCGGTTCCAAAGCAGGTGATGAATGGCCAGGCTCTCGAATCTGGAGAAAGCATGAAATTTTCCGGCGTCACGGTCTGCGGGAATGTATCGTGGCATAAACACGTGCCGAACATTGCCAGATCCGCCTCAGGAAAACTGAGCTATTTTTTAGCGCCAAGAAATATTTTACTCTGGCCCACTTTCTTCTGTATAAATCCCAAATTAGACCGGCGCTCGTATATTGCTTTCATGTTTGGAGCTCGATCGTCATTCGGGAAGCGGTAAAGACAAGAAATTTAAGAGAATTCCCCCCTCATGTTTGGAGCTCTGCTCCTAAGCATACCCTCGACCTAGCATACAGAGACGAGCGATCCGCCTGATCGGGGACACGGCGCATCGAAGGCGCGTAGCCGACCTCTGTCTGTTTTACAGATATTATCACGCGTACTGTTCTTCGGAGATGCTTGGTATTGTTCCACGCAATTCTGCTTATATGCGCTGCACAAGACAATCCAACGGATCGCACCTGTTTGTGGTTCATCTCCCGATGGCGCGAATATCCCTGCATCAGAACTCGTTCCGTTACAGAGCGGGGAAGCTGTGGAACTCCCTTCCCACGCAAGTGTTCCCGGAGTGTTTCAACCTGCAACTGTTCAAAAAGAACTGCAACAGCTATTTGATGGCATCTCGGGGCGCCCACTCGGCGCTAAAGGTTCGCATCTCCCGAGAGAAGTTAATAAAAAAAAAAACTATTTTATTAATTTTGAAGTGAAACTATTTTATGGTCAAACTATACCAAAGTCAAATGACAGCTAGTGACATTTCTACGATTTTAAATATGACTGCCATAACGTTTAAAAACATATCTTTCCTATTAGGAACCCCATTATTTAATTTTAAAACCATATCGTCCTTATTGGGGAGCCCTTTACTTCACGCCAACCAATGTGTAATCGTCCCAAATTGGAACTAACTCCTCATATTTGGTCATAAGGCTGTAAAACAGCACTCAATACGATGCAAAAACGAGCAGTCCTTAGCCGTGTGAGTAGGGCCTTAGAATATACTCACAGCTAGGTCGGCTCGTCGTAAAAGGCCTCTGAAGGTCCCTGCTGCTCAGTGGATTACCACCCCTTCAATGTGTACGCTCCGTCAAATGGACGGAAGAAATCCTTGGCCATCTTTCGGAATTTATCTGCCGAACCGGTCCGAAACAAGGTTGGAGTAGGTGGTAACTTGGTCCCAAGGTGAGATACCATCACGCTATACGTTCCGCGATATGGTCGAGAGAAATCGACTATGTTCTGGAAGCTTGAATGATGGCCCACACTGAAGTTGAGATAAGACATAGTATGGTACCTCCTGAGGTAAAGACATAGTATGGTACCTCCTGAGGTAAAGAAAATACTTCACCACTCGGATTTCCCGTGGGACTATCTGAGGAGGAACACCCTACAAATGTTTTGATGGGAAACGAAACTATTAATAACTAGAATCCGCCCAATCGGGCCCGCCCGCGAAACTCTGCCAACTGTTAACGACATTTTGTAACATCAGAGGCATCAGTTTCACCAATACGAATGTAAACGCCATGTACCAATGCTTGCAGACAACGAAACCTAATATCCCAGACTCAACCGAGACCCAGGTTAACTCGTTAACTGACTCTCCATATTTTCGTTGCCCTGCATACGAGAAATTTAACAGAATTCCCCTATCTCATGTTTGGAGCTCTGCTCTTAAACATACCCTCGACCTACCATACAGAGACCAGCGATCCGCCTGATCGGGGACACGGCGCTGGCGTCGGGACTGCAGTGGCTATCACATCGAAGGTGCGTAGCCGACCTCTGTCCGTTTTACAGATATTATCACGGGTACTGTTCTTCGAAGATTCGTGATATTATTCCGCGCAATTTGTTCTAAATGCGCCACAGAAGACAATCCGACAGATCACACCAATTTGCGGTTTCGCTCCCGACGGCGCGAACATCTCTGCATTAGAACTCGTTCCGCTACAGAGCTATAGAATTACCTCCCCAAGCGAGTGTTTCTGCAGCGTTACCACCTGCAACTGTTCAAAAAGAACTGCAATAGTTATTTGGTGGCATATCGGGGCGGTGTGACAGCGCTGTAGGTCGCCTCTCCCGAAAGAAGTATATTTAAAAAGAAACCGGAGGGCGTCCACCTTGGTTGTTACCGTATATCAGTGGGTTTATGGTGAGGTCTTTCCGTTCAGAAAAACCCGACGTATTATATTCACATGGGGTCCATTGTTGAGGTTAGCTCACTGTGCTTGGTAAAATAATTATATTGCTGCTATATTTGTTATTTTGCTATTTACAAATGTCATTTATTTGATTTCTACTTTGTTTCTCGTTCCAGGTTCTCGTGGTTACCAGTTGTTATGGACGAGGATGAGGCTCCGATAGTGTATGCATATTTTAGCGATTTGGTAGAGACAAATAACCCACTAATATTGGGAGAAAACAATACGAATCTTCCACGTATTATATATATCATTGCACAAGCATTCACAAGTGGAGTAGTCGAGCCGCGCACCCATGAAGGCAGTCGATTAATTACAATTGTGAAGCAAGTTGAAGCCAACCCTCCTGTCTTCCAGGCCTGTGTTTCACAACTATCAGAAGATTTAAAACGAGGTCTCGAAGAAGCCTTTAGAGGATATTCTAATTTGAAGTCCTCGTAAATTTTTTAACTATCAAACAAACATTTCAAGTAGTATATGTGTGTATGCATATATAAATATAAATGCATATATAAATGTTCATAAACACGTTTATATATGGCTGTGTGTATATATATATATATTTTGTGTTTAAAAATCTATGCATACGAGAGGGGGCTGGAAAATAACGAGATTGCGCACGTGACCTAATGCCTGCACATTAGCTAAAGTTGCTTGTTCGAAAGGTGTGTATAGTGAAGGTTTCAATTTCGATTGTCACTTCTTCTGTGTCCGTAGCCATATTAATCTACAAAATGATAGTCTCGAAATTGTCGTTATATATGTAAAAATTGTAAAAATCGTTACTTAAACTTTTCCTTTTTTTATTTTTTTTTTGAAGAAATATGTGATAATGATCACGTGCGCGAATGAGTGGTTGAAGCGTTTTCAAGATGGGGAGAAGATTATGCAGGCCCGGGTCCCCTTCTACATAGTAAACGGATAAAAACATTTAAAAATTCTGTAATCTGATCGTATCTGACTTCAAGAACTGTAGGAATTGACAATTAGTACTTAATGCATATTTTACATAACAACTTCAACAAGAAGTGTGAACGAGAATGGTGCCTAGAATTTTCACGATCAAACTAAAACAGTTTCTGATAAGTGTAATGAACTTTGGTTTTAAATTTAAGATCCATAAATCCATCTATCAATTGGAAGGGATCAACATTACAGAGAGCTAGAAAATCTTGAGTGAGCAAAACGATGGTTTCTGGGACCTATTAATCATCATTATTACTTCTAAGTTGTTGCTCAACTTCGTGAAGAAATAAGAGAAATATATGATCTGAATTAGGACTGACAAGTCATGTTCTTCATAGTGACAATGCACCGGTTCACACTGCATAGTCTGTCAAGAGGTTCCTAGCCAAGTGAAAAATCCCAGTGTTTACGCATTATTCCCCTGATCTGGCACCATGTTACCTTTATCTGTTTCCCAAGGTCAAGTCTCTATTAAAAGGAGCGAGAAAGACATAACATTCGTTATGAAGGAGGTCAAAGAAGAAGACTTCCGGCACTGTGGAAAAAGAGCATGATGCCCTGTAATTATATAGGAACGGTATATCTTGAAGGGGATAATAACTAAAAATGTATAACTTTAAAATAGAATATTTTACAGAATTATTCTCGTTATTTGATAGCCACATCTCGTATGCATACAAATATATATATCTATGTTTTTTTTTATATATGCACCCATACAGAATACACACATGTATGATTTTTGAATACATCTAATATTTAAGTATGTATATACACATGTATATATATGTATATATATACATATTTATATATACATATATATATATATCCTATGTGTAATGAACATTTAAATGCTTTGATATATGTTGAGGAAGACTGAAGGAGGAGAAGGTGGGAAGGGATAATGATAAAGTGAAGAGAAAGGGACAGTTTAAGGCGAGATGATAGCAACGGTTTTAAGAGACAAAGAAGGATAAACAACAAAAAGTAAAATCTAAAAATACCGTGACACGCACTGCGATGTTAGATCACTAAACGACGTTTCCCAATCGGTCTATTCCACTCTATATTCACGTCCTTAATTATTCGTTTTTTCATATATCGTAACGATTGTCATTAAACAATGAATACTAAAACCAATACATCACCTTCACTTTTATTGCGCGATCCAACTGTTCTTCGAAATTGTTATTAGTCATTTTTTGTTTCCATATACAACTTGGACTGTATATGAATCTCCATCCGCCCCTGAGATTCGTTCTTAGTTAGTTCCATACGGAATTTTGAAGGATATTTTTTTATTCTTACTGTGAAACACATCGCTTTTCGCATTTATATGCATTTTTTGTTTTTTAGTTTGATTAGCTATTTCGTTCAGTCGTTACTTTATTATTTTATTATAATTCGTTTCTCTGCATACTTTTAAAACAATGTTTACTTTTTGTGATTTTTTACGGTTCAAGTCCCCCTTCTTACGTTTTATTTATTGTCGATAAGTGAACGAATAATCGGCGAATCTGTTTGTTTCGAATAATGCTTCTTGGATGTTGTAATTACAAAATAAAAATAAAAAACGAATGAAAGCAAATAATAATCGTAAATAGGCAGTGAGAAATAGGAAAACAAAAATACAAAAACACTCATATTACCATCGATGTCAAAACTTATAGCTATAGATTCAAATTTTAATGTTGTGCGAAAACAGCAGATGAGTCATTGTTACGCAGAAGATACTATTAAAGAAATATATCGTCTACAATTTGTTGCATTTAATTTAGTACACTTGTAAGAACTAGACCTGAGCTCAAGGCTTAACGTCAAATGGGAAGCGACGCAAGAACCCCTTATCAGACCGACTTAGTGTGGAATAACCAGACACTGTATGCTAGCATGCGAATGGAAGAAACTATTCGGCGACCTACTCTTAGCCATACGTTTTCCAAAAGAATTTTTTTCGTCCCTGGCTGCACAGACGTGTATAACCTTTTCTGTTTGTCGGACTCAACCGTATTATCACCCAATCCATAAACCAGCAAATGGCTTATTACATCATTTCTCTTATTCTTTCAACTTATAATTAATTTCAATTATTATCATCATCATCATCGGCACCACAACCGGGATCCGGTTTTGGCCTTATTTAGCAAGTCTCGACGCTTGTTAAGTTTTCCATAATAATTTATTTTGACGGGCAAGGTTATTAGCCTTGCGCCATTCAATTATTATGGAATCTAATTAATGATCTAGCCTTAAAATATCTAAAAACACATGATCTATCTGTGCTAATCAATCTAGAACCTCGATGGATGGCAGGCTGCAAATTACTACAATTACTACTATTTATTGGCCTGTAGGAACCCGCAAGTTCATGACCTCACCGACTCGACTCCGCCATCCTTTCCTGTCCTGCGCACTCTCCTCCCACGCTTGGCCAGCCGATCCGATGTCCTTAAGGTCAAACCTAACATTGTCCTCCCATCTCCGTCGCGGCCGTCCTGTCGGTCCCGTTGGTCTACCGTCAAGAATTCTGCGCATGGTTCTATCGTTGCTCATTCGCGCCACATGTCCGCCCCATCTTAATCCTCGAGACCTGATTACTCTCACTATTGTAGGTTTGCGGTATAGCTCTTCCCATTCGTGGTTGTGGAGTTTCCTCCATTGTCCTGCCTCCTCGTCATATTTACCGCCAAAGATACCCCTTAAAACTTTATTCTCGACTACGCGGAATTTGTTTTCTTCCCGTTTTGTGAGCGCCCATGTTTCGCATCCATATAGAACAATCGGAATGATTATGTTTCTATAGACACGGAGCTTTATGTTACGTGATAGCAGTTTGGATTTCAGCAGTTTATTGACTGCGAGCCTACTAGCGTTTCCGGAATGCAGTCTTTTGTTAATTTCCTTCGACATTTCGTTACTAGCCGTCAGTATCGTTCCCAGATATTTAAATTCTTTAACTTCAAATATCTTGCCTCTGACGTTTATATGTTTTCCCTGAGTTCCGCCTGCTCTCGCCGTAATCATGTACTTTGTTTTGTCTTCATTTATTTCTAGACCCACCTCTTCTGCTGCTTGCATGATGATTTCACTTGCAGGCTGCAAATATACATTAAATTCCCAAAATAGACGATTCTTTATCGCCAGCTTCCTGTTACATCATTAATTCCTGTTCTATCGAACGTAATGGAGTTGTGGCGGTTCCGCCAAACCCCACTGCCTACTTACCTGAAGAACCCCCATCCCTACAACTCAATATGCATAAGTTTTTGCTAATGCAATCGCATTAGCACCTTAAATGCTTTACGCATCTAGGTTATCTAAGGTATAACCTAAAAGTACCTGTAAAAGAATCCTTACCTTTCATGCATCTCTTCGCATACAAATTCCCTATAAGAATTCTTTCCTAACTAATCATGAATCCCTAAACCATTCGGCACTCTGGTATGCTAAGCAATTCCGCTGTCCACGTGCACACCGCATGTCCCTGGCAATTCCACGGCCTCGGCAGCCTTTTGTCCATGGGACAAAAGCAAACACTAGCGTCTAGTGTCATAAACCGAATTCCTTCGCATGTAAACATGCAAAAAAATTCGATCCCTTTTCGTTCAGCAAGATACGCACACGACCACCCATCGTATACCTAAATTGCTTTAGCATCACCAGCATAATAGCAACACGGCTATTTACCCAGCTGCAATAGATTCACCCACGATTTGTTTTCCAACGAACAAACAATCACAACTTCTTGCTTAGCCACCAAACGAATTATCCAGCATATACAAATGCAAGCAAATTCGTTTTGGCCACCGTTCATAGGCAACGATCTTCTGGATCCCTTTGTCCTTGCCGCCTGCCTGCTTTGTTTTGCCATTGCCTTCGCGCATGAGTAAACAACACAGATCTAAACGATCATACACATACCACCATGATCTTCATTACGAGATCTGGTTTTCTATTCCACCAAGAAAGACTTTATGTTTCTTTGGTGGTAAGTAAAAACATATCCTTAGTGGAGAGGATATCTACCACCACGCCACAAACTCACCCCATTAGCGAGTCGGCTCTGCACGAGCAATTCCATCCGCCGACCGCCACGGTCGTTGCCGCTCCCGCTCCCGCCGACGACGCGAAAATACTTGAAGTCGGGTCGTGAAAGGAAATGTTTCATGAAAATCAATTTAATAAGTTCAAGTGAAGTGTAAAAACACTAACATATTTGATAATGGCTAGGAACAAGTTAATAACAAAAGTGAAACAAAATAAAAATTAATTAAGGACAACTTGTGTTTTTACTTGCTCCTGGTGTGGGCGTTGCGTCGTCGAGTTCGGTTTGTACTTTTCCAGTTTACTTTCCCGCAGAACTTTGACTTTGTGATGTGGAAGGGAACCGAGTGCCCATGCCTGGCACAATACTTCCTTCCCCACAGAGTCCTCGATCAGGAACCTCCGGAATATCTTGTCTTTTTGCTGATCGTCAGTATGGTTTTCGCAGGAACGGGTCCACCGGCGATCTAGTGGTATACGTTGACGAATATCTGAATCATTCCATGGCTACTCGGGTGAAAATAATCCTGGTGCCCTTGTTACGGACCTCGCGTCCATGTCCTCGCCTAACACCCACAAATTCCCTTTCGCAAATTTCCCCTCTCTGCCTGTAATGGGAAGACAAATCGTCAAGTAGCTAATTTGCATAAACTACTTCATGCAAATTCTACTTGGCAGGAAAATAATAAAAAACGGCGTTGACGGCGAATTGAAACTAAACGTCAACGGCGAAAACAAAAATAAAATCATTCTTCGTTAAAATCTCGAACCGCTTGACCGTGGAGCGGTCGCTGTAGCTGCTGCTGGTAGGTTGCAGGGGGCGTTGAGTGCTCCCCTGTTCAGCTTACTGTTCGCTCTCTTAGCGAGTCCTCTACTTCAAACCTTTCTTCTTCGCCAGAAGTTGCTCCCCGGGATGCAATTATGCGTTTGTGAGGACTTGCGCCAGAAGCTACGATTGTTTGTACGATTCTACACATTTATAATATAAAGTATTTTAATTGTATTTCCACTGCTTGAAGCGGTTCATAACACCCTGTATACCTCTGAAGGTCAGCTTATCTCGGATTTCGGTAGTGAAACAACCAAAATTGCACGTGTCCTTTTGTGTGAAACACAATATAGAGAAACTATCTCCACACACCAGCATCTGACTGCGTGTATTTAGTGAAGTGCGAGCAAACCTTCCATCCCTATACGTCTTATTTTTCGTACCCTGTTGCAACCAACAACCAATATTCCTGAATAATGTATGGCATTAGTGGAGTTATGGTCTGACAGTGCTAAAATCGAGGCTGCTATCACGTAATATAATGCTACGCATTTATAAAACAACAATCATGCCGATTGTTTTATACGGATGCGAGGCAAGGGGCTTACGAAATGAAAAGAGAACAAATTCCGAGTATTTGAGAATAACATTTTAAGGGATATCTCTGGCGCTAAATATGATGAAGCCATGAGACAGTGGTGGAAGTTCTACAATCCGGAATTGGAAGAGCTATACCTCAAACCCACAATAGTGAGAATCATAAGGTCTCGAAGATTAATACGCGTTGGGCATACAGGGAGAATACCCAACGACGGAATCGTCCGTAGAATTCTTGGGGAACGACCAACGGGAAATGGGCTGATGGGAAGGCGGCGACGGAGATGGGAAGACAAGGTGATCTTGAAGAAATCGGATGAAATGGCGGATCGTGGGGGGAAATGCACCGAACAGGGAACGGTGGCGTAGTCATGTTAATAAGGTCATGAGCTTTCGAGTTCCCGGTAACTAATAAATAGATAGAAATAGATACGCCATCCCACATCTGGCCGCTGCCGTTCAAAGACTATTTGAGATCCAGCCTTGAGATTTTTGCATGATATTTAGAGTGTCACACTAGTTGTGTCCATTATCAAGGCATCGACACGAAAATTATGTATACTATGGTTTCACTTCCCTCTCCCTGTGAATAGGGCTTTAGGATATTGTGGGGGTTCTTTAAGCATTCCCAAAGAACCAAACATTTCCTTTAAATCAACCTGCCTTCCCCTCACTCAACAAAGCCATTTCGTTTACCTGCAATCGAGTAGCGTAAGCTACCCTTCAATATCTTTCACCTGAAAAGTAAACCCTCAGCAACAGCATGCATATCAGCCAAACCATTTCGCTCATAATACATGAACCATATAAGAACCCGATCGGCTCAGCTCGTCTGCAATCATGATTAGTGAACACACGCCAATCTTTCTGTGTGTTCTTGTTCCAACAATCCGTTGGTCCAAAAAGACACGTCGGGCAACGTACTTGCTTACACAGCTGCAGCCGAATTTCCGACGATTGATCGCCCAAGCGACAACCCAGCATCGAATCGGACACGATCATGATTGTTATTCAAATAATCACATCAATGATCGTGTCCCACGTACCGTTTTATTAACCCAAACAATAGCCACCCTAGCCATTGCCATGGCGAACAAATCTGTTTACTTATCGTCACAGAAAAATCTATTGCCTGCAACGTCATGATTTTGAGCGATCATGTAAACATCCGATGTTCCCAAAGCAAACAAATGCGCATCTCAGCGTATGACCCCCGAAATAGCGTTTCTATTTACATAATACACAGAAACCTATTTCTTCCTCCAGCGATCGTCACTATCGTTTACAACAACGATGCCTGCAGCCTCTAATGCTTGTTCTTTTGTTTGAACAGCTGCAGGATCGATCGCTGTCCGCACTTCTAGCGAATGGGCATTATTCAGACCTGCACGGTCACAATGGAAATACTTCCATTAAAACTCAAAGCGATCGCTCATTGGTCGACACCAAAGAAAAGAGCGGATTTGCTCCTCCCATATCGATGAAAATCCATCACCATTGCATCTAGTGGATGTTGAGTGCAACAGCCACTAGGGGAGTCAGATTTTATCTCAGTACTTCTTCTGCGTACGGTGTGGTTCTCACCAGTATGACGTTTGTTAATATTTTATATGTGGTTGGGAGCAATGATATTCCTCTGTAATTTTCGCAGTCAGATCTGTCGCCTTTTTTGAAAATGGGGACGACTCCCGATTCTCCCGGAGTGACTTCTTTATCCCATATTGTTTTGATGAGTTGGTGGATCTCTCGAGCAGAAGCCTCTCCTCCATGCTTCACAAGCTCTGGCGGTATGCAGTCGACTCCGGCAGCCTTGCTGTTTTCAATCGATTTATTGCGAGTTCCGCACCAGGCGGGAAGATCTACCAAATAACCCACAGTATGACGCGGTGCACACCACGCTGCACTTACTGTAAGGATAAAAAGGGTAATCTGATCACCGATCCTGAAGGCATTCTGGAGCGATGGGAAGTGCACTTCAATGAATTGCTAAATGGTCAGCTCACAGAAGAATTGGAGGCTCTACCAATGCAAGATCAAGACCAAATGTTGCCGTCACCAAGCATTGAGGAAACATTAAAGGCCATAAAAAAGCTCAAATCAAATAAAGCGCCTGGAGCTTATGGCATACCAGCTGACCTGATCAAACAAGAAGGGACAGCGTTACATCACGCAATTCATGAGATCGTGGTGCACGTATGGAAGCAAGAGGAGTTGCCGGAAGATTGGCGTCGTGGAATAATTTGCCCCATACATAACAAGGGAGATATCACAGTATGCACCAACTATAGGGTTATAACATTGTTGAGTACCACCTATAAGATACTCTGCACTATCCTTCAAGACCGGATAGCCCCTTACGCTAAAGCCATCATTGATCAATATCAGTGTGGCTTCATCCCAGGCAAATCAGCGATTGATCAGATATTCACCCTTAGGCAGGCGATGGAAAAATGTCTGGAATTTAAGATTCCATTATATCATCTGTTTATAGACTTTAAGGCCGCCTACGACAGCATAGCCAGGGTAGAACTATATAATGCCATGAGAGAGTTCGGCATTCTAAACAAATTGATACGACTTTGTAGATTGACCATGACCAACGTAACTAGTCAAGTAAAAATAGCGGGATTGCTGTCCAAACCAATAAACATCTTTAATGGACTCCGACAAGGGGACGGTCTGGCCTACCTCCTCTTCAACCTGGTGTTGGAGGAAGCAATCCGTGACTGGCGTTACAACTAGAGGGACTATTATCTCCAAGTCCAACCAGATACTTGCCTACGCAGATGACATCGACATCATCGGTAAAACCGAATCAGCTGTACAGGATTCCGTCACCCAGATCGGGCAGGCGTCACAAAAACTGGGACTGCACATTAATGAGGGGAAAACTAAGTACATGGTGGCAACTTCTGCGAAGAGAAGACCTAACGTTGGTCAAACTATCAGGGTAGTGGAGCACGAATTTGAAGTAGTGCAATCGTTTAACTACCTTGGGTCAATACTATCAGCCGATAACAATATGGAAGACGAAGAACGCGAACGGCTGATCAAATCCAACAAAGCCTACTATGGTCTATCAAGGCTCTTTAAATCCCGAAATTTATCCAGAACATCCAAGCTACTATTGTACAAGACCATGGTCTTACGAGTACTCATGTATAGATCCGAGACCTGGGTGCTCAATAAAAGTCACTCTGAACTCTTAGCCGCGTTCGAGAGGAAGGACTTAAGGAGAATTGTTGGCACCGTATGTGAGGGGGGACGATTTCGGAGACCCTACAACCATGAATTGTACGCAATCTATCTTGAAGCTAATATTGTAAGAACAATCAAGCTCGATAGACTCCGGTGGGCGGGACACCTAGCTCGAATGAGCGAAGAGGAGCCTGCCCGGAAGATCCTTTGTGGCAGGATGTATGGAAGGAGACAGCGCAGCAGACCTTGTCTGCGATGGAGGGATGGCGTAGACCAGGACGGCCAGAGGGGATCGGTGCTGAGATTTGTTAAATAAGACCGAGACCGGATTCCGGTTCTAGTTACGATGATAATGATATATATATTATTGTTGTTATATATATATTATTTTTGTTATATATATATTATTGTTGTTATATATATATATTATTTTTGTTATATATATATTATTGTTGTTATATATATATGTATATTATTGTTGTTATATATATGTATATTATTGTTGTTATATATATGTATATATTTTATTGTTGTTATATATATATTACTGTTGTTATATATTGTGACGCATATGTCAATCAGTACTAGAATATTCTAGAGAGTCCGAAACAGAGTACTAGAATATGAAGTAATGGAAAACTGGAGACCGTTATTGTTGTTATATATATATATATTATTGTTGTTATATACATATATATATATATATATATATATTATTGTTATATATATATATATTATTGTTGTTATATATATATTATTGTTGTTATATATATATATATATATATATATTATTGTTGTTATATATATATATATTATTGTTGTTATATATATATATATATATTATTGTTGTTATATATATATATTATTGTTATATATATATATTATTGTTGTTACACATATATATATATATATATATATATTATTGTTGTTATATATATATATATGTATTATTGTTGTTATATATATATATATATATATTATTGTTGTTATATATATATATATTATTTTTGTTATATATATATATATTATTGTTGTTATATATATATATATATATATATATATATATATATATATATATATTATTGTTGTTATATATATATATATATATATATATATATATTATTGTTGTTATATATATATATATATATATATATATATTATTGTTGTTATATATATATATATATATTATTGTTGTTATATATATATATATTATTTTTGTTATATATATATATATTATTGTTGTTATATATATATATATATATATATATATATATATATATATTATTGTTGTTATATATATATATATATATATATATTATTGTTGTTATATATATATATATATATATATATATATATTATTGTTGTTATATATATATATATTATTGCTGTTATATATATATATATATATATTATTTTTGTTATATATATATATTATTGTTGTTATATATATATATTATTGTTGTTATATATATATATTATTGTTGTTATATATATATATATATATATATATATATATATTATTGTTGTTATATATATATATATATATATATTATTGTTGTTATATATATATATATATATTATTGCTGTTATATATATATATATATTATTTTTGTTATATATATATATTATTGTTGTTATATATATATATTATTGTTGTTATATATATATATTATTGTTGTTATATATATATATTATATATATATATATATATATTATTGTTGTTATATATATATATATATATATATATTATTGTTGTTATATATATATATATATATTATTGTTGTTATATATATATATTATTTTTGTTATATATATATATTATTGTTGTTATATATATATATATATATATATATATATATATATATATATTATTGTTGTTATATATATATATATATATATATATATATGTGATATATATATATATATTATTTTTATATATATATATATATATTGTTGTTATATATATATATATATATATATATATATATATATATATATATATATATATATTATTGTTGTGTATATATATATATATTTATATATATATATTATTGTGTTATATATATATATATTTTGTTATATATATATTATTGTTGTTATATATATATATTATTGCTGTTTATATATATATATATTATTGTTGTTATATATATATATTATTGTTGTTATATATATATATTATTGTTGTTATATATATATATTGTATATATATATATATATTGTTGTATATATATATATTATGTTGTTTATATATATATTATTGTTGTTATATATATATATATATATATATGTTGTTATATATATATATATATATATATTATTGTTGTTATATATATAGTTATAATTATTTTTTTGTTATATACTCATATATTAGGACATGTTGTTATTTATTGTTGTTATATATATATATTATTGTTGTTATATATATATATATATATATATATTATTGTTGTTATATATATATATATTATTGTTGTTATATATATATATATATATTATTGTTGTTATATATATATATATTATTTTTGTTATATATATATATATTATTGTTGTTATATATATATATATATATATATATATATATATATATATATATATATATTATTGTTGTTATATATATATATATATATATATATATATTATTGTTGTTATATATATATATATATATATATATATATATTATTGTTGTTATATATATATATATTATTGCTGTTATATATATATATATATATTATTTTTGTTATATATATATATTATTGTTGTTATATATATATATTATTGTTGTTATATATATATATTATTGTTGTTATATATATATATTATTGTTGTTATATATATATATATATATATATATATATATATATTATTGTTGTTATATATATATATATAATATATTATTGTTGTTATATATATATATATATATTATTGCTGTTATATATATATATATATTATTTTTGTTATATATATATATTATTGTTGTTATATATATATATTATTGTTGTTATATATATATATTATTGTTGTTATATATATATATATATATATATATATATTATTGTTGTTATATATATATATATATATATATATTATTGTTGTTATATATATATATATATATATTATTGTTGTTATATATATATATATATATTATTGTTGTTATATATATATATATTATTTTTGTTATATATATATATTATTGTTGTTATATATATATATATATATATATATATATATATATATATATTATTGTTGTTATATATATATATATATATATATATATATTATTGTTGATATATATATATATATTATTTTTGTTATATATATATATTATTGTTGTTATATATATATATATATATATATATATATATATATATATATATATATATATATATATTATTGTTGTTATATATATATATATATATATATATATTATTGTTGTTATATATATATATATATATATATATTATTGTTGTTATATATATATATATATATATATATATATATTATTGTTGTTATATATATATATATTATTGCTGTTATATATATATATATATTATTTTTGTTATATATATATATTATTGTTGTTATATATATATATTATGTTGTTATATATATATATTATTGTTGTTATATATATATATTATTGTTGTTATATATATATATATTATTGTTGTTATATATATATATTATTGTTGTTACATATATATATATATATATTATTGTTGTTATATATATATATATATATATTATTGCTGTTATATATATTATATATATATATTATTTTTGTTATATATATATATTATTGTTGTTATATATATATATTATTGTTGTTATATATATATATATATATATATATTATTGTTGTTATATATATATATATTATTGTTGTTATATATATATTATTGTTGTTATATATATATATATTATTGTTGTTATATATATATATATATATATTATTGTTGTTATATATATATATTATTGTTGTTATATATATATATATTATTGTTGTTATATATATATATATATATTGTTGTTATATATATATATATATATTATTGTTGTTATATATATATATTATTGTTGTTATATATATATATATATATTATTGTTGTTATATCTATATATTGTTGTTGTTATATATATATATTATTGTTGTTATATATATATATATTATTGTTGTTATATATATATATATATTATTGTTGTTATATATATATATATATTATTGTTGTTATATATATATTATTGTTGTTACATATATATATATATATATATATTATTGTTGTTATATATATATATATATTATTGCTGTTATATATATATATATATTATTTTTGTTATATATATATATTATTGTTGTTATATATATATATTATTGTTGTTATATATATATATTATTGTTGTTATATATATATATATATATATATATTATTGTTGTTATATATATATATATTATTGTTGTTACATATATATATATATATATTATTGTTGTTATATATATATATATATATTATTGCTGTTATATATATATATATTATTGTTGTTATATATATATTATT
Source organism: Microdon myrmicae (assembly GCA_963931805.1). Taxonomy (NCBI): domain Eukaryota; kingdom Metazoa; phylum Arthropoda; class Insecta; order Diptera; family Syrphidae; genus Microdon; species Microdon myrmicae. The sequence continues at coordinate 150,752,755 of OZ007500.1, read as the reverse complement.
GTTGTTATATATATATATTATTGTTGTTATATATATATATATTATTGTTGTTATATATATATATATATTATTGTTGTTATATATATATATATATTATTGTTGTTATATATATATTATTGTTGTTACATATATATATATATATATATATTATTGTTGTTATATATATATATATATTATTGCTGTTATATATATATATATATTATTTTTGTTATATATATATATTATTGTTGTTATATATATATATTATTGTTGTTATATATATATATTATTGTTGTTATATATATATATATATATATATTATTGTTGTTATATATATATATATTATTGTTGTTACATATATATATATATATATTATTGTTGTTATATATATATATATATATTATTGCTGTTATATATATATATATATTATTTTTGTTATATATATATATTATTGTTGTTATATATATATATTATTGTTGTTATATATATATATATATTATTGTTGTTATATATATATATTATTGTTGTTATATATATATATATATATATATATATTATTGTTGTTATATATATATATATATATATTATTGTTGTTATATATATATATATATATATATATATTATTGTTGTTATATATATATATTATTGTTGTTATATATATATATATTATTGTTGTTATATATATATTATTGTTGTTATATATATATATATTATTGTTGTTATATATATATTATTGTTGTTATATATATATATATTATTGTTGTTATATATATATATATATTATTGTTGTTATACATATATATATATATATTGTTGTTATATATATATATATTATTGTTGTTATATATATATATATATTATTGTTGTTATATATCTGACTCCCCTAGTGGCTGTTGCACTCAACATCCACTAGATGCAATGGTGATGGATTTTCATCGATATGGGAGGAGCAAATCCGCTCTTTTCTTTGGTGTCGACCAATGAGCGATCGCTTTTAGTTTTAATGGAAGTATTTCCATTGTGACCGTGCAGGTCTGAATAATGCCCATTCGCTAGAAGTGCGAAAGAACAAGCATTAGAGGCTGCAGGCATCGTTGTTGTAAACGATAGAGACGATCGCTGGAGGAAGAAATAGGTTTCTGTGTATTATGTAAATAGAAACGCTATTTCGGGGGTCATACGCTGAGATGCGCATTGTTTGCTTTGGGAACATCGGATGTTTACCTGATCGCTCAAAATCATGACGTTGCAGGCAATAGATTTTTCTGTGACGATAAGTAAACAGAAGATTTGTTCGCCATGGCAATTGCTAGGGTGGCTATTGTTTGGGTTAATAAAACGGTACGTGGGACACGATCATTGATGTGATTGTTTGAATAACAATCATGATCGTGTCCGATTCGATGCTGGGTTGTCGCTTGGGCGATCAATCGTCGGAAATTCGGCTGCAACTGTGTAAGCAAGTACGTTGCCCGACGTGTCTTTTTGGACCAGCGGATTGTTGGAACAAGAACACACAGAAAGATATATATATATATATATATATATATATATATATTATTGTTGTCATATATATATTATTGCTGTTATATATATATATATATATATATATATATATATTATTTTTAATAATTTTTTTCACTGTTCCCGATGTTTCAGCCCCAGGTACGCTGTTTTTTATTATTATTGTTGTTGTGGCGGGATCTATGGAAATCTAACGGCTGCTTATATGAGGGGGAAGACTTGGTTCGTGGAGAATTATACATAAAAAGAAAAGCGTTCTTCTATTGATTATCTTCACTTCTTTATTTTACCACTTACTTATTTCTTAACTCTTACTTTTTACTTTTTATACATAGTAAAAGGCCCGCTGATCCAATGCGAGGCTGCAAACTTTTCTCTGTTAGATTAATTCTGTTATTTTATTTATTCAGAGTAAAAGGTTCATTGTTTCAATGCGAGGCTGCGACCTTTGACTCTTATCGATTAATTCTGTTATTTTATTTATTCAGAGTAAAAGGCCCGCTGTTCATCGCAAGGCTGTGGCCATTTACGCTGATCGATTAATTCTGTCCAATTCCCTTTGCAACCACTCTTTTTATACCCAAATTATTGGGACAGAATTGCAAACGATGCACTAGTTATTCCGACCCGAAGCGTAATTCATTTACCCTGCCGCCGTTTCACTCATTTGGGTTTGATCCATATTGAGTGCAATTGCCCGGCAAGAGTCATTCGCTTTGCTTAATTGATATTCGCTTAAAGGAAATTTCACTTAATTGGTCCACTTAAAGTACAGTGGCTTTGGTTCAAGCAAACTCGTATCACTTAATTAATATTGCCAGTTGAGTTTGGTTGCTATGCATGTGCCCGCCTTTCGCGGGTGTAAGCATTTGTATGGGGATTCCCTCTTGGCGTACGATAATTGTCAATTGCAGGGGTTGCATTTGCCAGAGGATCTCCCATGCCAGGTGTGGCGTTTGCTTTAAACATGAATGACGATGATGCAAAAAATCTACTGGTTATTGGAGAACTACTTAGCTTAACTACGTAGCTTGGGGAATTACTGTGCGTCACAGGTGGACAATTAACGATGATATTCATATCGCATCGTGTGCGATATGGTAGTAAATGGGGTTTATGCAGTGGGAAACTACAGTGTCCACATGTGGGGAGTTGGGTATTTTTTGTGCTACTGGTTTCCTTAACTCTATACCTGAAATTGGATTGTGGGCCAGTGGAAGTAGTACTGGTGCGAAGGGATTAATGGCACCTGAGGTTGTTCAATTTTTTCCAACTCCAACGTCCTTTGTATCAGAATGTCTAAGGGTACTACAGCTTGATGGGGTGGTATTTCACCGAGCGACAGGCCGTTTGGACCCCAGCTACCACTCGGCCTTTAGTCGCCTCTTACGACAAGCCGGCCTAGCTGTGAGTATACTCTAACGCCCTACTCACAGGGCAAAAGGTAATTTAATAAGAAATCAAATTGTAAACAAATCCTCTACGCAGAATCTGGTCAGCAAGTTAATCAGTGCCAATGTACTGGTATCGGCAGCTTGTAATAACAGAAGACTCGGTTTCACGAATATGAGTGTAAAAGCCGTTCGCTAATATTTACAAACATTGAAAACCGATATTCTAGCTTATAGCTCATCAACCGACTCGGCGTTGCCCTCGGATGCGATTTACCTGTAACATTTCATTTAAATGGTGGAGTCCGCGTCTTCATCATCATCATCGGCACTGCAACCGGAATCCGGTCTTGGCCTCATTTAGCAAGTCCTGAGGCTCGTTAAATTTTCCATAAGGATTTGTTTTTTCCGGGCAAGGCCAGTAGTTTTGCGCCTTCACCCGGTCTAATATAGCTTATCAACGATAAAAAGCATTAAAACCCAACAATTTGAAAATCATTTGGATGACGTCATGTTAAGAGGCTCTGTTAATATTTCATTGTTGCATTTACCGCATCTCAAATGACAATCCTTCACACTTCGTCAACTAAATACAAATGTTCTACCCAGCATTCGATATTATTTTTGGCTTGCTTAAGATATATGAGTATAGCGTTTGCGATGATAGTAAAGAACGTGTAATTCGAACCGACGCTATGACGATTAGAATCACATAAAGGTAGAACCAATGCTTAACATATCAGGTAGCCACCGCGTTTTTTTTTCGAATTCGATCGTTATTCTTAAGTACACTCCACTGACATGGAATTGTTATATTATCGCTATGGTATACGGCTCTGATGCTTTGCTTATTGGAATTTTGTTTGGTGTTGCTCTTCACTATTTGCTTGTGTATCTGTTAGAAACGCCACAGTACCTCGCCCGCCAAGAAAGAAAAAAATTAGCCATGGTATGGATCTACCAGCCCTATTTTGTAAACATTCAAAGTTGTCCAGCTATGCTCAGTGGAGTCGGGGCCGTATTTTTGTTCCGCAGCTCTTTTACACACACATTGTCGATCTGAGCGACTTTAATGTACACAACTCGAACAAGTTAGTGCACTATACCAAAACCGACGAGACTGGTAAGCTAGTCAAAACGTTCGCTATTAGCCGTAATATGACTCAACTGGTGAAGGAGTTTACGTGAGATCATAATGATCGGCAAACGTCTAGGATCCATTTCTGACATCCAAACCAAAGAAACGACTACACATTGGGAAACTCAGACCACTGTTTGATATCGGTTACGCAATCACTTTCATCTTTCCTGCAGTTCCAGACCACACCAAACCACCCCACAGCACTTCACCCTAACACCCTACACAACAGCACAAAACTACGCCTCTCCGGCCCCACACAACACATGCAAAACGACTAACCAACATAAACAGCGTCAACAAGTATGGAGGTACGGGGCTGCTAACTGGGACGATTCGCGAGAGTCAGAGGTCTGTTTTGGAAACTACGATGTTAAGATCTGCGCGGAGTCAGTTACGGAAGTTATTCTTCTCGATATGGAACTTCACATTCCATCCAATCGAAATTTATCCGATAAATCTCGTTTTGAAAAAAAAATGCGAACAGATTACAGGGGCAAAAACTTGAGCTTTTAATCAATAGCGCTCTAATCCCACGGAGGTCAAAAGAACTAAATTTTTCAGAATCAGAACCGCGTGCAATAGATAACGAGAAGAAGGTTTACAATGACAAAATGACCAATAAACTGGTTGAGTGCGCAACTGGTTTGCGCCCCTTCTATTCAATAGCAAAAGCTATTAGCAATAATACCAGTCCCTCCTCTTCCGTTAATAATGGGCAGCGGGGCACTAGCCACGAATTCAAAAGATAAAGCCAATGTTTTTATCAATTCAACCCTGGATGCTGGGTTTTTAGAACCATCCGTGATCGCGTCGTTATAACCTGCAATGCCCGGGGTGAAGTCCCGTCCCCGTGCTATTCAGTGTCCGTGGTCTGAACTCTAAGAAAACAACCGGACGGGGTGGAATACCAGCAGTAGTCCATAAAAACCGTCCTCCAGAACTGCCTCCGGCTCTTAACAAGTTCTTTCGCTTATCTTATGCACAAAGGACCTTTTCTACATGGTGGAGAATCGCTCGAATTCAACCAATCCCAACGAAAGGGAAAAAGTGTCCCAAAAAAATTACCGACCGATAGCCTTATCGCTCACGTTACCCAAGGGGGTTGAAAAGGTCGTCAATGCCGAGTTGATTAAATAATTGGAGTGTAACGGATCACCAAGACGGATTTCGTAGCAGATGATCCGCGGGAGGCTCTTTGGCCTTTATAACTGACATCTGGACATCTGCAACTGAAAAAACGTGGCAAATCAAGAATTGTCGCTTTTGATATCTCCAAAACTTTTGACCGTCTGGCATAGAGTGTTACGAGTTTCTCGAAAAGCGACTACTTCTATAATAATTCTTAGATGGAGTGTTCGGATCTCTGCTCTATTAATTCCCGAGTGCCTCAGGATTTTATTTGGCTCCAACCCCATTTCTGATTCATGGTACTGATTTTTATTCAATTTCGCAGACGATAGTACACTGACTTCCTCATTTTGGAATAATCGGTCGATAAACGCATCAACCAGTTGAGATGTAGTCTCACCAGTTGAGATGTAGTGAGATAAAATTTCTAAATCGAGATCTGGATATAATCCTACAATGAGGAGAAAATAATCCCGTCGATTGCAATGCAATAAATCCGCAATATACAACGTTTACAAGGAAAAATGTATCGTCGGTTCCACAGCTGATGACTGGCCAGGTCAATAAATCTACGGATGATAAGCATGAATTTGCTCGGTGTCACGGTCCGTGGGGCGTCGAATATCACCGAGCCTGCCTACAGAAAACCGAGTTATCCTTTTAGAGCAAAGAAATATTTTACTCCTTTCCAACTTCGTGTCCTGTATAAATCTCTTATACCAGCCCTCGAATATTGTTCCCATGTTTGGATTTCTGCTCCTAAACATACCCTCAACCTACTTGAGAGCACACAGAAACGGGCGATCCGCCTGATCGGGGACATATCGAAGGCGCATAGGGTAACTTTGTCTGTTTTACACATATTATCATGGGGACTGTTCCTCAGAAATTCGTGGTATTATTTGGAGGGATTTGGTTTGCTTACGCCCCGCTGGATAATCCGACGAATCCCACCAATTTTTGATTCATCTCGCGACGACGCGACGCGAGCATCTCTGTACCAAAACTCGTTCCGTTATAGACCGGGGAATGTAGAGCTCTCTCACCGCATGAGTGTTGCGGAGCTTCACAACCTGCAGCTATTCAAGAGGAACCCCAGTGGTTATCTAATGGCATCTCGAGGCGCTGATTTAGCGCTATAAGTTCGTCTCTCCTGAGAGAAGTATCAAGTATCTTTTGGTTAATTGGTTGATTGCTTGTTAAATTTTTTATAGAGCCAACATTTCTTTCGACTTCACACGGATCTTATGAAAAGATTGAAATACGCGAGTGTTGTACTCCCACTTCTGGGCTCCTCGATAGTATAGTGGTTAGTATACCCGCCTGTCACGCGGGAGACCGGGGTTCGATTCCCCGTCGGGGAGCTCCTGGCGCAAGACTAATGACCTTGCCCGGAAAAAACAAATCATGGAAAATTTAACAAGCCTCAGGACTAAATAGGGCCAAGACCGGTTCCCGGTTATAGTGCCGATGATGATGATGTACTCCCACTTAATGAAGAAATCTTGTAAGCCCTTTCCCACAGCAGCTTCTAAAAAAAAAAAAAAAAACAATCACATTAAGAAAATACCACCAATTGATTATGTATAAGTTTAGTCAAATAATCTTAGAACATGAGTAGCAATGAATGTTTTCTTAATACTGTTAAGTTTGTATAATAGACATCGCTGCAATCGTGGCGCGATGTGAAGCACATCAAAATAGGAAGAATAGTAGTATATGCTGTCTTATAAAGGACAGCCATACAAATATTGTCAATAGTTTGTGCAACAATTATTTGGAAGTCAGTAAATGATTTTGTTAACAGATTAGAGCATTCCCCTATCCACCAGATCAATTAGAACTTCTGACAACTTCTGTCTACACAAGTCGTTCGGTGGCAAGTTCAATTCCGGTGCGCCAAATGTAGAATCAGTGCGCGACACAAGGTATAAGTCGGGTGCATCTTCAGAAGAGCATGTGCTTATTGGTATAATATCCAGAGCAAGTCCAAGTGCAAACCTTCCAAAGGTCTTTAGTTCGGTGGTAAGCCTGTATGGATTGCATAAGGTTTATCGAATGTTTAGCTAAGTGAGTCTTATCGACACCTACAGCTGTTCCAATTTATCTTCGTTGTTGCAGAATTCAGGAAGTGTACATAGAACCTCGAGTGATCTATACAGCTCTGTTGTATAGAATTTTATAAAGGAGCTGAGGTGTTCGTCTCGCAGAGATTTGTTGGTGCAACAAAAGAGCAGATTTGCAAGGTCCAATGCTATAGAACTGTGGCGTATTAGCTGGAAGTCCACTAAACTCACCTGAAAAAAAAATTGAAGAACATATTAGTGTGATAGTATATTACGAGAAGTTGCGGCTCACCTCTTGTACTTTACCATCAGAATCATATTTGTAGAGAAAATTATTGGCCCAACAATCGCCATGACAAATAGCCGACAATGGAGACTCTGTTGTCACTAGGTTGACCATTGTTGAAAAGAATTGCGAATTCCCAGCAAATTCCTTCATAGCTCGAATGTATTTTGAGTCTTCAGGTATGACATCTGACACCTGGAAAATGGGATACGAAATTATGGTGAGGTTCCTTGAAACTTGTAAGTCTATGTGCAAACTGCAGCGATGTAAAGTTTATTTATTTAATATTATTAAGCTCAATATAAGCTCATCTCATTTCTAGTCATACGTCCTGTTTACAATAATTCTAAGCCTAAGGGGTGAGGATCCAAGTTGATAGTGTGGTGTAGTATCCCACTACATAAACCCCATTTTACATTATATTCATATTAAGTAAATTAACATAATATTCATTATGGCGACGCGATTCCTCGTTAATTACCCACCTGTGACGCACAGTCATTCCCCAAGCTACACGGTTTATAATTACGAGTACATTTTTGGCATCGTATCGCATATCGTCAAAAGCAAGACATGGAATATTGCTGGCGTCTTGCCGTACGCCAGGTGCCCCATTAAAATGCTTTTGCCTGTGAAAGTAAGGTATATGAACAATGACAAACGCCACCGGCAATATCAATTAAGCGACGAGAATACTTGAATCCAGACCACTCCACTTTAAGGTGATCGATCACTTGGCAATATCAATTATGCGAAACGTATACTTGAGCCAAGGCCACTGCACTTTAAGGGGATCGATCCATTGGCTATATCAATTAAGCGAAACGTATACTTGAACTAAGGCCACTGCACTTTAAGGGGATCGATTAAATGACAATATTAATTAAGCGAAACGTATACTTGAGCCGGGTGAAGGCGCAAGACTAATGACCTTGCCCAGACAAAATAAATCATTATGGAAAATTTAACAAGCCTCAGGACTTGCTAAATAAGGCCAAGACCGGTTCCCGGTTGTAGTGCCGATGATGATGATGATGATACTTGAGCCAAGGCCACTGCACTTTAAGGGGATCGATTAAATGACAATATCAATTAAGCAAAGCAAATGACTCGTGCTAGGCAATTGCACTCAATTTGGGAGAAAGCCGACTGAGCGGAACTGCGGCAGGGTAATTACATGCTCTTGGGGTCACGCTGAGTGGAGAAGAATTAGATCCATCGTTTGCGATTCTTCCTCAATAATTTGAGTATAAAAGGAGTGATTGCAAAGGGAACATTGGTCAGTGGGGCCTCGGTCGGTCTAAGCAACTGCACAACATCCTGAAGTGGGGGAACAAAGTTGACACCAACGTTAAGCTTCTCTGCTATAAGCAGCTAATCCGATCTGGAATATCGTACGCCTTTCCCATATGGTCCTGCATATCTTCGGCTTAAATGGAAAGACTTCGGGTTTTCGAAAAGAAACTCCTCAGAAGATGCACCAATCATTCTAGAAGGCCTGACGGTCGTCATTACCCCAACTCTCACCTATACGAAGGCGCCTCCATTACCCCTATCGACGAGTACTTGCTTCAATTAGCATATAAGTACCTCGAAAACATTCAGAACAGCGAGAACCTACTTGTACGGGACTCTTGCGTTCTTGACCCTTCTCTCTCTCGATTTCTTCGGCTCAAACCCCCACAATTTCTTCTTCAGTACAAAACTGAAGAAAGCACCCTTCCCAACAACATTCCCCTCTATAATAGAGGATTCCTGGACCCATCCCATAGGGTCTACTATTAACAAACCAAACACACGAACGCACAGTACAAGACGGCACAAACACAAACATACACACCGACCAAAGAGCAGATTATCAGACGCCAAAGACGTGATCTGCGTTTACTACCGCACCCAAGACCCACCGGTCTTGTATGATTTCTTTCCCACCATCCCTCTATAAAAGTAGTTAGAGAACACTTGGACTAACACTGTCCACACTATCCTTGGATACCCCCCCTTTTTTCTTCTCTTTTCAGATGCCGCGAGACCGAGCCCAACATCCTCACGGATGTGGGTGATTCTGGTTATCGCAAGATGACCAGAAGTCAGAGACAAGATGGAGGACACATATGTCCTGTCTCGCTAAATTCGGCCTTCTCGCCACAAATTTTTTTTTTTTTTTTTTGGAACATTGGTCAGTTAGTCGGGATATACCGAAGGAAACGTGCATAGTAAAACATTGTAAAAAGACAATAAATATAGTAAAAATCTTAAAGTAAAATAAAGAAAACACTAAATAATAAATAGTCAACTAACTAAAGGACCGGCATAACTTGTGTTTCACTAACTCTCCGCCTACTCGCTCTTCTCTTGCTATTGGGAAAGCACGGCGAGCTTATAACATATTGTTTAACAATAACAATTATTGCTTACAATAATTCTTAGCCTAAGGGGTGAGGATCCAAGTTGATAGTGTGGGATAGGAGGACTCATTGTAATGAGAGTTTCGAATAATGCATGTCAAAGGTGTCCTGCTTATGCTGGAACGTTTTGATTTGCCGAGGCGTTTGACATCTTGCATTAACTCGTCAATGGGTATTAGGATTAAGGATTGCGATTTAATTGGGTACTTTCGGCATGATCATTTTTAAGAGTATCGTTTACAATACCATGTTCTCCCACTGCAAATCCCTACTGTCATTTGTACAGCATGCCTTCCATAAATGGAGATCTAAAATTAAACTTGGTGTAGTTGAGTTTGTTTCCAAAATAATTAGTAGAGTCCGAAGCGAATTCGGATTTCTTCAAGCCTGAGACCCTCTTCGCTAATCTATGCAATTAACTTAGATCATTATTCCTTAAGCTAACAATTATTGTAAACTAGAAATAAGACTATAATTAAAATAATTGTAATAGACTTGTTTTAAGCCTAGTAATAGATAATAATAATAGAGTGGTCTTCAGGTGGCACTGGGGAATTAGGATGGTAATCTGAATGGGAAAGTTAAGAGGAAATGCAATATTTTATTATGAAGGTAGCTTATCCCTGAGACGTCCGATTAGATAGATAGAAGTTATGCGCTATAGTTTTATTTAAATAAATGTAAAGTAAAATAGCTAATTCAAAATAATGTTGTTCATAAAAAAGAATGATTTACCATTTTAATAGCGTTCTTCGTTAGTTGTTCATAATACTTTTTATACCACAGCTCGTTAGACGCACAAAAAAGCCCTTCACTAATGAGGTTTTTAAGGTTCTCGAATTGGTGCGGATTCTGAAATTTATAAGCCAAGGATAGCGAATGTAGAGTCGCTACTTCTTTGAGGACGTTCTTAACTTGATCAACAGTTAAGCCTTCTTTACGGTCTGGCATTTTAAAGCCTCGTGTTCGTAAATCTTCTAAAAACAAGATAAAATAAAATTATTTGTCAATTGCAGTCAAGTGGTTTCTTACCCATAATTAGGAGGTCCTGACGGGCTAAATAGCACTTGGGAATTGCTTTGAAAACGTTATCAGTTTTTGTTTTTTGGAACTTAATCAATTCCGGTATAATAGTAGTATAAAATCCAACCTCATTCCTGGAATATAGTAGATAGTACTCATCACGGGGTACAAGATAAATGAATTAGTTGAAAAACAATGCCGTTTGGAAAGTCAAAAGCTGACGACTCCTTTTTCCTGTCGAGCGTTCGAACGGTGGTTGATCAAATACGACAAATATTGTCTTGTGAATTGTGCCTAAATCCAATGGGTAAAGTATTTCTCGCATATCTTAAGACAGTCTGAGCATATCGGTGCTCATTATAGTTCAATAGTCTAGTTGATTCGGGGATTGAAAGTTCTTAGAGTATATATACTCTATAATACAAAATTATACAAGTTTCTCTTTGATGACAGAAGACAGTGTGGGGGTTCTCTATATTACACGGAGAACCAACCAATCCACAATTTCTACCCAATTTCGCCCACTAACAGTGCACCTTCTCAACCCCAATTCCTTCCAGCATCTATTTCACCTAAAAAAAAGATATATCCCAAACGGACGCATTACTGAATTCATTATTTATCCAAATGATTTATAATTGAATTCAGTACCACTTGCCATATGGCAACTCCATTGCGTCAACCCCATGAGATTTCCACCAGAAATCTCTAAGTCATATTAGTTAGCAACACAACCAAGTCTAACTAAACGACGCATCATCGCAAAACCGCTGGGGTAATTTTCAAATTCCTCGAGTTTGGTTCCCACGCTCATTATTTCCCAACCACCAGCGGCGTCCTTTTGACCTCCCACATACACTCTATTCGCTAGGGATTAATACCCTCTTTATTCAGGTGAATAGCACAAACCACTTTCCATCCCATTTCATTTTCCCTTTTCCTGAGTGCATTGCACTCTGGGATCAAACCGATGTCATAACTAGGTCACTCGATCATCACCAGATGTAACATTCGTGCATGCACGCTAAAGCCAAAGCAACCCCGAGATCATCGTGCTCTCCTTTTGATTTCCTCATTCACCCTATGTCCATCGACTGTCGAATGAATGCACAAGTGTTTATTCACCTCGATGAGCTGGGAAGTGAAAGAATGCAGAAGAGAGCACGATTATGATTGGTTGATCGTTGTGCAAATCCCAAATGACAATTTTCATCCCTGATTGGGATCAGTCGATATTCAATCGCCAAAGTGCGAACACCTTCCGGAGTCGAGTCAATGAATTCAATGAATAAAGTCAATTTTTCTACCCTTTGTGAGAGTGCGTGCATAAGTCGAAAAATACCATTCAAGTCGGTCGGGTGTCGAACACGAATCAGCATTAGTGTCAAAATTCATTTTGCAAAATTGAATAAAAAGCAGTATCACACAGTGAATAGACAAAAATAGAACTATTAATACAGTTACCAGTTTTGTGTCAAAATTGGCGTTATAACAGTTTGAAAAATTAAATAAAAAAAAAAAAACAAAATATTTTCCACCAAATCAGTGCGTTTCATTTTTTTTTCTTCTTGTGAACGGCTGGTGACGGAGTTTTGCTTCCTGCCTATTTGGTGAACAATTTTCGGCGACACAATCGTTGTTGGGTGTAAGTGAACGCGTGTCATACCGGCACATCAACTACTACCCCCACAACAGTATTGTGTTTTGGACGCCTTAAAGTCCACATGGTTCACTAGTGCGCATATCTTATAAATATCAGAAATCAACCCCATGATAGTTCCGTGAACCCTATGATAGTTCAGTCAACAACGCAATAGAAAAGAAGAGTTTACTCGTTGCTGGTTTTGTAACCAATTCAACGGTGTCTGATAACATACCAGTTCCGTTTCAGTTTGAGTATCAACAACACCGCGTAGGTCGGATTCGCTGTCAAACTGCCCAACCATTCAAAGAGCTGAACATCAACAAATCTATGAGCCAAAATGGTATTCCTTAAGCTTTTTGAACAGATGTTCTTCTTCGCTAGTTATTTAACTATGAAAGGTCGTTGATCTCTGCTATGCAACTGATCACTTACCAATGGATCAGCATCAAGGAATACTCAACCAATTCTCAAAAAAAAGCGACCCCACATCTCTCACTTCCTATCGACCCATAGCACTACTGCACTGCCGCATATTATCGAGTCACTGACTAACAATCAACTTTCAAAACCTCTGAAAATAACCTACTTTCTTAGTGACAACCAAGATGGGCCTCCTAATAACAAGCTTACCTGCGATCTAACAACTTGTTACCGAATAGTGAAGCCACTCAATTTACTGCTTCAGTGAATGCACGGTTGTCGCACTTGATATCTCGAAGGCGATCGAGAAAGTTTACCACCAGCCCTATCGACGAAATTGCGTTTCTATATTGTTAAAGATTAACTTATTCAATGGACACGATTTTTCTGGTTGTTCAATCCAAGTAATTCTGAATTGTGTCAAATCTGCGGCCAATCAAATTAATGCTGGTGTTCCATTGGGGGGATGGGAGCGAACATACAGGTCAAAGTCTCTGATTGCCTTCAAACCGGCGAAGGCCAGGACGATCCTTGTCCCTGTTCAATCCAAGTTGACATGCAGTCTCCACGTGACACCCCTGGATAGCTACTTTGGCACCCGCCAAGTAGTGAACCAATGCATGCAGCTACATCTCGAGAAAGGATGGCACAAGGCTAACAACCTTGCCCAGAAAAACAAATTATTATGGAAAATTTAACAATCCTCGGATATGGACCGGATACACGACGACGACCACGGAAACGGAAATGGTTAAATGATTTAAGAATTTTCCCATGGAACGTCCGTTCATTATATAGAGCTCGAGCTGCACAGCAGCTAGCAGATGCCCTGTCCGAATATAAGGCTGACATAACAGCATTACAAGAAATAAGATGGACGGGGAGTAGTGTTATTCAAAGAAACGAGTATGACATTTATTACAGCTGTCATGCAAAACACCATGTGCTCGGGGTAGGGTTTCTAGTCAGCCAAAAACTGAGGTCTGCCATCATCGGCTTTAATGCAATAAACGAAAGGCTATGCACTCTTCGCGTGCGAGGCAAGTTTAAGAATATAAGCCTCATAAACGTTCACGGACCTACAGAGGAATCCCCAGACGAGGAAAAAGAAGAATACTACGAAAACGTCGAACGGGCCCTCAATGCCAGCCCAAGATACGATGTGAAAACCGTTCTTGGTGATTTGAATGCACAAATAGGTCGGGAGCCGGTTTTCAGGCATTACGTAGGTTCCCATAGTTTGTCTGAGAACACTAATGACAATGGACTACGAGTCATCGAACTGGCAGCATCAAAAAATTGGTCGTTGCAAGTATCAGGTTTCCGCGTAAAGACATCCACAAAGTCACAAGGGGTATCCCCTGATGGAGCCACTCGCAACCAAATTGACCACGTGTTGATAGATCGCCGCCACTCCTCGAGCCTGATGACGGCACGAACGTACCGAGGTGCCAACGTCGACTCGGATCACTATCTTGTTGGTACAGTTTTCCGAGCGCGGATTGCCTTACGAAGACGTATCGCATCCGCGGATCAGGTTCGAATCAACACGGCTGCCTTACGCAATGAGAATACCAGTAACACTTTTGGTCATGCGCTAAGACTCGCCCTCGAAGAACTCGACGGAGGGAGAGTAAGTCCTGGGGCCAGAATGTCGGGCGTAGAAGAGAATTGGACACGCCTTAAGAATACTGTCATTAGTACTGCCAATTCCAGCTTAGGCAGTGATCGTAGAGATCGGAGCGACTGGTTTGATGATGAGTGCAAACTAGCGACTGAACGTAAGAATGCTGCATACCGGGCAATGCAGCAGTCTCACAGGACGCGGGTGCGCGAGGAGAAATACAAAGAGCTCAGAAGATCTGAAAAAAGACTTCACAGACAAAAGAAAAGTGCCTGGGAAAAAACCTTGCCTGTGAAATTGGGAAAAGTAGAGAGCGATATCCACACCAGGCGCGGAAGTCCTACCAAATAATCCGCAGCATGAAGCGGTACACACCGCGCTGCACTTACTGCAAGGATAAAAAGGGAAGTGATCACCGATCCTGAAGGCATTCTGGTGCGATGGGAAGTGCACTTCAATGAATTGCTAAATGGTCAGCTCACAGAAGAATTGGAGGCTCCACCAATGCAAGATCAAAACCAAATGCTGCCGCCACCAAGCATTGAGGAAACATTAAAAGCCATTAGACAGCTCAAATCAAATAAAGCCCCCGGAGCTGATGGCATACCAGCTGAGTTGATCAAACAAGGAGGGAGAGCGTTACATCACGCAATTCATGAGATCGTGGTGCACATATGGGCGCAAGAAGACATGCCGGAAGATTGGCGTCGTGGAATAATTTGCCCTAACATAAGAAGGGAGATATCACACTGTGCAGCAACTATAACTAACATTACTGAGTATCGCCTATAAGATGCTCTCCTCTATCCGGGTAGCCCCATACGCTAAAGTCATCATTGGTCAATATAAGTGTGGCGTCGTTCCAGGCAAATCAGCGATTGCTCAGATATTCACCCTTAGGCAGGCGATGAAAAAATGTCTGGAATTTAAGATTCCATTATATCATCTATTTATAGACTTTAAGGCCGCCTAGAACTATATCATGCCATGAGAGAGTTCGGCATTCTAAACAAATTGATACGACTTTGTAGATTGACCATGACCAACGTAACTAGTCAAGTAAAAATAGCGGGATTGCTGTCCAAACCAATAAGCATCTTTAATGGACTCCGACAAGCGGACGGTCTGGCCTGCCTCCTCTTCAACCTGGCGTTAGAGAAAGCAATCAGCGATTCTGGAATTACAACTAGAGGGGCTATTGTCACCAAGTCGAGCCAGATACTTGCCTACGCAGATGACATCGACAACATCGGTAGATCCGATTCGGCTTTACAGGACTCCTTCACCCAGATCGAGCAGGCGGCAAAAAATCTGGGTCTGCACATTAATGAGAGAAAAACTAAGTAGCAACTTCTGCGAAGAGAAGACCTAACGTTGGTCAAACTGTCAGGGTAGCGGATCACGAATTTGAAGTAGTGCAATCCTCTAACCACCTTGGCTCAATAGAATCATACAATATGGAAGAAGAAATACGCGAACGGCTGATCAAATCCAATAAAGCCTACTATAGTCTATCATGGCTCTTGGAATCCCGAAATTTATCCAGAACATCCAAGCTACTATTGTACAAGACCATGGTCTTACCAGTACTCATGTATGGATAGGAGACCTGGGTGCTCAATAAAAAGTACTCTGAACTCTTAGCCGCGTTTGAGAGGAAGGACTTAAGGAGAATCGGTGGTCCCGTATGTGAGGGAGGACGATTCCGGAGACGCTACAACCATGAGTTGTACGCGAACTAACTTGAAGCTAATATTGTAAGAAAAATCAAACTCGGAAGACTCCGGTGGGCGGGACACCTAGCTCGATAGAGCGAAGAGGAGCATGCTCGGAAAGTCCTTTGTGGCAGGATTATGGAAGGAGAGAGCGCGGCAGACCTTGACTGCGATGGAGAGATGGCGTAGACCCGGACGCCCGGAGCCTGGGAGTGCCAAACTGGATGACATCGGCTCGAAATCGGGACCGGTGGAGAGATTTGTTAAATAAGGCCAAGACCAGTTCCCGGTTGTAGTGCCGATGATGATAATGTTGCATTGGGTCATCAGTCCGCTCACTCATTTTATTCGCCATTTTTATAAATGATCTGCTGTACACTACTCGCAACCCAATTCACTTGCTTCTGATGACAATACGTTGTTTATCGTATTCAGTCGGTATAATGAAAATTAAAAGCGTTTATCCCATGCCTGTCTCCTGGGAAAGACCAAAGGGAAACTCCGGCCCAATCCAATGCCGACGATATCAAACCCTCGGAAACGCAGCTAAAAACTGCGCCGGGCGCTATAAAAGCGTGGAGTGCGAGCATCTGCATGTACCAGGAGAATGTCAACTCGTGAAAGACGAATCTATTACAGCTTATTGCCACAACTGTAGACAAATCAGCCATTCTGAAAATTAGTTAGGATGTCCTACATATAAAGAGTTTAGCAAAAAAAAGAGCTGAACTCACCAAACTGGCTAAAGAAAAAACTCTCACTCGAAAAGAACAAGTTAACCTAGTAGCCACACGACCAGGTGTCAGGTACGCAGATCTCTTTCGCAAAGAGCAAATCTGTACCACCGAAACGCCCAATAGGCAAAATGTGCAATCACAGGGCAGGCCCGTGGGCGCAATAGGCTAGTTCATGAACTTATCTAAAGAAATATTCGGTTTGGACGTGTCTACACTAATATCAATGATAACAGCATTTACGGCGGGCATCCATAAGGGTGGTATGATATCACCCAGCTCCGAACTGCAGTATTTGAAACTTCTGGCCCAAGTAATCGGATTAGGTTTTTAAAATGACGGTATTTTTAACTCGTTTCGTCTCTTTTGGATCACTCGAGGAGAATAGATCTCCTTGAGCTCTTCCGACAACAAAATATAGTGGTAGCTTTCATACATATTTTCCGCGAATTCAAACCTCGATCCCGGCCTTTTGGAGCCACCTGTGATCTCGCCGGTACAGTCTTCCATGCGGGATGTGAGATTTCGTCCGCGCACTATTCAACGCATTCTACGTGAACTGGATTGTAGGAAGGCAACCGGCCCGGACGGAATACCAGCAATAGTCCTTAAGAACTGTGCTCCAGAACTATCGCCGGTTCTTGGCAGACTCTTCCGCTTATCTTATGCACGGAGGACCATTCCTGCCTGCTGGAAAATCGCTCGAGTTCAGCCAATCCCAAAGACGGGAAAAAAGTGTCTCCCACAAAATTACCGTCCGATAGCATCACTGTCTATTTTATCTAAGGTAATGGAAAAAGTCATCAATACAGAGTTGGTTAAGTATTTGGAGTGCAACGGTCTTCTGAATGATCGTCAATACGGATTCCGTGGCAGGCGGTCCACAGGAGACCTTTTGACACTTGTAACCGATATATGGACATCTGCGATTGAACGGCATGGTGAGTCACGGGCGGTCGCATTGGATATCTCCAAGGCTTTTCACCGCGTCTGGCACGGGGCATTGCTGAGCAAACTTCGTTCATATGGACTTTCCCAACAGCTTTGCGACTGGACGAGGAGCTTCCTCGAGAATCCGTCGATCAGGGTTGTTGTGGACGGCGAGTGCTCGGATCTGTATCCTGTTAATTCGGGGGTGCCCCAGGGTTCTATTTTGGCTCCAACCTTGTTCTTGCTTCACATAAATGATTTGTTGGAGACAACGGATAACAAAGTGTTCAGTTTTGCGGATGATAGTACGCTTGTTTCCTCCTTTTCGAATGATCGGCCGATTGGTGCATCAACGTCGCACCAGCTGAGATGTAGACAGATTGACTCTTTGAACCAGGATCTAGATAAAGTCCTGCTGTGGGGAAAGGCCAATCTTGTCGACTTCAACGCGACGAAGACCCAGTATACAACATTCACAAAGAAAACTGGATCATCGGTTCCACAGCTGATGATGAGTGGCCGGGCCCTCGAGGCTGGGGAAAGTTTGAGATTGCTCGGCGTCACGGTCTGTGGGAATGTATCATGGCATAAACACGTATCGGGTATCGCCAGATCAGCCTCAGGAAAACTGAGTTATCTTTTTAGAGCCAAGAAATACTTTACTCCAGCCCAACTTCTTCTCCTATATAAATCTCAAATTAGACCCGCGCTCGAATATTGCTCTCATGTTTGGAGCTCGTCTCCGAAACATACCCTCGACCTACTTGAAAGCGTACAAAGACGAGCGATCCGCCTGATCGGGGACTCAGCGCTGACGTCGGGACTACAGTCGCTATCACATCGAAGGCGCGTGGCCGACCTCTGTCTATTTTACAGATATTATCACGGGTGCTGTTCTTCGGAGATTCTTGGCATTGTTCCACGCAATTCGGTCTATATGCGCTCCACAAGACAATCCGACGGATCGCACCCGTTTGTGGTTCATCTCCCGACAGCGCGAACATCCCTGTATCAGAACTCGTTTCGTTACAGAGCGGGGAAGCTGTGGAACTCTCTTCCCACGCGAGTGTTCCCGGAGCGTTACAACCTGCAACTGTTCAAAAAGAACTGCAACAGTTATTTGATGGCATCTCGGGGCGCCCACTCGACGCTATAGGTTCGCCTCTCCCGAGAGAAGTCTAATAAAAAAAAAAAAAAAAAAATACAGGATACACACCTGAAAGACCGCCACAAAGTGATTCTAGACGAATACCATCTCCTCAGGAACGACACTAATCAAGGAGTAGCTCTAGCTGTAATGAGAAAACTCAGATTTAAAATAATGCAAACAAATCTGTCTATCCCAAACGTTTTATTAAAATGACAATGACCGCGGCTCTCCTAAGACGGTGTTGGTAGGGTCGATGTATTACCAACTAATACTAACATTCTGTCCCTTAGAGAAGACCTCCACAAATTGCACAACTCTCCAATTCGACAGCGTCACAATAGGCGGTGATTTAAACGCAAGTCACATCTCTTAGCGTATCTCCTCTATAAATTCCAACGGAAGAGTGGTCTCATCCTGGTTGGACGAGCCCCACAACGATATCTGTCGACTATGTGGAATCGAACCATTTTACCTCGTTTCGCACTAACTCCTCAGCCAAGAGGAAACTGTAAAAGTCATTGCTTCGTTCTCTACCCACCAGGCTCTACGCATAAAAATAAATTTACAACAGACCAATCTAAAGCCCAATGAAGCTGGAAAATATCGTACAGGAAAACAGACTGGGTACGGTTCCGGAGCGACGTAGATAGGAATATAAATAGTTTGCAACCTCCCACAAACCGGAACATCACCAATGTCGAAATACTAGGACATATTCTCACTTTTAACTCGGATATACAGAATGCAATAGAAGCTAATTCCGCGCAAGTCTCGCGCCATAAGAGAAAATATAAGGATCTTCCAGAACACATAAAAACACTTTAGACAGAAAAATAAATAGCAAAACGATCTAAAGAGATTGTTTCATTATTATCACAACAGAACTTCGCACACTTATAAGGATCTCTCGGCGAAGATAGCGTTACTTAAAATCATAACTAGAAACCAAGTATCAACGTGGATAAACGAGTGCCTACAAAAACGGCGCTCACTAATCAAACCGTCCCAAAAGCTTTTAAGGATGTAAACAAATTCTTGGGAATCCGAAAAAATCCACTAATAAATAAACTTCAAGTGGAAAATTCCACACTGACTGATCTTGACCAGATAGCGACGACACTTTGAGGCGATCTACCGGTCCAAGCCTCCAGATCTAAGAAATCGAACTGAAGCGAAAGTCAGTGAGCTCGTCGAGCAGAAAAACGAAATCTTGTAGTGTTTAACAGAGAAAACTCTACCTTAAACCCAGACTATCCTGAAGGTTACACCAGTAAAGATGAAGTGTATTAGAGAGCTAAAACCCAAGAAATCAGCCAGACCAAATTATTTGACAAATTATATAATAAAAAAGGTCCCTTCATCGGGTATTGAACAATGAGTATTTCCCCAAAACCTGGAAACAATCAAAAATAATCCCCGTACCCAAAAAGAAAAGGATTTACGAGATAGCTAGCCTTCGGCCTATTTCACTTCTGTCTAACTTGGGGAGAATACTGGAAAAGATGATTGTTACAGAAATGGATCGACACATCCTAAACGGGATTGAAGTTATACCGGACTTGCAGTTTGGTTTCCGGAAAGGTCACTGTACCACTCATGCTCTCCTTAAACTACACGCTGACATTAGCGCAAACCTAGAGAGGAAAAGATGTTCAGTTGCATGTAACCTCGACGTGGAAAAAGCGTTCGACAGTGTCTGGACAGAAGGACTGATATATAAGGTCAAAGAAAATAATTTCCCTCTTAATGTAACATACATGGGTGACCTGAAAGGTTTCCGACCCCAACGTGAAGATAACAGCGCTCGTCAATAAAAGCTAGTGAATGTAGTTGTGCATCTTTTGACAGTTACTCATCAGAATTTCAGCCATTTTAGACGCGTAGTTTTTATTTGACAGTCGTTTGAGTGAGTCGATGTGAGTGTTTTTGTGGAAATGGACAAAATTGATTATCGAGCCGTCATTAAATTTTTGTTTTTAAAAGGCAATACATCGACGCAAATCAAAGATGAGTTGGAGTTTGTGTATTGGGACTCTGCGCCATCATTTACCACAGTGAAATTTTGGGCAGCTGAATTTAAACGTGGCCACGAGAGCTTGGGAGACGATGAACGTCAGGGACGAACAAAAACTGCAACAACTGACGATAATATCGCTAAAGGTCACCAAATAGTGCTAAACGACCGTCGAATTAAAGTGAGAGGATAGCAGAGGCTATGAAAATGTCCAAAGAATGTGCTTGTAACATATTAAATCCAGATTTAGATATTTAGCCGCGTTTGCTCACGTTAGACCAAAAACGTATTCGAATGAACATTTCCAACGCTCTGCTGGCGCAGTTCAGGCGCAATAAATACGAGTTTTGACGCCGATTAATTACTACCGATGGAACTTGGATACACCATTATACGCCCGAAACAAAAATACAGTCAAAACAGTGGACTCCAAAGGGGGAATCGGCTCCAAAAAAGCAAAAGTGTTTTCGGTTGGGAAAGTGATGGCGACTGTTTTTTGGGATAGTCATAGAGTTATCTTAATCGATTATCTTCAAAAAGGAAAAACCATCAGAGGAGCATACTACGCATCATTACTTGACCAACTGAAGGCAGAAATTGCGGAAAAACGGCCACATTTGCAGAAAAAGGAAATCCTGTTTCACTAAGACGACGCGCCGTCTCACACCTCAACGGTTGCCATGGCGAAAATCCACGAATTACGGTTTGAACTGCTTGACCATTCGCCTTACTCACCAGATCTAACCCCAAGCGACTTCTTTTTGTTTCCTAATCTAAAAATTGCGCTCGGAGGACAGAGATTTTCGTCAAATGAGGAGGCAATCACCTTCGTGAACAGTTATTTTGCAGAGAAAAACACCGAGTACTATTTGGACGGATTAGAGAGATGGGAGCATCAATGGGAGAAGTGTGTAGAGTTACAAGAAGACTATGTAGAAAAATAAAAATAAATTTTAAGAAAAAATGTCTTGTATCATTGTTAGGTCGGAAACTTGTCAGCCCATCCTCGTATATGATCCTTAAACGGACGCACAGGCTACATTGAGTGCAATCATAATAAATGGAACACATTCCATATACAATAGAACAGGGAGTATGGCAAGGACCAATACTGGGCCCAAAGTTGTACAATATCTACATGTATGACTTTCCCCATGAGTCACATGGAATCAACACAGCTGAAAATTCGGAAGCCTTACTATATGCCGACGACACTTTAATCCTAGGTCATAGTAGGACGCCAAGAACAGCTCGCAAAATCGTTTCTGATCACCTTAAACAAATAAATACTTTCTACGGATGATGGGGTATACGAATCAACGTATCTAAGTCGAAAGGAATCTGCCTTCGAAATCCTAGCGGAAAATGTCCTAAGAGAATAGTCAAGGAGGGTAGCAATCTCCTAATCGAAGGGGTAAACATTCAAGTAGAAAAAAAACATTTCGTACCTGGGGATAAAATTCAATAACTTGCTGAAATTTAACCAGCACGCACGTATGACATTAGAAAAGGGCAAAAATGTAACCCACTTATTAGCTCCGCTATTGAAAAGGAAAGCAGTCGTTCCGAGAACTAAACTTCTACTATATAAAACAATTATTAGATCAATTCTAGCTTACGGGTTCCCTATATGGTTCACAATTTCACCCAACGTGGCTAGGAACCTAGGGATTCTTGAAAGAACCGTACTCAGATCCTGTGTTGGGATGCACTACCAATCGCATAACAAATCGGGTAAAGGTTGCACCACCAGCGTCGCAAAATCCCGCGCCATCTGCACAAAGGCCACAAAATGAGCAGAGGGAGTCCCCGAGACAAATAAATCAGGGACAACTACCACCCCCTAATGCCAAACAACCACAACCAACATCGAACCGAAGAGTGTACAGCGTTCGATGTTGTTGTGAGTATTGTGGCCGAAATGGTCAGAAGTGGGTGCAGTGTCGCTACAAGGCAAATTGGGAAAAAGCCCACACAAATCCAGCTTCTACGCACACTGCAACGGCTAGACCTGTAAGTCGCCGAAAACCTACCAACCTGCACGGTTAACCAGGAATGGCCAGAAACAACGAATGGCTAAAAAAAAGGAACCGAATAAAAAGGAAAAAAAACCCCAAAAGGCAGGAGAAACCGACAGAGGCACTCTAGGCGCAGGTCAGGTCGAAGCCGCTCTAGTACGGATAGTACAGAACAGAGCACCGACCGAAGTAACTGCGCCGAGAAAAGGAGTCCCCCACTAAAACCCAAAATAGCGATCGACCAAAACCAACGGCGGCCCCTGGTCGACAAAAAGCTATGGGTAAAAAGTCGGGAAACGCCAAACGGTCGGGTGGAACATCCCCAACCCGACCGAATTAAACTCGCTAAATAGTCAGAGCTGTTCTCAGTTTTTGCCGACTGAAACCCCAGTTGTCCAACTCCAATTGGACATTGGCCGTAAAACATATACGAGCCTAATTGTGGACACCGGCGCTGAGATCAGCCTCATAAAGACTAAAACACTCCACAAAAAGTATGAAGTGGATGCGCAGAAGGCAATAATCCCCCAAACACTTTTTGGCAAGGGAAAGTCAATTTTTTATTTTTGATAATTTTTGTTTAATTTTTTGAAAAAGCTTTTTTTTTTTGTATCACTTAAGCCACAGCAAAACCAAGCTTTATTTTCATTTGCTGTGGTTGGCGTAGGTTCGTAAGAGCTTCTGGGCTCTTTCCACCAATGGCCGCGCATCTCCTGGATTTAAAGCGTATCTTTCGATCGCTTGTGCTGATCCAAATAGTGGACGCCGGCTGCACCAAATTGTTAAGGATTTTTTCAACAATTATTTTGTATATATTTTACACCACACTCACCCCTAATTTACTTCTTAACTGTGTCCTTGATGTACCTTCTTGATTTACTAAAATTGTTTTTCTTCAGAAACTCCTTTCCTCGGGAAAATTCTGCACAACTCCCAGGGTAACCAGAATTGCAGGGTTGTCCCATAGTGAAAATGAGGTGATCAGAAATTTACAAACATGTCAGTAACGGCTGGGAAATATCCCGTTACCCAATTTCAATAGAAGCAACCAACACGAGGCTCAACGAGAAATTTCTTACTCCAGAACCTGGCGAGCTCTTACCGCCATATTATAAAAAAGTAATTCCCGGCCAATACAGGGGCGAAGACGTGCCCCCAGTAAGCGTTTCACTAAGTACCTTAGGTGTTTATTAAATAAATAATTTTGGACCACCGACAACAAAACTACATAAAAAGTACGGACATGTGCACACAACAAGTATCTGCAATGCCAACCTAAAATAGAATTAGGAACTAACATTAGGAAAACCTAGGATTAAGATTGTAAATAGTTGTAAATAACCAAAATTAGTTGCAATGTCAGCGGCAGATGTAAATATATTATATTATAAATATCGTAACTGTAAGGCACCTAACACGCAAAAAAAAACAACTACCCCGGGAGCAAGGGTTATACAAAACAAAAAATTAAAAATCAATAAATAAATAAATAAATTGGGAAAAAGGCCATGTTGGCAAATACAATAAAGTAAGCAAAGTTGTGCATCAGGGCCATACATTACAGCCCTTAGTATTAAGCTAAAATATAATCTTTCTTTATATTTTCAGTATTATAAAAATTTGTACAAAAACAAAGACTCAATAAACTTCCTGTTACTGTTACCGTATTCAGTCGAACATGCTCGACCAAGCATGTAGAACCTTTCTTTATCAATCGGTAACATATTCTCACCTCAAGGGATTCCGGCAACAAGATATGTGAGTGACGATTATTTAGCCTAGTAGAATTTAATTGTTCTAAACCTTTTAATTTTGATACATGATGAACGGCACTCGCATCTCCGAAGCTAAGCAACTACCCTGTTAGTAGGGCTTCAGAATATACTCACAGCGAGTGGTAGGTTGGGTCCCAGCGCCCAGCCGCCCGGTGAAATACCACCCCATTAAACTAAAGGTTCAGTGAGATGGTGGGAAGAAATCTTTGGCCATCTCTTGGAGCTTGATTAATGAACCCGGTCGAAAAAGTGGGAACAGGTGGCGGGGCAATCCTAACTCTGCGCACCCGGTGAGATACCATTTCGCCGCGCTATACGTTCCGCAGTATGATCGGAAGAAATCTTTGACTAATTTTCGAACGTTGGCGGGTGAATCGGACCAAAGCTGCAGAAATAACATGATGGTACCCCCAAAAATAGCGTATTCCGGGGGTAACGTAGTACACCATGCGGATCTGTAGGGGTTCTCTAACCTCACGCAAGAACCACACACAGTTCCATCCCAACTTCCTTTACATACCTGCAGACATTTCTTTCTTCAAGGATATTTAATGCACCTATTGCATTACCTAAAAAACCCTGAAAAGAATTCTTTACGGGCACATGAATCCTTAAAGCAGGAAAACCTCACCGGCGCGCCTGTCTGCAAAGCAATTCCGTTGCACATGTGCACACCACATGTTCCTGGCAATTCCACGGCCTCGGCAGCCTTTTGTCCAAGTGACAAAAGCAAATACACGCATCTAGCGTCTAGTGTCATCAATCGAATTCTTTCTCATATAAACATGCATACAAAAAATCGATCCTTTCCGTTCAGCAAGATACGGTACACGATCACCCATTTTATACCTAAATTGCTTTAGCATCATTTGCCTAATTGCAATGCGCTATTTACCCAGCTGCATTGTACCCGACCTACGATCCTTTCATCCGATAAGCCATCGTCGCTTCTCGCGCTTTCCGGCGAAAACCGAATTCTACTGCATACACAAAATGCAAACAAAAGAATTCGAGCCGGCAGAAATACTCTACACAATTTCCATTGTGTATGTATCTCATCACCATTAGCACTCAATGCTTTCCTAATGAGATACAGCTCGTTTACTCAGCTGCACTCTCATCCCTCATGACGCCTTGGTCGATTTTCCCATTGTTCTTTGTCCCTGGTGCTATTTTGTTATCCTTTTTTCCAGCGCATGGATAAACAATGCGAGCTACACGATCAATTCACACACACCACTATGATCTCCACGGAGAGAGCCGGTTCCCTATTCCACAAAGAGAGACTTTGCGTTTCTCTTGTGATATTCACCACGGAGCCGAATTTCAACCACCAGCAAATGCACATCGCTGAGTCGTTTTTCAAACACCGAAGGAGTCGGTCGGGCCATCGGACCATCCATCGTACCGTAAATAAATATACTTCTCTCGGGAGAGGCGAACCTATAGCGCCGAGTGGGCGCCCCGAGATGCCACCAAATAACTGTTGCAGTTCTTTTTGAACAGTTGCAGGTTGTAACGCTGCGGAAATACTTGCGCAGGGAGGGAATTCTACAGATTCCCCGTTCTGTACCGGAACGAGTTCTGATACAGGTATGTTCGCGCCGTCGGGAGATGAACCACAAACTGGTGCGATCCGTCGGATTGTCTCGTAGAGCGCATATAAACCGAATTGCGTGGAACAATACCACGAATCTCCGAAGAACAGTACCCGTGATAATATCTGTAAAAAAGCCAGAGGTCAACTACGCGCCATCGATGTGATAGCGACTGTAGTCCCGACGTCAACGCCGTGTCCCCGATCAGGCGGATCGCTCGTCTCTGAATGCTCTCAAGTAGGTCGAGGGTATATTTAGGAGCAGAGCTCCAAACATGAGAGCAATATTCGAGGGCGGGTCTAATTTGGGATTTATACAGTAGCAAAAGTTAATTCGAAGTAAAATATTTCTTGGCTCTAAAATGATAGCTCGGTTTTCCTGAGGCGGATATGGCGATGTTCGACACGTGTTTATGCCATGATACATTCCCACACTCCGTGACGGCGAGCAATTTCAAGCTTTCCTCAGATTCGAGGGCCTGGCCATTCGTCATCAGCTGTGGGACCGATGATCTATTTGTCTTTGTGAATGTTGTATACTGTGTTTTCGATGCATTGAAGTCGACTAGATTGGCCTTTCCCCACTGTAGGACCTTATCTAGATCCCGATTCAGAGAGTCGATCTGACTACATCAGCTGGTGCGACGTTGATGCACTAATCGGTCGATCACTCGGAAAAGAGGAAACATGGGTACTATCATCCACGAAACTGAACACTTTGTTATCCGTTCTCTACAACAAATCATTTATGTGAAGCAAAAACAGGGTTCCAGCCAAAATAGAACCTTGAGGCACTACCGAATTAACTGGATACAGATCCGAACACTTGCCGTCCACAACAACCGGGATTGGTCGATTTTCGAGGGAGCTCATCGTCGAGTCGCAAAGCTGCTGGGAAAGTCTATATGAACGAAGTTTGCTCAGCAATGTCCCGTGCCAGACGCGGTCAAAATCCTTGGAGATACCCAATGCAACCGCCCTTGACTCACCATGCCCCTCAATCGCAGATCTCCATATATCGGTTATAAGGGTGAAACGGTCTCCCGTGGATCGCCTGGCGTGGAGTCCGTGTTGACGATCATTCAGAAGTCCATTGCACTCCAAATACTTAATTAACTCCGCACTGATGACCTTTTCCATTACCTTAGATAAAATAGACAGTAATGCTATCGGACGGTAATTTTGTGGAAGACACTTGTTTCCCCTATTTGGGATTGGCTGAACTCGAGCGTCTTTCCAGCAGACAGGAAAGGTCCTCCGTGCATAAGATAAGCGGAAGAGTCTGCCAAGAACCGGTGATAGTTCTGGAGCACAGTTCTTAAGGACTATTGCTGGTAGTCCGCCCTGGCCGGTCGCCTTCCTACAGTCCAGTCCACACAGAATGCGTTGAATAGTACGCGGGCGGAACTGACATCCAGCATCGAAGACCTTACTGGCGCGATCACAGGTGGCTCCAAAAGACCGGCATCGAGGTTTGAATTCGCGGAAAAGAAATTCGCGAACACATTAGCTTTATCTTTTGAATTTGTGAGTAACGTCCCGCTACCCGTCACTAACGGAGGAAAAGAGGAGGAAGCGAAGTTACTGCTGACAGCTCTTGCCATTGACCAGAAGGGACACGAACCAGTCGGGCACTCAATGAGTTTATTGGTCACTCTGTCGTTGTGAGCCTTCTTCGCGGTATCAATCGCATGGTTGCATGCGTTTCTGACTCTAACAAAATCCGTTCTGTTAACCTGGGTGGGATTGTAGCGTCATTGTTTAAAACTCTATCGCTGTAATTTGCTCGCATTTTTGATCAAACCGAGGTTTATCAGATGAACTTCGTTTGATGGAATGCAGAATATAGATCTCCATCCCGAGAAGAATAATCTCTGTGACCGACTCCGCGCATCAGAGTCTCCGAAGCACACCTCCGGCCATGGAAAGGATGCAAAGAAATCTCGCAAATCGTCCTAGTTCGCAGCCCCATACCTCCATACATGGCGAAGCTGCTTAGGTTGGTTATTCGCTTGAAATGCAAGTGTTTGGGCGACCAATACCAAGGAGTGATCTGATTATCCCAGTGGGGCAGCAATCTCCACGATATAAATGCTCGGCTCGGATGTCAAAAACAGATCCAGGGTGTTCGCATAATCAGCTCGTGTATCCAGCACACGCGTGGGTTCCTCCACGAGTTGACTCAAACTGCGGCTAACAGCGAACATCTCCGCCAGCCTCCCAGCCTCGTCGGTTCTGTTAGAATGTACCAACCAGTCGGAATTGTGCACATTAAAATCGCCTAGGATGACAATTTCAGAAGCTGGGTGGTTGATCTGTATCCAGTGGACGGTACCTGAAGGATATTCGAAAATTATCGCCGGGCGATCGTCATTCGGCGATAAAGACAACAAAGAAATTTAACAGAATTCCTCAGCATGGCCCTTAACCACATGATATCCGTGTTATTGGATTCCAACGCCCCCATCCTCTGACAAGGCAGATCGGACCGCGTGAAGACGCAGACTCCACCCTTAAAACGGCATCTCGAATACAAGTATCCTGAGCAACGAAGATATGTCGAATCAGTTGACGAATCGACCTGGGTCTCAGTTAGGGCAAGGATATCAGATTTCGTTGTTTGAAAATATTGGTGGAAGGCGTTTACATTCGTATTGGTGCAACCGATGCCCCAGATGTAACAAAATGCCGTTATCAGTCGAACGTCGATGCGACGATGACGAACCTCTTAAAGTTCGGTTATTTATCATAATATTTGTATGATGTTCCCCCTAACATAGGATCGAAAGATTATAAAACCGAGTGACTCCCCATATGCATCGCCCATTGTTCTAGTGAAGAAGAAATCTGGAAAGACCCGAATGTGCGTAGACTGTCGTGCATTGAATAAACTTACAGTCCATGATAACTACCCTCTTCCGCACATTGAAGATTGTTTAGGGTACGTTGAGGGAAAGAAAATGTTCACATTGTTGGACGCTAAGAGCGAATTCCACCACGTTAAGATGTCACCTGATTCGACTCACTTGACTTCTTTTGTTACTCCAGGTGGACAATTTGAGTTTCTTAAGATGCCCTTTGGGTTTAAAAAAATGCCCCGAGCATTTTTCAACGATTTATTTCTAGAATTTTTAGGCAGTTCACTGAGAACAACCAAATTATGTTGTATATGGACGGCATAGTCCACAAAGATCTATACGATCTCACACGCACACCACTGCGTGCCAGAGATCGCCTTCCATTGGTCACAGGTCAAAGGAAATTTCATTTCCTTTTCACCACACCATCAAACTCACCCCAAACGAGGGTTGAATCATTGAGTCTTAATGCAACCACTAACCAGAGCGGTCGTCTCCCACCCCTTTAGCGTGTGCATCGGAGTGCACACGCCCCGGAGTCGTGTTTATTCCTTTTACGCCGTCGAGACGCTTTTAGTCAGTGTGTTTTAGTTTAATTAACGACAAAGAAAATGTATTCGGGTCAGTGATAATTAATTATAATAATGCTCAGTTGCCCTTTAGAGTGGCTTGTCATTTAATAAGGAAATAATTTTTAAATTCCCTACGTCTATAGTAGTTCCGAAAGAGAAAGAAATTAAATAAACGCGGTGATCACTAGCCACAAACAACAGTGTTTCATTGTACTTCCCTTTTCTTGGTCATCGTTCTTTGTGCTCGGTGGAACAATTATCGGTGAGTGTAGTTGATAGATTGTGGGGACGGAGTGGAACCCTGCGCCACTGCCGGCGTCACTACTTCGCCTCCCACAAATACATTCCTACTCTCCAAAAATTTTCCAGCGGTAACCGTCAATCAGGTGCTAGGACTCGCCCCCGAAGAGCTCGACGGAGGGAGAGTAAGTCCTGGGGCCAGAATGTCGGGCGTAGAAGAGAAATGGAAAGCCCTAAAAAATAGTGTCATTAGTACTGCCAACTCCATCATAAGCAGTAGTCGTAAAGATCGGAGCGACCGGTTTGATGATAAGTGCAAACTAGCGACTGAACGTAAAAATGCTGCATACTGGGCAATGCAGCAGTCTCATAGGACGCGGGTATGCGAGGAGAAATACAAAGACCTCTGAAGATCTGAAAAAAGACTTCACAGACAAAAGAAAAGTGCCTGGAAAAAACCTTGTCTGTGAAATAGAGAAAAGTGGGGAGCGAGGTCCGCACCAGGCGCGGAAGTGCTACCAAATAATCCGCAGTATGACGATCACCGATCCTGAAGGCATTCTGGAGCGATGGGAAGTGCACTTCAATGAATTGCTAAATGGTCAGCTCACAGAAGAATTGGAGGCTCCACCAATGCAAGATCAACACAAAATGCTACCGCCACCAAGCAGTGAGGAAATATCAAAAGCCATAAGACAGCTCAAATCAAATAAAGCTCCCGGAGCTGATGGCATACCAGCTGAGCTGATCAAACAAGGAGGAACAGCGTTGCACCACGCAATTCATGAGATCGTTGTGCACGTATGGAACCAAGAAGAGATGCCGGAAGATTAGCGTCGTGGAATAATTTGCACCATATATAAGAAGGGAGATATCACAGCGTGCAGCTGTTATATAGTTAACAACAGTTAATTATCAACCCCTAAATTAAACTTAAAATTCTAGCCAGTCCATATCCTTTCCCAATACCAAAGCATAATATTAAAAATACAATAGCACATTCCCACCAAGCAATAGACAAATTGTTAAATAAAATACATCCCTAAAAATACATGATCCCTATCCCAATAGATTAATATTTGGTTAGCCACAAGGCCCCAAATATTATACACTAAACACAACAACAATTCCCCCAAAAAGTGTCCTTTGTGGATTTACCGGGAGAAAACAACTCCCCGTAATGGCATAGTGATAGTTGCGATTCCTTATAGCCAGTGCAGAGGGGTGGCCATAACGGTAAATTTAAAATAAAGGAAAGCGACAAAAGATATGAATTGGTAGAAACAGAAAATCAAGGGTCAACTCCACGTGGACTGTGCACAACAAACCCTGAACGTCCGAGGTGAGTGCCCACGAAGGGTGTTGACTCTTGAACCTTTGAGAGTCAGTTGGAAATTGTCTGTAGTACGGTTTGGTCGCCAATAAATTTAATTTAAAATAAAGAAAGAGAATATTATATAGAGTTGAAAAAGTAGTCAGTCGGGGTGCAGGGGCGGTTCGGTCTCCGCGAAAAGAATTTGAATAAATGTGAATCTGTATAAAATATTGAATTAAAAGCAAATTAAATAAACTGAATTTGAATAAAAGAGAATCTGACAATAAATAAAAGAATTAAAAAGGAAAAACAGAGTTTTTACATTTGGAAAACCCACGTTGCAATATTCAAGACAAATCAGGGGTAAGTTTTGTGAAACAAACACCAACCTATATCAATTGTTATAAATAAAATCATAACACAGCAACTATAGGGATATAACATTTCTGAGTACCGTCTATAAGATACTCTTCTCTATCCTACAAGATCGGATAGCCCCATACGCTAAAGTCATTATTGGTCAATATCAGTGGGGCTTCATCACAGGCAAATCAGCGATTGATCAGATATTCACCCTTAGGCAGGCGATGGAAAATGTCTAGAATTTAAGATTCTATTATATCATCTATTTATAGACTTTAAGGCCGCATACGACAGCATAGCCAGGGTAGACCTATATAATGCCATGAGAGAGTTCGGTATTCCAAACAAATTGATACGACCTTCTAGGTTGACCATGACCAACGTAAAAATAGCGGGATTGCTGTCCAAACCAATAAACATCTTTAATGGACTCCGACAAGCGGACGGTCTGGCTTGCCTCCTCTTCAACCTGGCGTTGGAGAAAGCAATCAGGGATTCTGGGATTACAAGTAGAGGGACTATTATCACCAAGTCCTGTCAGATACTTGCCTACCCAGATGACATCGACATCACCGGTAGAACCGATTCGGCTGTACAGGACTCCTTCATCGAGATTGAACAGGCGGCAGAAAAACAGCGACTGCAACTTCTGCGAAGAGAAGACCTAACGTTGGTCAAACTATCTGGGTAGCGCAGCACGAATTTGAAGTAGTGCAATCCTCTAACTACCTTGGCTCAATAGAATCAACCGATAACAATATGGAAGAAGAAATACGCGAAGGGCTGATCAAAGCCTACTAGGGTCTGTCAAGGCTCTTTAAATCCCGAAATTTATCCAGAATATCCAAGCTACTACTGTACAAGACCATGGTCCTACCACTATTCATGTATGGATCCGAGACCTGGGTGATCAATAAAAGGCACTGTGAGCTTTTAGCTGCGTTCGAGAGGAAGGTCTTAAGGAGAATTGTTGGCCCCGTATGTGAGGCAGGACGATTCCGGAGACGCTACAACCATGAGTTGTACGCAAGGTAGATTGAAGGAAGGTCTTAAGGAGAATTGTCGGCCCCGTATGTGAGGGAGGACGATTCCGCTACGACCATGAGTTGTACCCGATCTAACTTGAAACTAATGTTGTAAGAAAAATCAAGCTCGGTAGACTCCGGTGGGCGGAACACCTAGCTCGAATGACCGAAGAGAAGCCTGTCCGGAAAGTCCTTTGTGGCAGAATGTATGTAAGGAGACAGCGCGGCAGACCTTGTCTGCGATGGAGGGATGGCGTAGACTAGGACGCCCAGAGCCTGGGAGTGCCAAACTGGATGACATCGGCTCGAAATCGGGACCGGTGGAGAGAGTTGGTAAATAAGGCCAAGACCGGATCCCGGGTTGTAGTGTCGATGATGATGATGATGATGAACCGTCAAGCAGAGAGCGCGCTTCAGTTCACGTTTAAAGTCGACTTCGGACATACGAAGTAACTTCAGATATATGGAAAAACATAGACAATCCTTCTTTAGCGCAACAACACAAATGTTCAAAGGTGGTTTTTCGTCATTGTAATATCCAGTATCCCCGCCTGTCACGTGGAAGACCGGGGTTCGATTCCCCGTCAGGGAGCCTCTGGCGCAAGACTAATAACTTGCCCGGAAAAACAAATTATCATGGAAAATTTAACAAGCCTCAGGACTTGCTAAATAAGGCCAAGACCGGTTCCCGGTTGTAGTGCTGTCGATGATGATGATGATGATGATGATAATGTCGACATGGGCAAAGATCATGACCCTCGCCTTTATAACATTTGGGTTTATGAAACGATTCTCTCTCGACTTATGGATTCTATATTATTGCGGTCTTGGTCGGCTTTTGTGAATACTCTCATGCTTTGATTCGGACTACATCACGCACTCCCATCACAAGGACAGAAACGAACTTATTACAAACGTTTTCCTTCTATTTAACTGTGTGGGTCATTTTTGTACTGTACTGTAAGGGGTCATTTTTAAAAAAGTTACCTGAATAATTTATCGCTCTTGTATGCTTCTCGTCGCGCAGTATTTTCCGGAAGTCTCTTGCATATGACACTTTTCTCCCACTTTTGCTTTTTTCCCTCGTCTACGGTACCGTGGCGATGGCCTCTCAATTTGATGCGGTACAACGTCGCAGTGTAATTGTCCCCACGACCAGATCCGGGAGCTTCCTACACACAACAGATGATTAATTTAAAGTCTAAAGGTTACACTGAATGATTTAATTAAACGGGCGCATGTCTTATTGTACATAGCTCTCATTGGGACTTAGCGCCGTTCGTGACCTTCCTGGTTGATTAATACTCACATCATAGGAATCTATCTGGACTCCCGGCTCGAGTTTTTCGAAAATTTCCTGGAAGGTATCGATTGTTAACTTAGCAGATGAGGGGCTGTCATTAACGCCCATTTTTATTGGGCAGTTGAGCGGTTGAACCGCAAATGTTACTTAGAAGCTGTATTCACTAGTCACACCAGGACTTTGTACTGTGTTAGAATAAGTATCTGTACTAGCTCGCACCTTTTTTCTACTGGGATTTTCACATCCGTGTGTTGACGTATACTATTGATTTTCCCTGTTTCGAGGGGAGTGTGCGTTGAGTATTCGCGTTAAGATGCTTGTTGTGTGAATGTGTCACTTCAGGGCACTGTCATCTACTGTAACGTATTTTTTTGCGATTGTGTGCGCTGTTTTGTATCGAGAGTGAATTTGAACAATTCTAAGACGCACCACCGACTGCGAGGCTCATTACTAGACTGAGGCAAGTGGCTGTTTTCATTGATTTGAAGAGGCAACCCAATGAGTTAATGAATGAATTGTCAATTGGCGTTTAAAGGTCGAGGCTGGACGAGGAGCGAGCGAGGGTGTAGCTTGGGTATATCGTGATATGCATCCCAGAAAATTAAATGATCCCCAGTGGTGTCGATAAGGAACTTCATGTAAAGGCTTTTAGTTAGCAGTTATGTGCAGTCTTCAACGTGTGGCGATATATTGCTGGGTTTTGGGCAGGTTAAGGGAAAACACAAGTCTTATGATGAAGCAGTATTTTACTCTTTAATAACAAAACGCGGGTACTTTAGCGGCGAGGAACAAAATCAACCCATTAGCCAAAGGAGTCCTTTGTAATCTATAAGGTGTTCACTGTCCAGTATGGAAAGCACTCTGCCGACACCATTTTTTTTTGGTTTTAAATACACATGTATTTCGAATACAATTACAGATTTTACCTAAGACAAAATGTTAGATTCTATTTTATACATATCATTCTTACATTAACTTACTGGCTCCTTGGCAAGTACTCTAAATTATACAATATCAATTCATTTATTTTTTTCTTATGCCGTACAATTACTTTTTGTTTTTTAACGTATGATAATAATCTAAGTATTGGCGCAAAGCTAATAACCTTTCCCGTAAAAATAAATTATTATGGAAAATTTAACAAGCCTCGAGACTTGCTAAATAAGGCCAAGACCGGATCCCGGTTATTGTGCCGATGATGATGATGGATAATCTAAGTGTATTTGTGTAGGAGGTGTTCCTCTTTAAATTTGTACTTTTTTGCGATATATAATTTTTTGTTTTAGTTGACTGGCAAT
The DNA here is from genome assembly GCA_963931805.1 of Microdon myrmicae. Taxonomy (NCBI): domain Eukaryota; kingdom Metazoa; phylum Arthropoda; class Insecta; order Diptera; family Syrphidae; genus Microdon; species Microdon myrmicae. The sequence goes on along the minus strand of OZ007500.1, from coordinate 150,717,213 downwards.
AATTAAAAAACGAAACAAAACGTACAAATATAAACAATGAATAAATAAAAATAAAAGATGGGGAAGGAAAGCGTGGCGCCTGAGACGCATACTAAGTTCGGGACGTAAAGTCCTTTCTTCGTCACACATCCACTACCAGTTGGGATGAGTTCGGTCTCTTTTAGATTTATCTCTTCCACTAATCACCATATGGGCCGGACACGTGGCGCGAATGGGGAACGATAGGACCGTGCAGAGAATTCTTGACGGTAGACCAACGGGAAAGAGACCGGTAGGACGGCCGCGACGGAGATGGGAGGACAATGTTAGGTTTGACCTTGAGGAGATCGGATCGAATGGTGAAGCGTGGAAGGAGAGTGCCCAGGACAGGGAACGATGGCGAAGCCGAGTCGGTGAGGTCATGACCTTCCGGGTTCCTACAGGCCAATAAATAATAAATAATAATAACTAATCACCATATTGAAACGTAGACGATCTGGAATATTAGAGATATCACTATCATGGAGAATTCGTTTATCCCTGGCATCACGGAAAGCATGCTAAATAGTAGGGATTCCCTGTTTGTTTTGGATAAGACCTGTACCTGCAATGAAAAAGCGAAACTGAACCAACAAACGGCGCTTCCTTCAACGACGTCCCAACAGTTTCGCCTAAGCGGACTGTATTTTCCCGGCACTGGCCGGCCAACGATGATTTTTCAGAGGGATTGCGCCTCTAGAGCCGGACTCTTCTCTGGATTCGTGGGGGTTTTTGTCTTGCTCAATGCGAATCCCTGATAAACAAAGGTGAAATACGCCGCGACCAACGAAGAAGACAAGCCAAATACACGAATATACTAGCTTATTTGCCAATTTATTAATTCCTATTACTTAATAATTTTTATTATTCTTTCTATTATATATTTATTGTTGTTACAATTCTGTATTTATTATTGTCTTCCTGATAACTCTGCTGCCGGTGTTGAACAAGACCTATTGGGAAGGAGTTCCTTCGACGACTTCTGCTGCTTCAAAAAAAAAAAAGTAGGTTGGCGAGAGGGCCGACTTTAGCGAGATAAGGACAGATGTGTCCTTCATCTTGTCTCTGGCTTCTGGCCATCTTGCGACAACCAGAATCACCCACATCCCTGAGGATGTTGGGCTCGGTCTCGCGATATCTGAAAAGAAAAGAAAAAAGGGGGCCGGCATCCAAGGATAGTGTGGACAGTGTTACTCCAGGTGTTCTCTAACTACTTGTATAGAGGGATGGTGGGAAAGATATCATACAAGACTGGTAGGTCTTGGCTGCGGTAGTAAACGCAGATCACGTCTTTGGCGTCTGATGATCTTGTTACGGGCCGACCTTGAGTTCAAGTCCCCCCAAAATCCACTAATCCCCTTTCGTTAGATTCCCCTCTTTACCTTTAAACGGAGAACAACTCGCCAAGTAGTTAATTTGCATAAACTACTTTATGCAGATTCTACTTGGCAGAGAAAATAATAAAAACCGGCGTTGGCGTCAAATAATAAAATAAAACGTCAACGGCGAAAAAAATAATTAAGAAAGAAGAAATTGTGGTGGTTTGATCCGAAGAGATCGAGAGAGAGAGGGGTAAAGAACGCAAGAGTCGCGTACAAGTGGGTTCTCGCTGTTCTGAATGCTTTCGAGGTACTTGTATGCAAATTGAAGCAAGTACTCGTCGATAGGGGTAATGGAGGCGCCTTCGTATAGGTGAGAGTTGGGGTAATGACGACCGTCAGGCCTTCTAGAGTGATTGGTGCATCTTCTGAGGAGTTTCCTTTCGAAAACTCGAAGTCTTTCCATTTGAGCCGAAGATATGCAGGACCATATGGGAAAGGCGTATGATATTCCAGATCGGATTAGCTGCTTATAGCAAAGAAGCTTAACTTTGGTATCAACTTTGTTGCTCCACTTCAAGATGTTGTGCAGTTGCTTAGACCGACCGAGGCCCCTTTGAAGCATGTGGGTCACATGTTTGATGAAATTCATTTTTGGGGTATAGATGACCCCAAGGTATTTCATCCTGTCCTGTGGTCTAATCGTAGTACCTCCCATTTGTATTCGGATATTCTGTGAATATCGAGAAGTAGGTTGGGAGTGTTTACTACTCAGAATTATAGCTACTGCTTTAGATGGGTTAAGTCGAATTTTCCATCGACTGTAATAGTGATACAGTTCGTCCAGTTGACGGTTCAGTCGGTTTGTTGCAAGTTTTGGGCTTTTAGATGACGTGTACACTAGGACGTCATCCGTATAGGAAATCTGGTTTACTCTACCATCCACAGGGCGAGGAATATCTGAGGTGTAGATATTAAGGGGACATTCCGGTTTGTTCGGTTCAAAAAATCAATTTTTTTTGCTTAATCGATAGTTTTATCCTTCAAAAATAATATGTTAAAATTTGGAAACGAAATCTTAGGCGGTTCCAAAATTATAGGTCATTAAAGGGTCGGGTCTCCCGCGGATACAAATTCGTATCATAGGTGGCAACTACCGTGTATTTAGAAAGCAGCAGACTATCCATTTATGGGCATTAATTTGCTTCGCCAACTACCACTTCTTTGAATATGTCGCAATCTTGTGCGACTGAACAACATGTTCATAAGCGGTAATGGATAGTCGCTCCTGTGTATGTTGTTTTTACATTGGGGCGTACTGCGGGTGACCTGCGATTGCCTGAGTTTTAGTTAGTTTCATATATATTGTTACGTTTCTACTTCGCACACGACCGTTAAACTATGTCCAGTTTAAAACTATCCGTTCTTTTACGGGAGTTCGACCACTGGATCGCAAGAGCGCTTCAATGTTCAAGGACAACCTCTTTTGCTCCGTTAAATTCCTCAACTCCTCGTCTCCTCTAGCTCTCTTTTTGACTGTTCTTACACGTGTTCTCTGGTGGCTCCGTCTACTTCTGACGTTTTTGCCAGTCTCGTGTATTCTCTAGTATTCCTCTAGATGGCTCCAGAATCGGTGTGTTGATGTCATATTAGTTGGCTTAAGGCTCGGTGCGACGCCATGAGGTCACGCTAACGGTTGACAAGTGTGTCGGTTTTTAATTTGTGACAATATGAAACTAACTTGCCCGTTGCACGGTACTGGTGGTTTTTTCTTGTTTGATGACTATGGAAGATGTTCCTACCGTTGACGTCGCAGGGTAGGTATTTTTGATGTTTCTTTGCTTCTTTTTCATGAGGAGGAAAAAGTATTTAGTGTAAACGTGGTCTCAGAGCGTGCAGTGCTTGGTTTCCGACTCCGGAGTGACTCGACAAAATTTACAAACGTAGTCGAAAGATGAATAAAATGTCTAAAAAAATTGTTGTTATATCTTTAATACTTTCTCTTAAAAAAAATCTTGAAAATGACCTATTTTTTGACCCGACAAACCGGAATGTCCCCTTAAATAAGATGGGGCCTAGAATGGAGCGCTGTGGTACGCCTGCAGCAGCGTTGAAAGTTCGGGAAAGTTTTCCATTCACTCGAACTTGGAAGGTTCTATTTAAAACGAACTGGTAGATGATACTACACAGCGTTTTACTGAGGTCAGTATTCAATAATTTAAAAACGAGACCTTCGATCCAGGTTGTGTCAAAAGCCTTTTCAATGTCCAAGCTCACCGCAATGGTGGGTTCCTTATTAAAGAGGCGCACGCAAACGTGGTTTTGAAATATGTTGAGAGCCATGGTGGTGCTGTGCGCTCTTCTAAATCCAAATTGGAAGTCAGGTATTAGGTTCCTGACACTGATAAATTTATTTAGCTTCTCGTATATGAACTGTTCATATATTTTGCTGATGCAGGTGAGGGGCGAAATAGGACGAACGTTTGAGGGGTGATAATTTGGTTTCCCAGCTTTTGCTATTGGGCAGACAACAGCATGCTTCCAAGGTTGGGGAAAGTACCCCACGTTGTAGGTGTTATATTCCAACGCCGTGCTTCCTCGTCTCGGCCGAGGGAAGAGCGTGGAATGTATATTTCGTTTCGAACCGTACGATAGAAACTAATTAAATTGTCAAGAATTTCATTAATTAACCACATTTTATCTTTTCGTTTAAATGAAAACAATTAAATACTATTTTAAGAGCACACGATTTATTAATACTTTGCATATTTTATTTTAATACTTTTCATATTTTAAGCACACACGCTTCCTTCTCAACTGTCTTGTACGAAAGTATAATTCTTATTCCTTTGTTATTTCTGATTTCGTATGAACGAAATCAATCAGTTGCCCCTAGTTACCTAATGGGGGTGATTCATTATTTTTCGTTAACTGAAACTATTGCAAACTATGCAGCTGCTTAGGTATTTTTGGGATAACGGTAATTGTATGAACTGTTGTTATGAAATGGATAGCTTGACATTTGGTATGTGTATGTTATGTTATGATATGCAAATTTGAGATTTAGGGATGATGACTGTATTTCTAATGTATAATTGAATTGCTTAATATGTAAATATAGGAATTATGGAAATTGAATTGATATGCAAATGTGTTTGAAGAAAAAGGATATTAAAGGATTTAGTTATTACATAAATTGTATTAATGTATATTATGGGATTTTAGGGTTAAATGGGCAAGTAAGGATTGAGGTAAGGATTTAGGGAAGACGGTAGGGCTGCGAGAACTACATAGGCATGGTTGAGCAGAATGGAGAGCTCTATAAAGAATAAAGCAGAAAGCCATTGCAACGAGTGGTAGGACATATTGTCGATACCGGGTGACTTCTTGGGGTTTCGAGATTTAACTAGGTTCTGTAGGGTATTTGGTGTAACGAAGCCGTGACTGTTATCACGTGTGTCGTCGAAGTATGCACTGTTAGCTGAGTTAAAAACAACTATTGGCTCGTTAAAGTTGTCTAATTTGTTCTGAATCTCTGAACTAATCATTGCATTAGTTTCCGGGTCGCCATCCTCGAGAGTGAGCTTGTGATTATTTTCAAAGGTCTCTCCGATGATGTTTGCTTTATTGGCATAATTATTGACAACAAGACCGTTGTACATGATTGGTCCAGTGATACGAGAGGTGCCACATAGCTTTTTAACATTTTTATAAATGTTCTGGTCCATCTGAATGCCCTTCAGTTTGTCTTCCAATTGTCGGGTGCGATTGTTTTGGATTCTTTGTTTTATCAGTGTGCCAATATTGTGAATAATGGCTCGCAATAATGGCTCCCTTTAGGTAAAGCGGTGACGATATCTCATTCTGCAGAGCTTTTTACGCTCCCGGATGAGACGAAGAGTGAGGTCGTCAAGGGGAATCTGATAAGTCTTTTCAAGTTTGTACTCCGCGACATGAGTCTCAGAAGTTTCAACTAGAATCTCGTGAAGTCGAGTTGCAGCGTTATTTATCTCAACCGTCGTTCGGTTCCTGTCAGTAGGGAGAGAGAGTTGGTGGAGTTTTTCGTTCAATATAATATTGAAGTTGTCCCAATTTGTGCGCCGATAATCGGGTATGTATCTGACATGAGCCCGGGATGCTCGATAGCCTCGGATGAACATGGTCACAGCGTTGTGGTCAGATACACCCGCTGAAACTTGAGGAGGCGTGATTTGTGGAAATACGTCTTTGGACACAAAAAATATGTCCAGAATTGAGTTACCTCGAGTACCAACCGTAGGTGCGACTATTTCGAAGTTGAGGGCATGCGTGTTTTCGGTGTGCCATTGGTACAGTCTTGTGCCATTTGGGCAAGAGACCTCCTGCCGCTTCACCGCCGCGCTCGCTGTCTCCTCGTTCGCTTTGTTTTTTCTTAATCACTCGTTTCCTCCTGAGTGTTTTATCGCGATCGGCATACAGGTGATCGTTGTGCCGAGTGCTTGTGTGCTGATGCTGATCGCATCGCCAACAAGACCTTTTCTATTCAAGAAGAGGAACGCTTCTAAGGGAATGAACCCGTTGTGGAGAGTACTCTACAGATACGTATCATTGGGATATATTATTTTCACTGCACATTGCCCTTGCACTGTGACCACGAATAATTTTGATTATGAAGTTATCCATCCTGTTTAGTGCTGATTTGTCATACAGAACTTTATTGGGGTAGAACATTTTATGTTGCGACTCTGGTGTTCTATACATTTCAAGGCAGGAACGCAAACACTGCCTCTCGCACACCAGAAACTTCTCCATGTAGAATGAGAATATGTTATACCATACCGGGCAGCTATACACCAACACTGTTCGGATGAATGCCGAGTATATTATTTTGACTTTAGAGTCCAGAAAACTACTACGGAATAGCATTCTTGTCATTGCATATGCATTTTAGCTGCGATAAGTGCAGCTGCTCTATGCTTATCGAAGTAAAGATACTGATCAAGCCAGATACCAAGGTATCTAACTACATCTTTTACTTTTAGGGGAAGATTATTAGTTCCTACAATGGAGACTTTTTTCCAGTTCTGTTTTGTATCCCTCGATGCCCTGGACAACGGCGTTCTGAAAAGGATAGTTTCTTTTTTCTGGAAATTGCTCTTTTATTTCCAATCCTCGCAAAAAGTTTGAATCTATTGAAGTCATCTTGCAGAAGTCTGTTGATGACATCAATCTTTTCTCCAGATCTATACACCACAATGTTGTCTGCGTATGCAATTGCATGGTCGCGAGAAGCCACTGAATCACTAGTGTAAATGTTAAACAAGATGGGAGAATTCACTGCTCCTTGCTGTAAGCCGTTTTTGATGTTAAAGATCTTGTTAGAGACTGTATCTCCACATTTCACCACAAATTGTTTACCCATTATCATCTCATAGATAATGTATAACAAAATTGTGTGTATACCTAGATTTGATAACTTATATACAAGCCCTTCTGACCATACGGTGTCGGATGCCTTTTCAAAGTCAACCAAACAGCCCCCTGTGCATTGTCGCTTTCCTTTGCTCCACTGTATATCGGAAACAAGTTTTGTTGCAGCATGAACCGTGTCGTGTTGCGACCTAAAACCGAACTGGTTGTTCGGAATGACACAATTTTCATCACGCCAGTTTATCAGTTCCTTATTTATAATTTTCTCGAATACCTTACTAATGTTTGGAAGCAAGTGTAGTGTAACAATACGATCACAAGATGACCATGAAAATAGATCAAATAACTGAATTGCCTCAGTCACGGTTTGCAAGTGTCACATGACATGCACTCGGTGCCGCCAATGATTCAAGGTCAACTCTTGTCATTGAGTCACAGAAACAAATTGCTCCAGTTACGGTTTGCAACTGTCACATGACATGCACTCGGTGCTGGCAGTGATTCGTTTTTAAATAGGTCAACTCGTGTCATTGTTCTTATACTATACGCTTACCTGGTGCTAGAGGTAAGAATAGCATAATAAGCAAAATTGTATTTTTTGAATGAATGAGTAAGAATTTGTAATTATCTGAATGAATGAGTATAAATACCCCGACAATTTGTAAATTAAATCAATCATAGCCAAACGGTAGCTTTGATTCAATACTGCGGCGACTTCGCCATAATCTTTTAGCGGACTGCGCTTTATACAGCACAATTAGGGAAGCAAAGTGGTAGACCGTCACAGGACAAAGTATAGATCCTTACATCAATATAACTCTTAATAACTTTACACAAGCTAAACGAGCGAAGATAGGTTCGATTGCTCCTGTATTTGTCCTTTTTGGAGATGGGATTGTTGCAAAATGGGGGGCTGGGAGCGAACATACACGGCAAAATCTCTAATTGCTTTCAACCCGGCGAAGGCCAGGACGATCCCTGTCCCTGTTCAATCCAATTTGACATGTAGTCTCCAGGTGACACCCCGGGTAGCTACTTTGGCGCCCTCCAAGTAGTGAACCAGTGCATGTAGCCACATCCTGAGAAAGGTTGGCACAAGGCTAACAACCTTGCCCAGAAAAACAAATTATTATGGAAAATTTAACAATCCTCGAATATGGACCGGATACACGACGACGACCACGGAAATGAAAATGGCTAAATGATCTGAGAATTTTCTCATGGAACGTCCGCTCACTATACAGAGCTCGAATGTATGTAAAGAATGCTGAATTTTATTTTTTTTTACACAAACGCGCGCACAAAAGGGACTTTTTAGTACCCTTAAATGTCAGAGCACAGTGCAGGCATACCGGGCAATGCAGCAGTCTCATAGAACGCAGGTACGCGAGGAGAAATACAAAGAGCTCAGAAGATCTGAAAAAAGACTCCACAGACAAAACAAAAGTGTCTGGAAAAAGTAGAGAGCGAGGTCAGCACCAGGCGCGGAAGTTCTACCAAATAATCCGCAGTATGACGCGGTACACACCACGCTGCACTTACTGCAAGGATAAAGAGGGTAATCTGATCATCCATCCTGAAGGCATTCTGGAGCGATGGGAAGTCCACTTCAATGAATTGCTAAATGCTCAGCTCACAGAAGAACTGGAGGCTCCACCAATGCAAGATCAAGACCAAATGCTGCCGCCACCAAGCATTGAGGAAACATTAAAATCCATAAGACAGCTCAAATCAAATAAAGCCCCCGTAGCTGATGGCATACCGGCTGAGCTGATCAAACAAGGAGGGACAGCGTCATATCACGCAATTCATGAGATCGTGCTGCACGTATGGAACCAAGAAGAGATGCCGGAAGATTGGCGTCGTGGAATAATTTGCCACATACATAAGAAGGGAGATATCACAGTGTGCAGCAACTATAGGGGTATAACATTGCTGAGTGCCCCGTATAAGATACTCTCCTCTAACCTACAAGACCGGGTAGCCCCATACGCTAAAGTCATCATTGGTCAATATCAGTGTGGCTTCATGCCAGGCAAATCAGCGATTGATCAGATATTCACCCTTAGGCAGGCGATGAAAAAATGTCTGGAATTTAAAATTCCATTATATCATCTATTTATAGACTTTAAGGGCGCCTACGACAGCATAGCCAGGGTAGAACTATATTATGCCTTGAGAGAGTTCGGCATTCTAAACAAATTGATACGACTTTGTAGGTTGACCATGACCAACGTAACTAGTCAAGTAAAAATAGCGGGATTGCTGTCCAAACCAATAAACATCTTTAATGGACTCCGAGAAGGGGACGGTCTGGCCTGCCTCCTCTTCAACCTGGCGTTGGAGAAAGCAATCCGTGACTCTGGCGTTACAACAAGAGGGACTATTATCACCAAGTCCAGCCAGATACTTGCCTACGTAGATTACATCGACATCGGTAGATCCGATTCGGCTGTACAGAACTCCTTCACCCAGATCGAGCAGGCGGCACTAAAACTGGGACTGCACATTAATGAGGGGAAAACTAAGTATAGGGTGGCAACTTCCGCGAGACCTAACGTTGGTCAAACTATCAGGGTAGCGGATCACGAATTTGAAGTAGTGCAATCCTTTAACTACCTTGGGTCAATAATATCAGCCGATAACAATATGGAAGAAGAAATACGCGAACGGCTGATCAAATCCAACAAAGCCTACTATGGTCTATCAAGGTTCTTTAAATCCCGAAATGTATCCAGAACATCCAAGCTACTATTGTACAAGACCATAGTCTTACCAGTACTCATGTATGGACAGGAGACCTGGGTGCTCAATAAAGGACACTCTGAGCTCTTAGCCGCGTTCCAGAGGAAGGACTTAAGGAGAATTGGTGGCCCCGTATGTGAGGGAGGACGATTCCGGAGATGCTACAACCATGAGTTGTACGCGATCTACCATGAAGCTAATGTTGTAAGAAAAATCAAACTCGGTAGACGCCGGTGGGCGGGACACCTAGCTCGAATGAGCGAAGTCTGTCCCGAGAATCCTTTGTGGCAGGATGTATGGAAGGAGACAGCGCAGCAGACCTTGTCTGTGATGGCGGGATGGCTGTAAGCAATTCTTTTCCCTTTTATTATTATTTATTGGCCTATAGGAACCCGCAAGTTCATGACCTTGTGGCGGTCCCGCCAAACCCCACGGTACGCTTTCCTTAAAAACCCCCATAACATCCATCTTCCCATATAATTTCACCAATGCAATCGCATTCGGCACACAAAAACGCTGCACGCATTATATAGATTGTGGCGTATCTACCAACGCCACTGCTATCTTTTCAATCTACCTCAAAATCTTCCCTCCTAAAGCTCCATTAATTTCATAATTTTACCATGCAAGCGCAATAACTTCCCCAAGCATTCTCCCACCGATTTCATTACCTTTCGGTTATGCAAATAGCATCCAACATCAAGCATCTGCCCATCAAGGACATTCACGCAATTAACGCGTTATATAAATTTCCCTAGAAGAAATTCGGTACGCCAGTACCGCATACATCAATGCATCTCAGCATTGTTCTAAAAGGAAAACATTTCGGTTGCCATACTAGTTAACCGAAGTGGATTATAAAAACAATCAGCAGAACCCCTGTCTGCCTGCATTTACTGTCCCACACGTGCGCAACAGATTTTTATGTTGCACCAGTACTCACGGCGGCTTTTATGCAATCTTCAAAGCACCGGCGCAATTCGCGCCTAGCTGCCAAGAGCCGAATTCAATGCCAGTGTAAATACTCACACTGGAATTCGACCCATGACTCCCTAGGATTGCAATACACAATTAACATGGTTGTAAACACAACCATCATTGTGTAATTATCCCAAATGTATCCTAATCCCTAACGTAGTATTTGGACAACTGCAAATATTTATCCCGAAGATGCTTTTTCAGGAATTTTCATTCCCACGGTTCGACCACCCATGAGCTCGCATCACGAGCCAACAAGGTGATCCGCGCGCAAAGTAGTTGAGTCGATAAAAGTGTTGTAAAGGAGTCGAGTCTCCTGGAGTCCATTATTACCGTGAACAACAAACTAGGCTGCGGCATTCTTTGCACAAGTCTCCTAACTCCAAAATTATATTTCATTAGTGATAAGAAAGTCTACAACTGTGTTCATGATCGAAACAATTTATTTTCTGTAATAGTGCAGTTCCTAATTTACATAAAACAAATTAAGGACCGGTAATAAAGTTAATCTCAGAGAGAGCTTGTGTGTTTTACTTCTTGTGGACGGTCCGTCGCGGAGTTTTGTTTCCTTGGAGGACAGTGTTCGGCGGAACTATCGTTAGGAAATCTTGGTGAACCTTGCCAAGGCCGGCATATAACCAAGAGAAATACCAGTGAAATACCCACAATTGGTGACCATTCGACGCGAGTAAACACAATTTTCTGATTCGGAGTCAGATCAAAACCGTGTCCTAAAAAAATTAAAGGAACAGTGACTATTCGGTGTCGCGACTGTGACAGTGACAATCTTCCCGAACCGAGTGCTTCCGGAAACGCAGTGGCAGTAAGCAATTGTGGCGGCAATTGCCGAAGATCCATTTAACATTCACCAGAAACAGGAACAACAGGAGCAACTACCCAACACTACACCAGCACCAGGAGCATCCGATCAATAACACCAGGGATTTAAGCAGGTATCCTTTCTTTCTTTTTTCAAATTATTCCCTTGGTAAAACAACAGTATCTTAACGTACATTTCCTTTTTGTCAAAGTTTTATTATGTGTTTAACTGATTGTTTTGGAAATATTAAATAAAGTTTATAATAATTCTAAATTAAAGTGAGACAAAAAAAGAAGAAAAAAATCAATAACATTGTAGCTGTAAAACGTTTGTTTCCTTTTTTACTTTCGTGGCTGATTGGCAAAGATACTTATATGTGTAATTAGATTAAACGATGCCTGGCAAGGATTTCAAATTTTAATACAGATATCTTGGGTAGGAAAATGTATTATTAGCCTGGAGTTGACGAAATGTTGTCTGCAGTTATTTAAATAAATAAGCAACAAAACATCAGCCTATACAAATAAAATTAAGACAATTTGTGCCTTTTTTATTATTAACAACACGAATAAAATAACTCAAAACGAAATAATAGAGTATCTGAAATAAATGCTAAGTGAAAAACAAAACAACAAAGTAAACACGAAATTATTTACCAACATCTTCATTAATTGTACTTCCGATTTAATATTTTCCTTTTTTCGACCAGTTGCTAATTGAGAACAATTCATAAAAATCATTCTTCCATTTGATCGCCTTATTATGATTATTTTTACTTGAACGCAACTGCCTACTTTGACTCCATTAGCATTACTTAGAAGCATTTAATAATATTCCATGTCAGTTTTTGTTTTTTGTTATAACTTTATATTTTAAACATAATTTTTTTGTCATCATTTTATTGTATCCTTAAAATTTTTGCAAACAAGTATATGTATCTAATTTCTTCACATGATATTGACAACAAAATTAAATTTGTTTAAATAAAAGCCTGTGTTACAAATTAGAAAAGAAGAAATATATTTATATCCTTAAACAGCACGAGATAAAGGCAAAATAAAATAAATTTTGTAAGCCCCTTCAGGGTATTAAGTAGCGCACAACCTTTCTCAGCACGCACACGACTCAGCTCAACTTCTCGCAACTTCTTTTCGACACTTTTCAACCCCTTCGACTTATTTTTAGCCTCATCCGCCTCTTTTCAACACCACTCGACTGCAACCGACTCCACCAACTCTTTCAAGCTCGACTCCATTCAGCCGTCCGGACCACTTCACTCCGTGGTTTCTTTTCAGTCAGGCCGGATTGGACTAGCGCGAATACTCCGCCGTCCCAGTTTAGCTTCCAATTGGCCCCGAAAACTGTACTGCACCACCCCGGACGTTAGTCTAAATTGTTCCTAGTGTCACAGCCTTTGTTTCAGTTTAGGCAAGGTAGTAAATCCTTTACTTACCCAACTCCATCGACTCCCGTGACATCATTGTTCACGCACGCGCACCCTACCTTCAGTTTCCTGACGTCGTTGTCTACGACGATTTACTCTGCCCGCTCCCCACCAAGCAATTAAATTCCTTCGCTTCTCTTCCTCTTATTCCGTTGCTAAACACCCACTCTTTCCAAATAGAAAAAATGGCCCACTCTACTAGGTCTAAGGCAGCTCAGCAAGAGCAGACCCAGCCGTGCTCGGATGATCAAGCGTTCGTAGACGCTTCCAGCATCGAGCACACCTCGCATTCCCATAGCATACACTTGCCTCCTTTCGACGAGAAGGACCCAGAGCTATGGTTCGCCGTAGCCGAACGCTTCTTCAGGGTTGCCGACATGCACGATGAGGACGTCCGCGCAGTAGAATTGTTGCGAGTGCTAAACCACACGCAACGGACGCATGTTGCTCACATAATTGGGTCAACAGAACCAAATCCCTACAGCAACATGCAAGAGACGCTCCTAAATGCCCTGGACGAGCCCAGGAGCAGCAGACAGCAGCGTTTGGCAAGCGAAACAAATGTTACTGGAATGAGACCGTCCAATTTTCTGACACATTTACGCTCAATAGCTGGAACCAAGATTTCGGACGACATAATTAGGCCTCATTTCCTGAGGTGCCTCCCGCAATATGCTCGCGCGACATTAATAGTACAACCCAACCAGAGTTTGGGTCATTTGGCGAAACTAGCCGACATAATTATGGAAAGCTCAGACCCACCGTCTGAACCCCCAGCATACCAGGTCACGGCGATTAACCGACACGCCGTTTCACCTACACGGCATCAATCCTTATCACTAACAGCACCCCGGACTTCTCTAGTAACGCCTTTTACACAAGCCACACCAAGAGAGGTAACACAAGCTACGATTTCCTCCCGTGAGGAATTTCAACCGCGCACCCAGCAAACAAAGCTCTCGAGATTCGAGCGAGACCTGAACCATCTGCGGGCCCAAATGCGAAATGTCGAGCGCGCAATCCAAAACCGTTCTAATAACCAACGGCCACAAACGAGGAACCCCCAATGGCAGTTTAACACGCCCAGAGGAGCACCAATCACAAACGAAAACGCACCAGACAACAGGCAAAACACGCCTAGTGGCGCTCTGACACAGGCCCGGTGCATATACCACAGACGTTTCGGTGCAAACGCCAGAAATTGTAGGCAACCTTGCAGCTGGACGCGGCCAGCCCCCGCGCAGAACCTCGTTCGAGTGCGAACGGCCGGCACCCCTATTATAAGTCGCTTAACAATCAGGGACTCTAGATCGAATATTAATTTCACCGTCGACACTGGCGCCGACATTTCCGTCATCCCTAGATCTTTCGCCCCGCGCAACCGAGTGCCGGGCCACCTACAGTTGTTCGCTGCGAACAACTCCCCCATAGCCACTTACGGGCGGAAAAATTTTAAACTGGATCTGGGTCTCCCACGCCCTATCTCCTGGCACTTCGTGATAGCCGATGTCAGCGAGCCCCTAATAGGATCTGACCTATTAGGAAGACACAACCTGTTGGTAGACACTGCCAACAAGAGATTAGTTAGTCACAACGTCTCAACCCGTCTCTCCCCGCAAGCAGATATAGGGGCGAACGACCCACCCGATGATTCTACAGACCCAATCCCCGCGCTGTTGGAAGAATTTCGCAATTCAACAATTCCCCTCTCCAACCAGCAACAACACAGATCCGGCGTGTTTCACCACATAGAAACACGCGGCCCACCGGTGAGCCAGCGCCCACGTCGCCTGGCCCCCGAAAAATTACGAGCAGCCCGCGCCGAATTCGAATATATGCTCGAGCTAGGCATCTGTCAACCCTCGGTCAGCCCATGGGCAAGTCCACTTCACCTCGTCAAAAAACGCAACGGTGAATGGCGACCATGCGGTGATTATAGACAGCTGAACGCAGTAACAGTTCCCGACAGGTACCCAATAGCCCATCTTTACGACTATTCGTACAAGTTGCGCGGTTGTACAGTTTTCTCAACTCTTGACCTCACCAGGGCATACCACCAGATTCCGGTGGCACCTGAAGACGTACCCAAAACCGCCGTCATTACCCCCTTCGGACTCTTCGAATTCAAGGTGATGACGTTTGGCCTCAGGAATGCAGCTCAGACATTCCAGAGGTATATCGATTCGGCACTACGCGGCCTGGATTGCTGTTACGCGTATATTGACGATATACTAATAGCATCGCGGAACCTTGCGGAGCATCACCAACACCTCAGACAGGTCCTTGAACGCCTCAGACAATTTGGCCTCGTAATAAACCCAGAAAAATGCCAATTCGCCAAAGAGCAAGTTACCTACCTGGGTTACCATATCAACAGCCAAGGTATCCGCCCGCTTCCAGACAGAGTGGAAGCACTAACCCAATTTCCCCGTCCCTCCAACGTTCGCGAGCTGCGCCGTTTCCTGGGTATGCTAAACTTTTACCGACCCACACTACGAAACGCCGCACACATTCAGGCCCCTTTAAATGAGTACTTAAAGGGGGCAAAGAAGAACGACAAGCGCCCAATCGCCTGGACGGAAGCTGCAGACAACGCATTCCGTCAATCCAAGGCACAGCTGGCAAATGCTACCCTACTCCGTTACCCCGCAGAGGGCGCACCATTGGCCATCCAATGCGACGCGTCAGACACGGCCATGGGAGCAGTATTGGAGCAAGAATGCAACGGAAACTGGGAACCGCTCGGTTTCTTCTCAAGGAAACTTAATACGGCCGAGCGGAAATATAGCACGTACGACCGGGAGTTACTCGCTATGTACAGCGCCGTAAAGTATTTCCGACACATGGTAGAAGGTCGCCCCCTAGTAATCAGAACGGATCACAAGCCACTGATCTACGCATTCCGGAAGAGGTCCGGGAATGCATCCCCACGCCAGGAACGGCAGCTCGACCTGATAGGTCAATACACCACTGAGATCAAACACATCTCAGGGGAACAGAATGTTATCGCGGACGCCTTATCCCGCATCGATACCATTCAGCTACGCGCCGCCATCGCCGACGCCGACCTAGCTCAAGCACAGCAGAATGACAACCAGCTCGAGTCTCTTCTCAAAGCAGAGACAGCACTTCAGCTGCGCAAGTTCCCACTCGAGCAATCCGCAGACGAGATATGGTGTGATATCTCCACGGGAACAGTCAGGCCCTATATTCCCGGAGAGCTGCGAAGGAGCGTATTCGAGACCTTTCACGGTCCTGCTCACCCCAGCGGACGTGCAACCGCTGCAGCCATTCGACGTAAGTTCGTATGGCCTCGTATGAATAAAGACCTCACGAGTTGGGCTCGTGCCTGCCTTAAATGCCAGCGCTGCAAAATTAGCCGACACAACGTGTTGGAGCCAGCGCAATTCAAACTCCCCGAGGCTCGATTTACACACGTCCACATAGATATTGTGGGCCCCTTAACACCCTCGAGAGGATTCTCCTACATCCTCACCATGATTGACCGTTTTACTCGGTGGCCAGAAGCAACGCCACTACGGGTAGTCACCGCCGAGAGTGTCGCCAGAGCGTTTTACTCGACTTGGGTTACACGTTTTGGCGTACCAGCAACGTTAACATCAGACCGAGGTCCACAGTTCGAGGCCACGATCTTCAAGCAGCTTACTGACTTATTGGGCTGTCAAAGAAGTCGTACGACCGCATACCACCCTTCATCCAACGGGATGATAGAGCGTTGGCACAGGTCGCTAAAAGCCTCCCTAATGTGTCATAACGACACGCAATGGTTCGACGCCCTCCCCACTGTCCTTCTAGGATTGCGGACAAGTATCAAGGAGGATCTGGGCGCATCCGCTGCAGAACTGACCTACGGCACCAACCTAGTGTTGCCAGGCGAACTATTTGTGGACAATGAAGCTCCACACGACCAACTACAAAGCGTAGGCTACCTCCGCGACCTGATGCGGAAGATCAGGGCAAAACCCGTAGCCCGACATGGCACCAAAAGAGTGTTTATCCACCCTGAGTTGCATAGCTGCACACACGTCTTCGTCAGGGTGGACAAAGTTAAGAAACCACTCGATCCCCCCTACGAAGGGCCATATAAGATTCTAAAACGATTCAGCGATCGAGTGTACGAAGTGGAGATCCAAGGCAGATCAACCACTGTCAGCGTAGAAAGACTGAAACCGTGTTTCTCGGAGGCCAACCTCCCAAAGGCCACCACAAACCCCGATGCTACAGAGGAGCTACCCTCAACTTCTACGGCAGGAATACCAAACAGAAATAGCGGCCCCCTCACGCGAAGCCGCACCCGAGCGCCACCACAAGGCGCATGTACGGCCAACCTCACTTAACTACAGCCTTCTAAGTACTACTTCGCCCTACCAACAATATCGTGACTATGTCACTGGGGGGGGAGTACTGTGGCGTATCTACCAACGCCACTGCTATCTTTTCAATCTACCTCAAAATCTTCCCTCCTAAAGCTCCATTAATTTCATAATTTTACCATGCAAGCGCAATAACTTCCCCAAGCATTCTCCCACCGATTTCATTACCTTTCGGTTATGCAAATAGCATCCAACATCAAGCATCTGCCCATCAAGGACATTCACGCAATTAACGCGTTATATAAATTTCCCTAGAAGAAATTCGGTACGCCAGTACCGCATACATCAATGCATCTCAGCATTGTTCTAAAAGGAAAACATTTCGGTTGCCATACTAGTTAACCGAAGTGGATTATAAAAACAATCAGCAGAACCCCTGTCTGCCTGCATTTACTGTCCCACACGTGCGCAACAGATTTTTATGTTGCACCAGTACTCACGGCGGCTTTTATGCAATCTTCAAAGCACCGGCGCAATTCGCGCCTAGCTGCCAAGAGCCGAATTCAATGCCAGTGTAAATACTCACACTGGAATTCGACCCATGACTCCCTAGGATTGCAATACACAATTAACATGGTTGTAAACACAACCATCATTGTGTAATTATCCCAAATGTATCCTAATCCCTAACGTAGTATTTGGACAACTGCAAATATTTATCCCGAAGATGCTTTTTCAGGAATTTTCATTCCCACGGTTCGACCACCCATGAGCTCGCATCACGAGCCAACAAGGTGATCCGCGCGCAAAGTAGTTGAGTCGATAAAAGTGTTGTAAAGGAGTCGAGTCTCCTGGAGTCCATTATTACCGTGAACAACAAACTAGGCTGCGGCATTCTTTGCACAAGTCTCCTAACTCCAAAATTATATTTCATTAGTGATAAGAAAGTCTACAACTGTGTTCATGATCGAAACAATTTATTTTCTGTAATAGTGCAGTTCCTAATTTACATAAAACAAATTAAGGACCGGTAATAAAGTTAATCTCAGAGAGAGCTTGTGTGTTTTACTTCTTGTGGACGGTCCGTCGCGGAGTTTTGTTTCCTTGGAGGACAGTGTTCGGCGGAACTATCGTTAGGAAATCTTGGTGAACCTTGCCAAGGCCGGCATATAACCAAGAGAAATACCAGTGAAATACCCACAAGATCACCATCTGTAATCTTAAAATCCCTATAAAGAAAACTTACCTTTTCATTGCATCCCTTTGCATACAATTTTCTGTAAGAATTCTTCTTGACCTTTTTAGGAATTCCATAACTCCCATTGTTTCCCGCCAATGCATTTGCATTTGCCCCAGATTGCATTTGCCATTGATTTTCCTTTCCCAAGGACATGTAATGCTTTCAAGCATTATCTGAAATTCCTAAAATTGATCCTTAATGTGCATATGCACCATAAATAGCAAGCAAGGGATGCGTATCGGCAATTAACCCAAGATACGATATACAATTTCCATGGTATAAAGTATCGTATCCCATTAACACCTTTTTTCCAACGTCCGTCATAGCGACGTTGCATAAACATGACCCTAATTAAAGAGCGAACCATTTGGTCGCCTTTTCTTTTGCTCTCGCCGACTGCCTTTCTCGTCGTTCCACTGCTTTCGAACACGTGCAACGACATTGAATCTGTTCGATCGCGCACATATACCACTGCACCAAAAAGATCGCATTTTCTTAGTGGCCACACCCTTAAGAGAACATTTTCTCTTTCCCCTCCATATCTCACCCTTAATTGAAGATAGAATTCAAGTCAGAGTTCTATCCTCACGGAGTCTTATCCCAACCACTCACCAGGGCGGTCGAGCCTTCATTAGCCCATGCAGGGTGTGCTCGGAGTGCACACCCTGGAGTTGCAATCTTCCTTTCCCCCGTAGCGTGCGAGTGCCAAAAAGTTCCGTGAACAATTTAATAGTAATAATAAGTTATAAGTGAAGTAATAAAAATGCGGCGATCACCAATTAAATCTGTGCGTTTTAATGTGTTTTCTTTCCTCCCGGACTTGCAGCGTTTTGATTTTCTTTTGTTGCCTCTTCCGTGTAACCTTTTAGTGACTATTCGGTTGGCGGAACATTGCCTTATAGTGATGATGGAGGAGGAAGTAGAACTCGCACCCATGCCGGTGCCACGACTTCCTCTCCACAACCCCACCGACTCGGCTTCGCCACCGTTCCCTGTCCTGGGCACTCTCCTTCCACGCTTGACCATTCGATCCGATCTCCTCAAGGTCAAACCTAACATTGTCCTCCCATCTCCGTCGCGGCCGTCCTACCGGTCTCTTTCCCGTTGGTCTATCGTCAAGAATTCTATGCACGGTCCTATCGTTCACCATTCGCGCCACGTGTCCGGCCCATCTTAATCTTCGCGACTTGATTACTCTCACTATTGTAGGTTTGCGATATAGCTCTTCCAATTCGTGGTTATGTAGTCTCCTCCATTGTCCTGCCTCCTCGTCATATTTACCTCCAAAGATGCCCCTCAAAACTTTATTGTCGAATACACGGAATTTGTTTTCTTCCCGTTTTGTGAGAGCCCATGTTTCGCATCCATATAGAACAATCGGCATGATTATGGTTCTATAGACACGGAGCTTTATGTTACGTGATAGCAGTCTGGATTTCAGCAGTTTACTGACTGCGTGCCAACTAGCGTTGCCGGAATGCAGTCTCTTGTTAATTTCCTTCGACATTTCGTTACTGGCCGTCAGTATCGTTCCCAAATATTTAAATTCTTTAACTTTTTCAAATATCTTACCTCTGACGTTTATATGTGTTCTCTTAGGTCCACCTGCTCTCGCCGTAATCATGTATTTTGTTTTGTCTTCATTTATTTCTAGGCCCACCTCTTCTGCCGCTTGCATGATGATTTCACAGTTTTTACTAACAGTCTCTAGATTATCGCCCAGAACGGCGATGTCATCCGCATATGCGAGCACTTGTGTGACCCCGTTCAGGGATGATCCGGCCATGTTGTTGTCTTGTACCTTTCTGATGACATACTCGAGCACAAGGTTAAAAAGACACGGTGATAGACCATCTCCCTGCTTTAGTCCGTCCCGGATTTCAAATGGTTCTGAGAGGTGGTTTTCTAATCTGACTCGCCCTTTGTTTTCGTTCATGCAAATTTGAATGAGGGCGGCATATTTTTTTGGGACTCCCAGCTCAACTAGAAAATGGTAGAGTCTCTGCCTTGCGACTGAGTCGTAGGCTTTTTTGAAGTCAACGAACAGTTGGTGAACTGCTTCTCCGTATTCCCACTTCTTTTCCAGCAGTTGTCTTATTGTGAACATTTGGTTGCTTGTTGACCGGTTCCTACGAAATCCGCATTGGTAGTCTCCCAATATGTCTTCTGCGTACGGTGTGATTCTCGCCAGTATGACATATGTTAGTATTTTGTATGTGGTTGGAAGCAATGATGTAGTTTTCGCAGTCAGATCTGTCGCCTTTTTTGAAAATGGGGATGACTATTGAGGTTTTCCATTCTTCCGGTGGACCGTCTCTCCGTATTCCCACTTCTTTTCCAGCAGTTGTCTTATTGTGAACATTTGGTCGCTTGTTGACCGGTTCCTACGGAATCCACATTGGTAGTCTCCCAGTATCTCTTCTGCGTACGGTGTGGTTCTCGCCAGAAGACATTTGTTAATATTTTGTATGCGGTTGGGAGCAATGATATTCCTCTGTAGTTTTCGCAGTCAGATCTGTCGCCTTTTTTGAAAATGGGGATGACTATTGAGGTTTTCCATTCTTCCGGAGTGACTTCCTTATCCCATATTGTTTGGATGAGCTGGTGGATCTTTCAAGCGGTTGCCTCTCCTCCATGCTTCACAAGCTCTGCCGGTATGCAGTCGACTCCGGGAGCCTTGTTGTTTTTCAATCGATTTATTGCGTCTACAACTTCGTTGAGAGACGGCTCTGGGATCTGAGGCTCGGCTATATGTACGCTTGGTGTATTTATCTGTGGTTGATGGGTGCGTAAATTGAGCAAGTTTTCAAAGTACTGCTTCCATCTTGTCACGACATTGTTTGTTTCTATGACCAGACAGTCGTTTGGGTCTCGAATTATTTTGGCTCTTCCTCGGTAGCCATTTCTAATTGAATTTATGCCGACATGCATACCCCTGTTGTTCTTTGCCCTAGAATTTTCTAGGATTTTTTCGATCCGAGTCTTCTCCCATTCGCGTTTTTTGCGTTTGAAGAGCCTCATTGTCTCTCTCCGAATTGTCGCGTATCTTTCTGCGTTGACTTCATCATATCTTTCTAAGTGGATCATTCTGAGGCGTTTACGTTCTTCGATCTTCGCCCTGCACCCATCGTCAAACCAAGGTTTAGACTTAATTGTTTTCTTAAATCCTAATATCTTTTGGGCTGTTAGTTTGATTGTGTCTCTGATCGATGTCCATTTAGTGTTCACACTATTAGCTTCCTCTTCCTCACTGCTCACATTCTCTAGAATGCTAAATCTATTCGTTAGTTCGTCTTGATATTCAGCCCTTTTGCGTAGGTCTTTCAGTTTATCAGTGTCGAACTTTTTGCTTGTCTCCCGTGACTGCCCATGTGAGATTGCTGCGAGGCGACTCCTGTTTTTCCAATCACTAGAAGATGATCGGAGTCGCAATCTGCCACTCTATATGATCTTACGTCAAGGATATTCGAGTGGTGTCTTTTGTCTATGAGGAAGTGGTCTATTTGGTTACGCGTTACGCCGTCGGGTGATATCCATGTGGCTTTATGAATTTCCTTGTGCTTGAACATCGTGCTTTTTACTAACAGATTTTTTGACGCTGCGAACGTGATAATTCGAATTCCATTATCATTTTAAACGTCGTGTAGACTTTCTTTTCCCTTGCCTGGAGTAATCAACCTTGACCCGCAAGCAGTGTGCTTGACATTGAAATCTCCACCAATTATAAACCTTGGTCCGAGCTTCTTGAAGATATCCGTGAATTGTTGTTTTGAGACTGTGTGTCTAGGTTGGCATCTACATTTAAATCAGCTCCATTAAGGTTGATAGTAACAATGGAGGCTTGAATAAAAGTTGCTTTTATTTCTTCTTGTTGGAAGTGATGTATATTTTGTTTTATTATCAGAGCTGTACCTCCACGGGCACGGTCGCTGGAGTGCGTAGTCCAAGAGGCTTTGAAACCCCTGATTTTTATGAAGCTCATATGCGAAAAGTGAGCTTCTGATATCAACG
Source organism: Microdon myrmicae (assembly GCA_963931805.1). Lineage (NCBI taxonomy): Eukaryota > Metazoa > Arthropoda > Insecta > Diptera > Syrphidae > Microdon > Microdon myrmicae. The sequence goes on along the minus strand of OZ007500.1, from coordinate 150,694,895 downwards.
TAATATCTGTGTTGTGCTCTGTTACGTGCGTCCGCCACCCCATCAATTAATCATTTTGTATTTAATTATTAACATAATTTGTTTTAAGGCAGTATGATGGTAAGGTGGTGGAGGAATTGCACGATCCAGAAGTGAGTTTTTGAACACGCCCCGATTGGGGTGTGGATCGTGCAGTTCTTCGAGTTCGAATTCGGTTTTCGAAGTGGACGTGAATGGGGAGCGAGAGAGAGACAAGGGGTCAATGTTTTTGATGTACGGTTTTTGTTGGTTGACGTTCCGTTGCGAGCAGAAAGAAAAGATCGGACTTGGCGGAACAATCGAAGAAGATTCCTGTAAAATGTTTTGTGGATGAAAGGGCAGAAAAAAAGCCGAAAAAACCGAACTTTGTTAACCGTTTTGTTACCGTAGATAATTTTTCTTCGGTTGTAATTGAAGGTGTACCTAATAAAGTGTGGACTTGTTTTACGAATTGTTTTTTTTTTTGTTGGATCTGATTTTGAACTTAACAGCAGCTCATTCAACTAGAAGCAGTATTTAAATTGAGAGAATTCAGGGAAAACATTGCTGGATTTGAGGAAGAAGACCTTTAACGTTGTGTTACCTAATGGACGATCTCAGTGGATATGCAACTCAGTGTCTATGAGATTGTGTTGCAAATGGTGCTGCAGATTCAACAAAGGAGAAACTGGAACACATTTCGAACGGGTTTTTGTGCTTGAGAAGAGGGCTCTTCTGACCCAATTACCACGGACCAACACCTTGGAAGCCCAGCACCTGAAGTCGTCTATGGGGTGCCAAGTGAAGACGACGACTGAGAAGGCTACCTACCTACAATACTGACGCCTCCATTACCGTGAGTACCTATTGTTTAAGCCTATCTGTTGCCCTTAACCAGTGGCGCTCGAGAATGCGACAGTCCGGACAGTATACACGATACTACTCCCCTGCAATTTCACCACAGACCCAATTCAAGTTAGTCAGATCTGCAGCATTTGGCGCAGATCTACAACTCTTAGGAAAGAACCATTAGCCCAAATTTGCGAATACTGGCTCCCTACAAAGTAAAGATATTGGAGGAAAAACACTTACAACATTGAACTTGACAACATACGACACATACAGCACGACTCTATACATCAAACAAATATTAAAGCTGTATTTATATATGACAAACTGGCGCTGCGGACAGGATTTGAGGAAGCCTGAGTCAAACTCGTAAGTGCTTGAAAAGCCCAAATCCAGGAGAAACCTGTGCATCTCAAGTCGCAGGACACGTCACAAACTGACTGGACAGACCTTCCGGACGGACCGCGGCAGGTTTTCTGCTTTGGCTTAGCGGCTCGGTGAGGCGATCGGAGTTGTGTGTCTGCACAGAATAGTCGATACAGGTGCATATAGAAAAATATTGAGCTGTGGATGAAGAGTGCGTCTCCAAAGGTTATGGTTTTGTTCATTTTCGAAACGGAAGAGACAGCCAACGTATCAATTGGAGCGAAATTGCGGAGTTGCAGGCAGAGCTGAAACCTATATGTATATATATGTAATTAAATTTTTTCTCTCTTTTCTTTATTCTTGAAAATTGATTGGTGCTATTATTTATTTATTTATTTATATATGTGATAACCATTTATTTGTAGCACTGGCTTAATCTGGGATATTTTTTTTTGAAATTGTGATTCTGCCTTTTCTTCCTTCTTTTGAATACGCGTGTGATTTTGTTATGTATATTTTTGGTGTTGTTACCTCATCGTCGAGTTGAAGGATTTTTGTCTTCATTTCCGGGTTCTTTTCCTTTTCTCTCTCTCTCTCCCCTTTCTTGGGCGGGGTCGTTGTTGTTGGTCCCCCTTTGAGAGTGTTTGTTTGTTTGTAGTGGGAATTGTTTTCCTTTTTGTTTTCCACACCCTTTCTGGTGGTTGATACTGTCGGCGACGAGGTTGTTTTTTTTTTTCTCCACGGGGTCTCCGGGATTGACTTTGGTGTCGGTGATAGTGAGATTTAGTAGACGGCCTGCAGATGCAAACAAGGCAACGTCAGAGAGATGTCCGAGAGAGCTACCCTGTCCGGGCACGGCCCGAGGCATTTCCCGAGCCGCCGGTTGACGAGGTGGATCCGGAGGCATTCCACGATTCGCGAGACGAATTTGTGGACGACCGATCGCCAACGCGCCCCCCTCCCACCGTCAGTAGACAACCTGTTGGGAGCATGGAGGACACGCCGATGCCCTCATATTTTAAACTGGGCCCGCAACCATGTCCTGTACGGACTATGTTGGGCACTGATGGGGTTTTCGACCTCGTAGGCGGTACCCATGTTTTCGGGACAGGAAGGCCCGGATACAGCTGAGAGACTCTCTTCGTTTCTCAAGGGCTGTAGAAGGACCTTGGATGGGCTGGCAGTGGAGGAGGAACATACCTTCCTCCGGTGGCTGCCCTCTAGACTGAGCGGCGAGGCCTATAGAATGTTCGAGGAGAGACCACCCACGACCTTCCTCGAAGCGGAACAGCGTCTCAGAGAGGCCTACGAGCCCCAGGTGTCGTATGAGGAGTTGTGTGCTCAACTCTCCAAAATGCGACAACTTCCTTCCGAGGATGCCACAAGTTTCGTTTCCCGAGTGAAGCGGGCCGTGGTACGGTGCGAGGAGGCAGCTGAGCGTTTTTATGGTCGCCAGGGTAGGTCCGTCTTCGCCAGCCAGCTTGAGGGCATGGCCAACCCGGTGTTGGTAAGGGGTCTGAGGGAGGAAGGACTAAAGCACTTCCTCCTCACGTTGGGTAATGTCCCTTTTCGAAGCCTGGTGGACCACCGAACTGGATTTGAACGAGCTCGTAGGGAAATGCTGAGGCAGGGCGACCTGTTTGTGGATGCGCGGCACGGAATCGCCGAGCGAGCGTCGGAGTCATTAGATGTAGGACCGGGAAGTTGCTCGACCCTTTTAGAAAATTCATCCTCCACTTCTAGGAATTACACCGCGGCGCCGGCGCCGGTTTTATCGCATTTAAATCCCCGGGCGGTGTCATTCGTGTTGCCGGCCGAAGAGCCTGATAGTCGTCGGCGGGGGGAGGATGGTTTCGTTCAGGAGCGGTCGTACGGACACCATGATCATCGTACGGATGCTGGGGACTACACTCCGGCCTCCTCTGGCAGGGGAGCGTGGTCAAATACCGTGTCTTCCTCGAGTCGGAGTGAAGGGTCGCAGGGTTTGGCTCAAGGGGCGTATGCGCCTGGAGATCGATCGGGTCGGGACAATCCGGTCCGGGATTCGATTGATCGATCGGCTCGCCCCCTGGAATCCCGGACAACATGCAGCTTCTGCAAAGTGAGGGGTCATGTGTACGACGAGTGCCTGAGGAGAAGGAACACTCCTTTCTGTCGCGAGTGCTGGCGGTATGGCCACGACATAGTGGACTGCCCGGATCGTCCGAGACAGACGCGCCAAGCCCAGGCTCCATACAGGGGTGGTGGACAGCAGAGCGGAACCGCGCGGCATGGGCCGCACCATCAGCGGCCGCAGGCTCAGCGGAGAGCCCTACCAGAGCCGCAGCCCCCGTCTACGGGCGGCGGGCCGGCGACATCAGGCCCGAGAGTATTCAGCGTCTGGTGCTGTTGCGAGTTTTGTGGCCGACAAGGTCATAGCTTGCGCGGGTGCGAATACAGGCAAAGGTGGGAACAACAACAGGGTTCCCAGGGTTCTCCCCACAAGCGGCACGCCGGAACAGCACCTGTTGCGAGCCTAGAGCAGGACACCCGTGTGGAGACTGGGGCAAGCGCGAGAAATAGGCGCAGAGGGCGTCGGAGGCAGCGCCGGCGAAACCGGAAAGCCGGTAATAGTAGCGCGGAGAGTAAGGATTCCCGGGAAGCAGGGGGAGAGGATGGGCGACGATCGTCCGTGTCGAGCGGTGGCGGTAAGCGACCCGACTCCATGGACTCGAAGTCCTCAAAAACCGATGCGAGGCATGACGCCGCATCAGGCAGCGCGGGGAGCCGGGAATGGCAGCCCCGGCGCATTGGGCAGAAAGAATAGCTCCAGTTCCGCTAGTTCGGAGTCCAGTGGGACTCCCGAGCGGAATATTCCTGAACGGGGGAGCGGAACATTGTGCGAGTTTTGCGGTCGACACACTCACAAGGCGGCAGAGTGTCGACATAAGGCAAAATGGGAGAGTTCGGCAAACTCCCCAAGGTCGGGTCGGCAAGATCCTACCCGACCGCACTAGAAACGCAACCCGGCTCCAGCTGTTCTCAGTTTTCGCCGACCCTGAGTTTACTTGAGTGGTACACAACCATTTGTTTGCCAGTTGTCTTCCAAGAAATCAGGAAAACCAACCGCCGAAGACGGATCACTCTTCACCACGACAATGCGAGCTCTCACACATCGGCTGCGACAACTGCATTTTTGAGCACCCAAAACATCGATTTAATGAGTCATCCGCCGTATAGTCCTGACTTGGCACCGAATGACTTCTTTTTATTCCCGTACGTAAAAAACAAACTGAGAGGTCAACGTTTTTCGACACCTGAAGAAGCGGTTGCTGCATTCAGAATGCATGTGTTGGAGATACCTCAATCAGAGTGGCAAAAGTGCTGCGACAATTGGTTCAAACGCATGCAAAAGTGTATAGATCTTCATGGGGAATATTTTGAAAAACAATAAAGTGATTTTCGATGATCAATATTTGTTTTTGTTCTCTAATCCCGAAATATAAAAGGCAACCCTCGTATCATTCTTACATTAACTTACTGGCTCTTCGCAAGCACTCTAAATTATCATCATCATCGTCGGCACTACAACCGGGATCCGGTTTTGGCCTTATTTAGCAAGTCCTGAGGTTGTTAAATTTTCCATAATGATTTGTTTTTTTCCGGGCAAGGTCATTAGTCTTGTGCCAGAGGCTACCCGACGGGGAATTGAACTCTAAATTATACATTATCATTTTTCTTATGCCTTTCGGCATACAATAACTGTTACAACATGGCACAATAATTGATATGTTTTCTTTTTAAAATTTATTCTATTTTTTTCTACATCATGTCATCATAATTTCTTCTTTTTTTTTTTACATATATAGGGGGTTGACAAGCAAAATAAAAAAAAAACGGACAACCATAAACAAAGAATACAAATGAAAATAAAAAAAAATAAAAGATTAAAATTAAATTAAAAACAAAAAAAAAACAAAAAAAAAAATTGGGAATAGGGGGAAGGAAAGCAGTGCGTCTGAGAGGCATACTGTGTTTGGGGGCGTATAGTCCTTTCTTCATCACTGATCCACCACCAGTTGGTATGGGATAGATCTTTTATTGATTTATCTCTTTCACCGATCACCATACTAAAACGCAGGCGATCTGGAAAATTAGAGTTATCGTTATCGTGGAGAATTCGTTTATCCCTGGCACCACGGAAAGCGTGGTAAATAATCGGAACTCCACGTTTGGCTTGGATAAGTCCTTTTTTATCCAAGTAAGGGAACGCTTCTGGGGGAATGAACCCATTCTGGAGAGTACTCTCCATAGACATATCACTGGGATAGAATGCTCCCGAAATGAGATCATTTTCACTGCACATTGCCCTTGTTGTGTGACCACGAATAATCTTGATCATGTAGTTATCTATTCTGTTTAGTCTTGATTTGTCATATAGGACTTTATTGGGATAATATTTCTTATACTGCGACTCTGGGGTTCTATACATTCCGAGGCAGGAACGCAAACACTGCCTCTCGAACACCCGAAACTTCTCCATGTAAAATGGCGATATGTTGTACCATACCGGCAGCCATACACTAATATTGGACGGATGAATGCTGAGTATGGAATTATTTTCGCCTTGGGGTCCTACTACTACGGAAGAGACTCCGTGTCATTGCATATGCGTTTTTAGCTGCTATAAGAGCAGCTGCCGTATGCTTATCAAAGTAAAGATACTGATCAAGCCAGATTCCAAGGTATCTGACTACAGTTTTTACTTGTAAAGGAAGATTATTACTTCCTGCAATAGAAAATGTTTTCCAATTCCGTTTTGTATCCCTTGATGGACTGGACAGTGGCGTTCTGAAAAGGATAGTCTCTGTTTTCTGGAAATTTATTTTTAATTTCCAGTCGTCACAAAAACGTTTGATTTTGTTGAAATCATCTTGCAGAAGTCTGTTGATAACATCAATCTTTTCTCCAGATCTATAAACCACAATGTCGTCGGCATACGCAATTGCATGGTTGAGAGAACCCACTAGATCACTAGTGTAAATGTTAAATAAAATGAGAGAATTCACTGCTCCCTGTTGTAGGCCGTTTTTGATGTGGAAAGTCTTGTTAGAGATTATATCTCTACATTTCACCACAAATTGTTTACCCATTATCATATCGTAGATAATGTATAATATATATTCGGGCATACCTAGATTTGATAACTTACATATCAATCCTTCTAACCATACGGTGTCGAAAGTCTTTTCAAAGTCAACCAAACAGGCGCCTGTGCATTGTCTCTACGCCTTGTTCCACTGTATGTCCGAAACAAGTTTTGTCGCAGCATGAACTGTGTCATGTCGCGAACGGAAACCAAACTGATTGTTTGGAATAATACCATTTTCCTCACACCAGTTAGTCAATGCTTTATTTATAATTTTCTCGAATATCTTGCTGATGTTCGGAAGCAAACTAATCGAGCGAAGATTGGCTGGATTGCTCCTTTCCTTGCCCTTTTTGGGGATGGGATGGATTACTGCACATTTCCATTGGGTTGGATAATATGCATTATTTAGAGCGTTATTGACCAAAATAGTGTAAACCTTCACTACTTCAAGAGGTAAATGCTTTAGAACAATGTTTCGAATACTATCTATTCCAGAAGATTTTTTGTTCTTAATCGATCTAAGAATGTCCGTCAGTTCATCCTTGTGTACAAATATGCTAGTGTTTAGATCTCTAAGCGGGGAATCCGCTCTATTGTTTTCACTAAAGATAGTGAAACTTCGACTTAAGAGACGCCAATTGTTAAGTTCATTGCGTAGCGGAATATGTTTTTGGAGAGCCCTATTTTCCAGGTCAAGGTTAGAATGAGCCGATTCGTTCAATCTATACACTGCTTCGAAACAAGCGCCAATTGAGTTCGCCCACTTTGCGGATCCTGTACTATTATGAACTCTTCGTTAGAGTTGATGTGTTCCAGGGTAAGTCCTGCGTTCAGCAGAGTTTGACAATTCTCGGGAGTCCGCGGAACTCACAGACATGGGATATCATTATAATCTTTCCTTCGAAAGACTTTATTTATTCGAGGGAACATATTCGGTCCACTAGCTTTACTGGCTTGAATTCTCTTGTTCCAGTCTTCATTAATTACTGATCTATAGTTGTCACGGATCAGTTTTTGAAGATTTTTAATTAATGACTTAATTGTTTGTATTCCCTGGCTATTTGGATCGCTGAACTGTCTGTAGAGCAGTTTTAACTTAGGGAGCAGAATACTCTTTTGGCTATACAGCTCGTCGATCGTTGCGTTTCTGTATCGATTTGTATGGCTCGCCATGTGAGACATTTTTAGGATAGAACGATTCATTGTATTAGTAACATTGTTGTGCATCGTCGAAAGATAATGATCAACTTCGTCATTATGAAGATTTCTGTCAGTTGGTGGATCTATGCCATTGGAGCGTAATTCTTTTTTTATTATCCGATCAAAGCGCGACCAGTGTGCTTCTCCGAAATTAAAAGAATGTATCTGTTTGTACTGCTCAAGTAGTGAATGTTCGTTTGGGACATTTATTACAGCACCAAGTCCGTAATGATCGCTATCGTATTCGATTGTACGAAGACAATTTCGAGTAGTTAGATCCGTATCTAATAATTGTATTCGCTCGTCCAGCAACAGCAAATCCAAGAAGGAACATCCTCTTGGATATGACGGTGTACTTGTAGCGTACAATTCTAGTTTATGTTCGATAGCGTTTGTTTGCCACCAGTCGAACAACACATTGCCTCATGTGTTTGTGATAAGGTTACCCCAAGCACTGTGCTTGGAATTGAGATCTCCCGCCATAAAGAAATAATTATTTTCCGAGTCTAACTTGAGACTTCGAAAAAGGGTATCAAGTTCATTGATAAACTGTATACACTATGGAGCTTCGGGAGCATAAGCAGAGATCACATATAGATGCTTTTGACTTTTCAAAGGAATATCTATAACGCAGGCTTCTAGTACCTGGAACTTGTATACATCTCTACTGTAGACGACTTTGTGTTGTAGACCATTTTTAATTAAGACAGCGACCCCGTCCCCCTGAGTGGAATTTGGACGATCTCATCTACAGAGCGGGGAAGCTGTGGAACTCCCTTCCCACGCGAGTGTTCCCGGAACGTTACAACCTGCAACTGTTCAAAAAGAACTGCAACAGTTATTTGATGGCATCTCGGGGCGCCCACTCGACGCCATAGGTTCGCCTCTCCCGAGAGAAGTCTAATAAAAATTGCGATTTCTAGAATTTGTTGTAGAAAATGGTTTCACACCTGTAAATTTCAAGGTATCGTTTTCGAAGCTTTTAAGTTCTTCGAGCACCTCTTCGGGAGTAAAGGAAGGATCAACTCCGTTGAGGAGCATGGAGACAGTTTTCTCCGATTTAAGGGTGTACGTGTAGTGCTCGCTTTTCGATTTCCCCAATGCCGATTTAATTTCGTTATGCCCTTCTAAATCATCGCATGTTAAAATTATTTATCCGTTTTGTTTTAAAAGTTTTACATGTCAACTCACCCAATTTTATGAGATCCTTTCTCTCCATGTAACTAATGTAGATAGAAGGTACTTTCTCCTTTTTTTGACTGGCACCTGCTGAGATGTTTCCTGCTGTTGTTGTTGATATGATTCCTGCTGCTGAGTTTCCTTATCTTGCCGTGTTTTCTTTGTCTTCGTGGGTTGCTGTTGTCTTTGTTCTTGCTGTTGTTGTTGTACCATTTTCGGTTTTCACTCGTTCTGGCTCAGGTTGTTTTTTAGTTTAACAACTTCCTCCATTTGTTTATACAGTTTTTGTTTTTTAAGACTAATCTCATGGATGAGTCTGTTGAGGACCTCGATCTGATTACTAGCGTCTGCATTTGTTTCGCTGACAGCTAGTTCTTGGAATTGGTTTCCAGCCCCCGAGTACTGGGCACCATGAGTGTTGTCTTCGTCGTCGCTGTTGACAATCGACGTGTCTGTATCCTTGTTTTCATTGGTTCTAAGGCGTTTAGCCTTTAGATTTACGTCTGTGTTTTGCCTTCTCCGAAGCACCATTTTGGCATCCATTTGATTTACGTCCATACTATGGACCACGTGTTCTCACTTTTTTTTTCTTTATTGTTTTTCTTTTGTTTTGTTACGCGAGTGACAGATAGATAATCACGTTCATGAGTTTGTTTATTATATTGTGCACATACACAAACAGGAACACTTCGTACGTCGCGTATCGGCACTAATGGTTTTTTAATTATTTTGGGTGCAGAGAAGTCCCAAGCGAACCTGTACTCATTTATGATGTGCAACGCGGTTTAATTTAAAAATAATAGGTGTACAACTTTGCTTCCGCCGTTTTTTCTGAAATTCGAAGCTTTATTGTAAAAACTGAAATGAAATGGAATGTTGCGTCACTCCCAATGATCCTGCCAATTCTTGTTGCGTTTGACACGAGTCTTGATCAAGTAATGCATCCACTTCTGTATCTTCGAAAACCTTCTCTCTTCCACCGCCATGGGTCTTCGACGTTAAAATCGCCGTTCTTGAAGCGTTGAAACCGCTCTCGGCACGTTCTTTCACTAATAGCGACTCCACCATAGGTATTTGAAAGCATTCGATGAGCCTCAGCCGCAGATTTCTTCATATTAAAGCAGAAAATTAAAACCTCCCGCAAATGACGAGAATTTGGCTCGTAAGCTGACATGTTTAATCGAGAATAACTCAGAAGTGATGCAGACACAAATCGACTAATATTTCGATGGCGTTATGTTTACAAATACCTAAGCTTATTGTATGACATCTATGATCTATTTATTTCAACTACCACTTACCGCTACAGCCATCTATTGCAAAACGGCGGAAGAAAAGTTGTACACCTAATAATTTAATAACTATGGTTTGTCGACACGTCTACACCGGATGGTGGTCAATTTAGTACTGAGGATATTTTGTTGGTTGAATGATGTAGTGTCCATTATTATTATTATGTATTATTTTATGTTTTTTGTTTTGTTTTTTACACTTTTTTTGTTGTTTTTTACAGGTTTTTTTGTTTGTGGTTTACACTATTCACTTGTCACTATTGAGAGAACCCGCGTACGCGTTTATTTTCTTTCAGTTTTTTTTTATGTGTGTATTTGATGTGTGGCGAGGAGCGCGATATAAAACGTCTTTGCCGTTCGAACGTTAAGTGAACACTGAAGAAGCGAAAATTGATTTCCTTTTTTTTGTTTCGACCCTAAGGACATGATTATAAATTTAAACCAATTGGTAAATAAAGAAAACAAAAGACATCGAAGAGGAAGAGCCAGTGATACAGCCGGTTAAATTTGAAATTATAGGCAAAAACAACGTACAGACAATTGAGATAGGTTAGGCGATGACATTATAATTTTTTTAACTAACCTTATGTAGTTTCCACTGGTTTTATTAATAATCCACATAACACCAAACATAATAAAATAATTAATCTAAAACGTAACAATAAGGATAAACAAATAATAAAAAATAAATTATTTCATACAAAAAAGAAAAAAAAAATAAGCCCAAGGTAAACATTCCGCTTTAATATTGAATGTACTACCTACATTACTTTTGCCTTTTTCTTGTTCTTTTGGGCTTATTCATAGTTTCTTCACACGCCGGCCGCGTTTGTTGTGACTGGCCGCTGACGCCCCCCTGTCGTTTTCCCGGTGTCGATGGTGTAATCTGGTGTGGTGGATGTTGTTTTACAAGTGAAATATCTGGAATTTCCTCCTAAGTGCCAGCATGATTGACTTCATCAACCATAGTCCCTTTCCGAGGTCTGAGCACTCTTCTACTTTGAGTCACAGCGTCATCTATTTCGCTAGATTGAGTAACAGGAACTAACGTAAGCGGTTTTTCTTCGGCATTCGTGAGTGCTCTCTTACGTCGAGAGCGTGTTTTAAATTGTGTATGTGTATTGTCTAATCCGTCAGCAGACGAAACAGGCGATGTCTGAGCAGTTAACTCGGCAGACTCTTTGTCCTTACCTAGCATTTCCGATAATGTTAATGGAACAACAAAGGCAGTTTCCTTGGAGGCTGCCCCCTGTCGTAATTGTCGTTTTTTCGGAGCTACTGTTGTTATTTTTTTATCTATCGAGCAGTCTGTTCCATTCTCCTTGTTTAAGGACTGGGCTTCAGAGGATATTGTGGTTGCCCTCTCACGTTGTCGTCTTGGTCGTCCTCGTTTTGGCGGCATGGCAACCACTTCTTGATCAGCAGAATAAAGGAGATCGCTATTGTTTTCCTTTGTGTCTGAGGAATTTAGAGCAGAAGAATCTACCTCAGTTGCGGCTGCCCGTTGATGCCGCCCTCGTCGTTTTCCCGGTGTCGATGGTGTAACCTGGTGTGGTGGATGTTGTTTTACAAGTGAAATATCTGGAACTTCCTCCTGAGTGCCAGCATGATTGACTTCATCAACCATAGTCCCTTTCCGAGGTCTGAGCACTCTTCTACTTTGAGTCACAGCGTCATCTATTTCGCTAGATTGAGTAACAGGAACTAACGTAAGCGGTTTTTCTTCGGCATTCGTGAGTGCTCTCTTACGTCGAGAGCGTGTTTTAGATGGTGTATGTGTATTGTCTAGTCCGTCAGCAGAGGAAACAGGCGACGTCTGAGCAGTTAACTCGGCAGACTCTTTGTCCTTACCTAGCATTTCCGATAATGTTAATGGAACAAAGGCAGTTTCCTTGGAGGCTGCCCCCTGTCGTAATTGTCGTTTTTTCGGAGCTACTGTTGTTATTTTTTTATCTATCGAGCAGTCTGTTCCATTCTCCTTGTTTAAGGACTGGGCTTCAGAGGATATTGTGGTTGCCCTCTCACGTTGTCGTCTTGGTCGTCCTCGTTTTGGCGGCATGGCAACCACTTCTTGATCAGCAGAATAAAGGAGATCGCTATTGTTTTCCTTTGTGTCTGAGGAATTTAGAGCAGAAGAATCTACCTCAGTTGCGGCTGCCCGTTGATGCCGCCCACGTCGTTTTCCCGGTGTCGATGGATGTTGTTTTACAAGTGAAATATCTGGAATTTCCTCCTGAGTGCCAGCATGATTGACTTCATCAACCATAGTCCCTTTCCGAGGTCTGAGCACTCTTCTACTTTGAGTCACAGCGTCATCTATTTCGCTAGATTGAGTAACAGGAACTAACGTAAGCGGTTTTTCTTCGGCATTCGTGGGTGCTCTCTTACGTCGAGAGCGTGTTTTAGATGGTATATGTGTATTGTCTAGTCCGTCAGCAGACGAAACAGGCTCTAAGTGCTGTGGGTCTAATATATCTTCTTTTGCGAAAGAGTCTGTACTTGGAGTTATAAGGGCTTGCTTGTGCAGGTACCTTCGTTTAGTCACTGCTACTGATAATTCTTCGCAATTGACTTCATCGGTGGTATCCGCTTTCCGACGCCTAAGACCCTTTCTGGCTGAAATCGTTGCGTTTGTTGCCTGCAGTTCCGGACTGTGGGCCATTCTTTGAATCCGATTTTTTGGATCCTCATCAAAGTTTGCAAACGCCAGCTCCTTCGCCCGCAGCTCTTTTGCAGCATTAACATCAAAGTGGGTGCCAGGTTTAGGTGCATCGTAAGTGGTAAACCTACGAATTGTCCGGTTTGCTGCCTTCCGCCCCGGAGTGTGGGAAATTCTTTCATTCCGATGCTTCGGATCCTCATCGAAATTTTCAAAGGCCAGCTCGTTCTCCCGCTGCTCTTTTGCAGCATTAACATCCAAATGGGTGCCAGACCTAGGCGCATCGTGGGTAGTGAATCTACGACTTGCCTGCTTTTTAACCTTCGGATTTGGAGTATTCGCCATTTTCTTGCTCCGACCCTTTGGCTCCTCATCAAAGTTTTCAAACACCAGCTCCTTCTCCCGCTGCTCTTTTGCAGCATTAACATCAAAGTGGGTGCCAGGTTTAGGTGCATCGTAGGTGGTGAACCTACAACTTTTCGGTTTTTTTGCTTTCGGTTCCGGAGTGTGGGCCATTCTTTGAATCTGATGTTTTGGATCCTCATCAAAGTTTTCAAACACCAGCTCCTTCTCCCGCTGCTCTTTTGCAGCATTAACATCAAAGTGGGTGCCAGGTTTAGGCGCATCGTAGGTGGTGAACCTACAACTTTTCGGTTTTTTTGCTTTCGGTTCCGGAGTGTGGGCCATTCTTTGAATCTGATGTTTTGGATCCTCATCAAAGTTTTCAAACACCAGCTCCTTCTCCCGCTGCTCTTTGGCAGCATTAACATCAAAGTGGGTGCCAGGTTTAGGGGCATCGTAGGTGGTGAACCTACAACTTTTCGGTTTTTTTGCCTTCGGTTCCGGAGTGTGGGCCATTCTTTGAATCTGATGTTTTGGGACCGCCTCAAAGTTTTCAAAGGCCAGCTCCTTCTCCCGCTGCTCTTTTGCAGCATTAACATCAAAGTGGGTGCCAGGTTTAGGCGCATCGTAGGTGGTGAACCTACAACTTTTCGGTTTTTTTGCTTTCGGTTCCGGAGTGTGGGCCATTCTTTGAATCTGTTGTTTTGGATCCTCATCAAAGTTTTCAAACACCAGCTCCTTCTCCCGCTGCTCTTTTGCAGCATTAACATCAAAGTGGGTGCCAGGTTTAGGTGCATCGTAGGTGGTGAACCTACGAGTTGTCCGGTTTATTGCCTTTCGTCCTGGAGTGTGGGCCATTCTTTGAATCTGTTGTTTTGGATCCTCATCAAAGTTTTCAAACACCAGCTCCTTCTCCCGCTGCTCTTTTGCAGCATTAACATCCAGATGGACTCCAGACCTAGGCGCATCGTGGGTAGTGAACCTACGACTTGTCTGTTTTATATCCTTCGGATTTGGAATGTTCGCCATTTTCTTGCTCCGATACTTTGGCTCCTCATCAACGTTTACAAAGGACAGCTCCTGCTCCCTCTGCTCTTTTCCAGCATTTACACCCAAAGGAGTTCCAGATTTTGGCGCATCGTAGGTGGTGAACCTGCGATTTTTCGGTTTTACTGCCTTCGGATGAGGTGGGTGCGTCACATTGCTTTTCAATATCGCACTGATTGGAGCCCGTTTTAATTTTATAAATAGCGTTTTTATATGTGACATATAACGGATATTAGTAGTAGGGCGTGGTGAAGGGGGTGCTGCTTGCAGCTTTCCTCTAAATCCAGTGTCGCTATGCGAGGACACGTTGTTCAGGGACACACTGGTCCCTGGGCAGAAATGCTGCTCTGTCTCAATAGCCGATAAATCAGCACATATCGAGTCGGCTGTTTTTTGAAAAGCGGGTGCGTGTATTACGGTCATGGGTAAATGTGGAAACTTGGTATTTATCGGAGAACTCGTGACTATTGTGTTCAATGAATTTGAGTTTGCAGCCGCACGCATATTGTTGCAATCTGTATAAAAGAAAAGAAAAAAGATATCGGGGTAAAAATTGCATGTATTAGTTAGCCTACAACCATCGAAGTTCCATTAGCCCTTCGCTTAACAATTGTTCTTAAAATTACAATTACTTTTTTGATTAGTCGTTGATCTACTTTATCTGAACCCACATCGAAAGTATCGTTCTATATCGGAATTAATGACATATCTCTATAGCTCAGACCCCGACGTTTTTGAAGACTGAGGTGATTATTAACAATATCTAATCGTTTGGAATTACGTCTTCGCGCCTCGCCGTCATATTTCAAAATATTGTACATTACTAAATTACTACCGGCGTTACATTACGAATGCACAGACGATTACTTGGCTTACTTATTCTAGGCAGGATCCCAATTGTTACAGCTGTAATGTTGTGCTAGCCCACATGGCAAGATTGTCGGAATAGTTTTCCGCCATAACCTGAGTTATTTTTCATTTCCAAGAATGTATTCCATATTTTCCTGTGATCTTGGACGAATTTGGATCGGTTTTTGGTAATAACTTTTCTAATGCAATTCATACATGTATTCTCCTGTGTGTTTTGAGGTAGGATATTTCGTACGCTCTTTTATTCATCTATTTGCGGTTTTTGTACCTAAATGGTATCTGTATAACCTTCGTTACGTTCGGCTAACCTTTCCGTTTAGTAATTTCTCTCTTCTGAGAAAAACAGTGTTGGCCGTTCTTGATACCCCTATTAATCTCATCCCGCTAGTGTCGTGTACTTTGTTGCACTCAAAATTTGGTTTACCTTTCTCCTTTTCATACTTTTTATAAGCACCGCCTATCCCAACATTAAAGTATCTTTGAGACTCATTTAGATACTTCCTCCATTTTCGGGGATTTTTGGATTAATTGCCGGAATTGCTCATGCATTTGATCAGTATAATGTCCACATGCTTGTTAGTTCCGCACCCCTGAATTGAATACCAGGGGTAATAAATTGAGTTTTTGGGCAATGACTTCATTTATTTTGCGCCGTGCTATATATCTATAATACAAAAATGAGTCGGCTCACTAACAACTTAAAAACGAAGGTCTATCATGCTAATGGGTGTGTCAAAAATGTTAAGCAATGAGGTACAGAAAAGAAAAGTACCAAAACCATTGTGTTTACATAATTTTTATTCTGCAAAATATCCGGCACCGGCTTCTACGACCTTTTGCCATTTGTCATTTTTAAAGAAATCTTTTTCCCGCTATTCAAAAACGGTGCTACCGCGTTTTCAACCTTTTCTCAGGTCTTGAATTGCTGATCGCGCATATAATTGTGTGAATAACGGGGATGGGGTAAGAGTTCTCAGCCTATTGAAGAAATCACTACCATTGTCATCCTTGCTACATGAGGCCTAGCGATGTGTTGGTGGAGAAGAACACGCTTCCTATTCATGAGTGCTGGTAGTTTTTTCTTTTTTTTTTATACACTAACGCGCACACAAACGGGAGTTTTTGAATATCCTTAAATGTCACAGCACAGTGCGAGTGGCTACTATGTGCAATTGTGCTGAGTAAATCCCTTCGGTAATGATTTTACCACTTTCCAAAAACTCAGAATGCACAATCTCAACAGTAGTCCGGACAAAAGCCAATGGTATGATCGTTTTTTGTTGTAATACATCGTCTACTTTTTGTAACAAGTCAAAATTCAAAACTGAACAATTCTTGCTCCTGGTGAGCAAGGAAGAGCACATGTTGAGTCGCTGGAGTCGGTTCGCAACAGTCAGTTCGGGGGGAACCCATTTACTCGTTTTCTATGATTTTCCTAACTGATGCAAGTGTACACAAATTGTTTCATCGGGAAAATCGTTGAACAATTTTTGCTACAATCCCACTTGGCTATACTGAATAACGGCAAGCCAACCCACTTTTCCACACACAAAACCTTTACAAACGTAGACCTTTCCATATCAGCCCAACTTTCTCCCATAACTAACTGGGAAATATTAGACAATCTGCATGGAAGCGATCGCTTCCCGATTAAAATCTCTGTCTCGACTGGCAACGGCAACAAGAAAAAGATCAAACTCCTCCCCAAGTTCCAATCTGACCGAGCAAATTGGAACAAATTCCAAATAATTAGCACACAATTCCTCAATCTCCATAGCACTAAAACTAACATAAACCAAGAAACAGCAATTATTACAAAAGCCATTCGAACAGCCCCCAATGGCTCCATCCCGCAGACAACAAAAATGTTCTATAATTCAGTCGTACCATGGTGGAATGCAGATCTGGCAAATCTACGCACAAAAAAGCAGTCGGCATGGAAACATTTTAAGAAACACCCAACCGACCAACACCTAATACGCTACAGAAAGCTTAACGCCCTGTTCCGAAGAACAGCTAAAGTTGAAAAGGCCAAAGCCTTTCAATCCTTCACGGAAAACTTAAATGCAACATCCACCCCAAAAAAGATATAAAAAAGCTAGCAGGCAGCTACAGCCCACCCAATATTAAATCAATAAACACAGGATCCAACATACTTACATGTCCTGGCAAAATAGCCAAATACATGGCCGAGTTTTGGGCAAATACGCCCACCAACTTCAATTTCCACCCAGATTTCTATACCGCCAAAAACCAAACAGAAGTGCAACCAACACCCCTGAGCAACACCAGTAAACCCCTGTAACAAAGTTATCCAAGCCCCCATAACCCATATAGAACCAGAATCTAGTCTTCATACCACAAAAGGAAAAACTCCAAGATTCGATAGAATCGACTATCAAATGTCCACAAATTGTGAAAGACCGCCTCCTGAATCTATTTAATTCCATATACATGACAGACCTCAAATGTGGAAAATAGCCACTATTATTCCTGTGCCAAAGCCAAACTCCACAACCGACACAATCAGCAGTCTATGCCCCATTGCTCTACTTCCTTGCCCAGGAAAATTACTGGATAAAATTGTTGCTAAAAGACTGAACTGGTCTCTAGAAAAATATAACTTGATAAGTATCCAACAAGCTTTAAACAAAGTAGGGGAACGATGGACGCACTTCTCCACATTGATAACTACGTTATCTCCGCTCTTTCCTGCAAAAAAACATACTTCCATTCTATCAATAGACTTCGAAAAAGCCTTCGACCGCATCGGTCCACACATTATCCCCCAAGCTCTACAAAAATGGAAAATAGGACGCAACATGTTCAATTTTATTCATCATCATCATCATCGGCACTACAACCGGGAACCGGTCTTGGCCTTATTTAGCAAGTCCTGAGGCTTGTTAAATTTTCCACAATGATTTGTTTTTTCCGGGCTAGGTCATTAGTCTTGCGCCAGAGGCTCCCCGACGAGGAATCGAATCCCGGTCTCCTGCGTGACAGGCGGGTAAACTAACCACTATACTATCGACAAACGTGTTCAATTTTATTACGTCCTTTTTAAATAATAGAAAATTTAGAATCAAAGCTAACGGCGTATTTTCTGATGTCCATAATGTAAAAACGGGTATCCCTCAAGGGTCACCGTTATCAGTAGTATTATTTAAAATAGCGTTTGAAGAATTAAACAGCTCGAAATATGAAATTGTAAAACATTGCCTCTACGCCGATGACCATATCATTTTCACTAATGTTAACAACTTAAAAGGAGCTAGTAAAACATTCTATGCGACATTCAAATATGGAGTAACCGTTCCGGATCGAAAATTTCATAGGAAAAAAGGCAAAATCTTACACATATGTAAAACGAAAAATCGTAACAAGAATCTAATAGTAAATTTTGAAAACGCTATGATTAGTAATGTCGACACATTACATATCCTCGGCTTACAATTTGACTGTAAATACAATTTTAAGAACCATTGTTTAGCCCTTAAGAAAAAATTAGATTTAAGGTTAGATATTCTTAAACACCTGGCATGTAAAAATGGCTCAGCTCATACTAACACACTAATCACTATCACTAGAGCACTCCTGTTATCTAAAATAGACTATGGTCTACCTATATACGGCAACTGCAGCAAAACAGCCTTACAGATGATCAAATCTCCCTACCACGCAGCAGCCCGCATAAGCACAAGGGCATTTCGAACCACCCCAATTATCAATATACTGGCTGAAAGTGGCCTTCCATTCATAGAAAACAGGAAAAAAAAGCTATTATCGAAATTAGCTGGCAAATTTCCCGCAATATCTTCAACCCCCATCCTAGATGATGTCAAACAGTTACTTAGGAGAAAACGTCCTCTGAAATTCACTTCAGCACTAAGAGCGGCAATAGAACTGGCTAAACAGCTCCACGTGGAACGCATTACCCGACATGCCTATTACCAACGGAATGTATCATAGAGGACTTATCGAAGCAGCAACACTTCCAATCAATTAAGAACGAACACCGGGAGTGAGAGTTACTCTTCACCAATGGTTCTAAAACAAAAGAAGGAACATCATTCGCAGTAGTAAACAATAATAATACAGTGCTGAAAAAAGGATCATTACCCGAATTTTGTTCCATCTTTTCAACCGAAGCAACACCAGTCCTTGAGGCAATCAAACTAGTGGAGAAAAAGAAGACACTAATTTGCACCGACAGCCTATCCACCATCCAAGCAATCCAAAACACAAACAACAAAATCAAAGCCATCAATCTGATCCAGGATAAGCTAATCCAGAAACAAACCAAAGTCAAAATGCTCTGGGTTCCTAGTCACAGGGGGATAAGGGGCAACGAAGCAGACGACAACGCTGCCAAATTGGCCATAAGAGAACCGTTATACACCTTCTATGTGCACAACAATAAAGACATCGATAGGTACTTTAAAATAGAATTCCAAAAGATAGAAAAACTGGAATGGATAAATTACAATCACATCTACAAAACAATAAATAACAAAGAGAACCAACCATCTACCCGACAACATCGTCAGTGCAAAAAACCAAATGCTTCCTCCGTCTGCGCCTTGGGCACTCGCTTATCACCAACCAACATATTGTGACGCATATGACAATCAGTACTAGGATATTCTAGAAAGTCCGAAACAAAGTACTAGATTATTTTAAAGAGTACTGGAAAACTGGAGACTAGAAGCAATAGAAAAGTCGAGACTACGGAACGGACGGAAATGAAACACCAAATCAGACTGAGGAAAAACGGTATAAATACGTCGCACGCAGATCAGGAAATAAGTTATAAGTGAGAAAGTGAGCAAGCGATAACTAAGAAGTAGAAAGTAAGCAGTCCAAGATGCGATAAGTACGGAAGCGATAAGTCAAGAAATCGTTAAGTGTACGGTAAAAGTAACGGTTGTTATTAACGGACTAATAAAGTGTTATATTAATTCAAAATCGATTTAACGGCACTTATTTATTCAAAATAATTAATCCAGCGAACCCTAAGCTCGCTACAATATCATCAACAAAACGAACCCACCCACCTGTCATATTTGCAGTTCCAACTCCAGATTAACATCCAAACACATACTATTAGAATGCGTGGGCATGAAAACCCTGGCTCAACTACATTTTCAAGACGACACCATCAACATCATCTCCAAGCCAACTTCACCCAACATTGACAAAATCTACAAATTACTAACCCTAGTTAAGTTACAAAATAAGATCTGAAAACAAAAATACAAAAGGTACAGACATATACTTACAAAAGCTAGCCGAAAGCCTTAGTTGCTAGAGCTACTAGATTTAAGTTACTATGTAATTTACTTACATTGTAATAAATAATAAATAAAAATAAATGTTTCATCGCTTACCCCAAACCGACCTGTCGAGAAATTTTGGTCTACCCGATCAACGTTTATCTTTAGGGTCTCATCGCCAGTCGAAAAGGTGTGAAACCACTTTTGACCTGTTCGTTCACTAACATTACCCTCTCCGTACGCTTCATATATTTTTATCGCTGCTTGGGTGCATTTTGCACCCAATTTGACATCGTACAGTAAAAAAACCCTAATAATTGCGTTGGACACATCCATACTTAACTACGAGTTTCTAAACAGTCACTGTCAACCTATTTCTACGACACAACGTGCCGATGCATTACCTTTCAGAAAAGCTTTAATACTTGTAACCCCAGCTGTGCACAGGATTACTATAGCATGAAAAGTAACGTCCGTTTTAAAAATCGCAGGAACTTCCAGGTTACCTGATAGAATGCTTTTAGGATCAAATGAAATGTCTACACTCTGAATAGATGGAGTGGGCTACAAGGTCATTAAAAAGTTCAATGAAGATGTCCATAGCAGTTTTGGATCCAATATACTTCGTTACGTATCCAATTTATTAAAGTGAAATTTTCAGAAAAACTGAAATCTAAAAACTGTACAGCGATGTCGACTTGGCAAGGACACTTCCAATGAACTATTGCTTCTGTGTCACTCACATCGGGTGGACACCAGCACTTTAGCCCGAAGAATTGTTGTTTTCACTCCTTAGATGCTTCAAGGCGGAAGGATCGATATCTTACCTCAGGTCGCGCACATACGTGAATTAAGAACAAGTGAATTAGTTAGTTAGGTGGACTGTCGTTGCTGGAGATCCGGATGATAGCGTGAATAAGCAAATAAGTTTATTGTTTGAGTGTATGTGATCCGTCCCAGCCCATGAAGTGTTACCAATTAAATACGGCGACATATGGAACAACGGCAGCTCCGTAACCTGGCAATCAAATGTCTGCGCCGCCTCGGAGAACAGGAGGCGGCCACATCTGCATACGCCAAAAATATCATAGACCACAACTTCTATGTAGATGATGTCATGACCGGTTCGGATAGCCTAGTAACAGCAGTAGACATGCAAGCCCAGCTGGTATCAGTGTTGAACAAAGGCGGGTTCACATTACGGAAGTGGTCCGCCAATCACCCCAAATTATTGAGTGCCATACCGCCCAGTGATCAGGAAGTACAACTAAATTTCTGCGACAAGAAAGATTCATCCATCAAGACGTTAGGACTGATGTAGTATTCCAGAATACTACCCTTATTAGCTTTAACACTGAATCTCATTACTTATCTATCACATCCTTAAAACTTCCTCTTAACATATCTTACATTCTCACTTAATACATACTATTAATAAACATTCACAATATTCTATATCAAGCCAGTTACAGCACATTTAATAACATGCCCGTTTTCATAACATGCACCTTTTTTCATTCAAAACATAGCACTTTGATTTTCGTTCAAGGTTTATTCAAAATTTAAAAGTCACAGAGACTAAAAGGAATACTTTGATTTTGTTCATGTTTATTCAAAATTTAAAAGTCACAGAGACTAAAAGGAATACTTTGATTTTGTTCATGTTTATTCAAAATTTAAAAGTCACAGAGACTAAAAGGAATACTTTGATTTTGTTCATGTTTATTCAAAATTTAAAAGTCACAGAGACTAAAAGGAATACTTTGAGAAAATGGTTTTTGTTCAAATTAGAATTTACAACCAATTAGAACAATAAGTAGCATAAGAAGAGAGAAATTTTAATTGTAAAATCAGATTGAGTTACAAGTTTAGTATTGAGTTTAGTTTGAATTGTGATATTGTGAGTTGTGAGTTTGGAAAGTTGCAACTAAAGTTTTATATAAATCAAAAGAAGAAATTATAATAATGAAAACTGTCGTCTTATATTGTGGAACAATTGTGCATTCATGTTAATATCATCTAAAACCCTTTAAGAGCCGTTGAATTTAATAAAGGGTTTTCTTGTTAATGGCGCCTCAGCCAGTTGTAACTGGATTTTCACCAAAGGAAGGTCCGCCTGCGACGATGAATTGATCAACGTTGCCTGAAACCAAATGTGTTATAAGTTTAAGGAACAGCAATACCTGTTGATGATCACGAGGTTGAGTTGTGTCGCTTCTCCTTCTCACACTGAACGTATCGATAATTTGTTGGAATTTGTATTTAAGTAGGAAAATTAAAACTTCAATAACTAAATTTGAAGTAAAGCCGATGCGACTGGCGAATGCCTTTAGACGAATATATATAAAGTTCGACTGAGTTCTCGATGCAGACAACTTTATTTATTAAGCACTAAAAGGCCACATGATGGCGTGCGACACATCAATTAAAGGTCTTATAATATGTTCTTAATATTAAAAAGCACCAAAACAGTATGTCTTAACAGTTGCAGAAAATCTCCACGATCATGCACCAAAAGACAGTCAACCAGCACGTTAGTATAGTTGAATGAGCACCAAAAGCAGTAAACAATGTATTGACAGTCGTTTGTGCACTGTCATCGAGTTGTCGGCAGGTGTGGTGAATATTTGTCGGGGAGAGTACTAGACGATGTACTAGATTCTTGTGAATCTGCAACACAAGGAAACATCAAAAACAAGCGCCCTGGCAGGCCTAGACCCATTTATTGACGGCGATGGAGTGTTGCGTGTTGGGGAGAGATTAGAAAGCTCCAATCTACCATACGATTCGAAGTATCCCATGCTGCTGGCATACATGCACCCACTTACCAAGGTCATCCTGTCAGAATTACATATCGGAAATCATCATGTGGGTCCACAAGCACTATTGGCGATAGTACGACAAAAATACTGGCCCATCAAAGGAAAGATTCTAGCCAGATCAATCACACAAAACTGTGTATTCTGCGTGAGAGCACGGCCAAGGCTATTGAACCAAATGATCGAAAATCTTCCAGTAAAGCGAGTGCAGCCAGCTAGACCATTCATCAACTCGGGAGTCGATTTCTGTGGACCGTTTCACACCCACTTCAAGATAAGAGGAAAACGGCCACAAAAGAGCTACATTGCCGTTTTCTGCTGTTTCGCCACGAAAGCCGTACACTTTGAATTAGTGACAGATCTCTCCACTGAAGGATTTATCGGAGCACTCAAGCGCTTCTCAGCAAGACGCGGGAACTGTCGACACATACACACCAATTTTGTAGGTGCCAAGAACCAACTGCAGGAAGTAAAGGAAATGCTAGAGTCGTAGTATACACTCAATCGGATAATAGCATCCTGCAGCTCTCATGGAACAGATTTTCACCTCATTCTCCCCCGAGCACCTCATTTCGGAGGACTTTGGGAAGCCGCGGTAAAATCAGCAAAACATCTACTGAAGTCATCACTGCATTCAGCATCTTTAACGTATGAAGAGCTAGAAACTGTGGTAAGCGAGATAGAGGCGATTCTAAATTCGAGACCTCTGACACCATTATCAACCGATCCTAAGGACCTGATGGCCCTCACACCAGGGCATTTCTTAATCGGCGAACCTCTTAATGCAAGAGTTGATGCACATGCGGAACTATTAAACATCATGGAAATGAGTGACCCATCTAAAAAACGAATTTTGGAGACGTTGACAGTCTGAATACCTGCACGAGCTACAATACAGGGCAAAATGGAAACGGAAGATCAACAACGTCGAACTTGGCACTATGGTCATAATTCGAGAGGACAATACACCTCCACTACGTTGGAAGTTGGGCCGAATTATTCGAACATATCCCGGAGAAGATGATCTCGCACGGGTAGTCGATGTCAGGACAGCCACTGGAATATTACGCCGGCTCATCCACACCCTAGCACCACTACCAATCGAAGACATCACGGCGGATCCAGGACCGGCAACAAGGAACAACAATGACACTCAACCCGAGACATATCCACAGGAAGAACCATCCAAGAAGAAACGAAAAGTAATCTCAGCTGTTTGAATCACCATTCAACGGGGGGAGGATGTTAATTTAAGTATTTTTATCATCTTTCTTATCGAATCTTAGGATAAGTTCATTTCATGTGTCACTACAAACATCGTACATCACCACGTGATTACAAAATTATCTTTTTGAGTTTTTAAGTACCTTTGCACGAAATACCATTTTTTTTATGACGGTTCACTTTTGTACGGCAATTATCTTAGCAGATAACTCCCGTCCCATGAAACGACCTCGATACACACATTTTATGACGCAGGCAAAGGAATATTCCATTAAGGGTTTTTTCTAGATGCAGCCGCGGCGGTATCGGTTTGTATTGATACATGAAATGAACAAAGGACTTAGGTGATTAAGAAAATGTTCGACCCGTCACTTGACGTAGTAAGAAAATGTATATCTTTTGATATTTGCTCGTCGCCATATGATTATATGACTAGCTTTATACTTTTATTGTAGGTACATTGGAAAAAATCTTGTTTTCCAACTGTACAAGAAATTGTTAGGTAGTAAGTTTCTTCTTAGATTTTTGTATATAAGGCAAAATATTTTCAAAATAAATGTCTCTCTCACAAAGTCAAACTGCTCATTTACAAACAAATTATCAGGCCCACACTCACGTACGCGTGCCCATTGTGGTACCATATCATCATCATCATCGGCACTACAACCGGGAACCGGTCTTGGCCTTATTTAGCAAGTCCTGAGGCATGTTAAATTTTCCATAATGATTTGTTTTTTCCGGGTAAGGTCATTAGTCTTGTGCCAGAGGCTCCCCGACGGGGAATCGAACCCCGGTCTCCCGCGTGACAGGCGGGTATACTAACCACTATACTATCGAGGAGCCAAGTGGTACCATATCACTCCCTCCCAAATGGAGAAATTACGAGTATTCGAAAGAAAATGCTTTAGGTATGTCTCTGGGTTACATCGTCGTCCTAACTACTATAAGTACTATAGTAACGTCGAACTCTACAATACCGCTGGTATCGAGCGCCTCGATAGACGATTCCTCGAACTGTCTATATCAAATTTATCGAAAACCTACAAAATAATCCCAATCCCATAATAACCTCGCTCTTAGAGAACCCTCTAGATATCCGAACTAACTACCCCAACTGTCTCCACACCAGAGCTATCTTCGCCTCAGGCAGACTGGTAAATGATTCAAATAAGATCATATACCACAACACCGAAGTTATCCCTAACCAGTTCAAATACTGTAACGTCCAACCATTTGCCAACATCCTACGCTTTTCCAACGAACAACCGGAGAGAAATACTCTACCTCTAACCCATAACTGACCTCATTCCACATCCTTTAACTCATAACATATATCCCATTAATTATAAAACTTTGTTTTATGGCTTTATGAAAATCATACTGTAATCAGGCTAAATTAGGTTAAGTTATTTATATAATTAGGATTAAGTTTAGACTAAGTAAAGTTGAAAAAACAAATTCCTGGTTTTCTGACCTTTTCCAGGAAGATAATACCACTAATTTTATAAACACGCATCTATCTTATATCTCATAAAATATTGTTTGGAAAATGTATATATTATTATAATAATTACATGTAAGCAATTGTTACAAAATTAATTTTAAGTCACTGTATTACTTAAATGTACGAATTCTAATTATGGTTAATAAATAGTTTTGAAAAAAAAAAAAAAAAAAAAAAGTGATTCTTCTTACACTTGTTGAGACGTGAACGTCAGCTGCATTTGTTTATGAGATCATCCGCTTCTTTTTTCAGCTCAAATCACTACGTTCGAATCTCGATTGATTGTTGGATCACCAACAAATCTAAGGACGCATAGGTAAAAGAGCCTAGGCGCCAACAACAAAAATCACGTCACGGGTTTATGCGCCCTGACGAAATCTAACATTATCACGTCACGGGTTTATGTGCCCTGACGAATTCAGATCGCAAGAGATTAATCTTCAACAGAGGAAGGTCAAAAGAGGCCTTTCCTTTATAAATTATAACAGTGTATTGGCCAGTTTTTTCTTCACTAAGAGCGATTTTATACTGCTACTTCTTATTGGCGTAGGAAGTTCAGGACCTTACTGACTCGGCTAAGCCACTGTTCCCTTTCCTGTGCACTGTCCCTTCACGTTTCGCCACCTGATCCAATTTCTTCTAGGTCACGTTTCACGTTATCCTCCCATCTTCGTCCCGGCCACCCTACCTGTTGGTGCTCCGTCAGGAATTCTACGCACTGTTCTTTCTTTCATAAAGGACGATATAATTTTAGTTTTTAATTGGCAGCTGTATACAACAAACACCTGTCTAAAATTAAGAGCATCATCTGCTTAAAGCTACAATGTGCGGGAAAATAACCTAAAACGAAACGGGGGGCGAACATACAGGGCAAAGTCTCTGCTTTCAACCCGGAAAATACAGGACGATCCTTGTCCCTGTTCAATCCAAGTTGACATGCAGTCTCCACGTGACACCCCTGGAAGTCACGGTGGAGTGTCGTGATTTAGATGAGGTGACCACTGTGGAGGAAATCCTGACAGCGATCGCTATAGAGTCCCCGGCGCTGAACACGATCCCAAAGGAATCGATAAAGAGTTTAAGAAGAAAACCAGATAGCACGCAGGCTGCCATGATCCGCTTACCAAGAGAAAAGACTAGCATGTTGCTGGCTACAGGTTTCCTACGGGTTGGATGGGTGAGACGCAGACTTCGAGAACACATCGCACCCACACGATGTTTCAGATGTTGGCAATACGGTCATGTGGCGAAATCCTGCAAATCCGAAGAAGATCGTCCGGAAAACTGTTTGAAGAGAAAAAGGCCACAAAGCAATGAGTTGTAAAACACAACCCAAATGCATGTTGAGCGAATCAGGATGCGAAGGCGGTAACCACCGCTCAACAGGGAGTTACAAATGCCGAGCATTTAAAAACGCGATGTCCAATCTTCTCAATAAAAATGGCCATATTTAAGTGCATTAAAATCAACTCAAACCATTGTGGAGCCGCACAAGATCTCCTTTCCCAAACGGTTAAGGAACATGGTGCCGATGTGGTACTCATCAATGAACAGTACAGGATGCCTGGCACTGGCACTATTACATGTGAGGAAGACAGCAGCGGAACAACGGCCATCTAGACAACTGGAAATTCCCCCCTGAAATGCAGAAGCGTCCAGCGGCTGGAAGGAATTGCCTATGCTAAGATCAGAGGAATTCATTTCTACTGTTGTTACGCTCCGCCAAGGTGGGAAATAGAATATTTCAAATGCTTTTTGGACAGAATAACACAAGAAGATAGAGATAAGAGCCCTCTTATAGTTGCTGGAGATTTCAACGCTTGGGCAGTAGAATGGGGAAGCACAAGGACCAACAGTAGAGGCCAGGCACTAATTGAAGCTTTGCAGTCCTAGATGTAGTGTTACTTAATGATGGTATTGATGACACCTTCAGAAACGAGAGGTCTGTCCAAAATTAACATCACATTTGCCAGCTCCATGTTGGCAAGAAGTATGGAGTAGCGAGTTTTGGACACCTACACCCATAGAGTTACCGCACAGGGGATTCATCACTGGAAAATTGGCGAAGGAAGCTCAGAAAAATGGGTGGAAAAAGAAGGACCTCGATGCCGATCTGCTCGTTTATATACTGGAAGACCAAATCGCACAATTTGACACAGAGGCCGATGCGAACAGGCAGACTGGAAAAGTCATGAAGTAGCTGTGATGCTTCTATCCCGCGAAAAAGACAACCAACAGGGGCTATCAAACCAGTGTATTGGTGGAATTCAGAAATCGCCCATGTACGGCCGGAGTGTAACAGGTTACGACGCTTGCAACAAAGAGCAAGAAACCGTAACACCTACCCACAGTTGCATGTGGAATTCGTCAACAAACGGAAAGAGTTGAGGAATGTAATCCGCAAAAGTAAATATGATGCGTTCTGCTCCCTAAGGGATGAATTAAATAACAACCCATGGGGCAGCGCCTACAGGATAGTCATGAAAAGACTACGGAACAACAGTAGTCAAATGCAAAAAAGTAAAACTGACATGGCCAACATCGAACCTGTCCTCTTCCCACAGTGTGATGAGGTGTTGAGAGTGCAAGAGGAGTGGAGTATCACTGAAGGAGAGATACCTCCCGTGACCACCGAAGAGGTGCTCTTGGCTGCAAGGGTTGGCAAAAAAAAAAAAAAAACCGGGACTGGGTGGTATCCCTAACGCTGTAGTGAAGACTGCTTTAACAAAAAAGTCGGAAGTCTTCAGCAGTCTCTTCACAACATGCCTTCAAACAGGACAATTTCCCAAACGATGGAAAAAACAGCGGCTTGCGCTTATACCAAAAGGAGTCAAGAATCCAGAGGCGCTGTCGTCTTATCGCCCGTTGTGCATGCTGGACACAACAGGAAAACTGCTTGAGCGAATAATTGCCACTCGCCTGGAACAATTCACTGAGGGGACATCGGGGCTCTCTGTATGGGTTCCGGAAAGGTAGATCAACTGGGAAGGCACTATCGGTGATGTGCGACATCGCTCGCAATGCGATAGCTGGAGCACGATGGCTAGGTAGTACAGAGAAATATTGCGTGGTGGTGACGCTAGATGTTAAAAATGCGTTTAACTCAGTCAATTGGAATCAGATTCCAGAG
Source organism: Microdon myrmicae (assembly GCA_963931805.1). NCBI lineage: Eukaryota > Metazoa > Arthropoda > Insecta > Diptera > Syrphidae > Microdon > Microdon myrmicae. Next base: position 150,666,010 of record OZ007500.1, on the reverse strand, counting down.
GCGCGATCTACAAGTCTCACCCTACTTAGTGCGTATACTACCAAACTATCGGATAGAAGACTGATGTATGATACAGATGAGGGAGCACATGAATATAAAATAACAGCAGGTGTACCTTAGGGATCTGTATTAGGTCCGCTGTTATGGAATATAATGTATGATGGTGTTCTCAGGGTCAATGTACCAGAAGGGGTTAGAATCATTGGGTACGCAGATGATTTGGTAATAGTGGCCGTAGCTAAACATCTAGATGACCTGGAGAATATTTGCCGCCAAGCAATCCAGAGCATTAAATGCCGGCTAGATATAGCCCGAGTGAAACTAAGTGGACATAAGACGGAGACAGTTTTAATAAGGAGCCTCAAGAAAGTTAAACACCTTGATCTGAAAATAGAAGGCCAAACAATCAGATCCAGTCCCTATATTAAATATCTTGGTGTTATATTCGACAACAGGTTGAGCTTCAAGGAACACCTGAGGAAAACGAGTGAAAAAACGGCAAGAGTATGCAAAGTTTTAACGAAACTGCTACCCGATGTTGGAGGACCCCGGCCTCACATAAGGAAACTCATAACCAGTGTCAACGCCTCCATTATAATGTATACAGCTCACATATGGGCAGGAGCTGCACAGTATAAGTCGTACATGAGGGGAGTGAACTCAACGCATAGGCTGGCATCAGTAAGAGTATGCTGTGCATTCCGAACGGTATCCGAAGATGCCATAAATATTTTGGCCTGGAGGACACCATCTGACATTGCAGCTAAAGAAAACATTGCATAAGGTCTCCCAAGAGAATAGTCGGCGAATGCGGTCACAATTAGACTTCTCAAGCCTAAGAGAATGGCAACGAAGGTGGGATTCTTCCACCAAAGGAAGATGGACCCACACCATGATGCCTGATATAGAAACATGGGTGAAAAGAAAACATGGCGAGCTGAATTACCACTTGACTCAGCTAATATCAGGACATGGATGCTTTCCGCAATACTTGCACAGGTATAAGCATGTGAATCACCCATACTGCTAGTATTGCGAAGGCAAAATAGAAAATGGGGAACACGTACTCACAGTGTGAGATTCGAGACCGCAAGAACGATTTTGGAGATACATATTAGACGGACAGTTACTTCCGCAGGAGTAATAGAATACATGCCGAGTTCAAAACAGGCATGGTCCGTAACAAATGGTATTCTCTGTGAAAAGATCCAGCAGTTGCGACGCGTCGAGCGGAGTAACAGGTAAACTCCGTCCCGCCCCGCGATGGAGTATCTAAAAGAAAGTTCCACGGGAATCAACGGGAATATGTGGCTGGCGGGAGGTGGTTTTAGTCGGTAAAAACCCGGCATGCCTCTGGTTCGGTACAGAGGTACCTTTTGTACCTTTTGAAGATTTCCGCCTTCCTACCGAAACAAAAAAAAAAAAAAAAACAAACCTGGATAGCTACTTTGGCACCCTCCAAGTAGTGAACCAATGCATGCAGCGACTCCTGAGAAAGGTTGGCGCAAGGCTAATAGCCTTGTCCGGAAAAACAAATTATTACGCACAATTTAACATGTCTCGGATGTGGACCGGATACCGGTGGAGAGACTTGCTAAATAAGGCCAAGACCGGATCCCGGTTGTAGTGCCGATGATGATGATGAATTTGAAAATCAATCTTAGCCGAACGTTGGGTATGGATTCATGAATTGCTGCATTCTTGCCACCTTCTTTAAGCGAGTTGCGCTTTATACAGCAATTATAGGGACGCCTGGATATCTTTTAGAGTTCATCTTTTCTGCATTGATAACCTGCCTTCCCCCATTACACATTAGTGCAAGACACAAAACACCTACGGAAATTGTAAACGTATCACAAAGAAATGAGAGAAGGTGTAGACAGATTTGAACTGAAGGAAAACTACCGAGGGGGATGGGTGCGAACATACAGGGCAAAGTCTCTGATTGCCTTCAACCCGGCGAAGGCCAGGTCGATCCTTGTCCCTGTTCAATCCAAGTTGACATGCAGTCTCCACGTGACACCCCTGGATAGCTACTTTGACACCCGCCAAGTAGTGAACTAATGCATGCAGCGACATCCTGAGAAAGGTTGGCGCAAGGCTAATAACCAGGCCCGTAAAAATGAATTATTATGGCAAATTTAACAAGCCTCGGATATGAACCGGATACACGATGACGACCACGGAAACGAAAATGGCTAAATGATTTAAGAATTTTTACATGCAACGTCCGCTCATTATACAGAGCTCGAGCTGCGCAGCAGCTAGCCGATGCCCTGTCCGAATATAAGGCTGACATAACAGCATTACAAGAAATAAGATGGGACGGGTAGTAGTGTTATTCAAAGAAACGAGTATGACATTTATTACAGCTGTCATGCAAAACACCATGTGCTTGGGATAGGCTTTCTAGCCAGCCAAAAACTGAAGCCTGCCATCATCGGCTTTAATGCAATAAACGAAAGGCTATGGTTCACGGACCTACAGAGGAGTCCCCTGAGGACGAAAAAGAAGAATACTACGAGAACGTCGAACGGGCCCTCAATGCCTGCCCAAGATAGGATGTGAAAATCGTTCTTGGTGATTTGAATGCAAAAATTGGTCGGGAGCCGGTTTTCAGGCACTACGCAGGTTCCCATAGTTTGCATGAGAACACTAATGACAATGGACAACGAGTTATCGAACTGGCAGCATCAAGAAACTTGGTCGTTGCAAGTACCAGGTTTCCGCGTAAAGCTATCCACAAAGCCACGTGGGTATCATCTGATGGGGCCACTCGCAACCAAATTGATCACGTGTTGATAGATCGCCGCCACTCCTCGAGCCCGATAACGGTACGAACGTACTTAGGTGCCAACGTCGACTCAGATCACTATCTTGTTGGTACAGTTTACCGAGCGCGGATTGCCTTACGGAGATGTTTTGCATCCGCGGATCAGGTTTGAATCAACACGACTGCCCTACGCAATGAGAACACCAGCAACACCTTTGGTCATGCGTTAAGATCTCGACGGAGGGAGAGTAAGTCCTGGGACCAGAATGCCGGGCGTAGAAGAGAATTGGACACGCCTTAAGAATACTGTCATTAGTACTGCCAACTCCATCTTAGGCAGTAGTCGTAGAGATCGGAACGACTGGTTTGATGATGAGTGCAAACTAGCGACTGAACGTAAGAATGCTGCATACCGGGCAATGCAGCAGTCTCATAGGACGCGGGGGCGCGAGGAGAAATACAAAGAGCTCAGAAGATCTGAAAAAAGACTTCACAGACAAAAGAAAAGTGCCTGGAAAAAGTAGAGAGCGAGGTCAGCATCAGGCGCGGAAGTTCTACCAAATAATCCGCAGTATGACACGCTGCACTTACTGCAAGGATAAAGAGGGTCATCATCAGCATCGGCACTACAACCGGGATCCGGTCTTGGCCTTATTTATCAAGTCTATATCCGGTATCCGGTCCTTATCCCAGACTTGTTAAATTGTCCATAATAATTTGATTTTCCGGGCAAGGTTATTAGCCTTGCGCCATATAAAGAGGTTAATCTCTCTAAAATAAGTGCACTTCAATGAATTTCCAATGCAAGACCAAGACCAAGCATTGAGGAAACATTAAAAGCCATTAGACAGCTCAAATCAAATAAAGCCCCTGGAGCTGATGGCATACCAGCTGAGCTGATCAAACAAGGAGGGACAGCGTTACATCACGCAATTCACGAGATCGTGGTGCACGTATGGGAGCAAGAGGAGATGCCAGAAGATTGGCGTCGTGGAATAACTTGCCACATACATAAGAAGGGAGATATCACACTGTGCAGCAACTATAGGGGTAAAACATTGCTGAGTACCACCTATAAGATACTCTCCACTATCCTACAAGATAGGATAGCCCCATACGCTAAAGCCATCATTGGTCAATATCAGTGTGGCTTCATCCCAGGCAAATCAACAATTGATCAGATATTCACCCTTAGGCAGGCGATGGAAAAATGTCAGGAATTTAAGATTCCATTATATCATCTGTTTATAGACTTTAAGGCCGCCTACGACAACATAGCCAGGGTAGAACTATATTATGCCTTGAGAGAGTTCGGCATTCCAAATAAATTGATACGACTTTGTAGGTTGACCATGACCAACGTAACTAGTCAAGTAAAAACAGCGGGATTGCTGTCCAAACCAATAAACATCTATAATGGACTCCGACAAGGGGACGGTCGGGCTTGCCTCCTCTTCAACCTGGCGTTGGAGAAAGCAATCCGTGACTCTGGCGTTACAACAAGAGGGACTATTGTCACCAAGTCGAGCCAGATACTTGCCTACGCAAATGACATCGACATCATCGGTAGAACCGAATCGGCGGTACAGGAATCCTTCACCCAGATAGAGCAGGCGGCACAAAAACTGGGACTGCACATTAATGAGGGAAAAACCAAGTACATGGTGGCAACTTCTGCGAAGAGAAGACCTAACGTTGGTCAAACTATCAGGGTAGTGGAGCACAAATTTGAAGTAGTACAACCCTTTAACTACCTTGGGTCAATAGTATCAGCCAATAACAATATGGAAGAAGAAATACGCGAACGGCTGATTAAATCCAACAAGGCCTACTATGGTCTATCAAGACTTTAAATCCCGAAATTTATCCAGGACATCCAAGCTACTACTGTACAAGACCATGGTCTTACCAGTACTCATGTATGAACCCGAGACTGGGTGCTTAACAAAAGGCACTCTGAACTCTTGGCCGCGTTCGAGAGAAAGGTCTTAAGGAAAATTGTTGGCCCCGTATGTGAGGGAGGACGATTCCGGAGACTCTACAACCATGAGTTGTACGCAATCTACCTTGAAGCTAATATTGTAAGAAAAATCAAGCTCGGTAGACTCCGGTGGGCGGGACACCTAGCTCGAATGACCGAAGAGGAGCCTGCCCGGAAAGTCCTTTGTGGCAGGATTATGGAAGGAGACAGCGCGGCAGACCTTATCTGCGATGGAGGGATGGCGTAGACCAGGACGCCCAGAGCCTGGGAGTGCCAAACTGGATGACATCGGCTCGAAATCGGGACCGGTGGAGATTTGTTAAATAAGGCCAAGGCCGGATCCCGGTTGTAGTGCCGATGACTATAAAGACTACCGATGTCTTATTTTTCTTATAACCAAGCGGATATATAGAAGTTTGTATATTACGAGGGTGGTTCCGACCTCAACGTGAAGATAGCAGCTAGTGAAGGTAGTTGTGCATGTGTTGATAGTTACTCACCAAAAGTTCAGCCATTGGGGACGCGTAGTTTTTATTTGACAGTCCTTTAAGTGAGTCGGTGTGTTTTTGTGAAACTGGACAAAATTGAGTATCGAGCCGTCATTAAATTTTTGTCTCTGAAAGGCAATCATCATCATCATCATCGGCACTACAACCGGGAACCGGTCTTGGCCTTATTTAGCAAGTCATGAGGCTTGTTAAATTTTCCATGATAATTTGTTTTTCCGGGCAAGGTCATTAGACTTGCGCCAGAGGCTCCCCGACGGGGAGTCGAACCCCGGTCTCCCGCGTGACAGGCGGGGATACTAACCACTATACTATCGAGGAGCCAATTGAAAGCCAATACGCCTACGCAAATCAAAGATGAATTGGACTTTGTACATGGGGACTCTGCACCATCATTTACCACAGTGAAATTTTGGGCAGCTGAATTTAAACGTGGTCGTGAGAGCTTGGGAGACGATGAACGTTCGGGACGTCGAAAAACTCCAACAACTGGCGATAACATCGCTAAAGTTCACCAAATGGTGCTAGACGACTGCCCAATTAAAGTGAGAGATATAGCAGAGGCTATGAAAATGTCCAAAGAACGTGTTTGTCACATATTAAATCAAGATTTAGGCACGATAAAGCTGGGTGCCGGTTTTGCTCACGTTAGACCAAAAACGTGTTCGAATGAACATTTCCAACGCTCTGTTGGCGCAGTTTAGGCGAAATAAATCCGAGTTTTGGAGCCGATTAATTACTGCCGATGAAACTTGGATACAGCATTATACGCCCGAAATAAAAATACAGTCAAAACAGGGGACTCCAAAGGGGGAATCGGCTCCAAAAAAAGCAAAAACTGTTTTTTCGGCTGGGAAAGTGATGGCGACTATTTTTTTTGGGATAGTCATGGAGTTATCTTAATCGATTATCTTCAAAAAGGAAAAACCATTACAGAAGCATACTACGCATCATTACTTGACCAACTGAAGGCAGAAATTGCGGAAAAACGGCCACATTTGCAGAAAAAGAAAATCCTATTTCACCAAGACAACGCGCCGTCTCACTCCTCATCGGTTGCCATGTCGAAAATCCACGAATTACGGTTTGAACTGCTATCCGCCTTACTCATCAGATCTAACCCCAAGCGACTTCTTTTTGTTTTCTAATCTAAAAATTGCGCTCGAAGGACAGAGATTCAAATGAGGAGGCAATCACCTTCGTGAACAGTTATTTTGTAGAGAAAACCGCCGAGTACTATTTGGACGGGTTAGAGAGATGGGAGCATTACTGGGAGAAATGTATAGCGTTACAAGGAGAGTATGTATTATTACTATTTATTGGCCTGTAGGAGCCCGGAAATTCATGACCTCACCGACTCGACTCCGCCATCGTTCCCTGTCCTGTGCACTCTCCTTCCATGCTTGACCATCCGATCCGTTCTCCTCAAGGTCAAACCTAACATTGTCCTCCCATCTCCGTCGCGTCGTCCTGCCGGTCTCTCTCCCGTTGGTCTACCGTCAAGAATTCTACGCACGGTCCTATCGTTGCCCATTCGCGCCACATGTTCGGCCCATCTTAATCTTCGCGACCTGATTACTCTCACTATTGTAGGTTTGCGGTATAGCTCTTCCAGTTCGTGGTTGTAGAGTTGCCTCCATTGTCCCATCTCTTCATCACATGTGCCGCCAAAGATACTCCTTAGAACTTTATTCTCGAATACGCGGAATATTTCACTGTTTTTACTAACAGTATTTGAAAACGGCGATGTCATCCGCATATGCGAGTACTTGTGTCACCCCGTTCAGGGATAATGCGGCCATGTTGTTGTCTTGAACATTTTTGATGACATACTCGAGCACAAGGTTAAAAAGACATGGTGAGAGACCATCTCCCTGTTTTAGGCCGTTGCGTATTTCAAAAGGTTCTGAGAGATTGTTCCCTATTCCAGCTCTTTCTTCATTTTCACTCATGCAGTTTCGAATGAGTGCGGTATATTTTTTTCGACTGAATTGTAGGCTTTTTTGAAGGCAGTGAAAAGTTGGTTGACCGTCTCTCCGTATTCCCACTTCTTTTCCAACAATTACCTTACTGTGAACATTTGGTCGCTTGTTGACCGGTTCCTATGGAAACACTGATAGTATCCCAATATTTCTTGTGCAAATGGGGTGATTATCGCCAGTATCACATTGGGAAGTATTTTGTATGTGGTTGGGAGCAAGGTAGTTCTCGCCTCGTTCTGTCGCCCTTTTTGAAAATAGGGATGACTATTGAGATTTTCCATTCCTCCGGGGTGATTTCTTTATCCCATAATGTTTTGATTAATTTGTGGATCATTCAAGCGGTTGCTTCTCCTCCGTGTTTCATAAAGTCTGTCGGTATGCAGTCGACTCCGGGAGCCTTGTTGTTTTTCAATCGCTTTATTGCGTCCGCAACTTCGTTAAAGGAGGGCCCTGAAATCGGTGCCCCGGCCGTATGTACGTCTGGTGCGTTTAATTGTGGTTGATTGATGTGCACATTAAGCAGGTTTTCAAAGTACAGCATGAATGAACCTGACGACTAGTAATATTTTAACAAGCGAAAGAAAGTATGACATAGACCTATTAAAATCATGAAATATTAGATTGGTTACTGCCGAATATTTGTATTAGAAAATAAGACATTGTAAATAATAATAATATTGTCTATAATTTTAATGGTGACGTTAACAAAAATTATTTGAAAGAAACCAATTTTTGTATTTATCAAAACTGTGAAAAAAAAAATATTAAAAAAAATTAAAAACGAGAAACCTGAAAATCGTCCCAAATCAATAGTAAAAATCAAAATAAAACAATCTTAACAAGCTCATGTGAAAACAGAACTATTACATTAACCGGAAACTATTTGATAAATTTTAATAACTGTAATATAAAAAAAATATTTTAAACAGAACAAAAAAACAAGAATTTATACAAAGTTTTGTAATCGAAACCAATAAATTCCAATTAAACGATGCAATAAGCACTTTATCTTTTGATGATCTTGAAAAAAAAAAAAACGAATGCAAAATATACAAATAATTAAGGAATCGAAATATCATAAAAAGAATTGCACCTATTTTGATTATATTCATCCTTTTTTTATAATTACGGGCTTTCATTGATCTTACTTACCTTAATTTTACTAAAATATAAAGCAATAGAACTTATAGTAAAGAGAGAAATCAGGAGAGCTCTCATCTAGAGGGGGGAGATGTTATGTCAACCGTACCTACCACCCAAGTGTCAACTAATTGAGGCTTAAGATAAGAACATCAAAAGCCTAACCGCAAAACAAGCCGAAAATAAAAATAGAAATGATTTCCTCCAAAGGAATGGTAACGTTATCTTAAATCCTATTTACATTGCATTCGCACATTGTAAGCAATATTTCAGTTCTATTCTTCTATCTTATATTATCTCAAATGTAATGAATACTCAAACTCAATTCCTCGATCCTATGTTATCTTGAATATACAAACAAAACCTAAACCCAATTCCTTTCATCCTACACTATCCCGAAAATATATACAATACCCAAATCCAATTCGTTTTACGAATCGTTATCTCGAATATGTAAACACTAGTTGTGTTTTCGAGTTAGAATAGTTTTGAAGTGAAAAATGTAAGTCAGTCGTCCACTAGCCTCCGAGCAATTTAAAATAGAATACAATTAATTATAAGAAAATTAAGTAATTTTAAAATAAAGTACTATTAATAAGAAAAACTAAAAGTGTGTTTTTGTGGCATCATTTATAAAACACACATTTATCTCGTGTAAGGCACCGTACACACGCAAATAGAGAAGACATAAAAACGAAACTACAATGTCGGGCCGTGTTCGTGTCTAATGGAAACTTTCTGTATATATAATGAGGTGTAGAAAACGATTTTAAGACTTACGTGGATAAATACGCGGACTGTCAGTTATGTTCATGACCGATCCTTCGTCATTTTCTGCCGAGGACTTTGCTTTGGTGGACTCTTCACCAGAAGTTTTCAACAGTTCTGAGAGGATGGCACCAAATGTCGGATTTGAATCTTCAGGCTGAGTGGTACTTAATGAATTTTCTTTGTCTTCCGTTTTTAAACCTGGAACTGGAATAGGAAACGCATTTCGTTCAACATTCGGATTAGATGTAGTTGCAGACCCTTCCTTACCAAATATGCCGCCTGATGATTCCAAATTATTATCCAGGTCAATTTTTATGGTAGCAGGTTCTGATATATCATTTCCCCTAGCCCTCAAATAATGAAAGCTGAAAAAAAGGAATTATTTTAATTTTCATAACATTTTAGTATGAAATGTAGGCACACACTTAATGGGAAAAACCAAGTAAGTATGTCACTATTTTGTCAGTTGCTCCTATATTACCTGTGTTCTATGATCCATTCTGCAGATCAATGGACATAATATTTACCAAACTAAATAGTACAAGACATAGTATTCATTTACTTAGGGACTACCTAGATGACTACATTGCAATATGGAAGATTCATTTAATGATTTTAATAATCATCTCATACAAGGGGCTTTTGGAAAAGATACCCAAATTCCCAAAGACGTTATTTAAACAAAATTAAGGCATCTTACAGGCAAACACAAAACTTTGGACAACGACCTTATAAATGTCTTTAGTGATCTGTAGCGGTTCTACGAACCGCACAACCAACTATAGGTTGAGATGTCGTTTCCGCCGAGGAACATACTTACCTTTATTCATTACACGTGCCACAGACACGTGTCCTAAGAGTCATAGTCATTCCTGAAACAAGCAACAACGTTGAACCCTATACCAAGAAGCAAGGAACTTAACGTTCCAAAAGCTTCCAATGTCGAGTTCAACGTTTCATAGATTATACCTGAAACACAGGTTAGGTGAGAATTGCGACGCATTCATCCATCATATGCAAAAACAATTGAAAAGGCAGAAATGCGTCGCATCCCAGCAACGCACAATCTTCAATCCTGAACATCTGTACGATGTTTCCAAGGAATTATCATTGCCGGTGGCTATTGAAAATCAACACCAACCCAGGGTATGACTATAATGTTAAGGCACACTTGTTCAAACAAAACGTATCGATTAGCAGCGATAAAGCCATAAACTCTAAACACTATCCCAGATAGATGTTTATGAGTGAAAGGCAAACAAAAGCTTACATTCCATGGTTCCTATCCCCTCCGAATTGCATGGGATCCTTTGCCTGCATGCCAGATGTGCAGTTCAAATAAACCACGAAAAGATCGGAGAATAAGCGGCGGCATCGGATTCTTAAACAAAAGAAAAAAAAAGATTCCGACCACCAGCAACGAATGATGATGATAAAGATCATGAGTAAGATTTCTCCTTTTCCAGATCCGATGGGAAATTCTCCTTTTGAGATGCCAAGGGGCTGTTAACAGATACGATGGGGGAAATCTGTTGGCAGACAGGATGAGAAATTTTCTTGTGCAGATGTGAGGATAGGTAATTAGAACGTCCCTCAACGCAGAGTCCATATATTCCAATATTCGCAGACAACACCTCCGATTGTTCGTTGACAAGTTTTCTCCAGATATCCTCCTGCTCTCAGAAACGTGGCTTAAACCAAACTCCCGAGTATCTATCCCGAATTATACACTTGTTTCTAATCCACGAACCACTGGACCTCGTGGAGGTACTAGAATTCTAATACACAAGAAATTCCAATTTTCCGAAATTAGGTTCACCAATATAAATAATATTGAGTACACAGCAATTAATATCTTTTGTAAAAGTAACAAAGTGCTTGTACTGTCGTCCGTATACATTCACCCTTCTCGGGAACCAAACTTCACTAGTTCCGACATCACTGAGATAATCCAACAGTCTCTACCTGCACCTTTCATAATAGGAGGAGACTGGAATGCTCGGCATACTTCATTTAACGACACTAAGTGCAATAAATACGGTTGTCAACTTCTAGCACTCCTTCAACTCCATCCATATATCTATGTGGACTGTCCATTACAGCCAACACGTATCTCCAAATATTACTAAATCAACAATAGATTTTTTCGTAAAATCCGTAGACGTCTACACACCTAACCTCCCTACAGTATCCTTCGAATTCCCTTCCGATCATGGGTCCCCCCACACCACTGTCCAAATCCCAGCCCTCGAACCATGTTACTCATTCAATCCGATCCCGAATTTCTCCAGGACAAACTGGAAACGAGTCAATAGGGACATTGCTGCCAGTTTTACAGACTATACTTTGCCAGAGACTTCAAATCTACTCCCTGCTGAAATTGATCAAGCAGCCTTAAGAATAGAGCAAATACTAAAAAAATGCCCTCTTCAGCCACACACCTACATCCATTCCTCATAATCACCTAGGAAAGCCTTTACCCAACATCCTTACAAAACTGTTACGTGTAAAAAAACAGCTTAGACGAAAACTACATAGCAGTTACTCCCCTTTTATTAAAAATCAAATCCAACTCTTGACTACCCTGATAAATGGACAACTAAAACAATTTGCCGACCAGGCTTACACGTCTATACTTAAAAATATTAAACCCAATCGTGATTTATTCAAAAATATCAACAGACTAACGGGTCGAAAATACAAACCCCGAATCGATTATATTATCAACCCTACTAACAATCACCCAGTCCAATCAGATATTGACATAGCAAACTGTCTAGCTAATCACTTTTATAAAATCCATCAACAAAACGACTCACTCTCAGTCTCCAATTTTCAAGATACTGTAAACGACTACATCTCACGCACAATGATCCCATCCTTCACCCCTTTCATCGCGGAATTCAACGAAACAAACAAAGCGTCTCATCCTCTGGATAATGCGATCTTCCTAACAGCAGACGAATTATCTGAATTTATAACATCACGCGACAACAAGAAGTCGACAGGCTTAGATGGAATTCCAAGGCTTCTCCCGTCAAATCTAGTCCCTATTCCCGTTCTTCTCGACCACATAATTAACGGATCACATTTCCCAGATAACTGGAAAACCACGGTTATAGTCCCTATCAGTAAGTCCAGTCCTTCCAACAACCCCAGCAACTATCGTCCGATATCGTTATTAAACACATTAAGCAAGATATTGGAATGCAAGATATATCGAAATCTCCTTTTATTTGCTAATGACAACGCTATTATCCCAAATTCTTTCCCTCACAACACTCTACCACCTGTCATGCTCTGTTAAAACTAACGCACGATGTCACAACTAATCTTCAAAGCCAAAGCCCCACAGTCTGTATCTCTCTCGACATATCTAAAGCATTCGACTGTGTTTGGATCTCAGGAATGCTTTACAAGCTGCACTACATATTTGGATTAAACACCCATACTATCAAACTTCTTACTTCCTACCTCTCTGGTAGAAAATTCATGGTCAAAATAAATTCTTCTATCTCCCAATCGTATAATATAACTGCAGGGGTTCCGCAGGGTTCAATTCTTGGACCACTATTATACCTCCTCTATACTTCAGACATACCCCAGCCTCAATTACCCAATACTGTAATGTCTAATTACGCTGATGACACCATAGTCTACTCCAAAAGCAAGTTTGTAAAAGAGGCAAGAAACCGCATTAATAACTTCCTCCCAAATCTATCAACATACTTCAATAAATGGAAAATTCGCCTAAATCCTGATAAAACCCAACTTATAGTGTTTAAGGGTAAAAATGAGCATTGCACAAACAACACAAGGCGCACCCACAACAAAATTAGACTCAAACTAAATACCACCCAGATAAAACCTTCTAAAACTTTAAAATATCTGGGAATAACCTTTTCCAATGACCTTTCATTCTCCACCCACATTAAAAATACTTTATGTAAAGCCGCAATACAACTGAATCTCTGTAGAAGAGTGATGTTGAAACCCAACGGTCTCTCTGTTACGTGCGGTTTCCGCCACCCCATCAATTAATTGTATTTAATATAATTTGTTTTAAAATAGTATGATGGTAAGGTGGTGGAGGAGTTGCACGATCCACAAGTGAGTTTTCGAACACGCCCCGATTCGGGTGTGGATCGGGCAGCTCTTCGAGTTCGAATTCGATTTTCTGAGTGGACGTTGAGGGAGAGCGAGAGAGCAGGAGGAATTTTGAATACGGTTTTGAATTCCGTTGTCGACTGTTCTTGATATATACAGTTTTTTGCAAGTCGAGTTTTTCCGTTTGAAAATTAAAAAAAAGAGTTAGAGTTGAGTGCGGCCGGAAAGGAGGGAAAAGGAGTAACGTCCCCGTTGCGAAGAAGAAAAGATAAAACTTAAAAAGCAATTTTCGATTTTTTGTAATGAATGAGAAATAAAAGAGTATTGTTTATTCTATAAACAAGTAAAGAAAGTCCGAGTTTTTGCTTCGGTTGTATCCCCTTGTTAACGTGAAGAGGGAACTTGGTATCCCCTACAGCTATTGGAACATTTACCAGCGATTACAGGACTTGAGATCGAAAGAAGTAATGAAATATGGCGACTCTTAAGTGAAGGCGATTAGTAATACAGTGCTGGCAGTGAAAAGGTTTAACGAATGATCTGGAATACGTAATCGTCACAGAAAGATCGCTACGAAGGAAAGGAGACTTAAAGAGGCATCCGGCACACAAAAACAGGTAACCCGTTCATTTTAAATTACCCCCAATTTTCTGTGGCGAATTATACAACATCTCTCACAAAGTCAAACTGCTCATCTATAAACAAATAATCAGACCCACACTCACATATGCGTGTCCACTGTGGTATCATATAACACCAGCCCAAATGGAGAAGCTACGCACTTTCGAAAGGAAATGCTTCAGGCTTGTCACTGGCCTCAACCGACAACCCAACTCTTACTAGTATTACAATAACAGCTTGCTATACATCATCACACACATCACCAACGGCACTACAACCTGGAACCGGTCTTGGCCTTATTTAGCAAGTCCTGAGGCTTGTTAAATTTTCCATAATGATTTGTTTTTTCCGGGCAAGGTCATTAGTCTTGCGCCAGAGGCTCCCCGACGAGGAATCGAACCCCGGTCTCCCGCGTGACAGGCGGGTATACTAACCAGTATACTATTGAGGAGCTAGCTTGCTATACAATGCCTCCAATATTGACCGTCTCGATAGACGCTTCCTAGAGCTGTCTATCAAATTTATTGAAAACCTCCCAAATAATCCCAACCCCATAATAACTTCACTACAACCAACTCCTCTAGATAACAGGGCTCACTATCTGAATTGTCTCCACACCAGAAGTCTCTTCACCTCTGGAAGATTGGTTAATGAAACCAACGAGGTAGTGTACCATAACACCGAGCTGGCACCCAATCAGTTCAAGTACTGTAACATACAACCATTCTCCAACATTCTGCGTTTTAACGAACAACCGATATTCTTAGAAATGAATACCGACACCTTCATTATCTTTAAGACATTTTGGCCTTCAGCCATAGGTATAAATAGTTTGTAAGATATAATTGTAAACCATTCTTCCGAAACTGCAACATGGGTCGCCGTTGCGTTCGTTGCGGAAAATCCCACGATATTGGCAAGTGCGAACTACCGCTAGCAAAATACGACCGCGCAACAAATGTGCAGGATGAAATAACACTGCCAACTTGCTGCAACTGCGGCAACAAAGGACATCCGGCTAGTTACAGGAATTGTCCTAAATATAAAGAAATTATTCAAAAATTCAAGGAGACTCGAGCTAAGCAAACAGCCAAGTCAGACTTCGGAAGACAGGCCACACAGAACCTCATCCAAATTGGATTTACATTTGCCGACATGGGGGACAGCAGGCAAAGAATATGAAAACTCTCCCAACTCCTCCCCCTCAAAAACATATTCAAGTCCCTAAGCGAGCCCCGGTAAAGGCCAACACGACGCCTCAAATTCAAGCGGCGGTGCAAAAGCCTCCAAGGGGACAATCTTCAATGCTCGAGAAACTACTTAGTTTCTCCCGCTTGATTGAAGATATTCGACCCCGATATGAGAAACTAACAACCGAGGCTGAGAGGGAGACACTCCTTTTCACTGCATATACAAGACATACCCTCCACAATGGATTCCAAAATTAAAGTTATCCTTATAAATGTCAACTCCCTTGTTTCGCATTCCAAGCGTATGATAGTCTCTGACTTCATAAAGGATAACCGGGCGGACGTGGTACTTGTAACCGAAACTAGGTTGCATCCATGTCACCGTCCCGTATTCCCAAACTTCTCCATGATTCGAAGAGATCGAACCCTCACTGACGGTCCCACCATCAACGGAGGTGGCACTTGTATACTGGTTAATAGCGGACTTCGCAATGAAGCTATTGACCTCCCACACTTTGAGTCCATAGAGGTGTCTGGGGCTGAACTGCATCTGGCTAATAATGGTAGAGTGAATATATACTCCGTATCATCATCATCATCATCATCGGCACTACAACCGGGAACCGGTCTTGGCCTTATTTAGCAAGTCCTGAGGCTTGTCAAATTTTCCATAATGATTTATTTTGTCTGGGCAAGGTCATTAGTCTTGCGCCAGGGGCTCCCCGACGGGGAATCGAACCCCGGTCTCCCGGGTGACAGGCGGGTGTACTAACCACTATACTATCGAGGAGCCCCGTATACTCCGTATACCACTCGCATAAAACCAATAATGGCCCCATTAATCCCGAGGATATCGGCACACTAATAAGGACCTCGGGGCATACACCCTTCATCATAGGCGGCGATTTTAACTCCAGACATCCCCACTGGAACAACTCTGTCTCTTGCCCAAATGGCACAAAACTGTACCAATGGTACACCGAAAACACCTATGACCTCAACTTCGAAATAGTCGCACCTAGGGTTGGTACTCGAGGTGACTCAATTCTGGACATATTTATGGTGTCCAAAGACTTACTTCCACAAATCACTCCTCAAGTTTCAGCGGGTGTATCTGACCACAACGCTGTGACCACATTCATTCGCGGCTATCGAGCATCCCGGGCTCATATCAGATACATACCCGATTATGGGCGAACAAATTGGGACAACTTCAATATTACATTGAACGATAAACTCCACCAATTCTCTCTTCCTACTGACAGGAACCTAACGACGGTTGAGATAAATAACGCTGCAAAACGACTTCACGAGATTCTAGTTGAAACTTCGGAGACTCATGTCCCCAAGTACAAACTTGAAAAGACATATCAGATTCCCCATGACGACATCACTCTTCGTCTCATCCGGGAGCGTCAAAAGCTCTGCAGAATGAGATATCGTCACCGCTTTACGCAAAGGGAGCCATTATTGCGATCGATTATTCACAATATTGGTACACTGATACAACAGAGAATCCAAAACAATCGTACCCGACAATTGGAAGACAAACTGAAGGGTATTCAGATGGACCAGAACGTTTATAAAAATGTTAAAAAGGTATGTGGCACTTCCCGTATCACTGGGCCAATCATACACAATGGTGTTGTTTATAACGACACCAATAAAGCAAATATCATCGGAGAGACCTTCGAAAACAATCACAAACTTACTCTCCAAGATGGCGACCCGGATACTAATGCGATCATTAGTTCAGAGGTCCACAGTAAGTTGGACGACTTCAATGAGCCAATTGTTGTCTTTAACCCAACTAACAGTGCATACTTGGATGGCACACGTGATAATGGTCACGGTTTCATCGCACCAAATACCCTACAGAGCCTGGTTAAATCTCGAAACCCTAAGAAGTCACCCGGTATCGACAACATGTCATGCCACTCGTTGCGAAGGCTTTCTGCCTTATTCTTTATAAAGCTCTCCATTCTGTTTAACCATGCTTACAACATGGGGTACTTTCCCCAAGCTTGGAGGCACGCTATTATTTGTCCAATAGCAAAAGTTGGGAAACCAACGTATCACCCCTCAAGCTTTCGCCGTATCTCGCTTCTCACTTGCATCAGCAAAATATATGAAAAATTCATATACGAGAAACTAAATAACTTTGTCAGTGCCAGGCACCTAATACCTGATTTACATTTTGGATTTCGAAGAGCGCACAGCACCACTATGGCTCTCAACATATTTCAAAACCACGTCTGCGTGCGGCTCTTTAATAAGGAACCCACCGTTGCGGTGAGCCTGGAGATTGCAAAAGCTTTTGATACGACTTGGATCGAAGGTCTTGTTTTTAAATTATTGAATACTGGCCTCAGTAGAACGCTATGTAGTGTCATCTACCAGTTCGTTCGAAACAGAACCTTCCAAGTTAGAGTGAATGGAAAGCTTTCCCCAACTTTTCACGCCGCTGCAGGCGTACCACAGGGCTTCATTCTAGGCCCCGTCTTATTCAATATTTACACCTCCGATATTCCTCGCCCTGTGGACGGGAGAGTAAACCAGATATGCTATGCGGATGACGTCCTAGTGTACACGTCATCCAAGGGCCCTAAACTCGCAACAAATCGACTCAACCGTCACTTGGACGAACTGTATCAGTATTACAGTCGATGGAAAATTCGACTTAACCCATCCAAAGCAGTAGCTATAATTCTGAGAAGTAAACACTTCCAACCTGCTTCTCGATATTCACAGAATATTCGAATAAAAATGGGAGATACTACGATTAGACCACAGGACACGTTGAAATATCTTGGGGTCACTTATACCCCAAAAATGAATTTCATCAAACATGTGACCCACATTCTCCAAAGGGGCATCGGTCGGTCTAAGCAACTGTACAACATCTTGAAGTGGAGCAACAAAGTTGACACCAAAGTTAAGCTTCTCTGCTATAAGCAGCTAATCCGATCTGGAATATCGTACGCCTTTCCCATACGGTCCTGCATATCTTCGGCTCAAATGGAAAGACTTCGGGTTTTCGAAAGGAAACTCCTCAGAAGATGCATCAATCATTCTAGAAGGCCTGACGGTCGTCATTACCCCAACTTTCACCTATACGAAGGCGCCTCCATTACCCCTATCGACGAGTACATGCTTAAATTAGCATACAAGTACCTCGAAAACATTCAGAACAGCGAGAACCTACTTGTACGGGACGTTCTTGACCCTTCTCTCCCTCTCGATCTCTTCGGATTAAACCCCCACAATTTCTTCTTCAGTACAAAACTGAAGAAAGCACCCTTCCCAACAACATTCCCCTCTATAATAGAGGATTCCTGGACCCATCCCATAAGGTCTACTGTTAACAAACCACACACACACACGGACGCACAATACAAAACGGCACAAACACACACACACACCGACCAAAGCGCAGATCATTAGACGCCAAAGACGTGATCTGCGTTTACTACCACACCCAAGACCTACCGATCTTGTATGATTTCTTTCCCAGCATCCCTCTATAAAAGTAGTTAGAGAACACCTG
This sequence comes from Microdon myrmicae, assembly GCA_963931805.1. Lineage (NCBI taxonomy): Eukaryota > Metazoa > Arthropoda > Insecta > Diptera > Syrphidae > Microdon > Microdon myrmicae. The sequence goes on along the minus strand of OZ007500.1, from coordinate 150,647,392 downwards.
GACTAACACTGTCCACACTATCCTTGGATACCCCCCCCCCCCCCCCCCCCCCCACCCTTTTTTTCTTTTCAGACATCGCGAGACCGAGCCCAACATCCTCACGGATGTGGGTGATTCTGGTTATCGCAAGATGACCAGAAGTCAGAGACAAGATGAAGGACACATCTGTCCTTGTCTCGCTAAAGTCGGCCCTCTCGCCAACCCATTTTTTTTTTATTGTAAACCATTCGTATTTTGTGTAATAAACGTGCTAGTTCGTCTTGCCGCACAAAAAACAGAATCAAATCGTTATTCCGAGCGATTAACTCCCGCGCGAGTCTTTCCGGAGCGTTATTATTATTATTTATTGGCCTGTAGGAACCCGGAAGTTCATGACCTCACCGACTCGGCTTCGCCATCGTTCCCTGTCCTGGGCACTCTCCTTCCACGCTTGACCATACGATCCGATCTCCTCAAGGTCAAACCTTGCGTTATAATCTGCAACTGTTCAAGAAGAATTGCAACTGTTATTTAGTGGCATCTCAGGGGGCCGAATCGGCGCTATCGGTTCGCTTCTTCTGAGTGAAGTATATTTAACCCGCCAATGGTGACCTACTGGTCTGCGAGACCGGGTGTGCAAGAAAATGCGAATAACTTTATTCTCCGTTATTGTTTTTTGTTGCCGTTTCGAGTAGCTGCCGCATTGCACGTCCTCCACCATCAGTTGTCGTCGAAACTTTGTAGTGAGCACACGTTGTGTATTTTATATGCTAGCCCGGTCCATGAGACCGTGCGTCACCGTTTATGCAAGTAAAATAATCAAGTATTATTTTTTTATTAATCGCGTACTTTCGCTAGTTTATTATTTTATTGTGTTGTATGCATAATATATGTATATTTGTGCATTTCTATGTGTGTATGTGAATGTGTTTTATATTATTAAACTTGTTACAGCATGTCTTATGAAAGCAAACAGCGTCATCTTGAAGCCCTTCTACATGAAACATCACTCGATGAGGACAGACCACCAAGTTCTTCAGATAGCGAATTCGAGAATGAATACGAACCCGAGGAAATACAAAACTCAGACAACGAAGAGGATTTGAGTGACCGAGAGCCTTCAGGTGCAAACAACTCTTTATTTTATATTGGAAAAGACGAAAGTACGAAATGGAGTAAGGTACCTGCGCCCCAATCTGTTCGTAATAGAAGTGTCAACATAGTTTCACAGTTACCAGGACCCAAGCGAATAATAGTGAATGAAAAAGACCCTTTTCAAATTTGGAGACACTTTTTTGATGATTCTATTATCCATATAATTATCAAATATACCAACCAATATATCGCTACAGTGAAGGATAAATTTTGTAGAGAAACATATGCCAAAGAGACTGATTTCAAGGAAATATATTGCCTGATAGGATTGCTCCTTTTAGCTGGTGTTAAAAAATCTAATCATCTCAACGTTGAAGAGTTGTTTCGAACCGATGGTGGTTCAATTGAAATATTTCGGCTTTCAATGTCTGCCCAGAGATTTAGATTTTTACTGCGAGTTTTGAGGTTTGATGATGGTACTACGAGAGCAAATAGAAAGGAATTTGACAAAATCTGCCATATTCGAGAAATTTGTTCAAAATTGTAAGGCTAATTATTTATCTGCTTTTGTGACTATGGATGAGAAGTTGGAAGGATTTCGCGGAAGGTGTTCATTTAGGCAATACATTCCAAACAAGCCAAATCCATACGGCATCAAAATTCAAGCTCTTTGTGACGCAAAAATGTTCTATACATTTAATATGGAAATTTATCCCGGGAAACAACCGCAAGCAGGCCCACACAATTTCGACAATTCTGGCTTAGCCGTTGTTCAAAGATTATGCGAACCGATCTTCAATACAGGTCGCAATGTCACAACAGATAATTGGTACACTAATGAAACTTAGACTGTCGGAGATTTTACATGAAGATGGTGCACCTAGGACCTCGGCTCCTTCAAGAAAAGGCCGGTGCTATGAATGTGGATGGAAAAAAAATAGGAAAACGAAGTACATTTGCCAAAAATGCCAACAATATTTGTGCCTTGAACACGTAGTGCCGTATTGCAGCAGCTGTTTGCCCACAGAATTTTAGTTTTTTTAGATGTATTTTTTTTTATTTTTTGTTTGGAAGGATACCAATTTTTGTTTATTTTATTAAAGTTCCTTGTGTCGAGAGACCAAAAAACTTAATTTTCATTTGAATATGTTTTTTTTTTTATTTTTTACTTAATTTGAAAAAATGTATTTTAAAAAAAGTTGTTATTTTTAATGCTCTAAGAAAACAATTTTGTGAATTTTTATATTGAAATAAAAGAGCTTATGTTGATTTAATATCTTTGTTTTGTTGTCAAGGAGTATATATTTAAAAAAAAAACACAAACTATTAGTAAAACTTTTCAAAAAATCTTCATTTGAAAAACCCGGTCCGTGAGACCGGCGTTACCATTGATCAAAGTCAAATTTGCGTCACCAATGGCGGGTTAATAAACAAAAAAAAGTACTTTAAATTTACTCAAATCACCTTCCTGGATTCTCTGTGTCTAAACTCCAGCTAAAATTGGTCATATTCTTTTAGATTGATTTACATGGCCATAGGACTAGATTCTTTCAAAACAAAAACTCCACAGAGCCCGTTTTCTAATCGAATATTTCAAATATTAACTCCATATTAAAATTGCTTAATGCTTCCAATATTTCGCACCGCACAAAAGAGTGTGCTAAGGCTATTGCTTCGTTAACTTTACAACCGCTTTAATTATAAATATATGCACATTACTCACCTATGTGTATCAGCGGCGGTCGGCATCTTTTGAGTGGGCTATGGAAGAAGTTCAAGTATTACATACGATTCAATGGAATATGAAGAATGTTGTTGTGTACTCACATTTTCTAATGCGGATGTTTGAAATTGACGACTCTTTATACCACCATTCGAACATGTTTCATTTGCAGTCCACATATATTCATTACCGAATATTTTAATTGATGCTTTGTTCTCGAGGGGCGCCCGCCCTTTGAGAATAATCCCATTCAGGATCACGTTGTCGTCCAGTTCAAAGTTTTCGATATACGTCTAAATGTAACTAAACTTAATAAGGTATTTAGTATTATTAAATATGAAATAGTCTTACCCCTTCAATCGGGTCGTTGCGAATAACACACTGAATACCCTTAGATGCTTTATGATTTAGAATTACATCGCAATCAGCGTAATACCCAAATTTAAAAGTATCATCTCTTACATTTAGTGTGATATTTTCCTCCTCATTGTTTCTCACAATAATTACTTTACCCTTTAGTGCCATTTTCTTAAATCCTTTTTGTTTCTGAAAACATATTTCAATTAAACATATTTCAATAATACAGAATTATTCTTTTCTACAGCATAAGTTTGAAGCTCACGTACGTTGAAGTGGGAAACGGTGTTTAAAATCAGTTCTTACCTTCTTGCTCTTGCAAATATATCCCAATTAGTATAAAACTATTCCTTCTTTAATGCAAATTACGTCAGTTGAAGACAAAATTCGTGTTAAAAATGGGTTTCTATGCTCTGCTTCTTGTTCTTGAAAATATGTCCGAGCTAATAAGAAAAGTTCTGCTTCCTTAATACAAACCACAAATCAGTTAAAATTAAAAATTGTATCTAATATCAGTTTCGTGCTGAAGTTAGCTGCGATTTCGCATTCCCATACTAGATTAATATTAATAGCTTCGCTTAAGGTACAATCACAGTGATCACTGACCATTCCTTTAAAAGGCATCGAGTTGTTGTCACTCGTTGTTCATTGTAATAAAAAATTGAAATTACTTATAGTTTTACAACAGTACTTAGAAATATTCCAGGCTGTCGATTCCGTTTCAGAGTATTTAGTGGGCATTCGGTGAATATTTATATTTGTTTTTATAATATTTGTTGTAATTATGTAACGAAAAGCCAAATTTGGTTTAAGAGAATCAGTGGTCAAATTCAGAGGCCTACAAGGGGAAATATTTATATAATATAGCAAAGCAAAAGCAGTATAACAAAATATAGTTTAAATAACGGAACGTATGTGTATATCAGCGGTCGGCGAACCGGGGTAAATTACCGCAAATGGGGTAAAAATGAAATTTTTTTGGGTAATAGGGAAATTTTTCTAATTTTTCTATTGATATTTCATAAACATTGTAGTATGTTAACAAACTTAAGGGGACATTCCGGTTTGTTGGGTCAAAAAATAGGTTATTTTCATGATTTTTTTTTTAAGAGAAATTATTATAGATTGTTGCGGATTGGCAATTAAATGTGCTGGAATGTACTGGAGAAATCTAGTACATTCGCATGTATACCAGTTGCGCAGCAGCTGGCACCAACTGGTCATCATTGCCACCACGATGATGTCATAGCGTCGCTTTTTGAATTGCCAGTTATGCCAATTCGTCAGTCTGCAATCAACCTTCAACGGGCTCGTTACAATCGTCTACAATCAACATTCACCGAATAAACACCATGGGTCAATAATTGTCCTTCAACACGTCTATTAATAAAGCTGCCTTCTAGTTCACTTCTGCCTTTTTCTTGTTCTGTCTCCTACGACAAAGTTTTATTGGTTTACACGCGGACTACTTAGAGTTACAAACAAACATTTTCTGGTCCTTCGAAACGGATCCAGTGCCGATTTGGATCAAATCCATCGCCGCCCAGTTCGTGGCAAAACACATCGGATCCAGCAACTTGTGGATCTAATCCATCGCCGCTCAGTTCGTGGCAAAACACATCGGATCCAGCAACCTGTGGATCTAATCCATCGCCGCTCAGTTCGTGGCAAAACACATCGGATCCAGCAACCTGTGGATCAAATCCATCGCCGCCCAGCTCGCGGCACAACACCTGAAGAACAACTCCGACCCAGAGGAACTGGCTACCATCACACGGACTCCAGAGCAAGCAGTGGGCACGGCGTACATAGGATCCGTGTCAGATCCAACGCCAATGCCTTCCACGAATTCGACTGTTCCAGCAACAGTAGCCGGCCCGATGACTAACCAGCCCAGTGTCCCGATGCACAAAACACCGCCGACACCCGTAAAGCAACAGGGCGCTTGCACATTCTGCAGGGCCGCACACACGATCTACGCTTGCGAGGGCTTCCGATCACTCACACCTGGCCGTCGGAAGTCCTTCGCACACAAAAGAAACCTGTGCACTAACTGCTTGGGTCGCCACCGCCTGCGCGACTGCCAATCCAGCAAGACGTGCCGTCGATGCCAGCGGAGACATCACACCCTGCTGCATGTCCGGTCTAACGCCATCGACGGGACAACATCACCGCCGCAACGAGCCAAAGGATCCGCCCCCCGGATCGACCGTCAGGAAGGGGTCTGCGCACACACAATCAGCACCCCTTCACAGCATTCCGCGTTGCTGCCAACAGCCAGAGTCATCGTGACGTCGGAGACCGAACAGAGGATTGAAGTCCGTGCCCTGCCTTGCCACCAGGACTCAGGCCGCCATCAGCATCACTCCTCGCCTCCACGGCTCGAGCCAATGGACACTAAGGCCCTTCATCCTGTCAGGGCCCTCAGTGTATACACCACCACCACAATCAACGACAAGGGATCTCTCGTTCGTGGCAGATCTGGAACTTGCAGATCCGAACATCGCCTCCGCCGAGAAGGTGGACATCATCCTTGGGGCAGACATATACCCCAACATCATCCTCGAAGGCATAAGGAAGGACCAACGTTCCGGCCTCGTCGCGCAGGCCACTGAACTGGGATGGGTGCTAACAGGCTCAGCACCCACCACATCACCCAGCGCAAAGGTGGCAAGGCCTGTCACCAGCCATCATATGGCCATTCCTCGTGGGTTGCGAATTTACAACTCCGACCCAGAGGAACTGGTCGACCTTCCGACTGACGGCCGCGGCATCTATCAGTGAACCCAAAGGACGTCTCTCCGGCATCAGCCCCAGTGGCCGCATACGAAGCCCATTCAACTACCAGCCACCGACCACTTGCGCGACCCAACTACAAGGCATACCCCCCGCCCGCTAAACCATTGCAGAGGCAAGGGGCAATTCAGGGACCAGGAGCTTACCCACTCGAACACTTCAAGGCATCCCACCACACCCGGGACACCGCGTGGTCAAGCTACTGCCCAGGTCCAAAGCTACCCAGGCCAACCGCTACCACCTGTAGCCACCACAACAGGACCAAGAGCGCGCAATGCCCCGCTTGGCGGGCGGCGCTCCCCAGCAACCAGCGGTCTCTCGAACTCCAGCAAGAAAGCACGCTCCTCTGTGCATCCACAGAGGCTGCATTGCGACGACCCCGGGAGGCACTTGGCCCGTGACTGCCCTTACGAAAGGACACGCGGACAGTGCCAGGGTAGACACCGCACCCGACTCCACGTAACAGCACACACCCCCAACGGTCGCATCCCGCCGGCCACTCACTCCAGACGGTCGCCAACGTGCGCAGTACATGGCACCACCACCGGTCTCGACATAGCTAGACCCATCACCAGTCATCACGTGGTCATTGATCGTGGGTTGCAACCTTACAACTCTAACTCGGATCAACTGGCCGGTCCCGCGACCACAAAATGCAACGGACATCAGCGATGGGAAAGAGGTTCCTGTCGCCATCGCTCATACGGGCCATCCCAGACCCTCAAGCCTCCAGCGCTCCTCAGGGCGGGCGGCCCCCTCTCAACCGATCATCAACGTGAAAGTGGACAGCCGACCAAGACCAACCGCCACCAGCAGACCGCACACTCCAGGCCCTTAGCCACCGTCCCCTGGAACGAAATGATTCGCCAATGATTGGTGAAGGCGGGCGGGATGTTGCGGATTGGCAATTAAATGTGCTGGAATGTACTGGAGAAATCTAGTACATTCGCATGTATACCAGTTTCCTCGCTGTTCGTGCCTCGTGCGAGTTGTATACTAGGCTCCGGTCAGCGTCTTGCAGCCGATCTCTGTCTCTCTCGTGCGCAAACGCTCTCGCAGCGTACCCAATTTTGATGCCTATGAGTTGCATTGTTAGCAATGCGGGTAAAAACCCCTCATTAAACATACAAGCTGCGATAAGAGCCGCAACTTCAATGATTTTCTTACCACTGTATGTGTGTTTTGGCGCCATTTGCCAGATCATCATCATCATCATCGGCACTACAACCGGGATCCGGTCTTGGCCTTATTTAACAAATCTCCACCGGTCCCGATTTCGAGCCGATGTCATCCAGTTTAGCACTCCCAGGCTCTAGGCGTCCTGATCTACGCCATCCCTCCATCGCAGACAAGGTCTGCCGCGCTGTCCACATCCTGCCACAAAGGACCTTTCGGGCAGGCTCCTCTTCGCTCATTCGAGCTAGGTGTCCCGCCCACCGGAGTCTACCGAGCTTGATTTTTCTTACAATATGAGCTTCAAGGTAGATTGCGTACAACTCATGGTTGTAGTGTCTCCGGAATCGTCCTCCCTCACATACGGGGCCAACAATTCTCCTTAAGACCTTTCTCTCAAACGCGGCCAAGAGTTCAGAGTGCCTTTTATTAAGCACCCAGGTCTCGGATCCATACATAAGTACTGGTAAGACCACGGTCTTGTACAGTAGTAGCTTGGATGTTCTGGATAAATTTCGGGATTTAAAGACTCTTGATAGACCATAGTAGGCTTTGTTGGATTTAATCAGCCGTTCGCGTATTTCTTCTTCCATATTGTTATCGGCTGATACTATTGACCCAAGGTAGTTAAAGGATTGCACTACTTCAAATTCGTGCTCCACTACCCTGATAGTTTGACCAACGTTAGGTCTTCTCTTCGCAGAAGTTGCCACCATGTACTTGGTTTTTCCCTCATTAATGTGCAGTCCCAGTTTTTGTGCCGCCCCCTCGATCTGGGTGAAGGATTCCTGTGCCGCCGATTCGGTTCTACCGATGATGTCGATGTCATCTGCGTAGGCAAGTATCTGGCTGGACTTGGTGACAATAGTCCCTCTTGTTGTAACGCCAGAGTCACGGATTGCTTTCTCCAACGCCAGGTTGAAGAGGAGGAAAGCCAGACCGTCCCCTTGTCGGAGTCCATTATAGATGTTTATTGGTTTGGACAGCAATCCCGCTACTTTTACTTGACTAGTTACGTTGGTCATGGTCAACCTACTAAGTCGTATCAATTTGTTTGGAATGCCGAATTCTCTCATGGCATTATATAGTTCTACCCTGGCTATGCTGTCGTAGGCGGCCTTGAAGTCTATAAACAGATGATATAGTGGAATCTTAAATTCCAGACATTTTTCCATCGCCTGCCTAAGGGTGAATATCTGATCAATTGGTGATTAGCCTGGGATGAAGCCACACTGATATTGACCAATGATGGCTTTAGCGTATGGGGCTATCCTATCTTGTAGGATAGTGGAGAGTATCTTATAGGCGGTACTCAGCAATGTTTTACCCCTATAGTTGCTGCACAGTGTGATATCTCCCTTCTTATGTATGGGGCAAATTATACCACGACGCCAATCTTCCGGTATCTCCTCTTGCACCCATACGTGCACCACGATCTCGTGAATTGCGCGATGTAACGCTGTCCCTCCTTGTTTGATCAGCTCAGCTGGTATGCCATCAGCTCCAGGGGCTTTATTTGATTTTAGCTGTCTAATGGCTTTTAATGTTTCCTCAATGCTTGGTGGCGGCAGCATTTGGTCTTGGTCTTGCATTGGTGGAGCCTCCAATTGTTCTGTGGGCTGACCATTTAGCAATTCATTGAAGTGCACTTCCCATCGCTCCAGAATGCCTTCAGGATCGGTGATCAGATTACCCTCTTTATCCTTGTAGTAAGTGCAGCGTGGTGTGTACCGCGTCGTACTGCGGATTATTTGGTAGAACTTCCGCGCCTGGTGCGGACCTCGCTCTCTACTTTTCTCTATTTCACAGACAAGGTTTTTTCCCAGTCACTTTTCTTTTGTCTGTGAAGTCTTTTTTCAGATCTTCTGAGCTCTTTGTATTTCTCCTCGCGCACCCACGTCCTGTGAGACTGCTGCATTGCCCGGTATGCAGCATTCTTACGTTCAGTCGCTAGTTTGCACTCATCATCAAACCAGTCGTTCCGATCTCTACGACTACTGCCTAAGATGGAGTTGGCAGTACTAATGACAGTATTCTTAAGGCGTGTCCATTTCTTTTCTACGCCCGGCATTCTGGCCCCAGGACTTACTCTGCCTCCGTCGAGCTCTTCGAGGGCGAGTCTTAACGCATGACCAAAGGTGTTGCTGGTGTTCTCATTGCGTAAGGCAGCCGTGTTGATTCGAACCTGATCCGCGGATGCAATACGTCTCCGTAAAGCAATCCGCGCTCGGAAAACTGTACCAACAAGATAGTGTTCCGAGTCGACGTTGGCACCTCGGTACGTTCGTACCGTCATCAGGCTCGAAGAGTGGCGGTGATCTATCAGCACATGGTCAATTTGGTTGCGAGTGGCTCCATCAGGTGATACCCAGGTGGCTTTGTGGATATCTTTACGCGGAAACCTGGTACTCACAACGACCAAGTTTTTCGATGCTGCCAATTCGATGACTCGTAGTCCATTGTCATTAGTGTTCTCATGCAAACTATGGGAACCTGCGTAGTGCCCGAAAACCGGCTCCCGACCTATTTTCGTATTCAAATCCTCAAGAACGATTTTCACATCGTATCTTGGGCAGGCATTGAGGGCCCGTTCGACGTTCTCATAGTATTCTTCTTTTTCGTCGTCAGGGGGCTCCTCTGTAGGTCCGTGAACGTTTATGAGGCTTATGTTCTTAAATTTGCCTCGCACGCGAAGAGTGCATAGCCTTTCATTTATTGCATTAAAGCCTATGATGGCAGGCTTCAGTTTTTGGCTGACTAGAAAGCCTACCCCGAGCACATGGTGTTTTGCGTGACAGCTGTAATAAATGTCATACTCTTTTCTTTGAAAAACACGACTCCCCGTCCATCTTATTTCTTGTAATGCTGTTATGTCAGTCTTATATTCGGACAGGGCATCGGCTAGCTACTGTGCAGCTCGAGCTCTGTATAATGAGCGGACGTTCCATGAAAAAATCCTTAAATCATTTAGCCATTTTCGTTTCCGTGGTCGTCGTCGTGTATCCGGTCCATATCCGAGGCTTGTTAAATTTGCCATAATAGTTCATTTTTACGGGCCTGGTTATTAGCCTTGCGCCAACCCTTCTCAGGATGTCGCTGCATGCATTAGTTCACTACTTGACGGGTGTCAAAGTAGCTATCCAGGGGTGTCACGTGGAGACTGCATGTCAACTTGGATTGAATAGGGACAAGGATCGACCTGGCCTTCGCCGGGTTGAAGGCAATCAGAGACTTTACCCTGTATGTTCGCACCCATCCCCCCATTTGCCAGATAGTTGCATTGAAACTTCCGTTGTTATTTTACGTGAAACCTCCCTCGTATTTCTTTAACAAATCGGGATCTGTCAGTTTTACGTAAACTGGGTAAATAGCTGTTCGTACTTTAGGATCCAAGGGAGGTTTGTCGTGGTGGAACTTTGACAGCTCATTCGCAGTTTCCGCGCGTTTCCATTTGCACCATGACTCCGGGCCCTCTGGACAGTTTTTATGTTGCGGATTTTCATCGGTTGATATTTTGTGGTAGTATAATGCCCAAATTTCTTTCGCCATTTCTTCAGCAGAGTGAGCATTGCGTCTAATCGCAAGTTCGTAATAAGTCGTCAGTTCTGTTATCATGTTTCCCGTAACTTCGCCAGGACCAGCTCTTCCTAATTGGTCTGTTTTTTTTTTTTGCTTTTTTTATGACACATACAAAATGCATGAATTTGAAGTAGCGCAATCCTTTAACTACCTTGGGTCAATAGTATCAGCTGATAACAATATGGAGGAAGAAATACGCAAACGGCTGATCAAATCCAACAAAGCCTACTGTGGTCTATCAAGGCTCTTTAAATCCCGAAATTTATCCAGAACATCCAAGCTACTACTATACAAGACCATGGTCATACCAGTAGATATGTGTGGATCCGAGACCTGGGTGCTCAATAAAAGGCACTCTGAACTCTTAGCTGCATTCGAGAGGAAGGTGTTAAGGAGAAATGTTGGCGCCGTATGTGAGGGAGGACGATTCCGGAGACACTACAACTATGAGTTGTACGTAATCTACCTTGAAGCTAATGTTGTAAGAAAAATCAAGCTCGGCAGACTCCGGTGGGCGGGACACCTAGCTCGAATGAGCGAAGAGGAGCCTGCCCGGAAAGCCATTTGCGGCAGGATGTATAGAAGGAGACAGCGCGGCATACCGCGTCTGCGATGGAGGGATGGCATAGACCAGGACACACAGAGCCTGGGAGTGCCAAACTGGATGACAGCGGCGCGGAATCGGGACCGGTGGAGAGATTTATTAAATAAGGCCAAGACCGGATCCCGGTTGTAGTGCCGCTGATGATGATGATGAACCCTCAATCAGGGAGCGTGCATCAGTTCACGATGAAAGTCGACTTCAGACGTACGAAGTAACTTCAGATATATGGAAAAACATAGACAACCCTTCTTTAGCACTACAACACAAATGCTCAATGCACTGCTTGATCAGGTGGTTTTTTGTAATATCCAGGCACGATACAAAGATACCCCTTTTGCTTATTTTCCCCTTTCGGTCGCATTGTGCTTTGGAATTTGCGGGTGCCTCAAAATTGTGTTCGTGTTTGTGTAAAAAAAAAAATATGCGGGGTATTATAAAAAGATTTAATCTAACAGTGTAATCTGGTCCTGATTTTGGAAATTAAATATTAAATTCAATTAAACTAAAGGAGAAAAGAAGCCTTCCGACAAGGTAATGTCGACATGGGCAAATTTCCTGACGTTCGCCTTTATAACACTTGGGTTTATGAAACGAAGTCCTTTGTGGCAGGACGTATGGAAGGCGACAGCGCGGCAGACCGCGTCTGCGATGGAGGGATGGCGTAGACCAGGACGCACAGAGCCTGGGAGTGCCAAACTGGATGACAGCGGCTCGGAATCGGGAACGGTGGAGAGATTTGTTAAATAATGCCAAGACCGGATGATGGTTATAGAAAAAGTTTGTAATTTTAAGTTTATAATTTTTCACGGACCATTAAACAGAAATTTAATTACCATTTCTGGTAAAAAAGCAATTAATACATTAAAGGGTTTACCCTGAGTTGGTGTCGGTTGACAATATTTTGTCACAAAACTAGTCATACAAGTTTATTACTCATTCCAAGAACATTGAAAATTTACGTTTGAGTCTATAATTTCCCACAACACTGTATATATACGAGTACAGAGTAGGTCGAAAACCAAAAGCTATCGAATATTTAACATTTACAAAAAGACTCGCGGTCGGCGTCCTTATTTCTTTCAGATTTTTTAAATCGATCAAAGGCATTGTTCATTGTATGTAATTATTATTACTTGCTTACTTGATTGAAATTAAAAACAACGGGAAACAATCTGATCTGCGATCTATAAAATCACAATACTAAAAAGAGAGCGCCTCTTAAACGACTGAAAACATGTAAAACCCGTTTTATACAAATTTCTAAACGCATTTGTTGACATCTGGTGAAAACATATACTGAGATTTATATAACAGTTCTGTACTAGGACGCACCCGTTATAAAATTCTCATTTACGCGTCGAATTAGTGTTATACAAACCACGTCAAATTTCATTTTCTGCATTTTTATGCATGCCAGGCAAATAAAATTGAAACAGGCGCAATTTGTGTATCAATCAATTCGGATTGTGATTGCCTAGAAGAATGGCTGTATGGAATTATGTATTACAATTCGGTATTCCAATTGTTATTGGAATAATCACTTATTACATGACATCGCAGAGAACTGGATCTCATGAATACGAGAGAGGACAGCGACCAAATTCGAGGTTTATTAACTAAATTCTACGGGTCTGTTACTTAAAAATATGTATTTGCAGGTCGTCCGGATATGAATATGAATCTCATGAATACCCCAGAAGACCCGATGACCCAGACAGACGGAGGTTTATTAACAAATTTTCATGAGTGTTATTTTTTAAGTTTTAAATATTGTATTTACAGATCGTCCAGATATGAAGATGAACCTGATGTAAGCCCCAGAGTACAGGAACAAACCTTGGAGCAATCGTCTAGGTTTATTAACGAATTTTCATAAGAAGAGTGTTACTTGAACGTATCGTATTTATAGGTCGTCCAGTAGTGCAATTGAACCTCAGGTACAGGATGAAACCCTGGAGCAATCGTTGAGGTTTATTAACGAATTTTCATAAGAAGAGTGTTACTTGAGAGTATCGTATTTATAGGTGGTCCAGTAGTGCAAATGAACCTCATGTAAACCCCGGACTACAGGACCAAACCCCGGAGCAATCGTCTAGGTTTATTAACGAATTTTCATAAGAAGAGTGTTACTTGAAAGTATCGTATTTACAGGTCGTCCAGTAGTGAAAATGAAGCACATGTACAGGACCAAACCCCGGAGCAACCGTTGAGTTTTTTTAACGAAATTTCATAAGAGTTATTTGAAAGTATCGTATTTATAGGTCGTCCAGTAGTGGAAATGAACTTCATATTAGCCCCGGAGTACAGGACCAAACCCCGGAGCCACCGTCGAGGTATATTAACAAATTTTCATAAGACTGTTACATGAAAATATCGTATTTACAAATCGTCCAGGTTTGAAGATGAACCCAATGTAAGCCCCGGAGTACAAGACCAAACCCCGGAGCAACCACCGAGGTTTATTAACGAATTTTCAAAAGAGTCTCTTTCCTATGTCTCGTATTTACAGATCTTCTACTAGTGAAAATGAGACTTGTGCTGTTTGTCTCGATGACATTGGTACCAAGATATTATTGAACTGCAGACACCAGTTTCATCAAAGTTGCTTAACGCCAATAATAAACAGGAAATGCCCCTTGTGCGGACATCCTTTTACGCTAGAGCAAATTCAGTTGTAGAGTTGCAATGGTGTGATATATCATTTATAGTTTTACCCTGAACCTTAACTGACTACAATGACCGCCGAAAACAAATTCTACAGCGACAATGAAGTTGTGAAATCATTCGAAACTTCAATCATGATACACATTGGTGAAAAAATCCTGAGAAAGGAAGTATGTCCACATAGTTGCGAATATGATATTAAAACCAACCTTTAGTGATTGTCAATTTTTTCTCTTTACGAATATGTTTTCGTATATTTCCGTTCGTTTTTTGTTTGTTTTATCTCCACATTTATTTAACAATTCAATTACAGATATAACTTAAGACTAAATGTTAATTTATATTTTACAAATAACATTCTTACATTAACTTACTGGCTCTTCGCATGCACTCTAAATTATACATTATCATTTTTCTTATGCCTTTCGGCGTACATTTCCGTTCGTGCAATATAAACATGAACTATGAGTAATGCGGAAAAAGCTAGAAAATAAGAAGGACGATTAATGCAACTCTCATTTGAATGCTCCGGGTACCAGTGCGACGGGCCATAAATTTGCCGTGGTTCTACAATTTAATTGCGGTGGACGTTGTGGTCAGCTAAGGCTCAATGTGTAACTATAGACGAAAAATATCGCCAACAGTTCCATGTCTATCATTTAAATTAGAAACTAATGTATTTTTAATAAATAAACTATAATTGGCCAGACAGAATGACCATGTGCTTAGTACGTAAACAGTTTAGTTATAAGGTAACGGGATATGGATTTGGTGTTAAATGAATATTGTGATACAAAAGGGACGCCGAAAAATCGTAAGATTGGTGGTCAGGGCGACGGGATTTAAAATAGTTTAGTGAGGGCAGAACCTTCGTTTATTAGGCTTAATCCAAACATAAATTAATATAATACTTTGCAGACTAACTTAAAATCTAAAGTACTAATTAAAAAAATAATTAAAAAAAAAAGAAGAAAAGGAAGGAGAAGAAGACAGAGGCTGGAGAAGAGCGAGTGTATGCGCGGGTGGCAAATGGGGCATTTGTGAGACAGCGACAGTGAACGGCATATGTGGAATGTGTACGGTGTAGACGGACGGTGGGGCAGGGTCAGGGGGAAAGAGAGGAGACGGAGTTTGAGTGCAGTAGATGTGGGATAGAAACCGAAGGAGGTAGGGTAAAAGTTTGCGCACCTCAGCATTCGCGAAATGCATTCATTAGAGCCGTAATAAGTGTTGTGGGCGGGCAAATAGAAGAGATGAGGGTTCACAGGTTACGGGGGTTAGTATGGAGTGCGAGTTATGTTTTTTAATGTCTAGACCGTCACCAGAAGACTGACACCAAAGGAAATAGAGTCAATTCTTTTATTTTCACCAAAATCTACGAAATTCTTTAACTTTCGTTCACTTTTATTTGTTTCCTTTTTTTTTTTGTTACTTAACTCTAACCTTAATTATTTAACAGTAGTGTTTTTTCTTACTCAAATCCTAATTCAGTTTCACTTTCCTTTTTTCTTTGTGTTATAATATCGGTAATTAATCCTCTTACCTTTGTGTGATTAAAAACAGTTCTTGAACAACAGTTAAAAATTCGCTTTTATTTTCTTTGAGCTAATGTATCTACACTTCAATTTTCCTTTTCTTATTTTTTCTTTTTGGTTAAAATTTTTGATCAGATGTTCATTCTTTTTCTTTGTATTAATTACAATTTCTCTCTATACACTAAATTTTTAAATTCACTTTTCCATTCCTTTCCGTTATAACACTAGCAATTAATTTTTTCACCTTTGTGTCTTTACAAATTTTTCTTGTATAAAAATTCACTTTCATTTTCTTTGAGCTATACATCCATATTAGTTATTCTTATTTTGTTCCAGCTACAATTTTCACTCTTCAGATATTCATACATTAATTTTCTTACATTAAAAGATATAATTTTCTTTCACACATTAATTTTATATACACTATCTGATTTCCGTCCAGCTCCTCGATAGTATAGTGGTTCGTATCCCCGCCTGTCACGCGGGAGACCGGGGTTCAATTCCTCGTCGGAGAGCCTCTGGCGCAAGACTAATGACCTTGCCCGGAAAAAACAAATCATTATGGAAATTTTAACAAGCCTCAGGACTTGCTAAATAAGGCCAAGACCAGTTCTCGGTTGTAGTGCCGATGATGATGATGATCTGATTTCCGTTTATCGAAGATTCTCCACGACTACCTTGCATACGTTCGCTATCATTAACCACCGACCGACGCTTCTCTCATTAACTACCAACTCATGTTTCTTTTACTAACCACAGACTTTCACGATCAAATTCTTACTCTGCTATCTCCACGACCAACCACCAACGGCGCCTTAATTACTTCCTACCACTTCTCTACACCTCGGGGTCAACACTTCCCGATTACGACAATGCAATTTCATTTCAATCGACCCATTTTCCGATTCTTGACTTTAATTCGCGATTGCTTTGTATTGCTGAGCCAGTCAATATTCCTTCATTGACTTGAACCCCGGTTTAACATTCGCGATTGCGAATTGACCCAATTAATTTTATTTTTTCGGTTCGTGTCGGAAATTGCAGTTAATTGTTTTTGCAATTTAATTGTTCCAGCCTATGCAATCAATTATGGTTTGATAATTGCTTCGGAAAATGAAACTAATCGTTTTCATTCGATTTGCCAATTGCTTTGAAATATGGACTTAATTGCATTATCGTTCTGTGGGGTCATCTGGGTTTAAAATCGGGTAGGGTTTTTCTGTTTGAGTGTGTCAATGATCTCTTGTATGTCATCTTTAGCTATGACATCATCGACACACTTAACACGCGCTGGTGGAGAGCAAGCTTGGCAGTTGATTGTGCCTGAGAGGAGACGGTGGATGAAGAGGATATCGGCATGAATTCTGTTATGGAACACAATTTAATTATAATATACAGTTGTGGCGAACTAATTAAGAACGATACTAGAAATTTTGTTTACAATAATTTTTTATTAAAATTCTTTGCTATTGTGACGCATATGACAATCAGTACTAGAATATTCTACAAAGTCCGAAACAAAGTACTAGCATATTCTAGAAAGTACTGGAAAACTGGAGACCGTGAACAGTAGAACATTCAAGACTATGGAACGGGCGGAAACGAAACGCCGAATCAGAATAAGGAAACGGTATAAATACGTCGCACACAGATCATGGAGACGAGTAAGAAGTAGAAAGTGAAGCAAGCGATAAGTGCGGTAGTAAGAAGTAAGCAGAGTAAGCAAGCGATAAGTACGGAAGCGATAAGTCAAGAAATCGTTAAGTGTACGGTAAAAGTAACGGTTGTTATTAACGAACTAATAAAGTGTTCGATTAATTCAAAATCGATTTAACGGCTCTTATTTATTCAAAATAATTAATCCAGCGAACCCTAAGCTCGGTACAATTGGTGTCAGAAGTGGGATTAATTATTGGTGAAATAAATAAGTCTGTGGAAGTGTATTGTGACGATGTCAGATCGACATTTGGAGGACCGGAACCTGGATAGCAGAGGAGAGAAGCCAATTCTTCGACAGCGTCTGCAAGCACCAATTCGCAAATTTATTTTCGGCGAATTCAAACAACGATCCCGGCCTTTTGCACCCACCTGTGATCTCGCCGGTACAGTCTTCCATGCGGGATGTGAGATTTCGTCCGCGCACTATTCAACGCATTCTACGTGAACTGAATTGTAGGAAGGCAACCGGCCCGGACGGAATACCAGCAATAGTCCTTAAGAACTGTGCTCCAGAACTATCGCCGGTTCTTGGCAGACTCTTCCGCTTATCTTATGCACAGAGGACCTTTCCTGCCTGCTGGAAAATCGCTCGAGTTCAGCCAATCCCAAAGACGGGAAAAAGGTGTCTCCCACAAAATTACCGTCCGATAGCATTACTCTCTATTTTATCTAAGGTGATGGAAAAAGTCATCAATGCTGAGTTGGTTAAGTATTTGGAGTCCAACGGACTCCTGAATGATCGTCAATACGGATTCCGTGGCAGGCGGTCCACAGGAGACCTTTTGACACTTATAACCGATATATGGACATCTGCGATTGAACGGCATGGTGAGTCAAGGGCGGTCGCATTGGATATTTCCAAGGCTTTTGACCGCGTCTGGCACGGGGCATTGCTGAGCAAACTTCGTTCATATGGACTTTCCCAACAGCTTTGCGACTGGACGAGGAGTTTCCTTGAAAATCGATCGATCCGGGTTGTTGTGGACGGCGAGTGTTCGGATCTGTATCCTGTTAATTCGGGGGTGCCCCAAGGTTCTATTTTGGCTCCAACCTTGTTCTTGCTTCACATAAATGATTTGTTGGAGACAACGGATAACAAAGTGTTCAGTTTTGCGGATGATAGTACGCTTGTTTCCTCCTTTTCGAGTGATCGGCCGATTGGTGCATCTGCGTCACACCAGCTGAGATGTAGACAGATTGATTCTCTGAATCGGGATCTGGATAAAGTCCTGCAGTGGGGAAAGGCCAATCTTGTCGAGTTCAATGCAACGAAGACTCAGTATACAACATTCACAAAGAAAACTGGATCATCGGTTCCACAGCTGATGATGAATGGCCGGGCCCTCGAGGCTGGGGAAAGTTTGAAATTGCTCGGCGTCACGGTCTGTGGGAATGTATCATGGCACAAACACGTATCGAACATCGCCAGGTCAGCCTCAGGAGAACTGAGTTATCTTTTTAGAGCCAAGAAATATTTTACCCCAGCCCAACTTCTCCTCCTATATAAATCCCAAATTAGACCCACGCTCGAATATTGCTCTCATGTTTGGAGCTCTGCTCCTAAACATACCCTCGACCTACTTGAGAGCATACAGAGACGAGACATCCGCCTGATCGGGGACTCGGCGCTGACGTCGGGACTACAGTCGCTATCACATCGAAGGCGCGTAGCCGACCTCTGTCTGTTTTACAGATATTATCACGGGTGCTGTTCTTCGGAGATTCGTGGTATTGTTCCGCGCAATTCGGCTTATATGCGCTCTACAAGACAATCCGACGGATCGCACCCGTTTGTGGTTCATCTCCCGACGGCGCGAACATCCCTGTATCAGAACTCGTTCCGTTACAGAGCGGGGAAGCTGTGGAATTGCCTTCCCACGCGAGTGTTCCCGGAGCGTTACAACCTGCAATTGTTCAAAAAGAACTGCAACAGTTATTTGATGGCATCTCGGGGCGCCCACTCGGCGCTATAGGTTCGCCTCTCCCGAGAGAAGTCTAATAAAAAAAAAAAAAAAAAAAATAGAAGAAGAGGATATTGATGTCGGCACAGCTGCTTTTACGAGTGTGCCAGACTGTCCGGTTAGAGACGAAACAGCGAGTCAAGATGGTGGTCGAAGACGAAGACGATGTTGAACGCCGCTCTGAACGTAGTCACAGGGAAACTGAGGCGGCAAAACATTTCAATGATGATGAGGAATCGGAGTCTGATGCTGAGGATTTTATTGTAGACGACGAAGGAAGGCCAATTGCTGAGAAGAAGAAGAAAACACGACTTCTAGTCACTGACGCGTCATTGCAAGAAGGTCAGGGCAGTTTCGGTGTAGATTTCGACTATGAGGATTTCACTAATTATGACGAGGACGGATATTAACCCGAATATGAACCTAGTGAATTGGAAAGGGGTCACTTTACGGATTTTGACAATGAAATCCGTAAAACGGATATTCCTGAGCGAATGCAATTGCGCGAACTTCCGGTTACGCCTGTTCCAGAGGGACCCAATGAACTACAAGATGAAGCTGAATGGATTTACAAACGGACGTTTTGTAAATCAACTGTTTCCGAACAAGAGAGATCAACGGATGTTGGAGATCGAGACCGCTATTGTAAGCCACCACATACGGGGGGAAAGAACAAGCAGGCTCTAGATTTTATGCGTAATCAACAGCTAGAGGTGCCGTTCATTGCATTCTATAGAAAAGAACACGTGAAACCAGAATTAACGTGCGACGATCTATGGAAAGTCTATTACTACGACGCACACTGGTGTTTACTGTCAGCTCCAAAGAACAAACCGCTCCAGTTATTTGAAAAGATGCGGAATTACCAGTTAGATACGGTTATGAAATCGACAGATGCTCCAACACCAGATGATATGCGTGTAATTAAAGATGAAGATCTAGATCGCTTACGTGATGTGCAAACTCCAGAAGAGCTTAAGAGTGTGCACATGCATTTTCTCTTATACTATTCGCATGAGATCCCTAAAATGCAAGAGGAATTCCGTCGTCAGGAAAAGAAAGAATGGTGGCCGGCTAGAGCTGACGCGAAAAGGAGAGCGGTAGAAAATTTGGAAGAAAGTCAAGAACTTCCACCGCCGAACGCCAAGATGAAAGTGGTGCATCGCGACCGACTGGTGGCTTTTGTTGGCCCGGGAGACCAGTGAACTTAGTTCGGGACGAACTAATCTAGGCGGAGGGTAGTGTGACGCATATGACAATCAGTACTAGAATATTCTAGAGAGTCTGAAACAGAATACTAGAATATTCTATAAAGTAATGGAAAACTGGAGACCGTGAACAGTAGAACATTCAAGACTATGGAACGGACGGAAACGAAACGCCGAATCAGAATAAGGAAACGGTATAAATACGTCGCACACAGATCATGGAGACGAGTAAGAAGTAGAAAGTGAAGCAAGCGATAAGTGCGGTAGTAAGAAGTAGAAAGTGAAGCTAGCGAAAAGTGCGGTAGTAAGAAGTAAGCAGTAACCAATGAAGTAAGCAAAGTAAGCAAGCGATAAGTACGGAAGCGATAAGTCAAGAAATCGTTAAGTGTGCGGTAAAAGTAACGGTTGTTATTAACGAACTAATAAAGTGTTAGATTAATTCAAAATCGATTTAACTGCTCTTATTTATTCAAAATAATTAATCCAGCGAACCCTAAGCTCGCTACAATAGCAATGGTTTTTTTCTAGCCGATCTTCCAAAAAACTGGCTCTCAGTCAATCGCTCTCTAATAGAGCGTGCTGAAAGTGTATTTGGGTCCTCGCCGAAAACTTCGTTTCGTATTTCTTTTGAACTCATAAATGGAATTTTTCTTTTGCAGCTCGAACAATTAGCCTATCCTGGGCTTCAGTCGTTTTACGAGATCTTCTCCGTCTTGCTACGAGTTCTGTGGTTTTATGTTTTTCTACATATTTTATATCATTAAATACCATTGTTTTAGAGCAATTAAACTTTTTTGAAATTTCTTTATACGACAACCTTTCATTATTTCGATGATTTATTATCGCTTCTCTCATGTTTTTTGTACAGCTTTTTTTCTTTCCCATATCTCGTTCAAATGTCTTAAAACAAAGCAAGAACTTATAATTCCGTTTACTTTCAAACAAATTATTATATTTACCAACAAATATTTACGTTTGAAACGAAATTATACAAAAAGAAACAAATCATTTTTAATAATATCGCCAATTGAAAGAGGATAAATTTGACTTAAGAACCAATTTAAACCAATGTACACGTGCAATAACTTTGGTAATTGCTGTTTTACATGAGAATAGAGATGAAGGAAGGAATAGTGGTACTTTTCATGATGGTTGTCATCTCTCATAATTGATGCAACTGTGTTACCAGGAGGTGCTAAAATCGTT
Source organism: Microdon myrmicae (assembly GCA_963931805.1). Taxonomy (NCBI): domain Eukaryota; kingdom Metazoa; phylum Arthropoda; class Insecta; order Diptera; family Syrphidae; genus Microdon; species Microdon myrmicae. Next base: position 150,625,793 of record OZ007500.1, on the reverse strand, counting down.
CTTAATTAGTTCGCCACAACTGTATATGTAATATTTTTTAATATATTTAAAGATATTTTAAATGTAAGTAATTGGGACTTACTTGATCGACCGTGGAGCGGTCGCTGTAGTTGCTGCTGGCAGATTGCAGGGGGAGTTGAGCTTTGTGCTCCCCTGTTCAGCTTGTTGTCGTTTGATTGTTTCTTTGTCAATATCTCTTAGCGAGTCCTCTACTTGAAACCTTTCTTCTTCGCCAGAAGCTGCTCCTCGGGATGCAATTATTCTAAGTTTATATTCGGAATCATATACCGGTAGAATAGCACTTGCAATTGAGCGCTTGGATCTACGACGTTGTTTTCCAATTCGAGTGTTTTTCTGGTTTTTCAGTTCTATATCGGAATTTGAGCTCGGTCCAGTAATTACGATTTGTTTGTACGATTCTACACATTTGTAAACAACAGGCTTTGAAATGCTATTCAACTGCTTGAAGCGGTTCAAGATTTTAACGACGAAATGAATCAATTTTTCATTTTCGCCGTTGACGTTTAGTTTTTATTCGGCGCCAACGCCGTTTTTTATTATTTTTTCTGCCAAGTAGAATTTGCATAAAGTAATTTATGCAAATTAACTACTTGACGATTTTTCTACCTTTTACAGGCAGAGCTAGGAAATTTGCGGGAATTGGTGGGTGTCGGGCGTGTTACGAACATACCTCAGGTCCAGGTCCCCCCTAACATCCACTAATCCCCTTTCGTAAGTTCCCCTCTCTACCTATAAAAGAAAAACAAGTCGCCAAGTGGCTAATTTGCGTAAACTACTTTGTGCAAATTCTACTTGGTAGAAAAATAATAAAAAACGGCGTTGGCGCCGAATATAATAATTAAACGTCAACTGCAATGACAATAATTGATTCGTTCGATGTAAAACCGACGAACGAAAAGGGATTTAAAGAAAACCAAACAGAAAATAGGATAAAACAATTTGCCACCCGCACATTACAAACAAACTACATTAGTGATAAGTCCGGACGGACCGAGATAAACCAAAAGTAAAAGGAAGAAACCAACGATACTCAACGCAACAACATTCAAAAGCACAACTGAAACTGAATAGGGGAGCACCACGCTCAACGCCCCCTGCAACCTGACAGCAGCATCAACAACAGTAGCTAAGGCGTCCGCTCCACGGGCGCATAAGAGTATCTCAAGTAAGTACTTTACTTAAATACTTAATTAAAATTTCAACTATATTAAATACATATATTATTTGAATATTAACAAATTGTTGTAAAATAACAACAATTTTGGCGCAGCCGGCTACCGCCAGCTGAGATTGTATCGAATCCGAAGGGGATACAAATCCAGTGGTGGGAAGAGCCCCGAAGCTCTAACGTCTCTACGTCGACTAGCGGAACTATCGACAAGGATAAAAATAAAAAATAAAAGCCGTATAATAAAATAAACCGAAAAATAAATAATATATTGTTTCTCCTTTTCCCCTTTTCTTTTCCAATTACAGGAGAGAGGACAAAATCAGCGCTGGGTGGAAAATTTATAAATAAGTTTACCCAAATATTTTCCGTTATTTCTGGTGTTCTTGTTGCAGGTTTTTGTCTTTTCTTTCTTTCTTTTCTTTTTTCACAGGTATCTAGATTGGTTCTTGTCCGTCATCGTTGGGTTGCTAATTCCGTAATCGTCTTTTGTTTGCTACCGGTTAATAGCGAACAACGGTTAGAATAATCCGGGTAGCCACTCCTTACGGAAACAATTAAACGCGCGTAAGTTATTACCCTTGATACAAACGAGAAGCTACTCAAAGGGGTTATCTGCTGAAAATATAACAGAGGAACCCATTGCCGCTATGCTGGGTGCAGAAAACATTTTGGACCTAGTCCAAAACAATGTGGCAGTCTTTAGTGGCCAGAAAGGCCCCAACGCAGCGGGGGAATTGCATAATTTCCCTTAAAAGCTGTGACAGGACGCTTAACTGTTTGTCAGAATAGGAGGAAACGTTTTCCTGCGGTGGCTGCCCATGCGATTAAGTGGGAAAGCTCGCCGTATGTTCAAGAAAAACCTCCCAGCGACTTTCAAGGAGTTCGAACAACGACTCCGGAGTAGACTACTGCCACATGCGTCATATGAAGAGGTACATTCAAAACTCTCTCATATGCGACAATCCCGCGAAGAGGATGTCGCAGATTTTCCGTAACGTATAACACAAACAGTAACGGACTGCAATGAGGCGGCAATCCGTAAGTATGGGAGTACGAATAGCGTAACGTTCGCCATAGAAATCGAAAGATTGGCAAAATCAGTACTGACGGTAGGGATCAGGAACGACCAACTCAGACATCTGATAGTGGAATCAGAAAAGAACCCCCTAGATAGGATTATTGCTAGGGTTCTCGAATTAGAGAAAACCGAAAATGAGATGAGGAGCGAGAGTGGATGGTATAGTGAGGAAATACCAACGAGGTATCCTGACCAGTCACCTTCACCTGAAAGGAACGACACATACCATGCCTCTGTAGAGTTCTACGAACGCACAATTCCGCGCAAGTAAGGTTCCTACCTTCAAAGAACTTACTTACCTGATAAGGCAGCGCACGTGCCCACAGACACGCGGCCAATAGTCATTACAATACCTGTAACAAAGGTCATAGGAGGCTGCAAAATGCGAACCGATATAAAAAGAAGCAAGAAACTGAAAGTCCCAAAGCTTTCAATATCAAGCAACAAGCCGAGTGTAGCATACCTGAAACAAAGGTAAAAGCATTCATTCATCTTATTCATAAAGATTGAAATGCGCCGCACTCCAACACTGCACAATCGAAAATCCTGAACATCTACACGATATTACAAGGATTCGCTATCACCAGCAAATTCTCCGAATAACGGACGCACGTGCGCGTGGTCTACCACAAAGACCACCAAATCTATCACCCAACAAAAGAAACGGCAACCGTAATTATCTCAACAAGATAATGCAAAATGTATGAGGTTTAAAACCTACAAGGGAACTACTCCTATCCCACGGTGTCTGTTTGTATTTCACACCCATTAGAAAGATCTAATGGATTTCGGGTGTATTGACAAAAGTCAAACAAAACCCATGAACCATACATCCATGCAAGTTGCAGTATATCTTTCGGCCGCGCGCCAGATGTGCTATGCAAATAGAAGCGGCACATGATCGACAACCGTCGATCCGAGCTTCGATCACCACCACGGATGGTGATAATGATATAAGGATGTATGCGTCAATGACTTTCTCCTTTCAGGAAAATAGAAAATTACCCCTGGGATAAAATAGCATGCTGCTAACAGAGATTACCGGAATTCTGTTAGCAGATCGAATAGAGAAATTTTTCCGTACAGATACAGATACCAGTTTGGAATCTGGATATCTGTGTGTGCAGACAGTCAGTCGATATGGAGCATCCAACCGAGGAAGGCAATCCGGGAACCCCGACGAGGAGGTGATACGCGAGACGAGATTTAAAGAATTGGGCGTTTGCTATTTGAAATTGTACCGAGTGTGTTTAAAATGGTCATGCTAATCAGTGGCTTCGTGTTAAAAATTGTAAAGCGGCCTAACTAAATACAAGTGAATGCGAAGGTTGTGCCTAAGTTTAATACTGTAATAATGATAAGGATACCTATAAGAATCAACGAACCATATTTACCAACGACTAGGTCGTGCCGAAAATAAAAAAACATACAATATTTAAATAAAATAACCCTCAGTGTTTGTTTTTTTGAACAATTGATTTCACTCCATTGGTGCTCCGGTGTGGATATCACTTCGGACAGTGATTGGCGGACACCGCCGAGGTTGCTCAACATAAATACCGCCAAACCCCCATCTCATCAAATAGGCCCATAGTAAAAAACAATCCATTTTACTATTGGGAGGATGAACAGGATCCCCCAGAGGAAACAAATAGGGTTTCAAATAGGACTTACGGGGATACTCGACAAAACCCCCAGGAAGGAAGAGAGGAGGCAAAGGTAAAATAGGCATGTAAACGATGAGTCTCAGGTATAGGGACACATAATAGGAATTCGAACACTAGGTTCCCAGAACGATCTCAACCTATTACACGCACACAACCTGGGAAAACCCCGTTTAGATCAGGAACACCCCCACAGTCTTCTAGAAGACCAACGGGGTCTAAACTTAAGAAGCACGAGGTATCACGGCACCTTCAAAGAGGCGGAGGTGACTATCACAGTGAGTCTTCTAGCCAAAGCAGGGACAAGCGTGCACCACACGCATGGGTTTTACGCATGACTTGCACTTTCTCAATAGAAAGGGCATTTGTACGACGAATGCCTGCGACGCCGAAACACACCGTTGTGCACGAAGTGTGATCGATATGGGCACGATGCCCAAGACTGTGGGACACAAATTACACAAATAAAGGCGAATAATCCCGAACCTCCACAACCAAGGTCGCAGAACCAACGGAAGTCACCCGTGAATACCTCAAATCAAGGGCAGGAACGAAATCTACGTCGAAACAAGCAACAGCGTTGAATCGTAGAGTGTACAGCATTCGATGTTGTTGTGAGTTTTGTGGCCGAAAGGGTCACACGTGGGACGAGTGTCGTATCAAAGCAATGTGTGTAAAACCACAAAAGCCAACAGACGCACCCAAAGTGGTTAAGTCTGTACCCCGCGATCACACCCCACCGACCTGTATGGTCAATACTGAATGGCAAACAGTCCAAAAGAAAAAAATTTCGAAGGACAATAAACAGCCACGCGACAAAGGCGGTGAACAGACCCGAACCAAGAGTAGTACTAGTTCGAGCAGTACTGAACACTCGGAGGCCCAAAAACTGAATCAACGCCAGCACCGATTACAACGCCATCGACCCGAGTCCAACCGTAGACAGTCGAATTCAATCGCTACGGACGCGTCAGAGACGCCAAAACAGGGACATCGGCGACAGAAGATCGGCCAGTGCTACACATTTTGCAGGCGACACAACCACACGGCGGCAGTGTGTCGACAAAAAGCAAAATGGGAGACGTCGGAAAACTCCAGAGGTCGGGTCGGAATCCCCCAACCCGACCGAACTAAAGCCACCAACTAAAAAAATCTGTCCTCAGCCACTACCAACAAAAGTTCCAATTGTTCAGCTCCCATTAGACATTGGATGTAGAAGCACTACACGTCTAATAGTGGACACAGGTGCGAAGATCAGCCTTATTAAGCTGAGGGCACTCCAAAATGGAACAACATTGGACACCAAAAAGGCAACTACCCTCCAAACGGTTTTTGGCAAAGGAAAGTCTAGGGACTTTTGTAAGGCGATATTCAAACTGCCCCAATAAATCTCCTGTAGCTTTCAGGTAATAGACTCCCTACCGGGATTCAACCCGGCGAAGGCCAGGACGATTCTTGTCCCTGTTCAATCCAAGTTGACATGGAGTCTCCACATGACGCCTCTGGATAGCTACTTTGACACCCGCCAAGTAGTGAACCAATGCATGCAGCGACATCCTGAGAAAGGTTGGCGCAAGGCTAATAACCTTGCCCGGAAAAACGAATTATTATGGACAATTTAATAAGTCTCGGATATGGACCGGATACCGGTGGATTGTTAAATAAGGCCAAGACCGGATCCCGGTTGTAGTGCCGATGATGATGATGAAATGAGAAAATAAAGGAAATTCGTCGTCATTTTCTAAAGACTTATTGACCTGCCCCGTATAACTATATTATTTAGATTATTTTTCTTCAATAACGATGGTAATAATTGTAGTAAGAAGAAATCTATTCTTTTTAAAAGAATTTGAAGGCTTTATTCAGCATAGTTAGAATGATCCAATTTAGGTCAAATATGCACCGTTTTGTTCGATAACTTGTTGCCATTTCATTATGCCTCTCGCATAGAAACCCCCGTCCCTATTGGCAAAAAACTGGGAGAGCCGATTTTAACAAGCTTCCCTTGAGCCGAATTTCTCACCAGCAAAATCATTCACCATAGACAGGAATAGGTGGTAATCACTTGGTACCAGGTCCGGACTATAAGGTGGATGCATAAGACTCTCCCAACAAGCTCACGGACCTTCTGGTAACTCACTATCGATGTGTGTGGCCTGGCGTTGACCTGCTGAAACACAATTCCTCTCATCTTGGCATTTCCACTTAAGCGGTCACGTCGATAACCATAAACTTCGTTTCTGGGGCACTGAAAATCCGCATGTGATGCACGAAGAGCCATTGCATCCACTCATCCAACACGCGCGAGGAGTGATTGGGCCGTATTTTTTTGAGGACGCCAGCGGCAATACGGTCACTGTTACTGGCGAATGCTACGGGGCCGTGATAAACGACTTCTTACTGCCGGAATTGGATGAGCGGGGCTTGGTAAACATGTGGCTTCAGCAAGAAGGTGCAACTACATCACGAGCCACATTGGATATTGTGAAGGAAGCGTTTCCTGGTCGCGTAATCTCCCGTTTGGCAATTTGGCATGGCCAGCAAGATCGCCCGATTTAACCATCCCATACTTCTTTCTTTGGGGCTACTTGAAGTCGCGGGTTTATGCCAACAAGCCTCAGACAATCGTAATCCTTAAGGAGAATATTCGACAGGAATGCGAACAGTTATCACTGGAAATCTTGCGGAAAGTCATGGAAAATGCGATAAAACGGGTACAAATGTGTATCAACACTGGCGGCAGCCACTTGACGGATATCATCTTTTCCACTTAACAGAAAAAATTGTAAAGGTCCAAATAAAGATTTCCATCACTCAAACACATTTTTTTTTGTTATTTAGTAAAAAAATAATTCAAAAACAAAATTGGATTATTAATTTTGCGCCACCCTATATAATAGATTTTAATCAGTATCGAAATGACGAGAACTCAATACCATACACTAAGTGAAACCAAAACCAATAAAAATCTCGGACGGTGTTCTGAACCAAAATTATTTCAAGAATTTCCTATTTAAATATATATAAAGTGGATTTCATATACAAGTTCGTGGAATACATTGGATTTACCTAGGAAAAATCATAGCCAAATAAATCCCGACACCACCATCGAACAACCAGCGAGGGAAGCATCGCTCCACAAAACCTGATAGAAGTCATCCTAGTAAGAATGACCCCCACCCGCCACCGCCGAGTCAAACCAGGTGGCAAAACTATGAATAGAACTATTTATTTAATGCACCCCTTTTGAAGTGGAACACTACAAACATGTACTGAGACTTATATAACAGTTCTGTGCTAGGACGCGCCCATTATAAAACTTACTTACCCAGTCGATATTAATGGTATACAAACCACATCAAATTTCATTTTCCGGGTTTTTATTCCTGCCAGGCAAAGAAAATTGGTCGCTTAGAAACAGGCAGAATTTGTGTGTATCAATTAATTCGTATTGTGTTTGTGTGAAACAATGAGTGCATGGAATTATATATTCCAAGTCGGCATTCAAATTGTTGTTGGAATAGTCACTTATTACTTCACATCGAAGATAAATGGACCTCATCAATACGAGAGAGCACACCGCCCAAATTCGAGGTTTATTAGTTAAATTCCTGGAGTCTGTTACTTAAAATATCGTATTTGCAGGTCGTCCAGATATGATGATGAACCTCATGAATACCCCAGAAGACCCGATGACCCGGACAGACGGAGGTTTATTAACAAATTTTCATAAGAAGAGTGTTACTTGAAACTATCGTATTTACAGGTCGTCCAGTAGTGGAAATGAACCTCATGTACAGGGCCAAACCCCGGAGCAACCGTTGAGGTTTATTAACGAATTTTCATAAGAAGAGTGCTACTTGAAAGTATCGTATTTATAGGTCGTCCAGTAGTGGAAATGAACTTCATATTAGCCCCGGAGTACAGGACCAAACCCCGGAGCCACCGTCGAGGTATATTAACAAATTTTCATAAGAGTGTTACATGAAAATATCGTATTTACAAATCGTCCAGGTTTGAAGATGGAGTCAATGTAAGCCCCGGAGTACAAGACCAAACCCCAGAGCAACCAACGAGGTTTATTAACGAATTTTCAAAAGAGTCTTTCCTATGTCTCGTATTTACAGATCTTCCACTAGTGACAATGAGACTTGTGCTGTTTGTCTCGATGACATTGGTACCAAGATATTATTGAACTGCAGACACCAGTTTCATCAAAGTTGCTTAACGCCAATAATAAACAGGAAATGCCCCTTGTGCGGACATCCTTTTACGCTAGAGCAAATTCAGTTGTAGAGTTGCAATGGTGTGATATATCATTTATAGTTTTACCCTGAACCTTAACTGACTACAATGACCGCCGAAAACAAATTCTACAGCGACAATGAAGTTGTGAAATCATTCGAAACTTCAATCATGATACACATTGGTGAAAAAATCCTGAGAAAGGAAGTATGTCCATATAGTTGCGAATATGATATTAAAACCAACCTTTAGTGATTGTCAATTTTTTCTCTTTACGAATATGTTTTCGTATATTTCCGTTCGTTTTTTTTTTTTGTTTTATCTCCACATTTATTTAACAATTCAATTACAGATATAACTTAAGACTAAATGTTAATTTATATTTTACAAATAACATTCTTACATTAACTTACTGGCTCTTCGCATGCACTCTAAATTATACATTATCATTTTTCTTATGCCTTTCGGCGTACATTTCCGTTCGTGCAATATAAACATGAACTATGAGTAATGCGGAAAAAGCTAGAAAATAAGAAGGACGATTAATGCAACTCTCATTTGAATGCTCCGGGTATCAGTGCGACGGGCCATAAATTTGCCGTGGTTCTACAATTTAATTGCGGCGGACGTTGTGGTCAGCTAAGGCTCAATGTGTAACTATAGACGAAAAATATCACCAACCGTTCCATGTCTATCATTTAAATTAGAAACTAATGTATTTTTAATAAATAAACTATAATTGGCCGGACATAATGACCATGTGCTTAGTACGTAAACAGCTTAGTTATAAGGTAACGGTATTTGGATTGGGTCTTAAATGGATATTGTGGTAAAAGAGGGACGCCGGCAAATCGTGAGACGACGGTATTTAAAATGTATTGTTATTAGCCCTGTGAGTAGGGACATAGAATATTGTAGCGAGCTTAAGGTACGCTGGATTAATTATTCTTAACAAATAAGAGCCGTTAAATCGATTTTGAATTAATGTAACACTTTATTAGTCCGTTAATAGCCGTTACTTTTACCGTACACTTAACGATTTCTTGACTTATCGCTTCCGTACTTATCGCGTCTTTTACTGCTTACTTCTTACTTCTTTCTTCTTACTCGTCTCCATGATCTGTGTGCGACGTATTTATACCGTTTCCTCATTCTGATTCGGCGTTTCGTTTCCGTCCGTTCCACAGCCTTGAATGTTCTACTGTTCATAGTCTCCAGTTTTCCATTAATTTCTAGAATATTCTAGTACTTTGTTTCGGACTTTCTCGAATATTCTAGTACTGAATGTCATATGCGTCACACTACCCTTCGCCTAGATTAGTTCGTCCCGAACTAAATTCACTGGTCTCCTGGGTTAACAAAAGTCGCCAGTCAGTCAGGATGTACCACTTTCATCTTGGCGTTCGGTTTTCGCTGAATCCTATAGACAACGTCGTTAATTCTTGTGAGAATCTTATACGGTCCTTCCCAATGTTGCTGCAACTTCGGAGACCTTCCTTTTTGCCGATGAAGGTTATACAGCCACACGTTATCGCCTGTATAAAATCCGGATGCGTTGGCTAGAACGTCGTACCTTGTTTTCATCCTATCACTGGGTACCTTTGGTCGCAGTGCAAGTTGTGCACTTCCTACACCAAGACTCGACGTCATCTCTCATGTGAAGCCAGTAGAATCGAGATCGTAATTTTTAAAGTGTCTTATTAACTCCCAGATGTCCACCGGAGGCCCCGTCGTGCATTTCTGTTAGTACATCCATCACTTTTGATGGTAGGACTAGAATCTGCATTCGATGGGATTTTCCGTCCGCGGCGTCTCATTTACGCTTAAGAATTCCATCTTCGACTAGCAAGGAATTCCATTGTGCCCAATGTGCCTTAAATGTTCCACTCTTGTCGGAAAAATTGTTCCAAGTTGGCCGCTCGTTCTTTTCTTTGTGTTCCAGGATTAGCGACATATCTTCATCCTGAAGTTGAGCTGCGCGTATAGTATCACTCGTCCACCCATCTAGTACTTGTACATTTCGCAGGTCGTACGCCTCTTCTTTCTCTTCCGCTCTATGACAATGTTTACAATTTGGCTTACATGGTCTTCTTGATAGAGCATCAGCGTTATTATACGCCTTCCCTTGCTGAATTGAGCTTATCATTGATACGGGTGCACATTCTGCGGTTAACTCTCCTTTTCTTATTGCGACCGGCTCCTCGGACGCATTTAGTACTCTGACAGGTACAATGTGCTTCTTCACCTCAGGTTGGTCCGTTGATAGTCTCCTCTTATGATTAGCGCATGAACAACAATTCTCACTCCATATTTCATTCATTCGTCGACGTTTCCTACAGTCAACAGAGATGTGGCCGACTCCGTCGCATGTCCAGCACTTCATAAGAGGTCTCGGGGTTCTCCGTTGTACATGCCCGATTCTTTGGCAGGAACATTCCTGGACGGACATTTCTCGGACTCTATATGTACTCCTGGTAGTCAGTTTAGCAGATTCATATGCCAATGCGAATGCCAGTATTTCATTAGTCGTCTTCTTTCCTGCAAAACGAAGAGCTTGTTGCAAGTCCCGATCTTGGAGTGCATTTATAAATGCATCCATTGCTACCTCGTTCAGAAATACCTTAGTCATATTTGAATAAGACAAGTTTGCCAATCGCTCAATGTCTGCCTGCAACTGTTGAAGATTTTCTCCAGGTTTCTGCGTTCTGCTCCACAGTTGCATGCGATAGACCTGCTGCATGTGGTTGTCTCCATACCTAGCTTCAAGGCCGTCTCTTACCGCTTGGAAATCTGTTTGCTTCTCTGCTGGTATGGTTTGTAGTAATTCTGCAGGAGTGACAAGATTAGTGATGTTGACTTTTGCTCACCCGACTACTTATTATAATTGGCCGCGGCGTCAAACTGACGTATAAATACGGAGAAGGGTCCCGCTCCATCGAAGGTTGGCGGTTGTATCCTTGTATCTTTGTAGTCATGTTGATTGCTAGGCGATGTCTTATTTCTCTCAACACACTCAAGTTTCTTTTCGATTCGCATTATTTCTTCGGTGACTTTTAGATCCAGATTTGCTACTTCGTTTCGAATTTTAGACTGAATTTCTTCCTTAAAGTGTTGAAAATTACATTTCATCCACTGCGTTTGGGCATCCAATTTTGCATTCAGATCTGCAGCTTGTGCGTTGAATTTTGAATTTTGGGCATCCAACTTTGCATTAACATCTGCGGCTTGCGCGTCCAATTTTGTGTTAATGTCTGTAGCTTGCGCGTCCAATTTTATCATCATCATCCTGAACATCTCCGAAATGTCCAACTGTGGCGAACTCTTCTCCGTCACATTGCCACCATCTTGACTCGCTGTTTCTTCTCCATCCGGACAGTCTGGCCCAATCGTAAAAACATATGTGTCGACATCAATACCCTCTACCTCTATTGCTGCTTGCAGACGCTGTCGAAAAATTTGCTTCTGTGCTCTGCTTTCCAGATTCCGGTCCTGAGGTTCCTTCTTCAGCTCAGGAACGCGAAGATCCTCCAAATACCGATCTGACATCGTCACAACACACTTTCACAGACTTATTCACTTCAACAATAATTAATCCCACTTCTGACACCAATTGTAGCGAGCTTAGCGTTCGCTGGATTAATTATTTTTAACAAATAAGAGCCGTTAAACCGATTTTGAATTAATGTAACACTTTATTAGTCCGTTAATAGCCGTTACTTTTACCGTACACTTAACGATTTCTTGACTTATCGCTTCCGTACTTATCGCGTCTTTTACTGCTTACTTCTTACTTCTTTCTTCTTACTCGTCTCCATGATCTGTGTGCGACGTATTTATACCGTTTCCTCATTCTGATTCGGCGTTTCGTTTCCGTCCGTTCCATAGCCTTGAATGTTCTACTGTTCATAGTCTCCAGTTTTCCATTAATTTCTAGAATATTCTAATACTTTGTTTCGGACTTTCTCGAATATTCTAGTACTGATTGTCATATGCGTCACAATATAATCACAGCTAAACCGGCTTGTCGTAAAAGACGACTAAAGGCTGTGTGGTAGGTTGGATCCCACTACATAGTCGGCCGGTGAGACCCTACCTACCTGATTAAGCTATGGTCAAGATAAATCATCATCATCATTATCAACGGCACTACAACCGAGAACCGGTCTTGGCCTTATTTAGCAAGTCCTGAGGCTTGTTAAATTTTCCATAATGATTTGTTTTTTTTTTTCGGGCAAGGCCATTAGTCTTGCGCCGGAGGCTCCCCGACGAGGAATCGAACCCCGGTCTCCCGTGTGACAGGCGGGTATACTAACCACTATACTATCGAGGCGCCTGGTCAAGATAAATCCTTGGCCATTTTTCGATGCTCGATTGAGGTATCTACCAAAAGAGTTAGAACGGTTGGTAGGTCACCTCCAAGATGGGATTCCACCCGGTCATTGAAACAAGGTGTGTGGAAATAAATGTCTTATTTTAATTAATGAATTTATTATATTAGATGTTTTCACACTCGCGTCTCTATAGCCACCGCCCATTCATCGTTCATGACACCCCAATCAATCGCCAGTGCAAGTGAATAAAGTCAGTGTCCGATGAATAGACAAAGCTGTACAGTGTTCTCCTTAACCCTTTTCGGACGTATTCAATTTGGACATGGCTGTCATACTGGTCGGAATTAATTACCGTTGAAAGAGCAGTGATACATAACATGCAAGATAATAAAAACTAAATAAGATTTATTAATTCTTTTGACAACTTTAGTTATATGCTTATATCGGGTTTTCCAATGGGGACTTGACAACTTTGAATTTAATTTGTGAACGCACCCTTTCACTAATCATCGAACTGTCACTGTCAATTTATTCAGTAAACTCAACATTTTCATGGTTAAGTACACGAACGAACAACGTCTGCAAATTATAAAAATTTACTGCCGAAAAAAGTTGTCAAGTCCCTATAGGTAAACCCTATACAATAACTAAAGTTTATACAAATCGTTGGCTGCACATCTTGAATAGGAGCACTTTTGTAAATTAAAGTAAATAAAATAAAGGAGCAGTTTTGTAAATTAAAACAAATTAAATAAAGTTAACTTCAAAAAACAGAAGTACATACATCAAAACAGTGCCAGTGCCGTGTACACGTGGCGTAAAACAAAAACCTAAATACAGAATAATAATAATAATTATTGTATTCATGATACACACATTAAGGATCAGTGCGAACTAGTGAAAAAAAAATATGATTTTGAAAACTTGTATAATTCTACTGAAATCGAATCACAACTGAAACTGTAGATACTGTTAAACAAAAATCAATTTACTTGTGACAAGTACAAATTTCCTACAAATTCCGCAAAGCAAACTTTCGCCTATTAAATGGGCATCTTAGCAGAATCGCACGTCGCTGTGATAACCTAGAGGTAGAAGAAGCTACTGCCGTTCTCTATAGGGAAATATACAGTGCCATTTTCCTATATGTCCTCGACATAGGACATCGGTATCATCGCCTCCATGGTACAACCGCAAACTCCGTACTCTTCGGAACAAGGGGAATAATTTATGGAACATTTTCCTAAGAGCACGCTCTTCCCTGGACTATTCCAACTTTCTCGGTTCCTTTTATAAATTCACCGAGCTTTACTACAATTATCTCACAAAAACACAACAACCTGATAAATGATCCCAAATCTTTTTTCCACTTTATTAACTATAAACGTAAATCTGATGCCTATCCCAAATCCCTTTCCACGATTACTTCAACCGACCCACAAACTATTGCCAATCTTTTCGCTTCTTTCTTTAAAAAATCCTTCACGGACAACTCTTTCGAGCCTAACCGCTCTTACTTCAAAGACCTGACCGAATTCTCTCTTGGCCCGTTCATCCCCCAGATTGTCCAGCATCGCCTAGTTGAAGAAAAATTAAATTTGCTTAAAGACGAGTTCATCCCTGGACCTGATGGACTTTCTCTCCCGCTATCAAAGATATTCAATCTATCCCTTACACAAGGTGTCTTCCCAAATATTTAGAAATCCTCTTTTGTCACATCATACATAAGAAGGAGCCAAAAAAGGATATTAGTAACTACCGTCCCATCGCCAAACTGTCACATATTCCAAAACTGTTTGAAGGCATTCTTTACAACGCGTTATATTTTCGCTGCAAATCCATCATCTCACCCAACCAGCACGCGGTCACAATTAGAGCTGTCAAGCCTAAGAGAATGGCAACGAAGGTGGGATTCTTCCACCAAAGGAAGATGGACCCACACCATGATACCTGATATAGAAACAGGGATGAAAAGAAAACATGGCGAGCTGAATTACTACTTGACTCAGCTAATATCAGGATATGGATGCTTTCGGCAATACTTGCACAAGTATAAGCATGTGAATCACCCATACTGCTTGTATTGCGAAGGCAAAATAGAAAATGCGGAACACGTACTCACAGAGTGCGTGAGATTCGAGACCGCATGAACGATTTTGGAGAGATATATGAGACGGACAGTGACTCCGGGAGGAGTAATAGAATACATGCTTAGTTCAAAACGGGCATGGTCCGTAACAAATGGTATTCTCTGTGAAATGATGCAGCAGTTGCGACTCGACGAGCGGAGTAACAGGTAAACTTCGTCCCGCCCCGCAATGGAATATCTAAAAGAAAGTTCCGCGGGGATCAACGGGTATATGAGCCAGGCGGGAGGTGGTTTTAGTCGGTAAAAACCCGACATGCCTCTGGACCGGTCCAGAGGTATTTTTTGAAGATTGGCACCTTCCTACCGAAACCAAAAAAAAAAAAAAAAAAAAAAAACCCCAACCAGCACGGTTTCCTTACGGGTAGGTCGGGACACCACCAAGTTAGTTGAATTCTCATCCCACGCTCTTCGTGCCTTAGAGAACGACAACGAAGTCGATGTAACCACAACCGATTTCAGCAAGGCCATCGGCCAAATTTTACACAACCTCATCCTCTTTAAGCTATCCTCCCTTGGCTTCGAACCCCTACTGATTAAGTGAATTTCTTCCTATCTTAACGATCGAACCTACCGTGCCAGATTTAGATCCACTCTCTCCAATCCGTTTATTCCCACGTCCGGGGTTCCCCAGGGCAGTCATCTTGGACCTCGCCTATTCATTCTTACTATTAATGATATACACTCCAGTATCAAGCACTCCTCCATCTCTCTATACGCGGACGACACTAAACTCTTCAAGACGATCCACTCTTCTGTCGACTCCTCAATTCTCCAAATGGACCTCGACAGCTTTTCAACTTGGTTCCAAAATAACTGCCTCGAACTAAATATTGTCAAATGTCACTCAATCACATTCTTATGTAAACGACCCCCCTCCCCGCCACGTTCCTATGTCTTACTCAACCAACAGATAACACCTGTACAAACGATTCGTGACCTTGGTATCTTATGTGATAGGGAGCTTAACTTCATCCCACAAATTGATGACATTATTATCAAGGCCAACTCTGTCCTTGGTTTTGTGAAACGCTGGTCGGGAGAATTCTCTAATCCCTACGTTTCCAGATCGCTCTATATAGCCTTTGTCCGACCCTTTCTTGAATATGTTAGTCACGTTTGGTCTCCTCACTACTCGTCGCAAATTCGCACGGTCGAAAGCGTGGAACGTCGCTTTTTGCGTTTTGCCCTCCGAGGATTGAATTGGGAAAATTCTCTGATTCTACCCCCATATACGAGCTGTCTTCACCCAATTAACCTTAACACACTTGAAGAGCGCAGAATTTATGCCGACATCCTCTTCATCCAGCTCCTCGATAGTATAATGGTTAGTATCTGTCACGCGGGAGACCGAGGTTCAATTCCTCGTCCGGGAGCCTCTGGCGCAAGATTAATGACCTTGCCCGGAAAAACAAATTATCATGGAAAATTTAACAAGCCTCAGGACTTGCTAAATAAAGCCAACACCGGCTCCCGGTTGTGGTGCCGAGGATGATGATGATGATCCTCTTCATCCAGCGGGTACTCTCAGGTTCAATAAACTGCCCAAGTCTGCTCTCCTCCATCACAATTTCCACTAATCCCCGAAATCTGCGAAACCCTCGTCTCTTCTATTTGCCCGCCCATCACACGTCTTACGGCTCTAATGAACCTATTTCGCGAATGCAGGGGAGGGCAAACTCTCACCCCGCGTTCTTTGATTTCAATCTCACCTCTCCCGCTCTCAAACGTCGTCTCCTCTCTTACCCATCTTGACCCCACCCCGCTCACCGCCTACACTCTCCCGCATTCATACTCACACCCTAGAATCCGGCTTATCCTTGCCGTTCCCTGTCCTACCACCCCATTCCAATTTTAAGTTACTTTAAAGTTAGTCCTCCACCCCCAACCCGCATGCCTTAGTTTTTAAGGTAGTTCGTAAGTCTATTTATAAGTTTATATGTTTATACGTCTTGTACTAAGCGAAATAAAATGAGGGTTCTGCCCTCTATTCATTCATACAACAAAAGCATTTCCCACCGTAAAGAACTACGAGAATTGCGAGAAAAATCCGTCAACAATTAATTAATCTAAAGTAACACGAACGAGTACATGGTTATTTTTTTTCCACGGATTACTTTTTCGCACTGAACCACCCCACGATAGAGGATTAAATTTAATCGCCATCTGAGGCTACAAACTGGAAATCAAAAATCCGCATCATATAGACTACAGCTACGATTCTGTGTGGCCTCAAACACAATTTAATAATAAATAGAAAAGGGTTTCCAAACCACTGCTCGCCCACGTCCTCCTGGCTATTAAATGCCCGAGCGACGCCAATGATAGTTCCCACAACTCCAACCTCAAATTTATCACGGATAAAATTTCACAGCTCGAAAGTAGTCTCAAATGCTTCGACGATCTAGGATCCCTCTACTAAATGTCTCTTTACAACATCACATCCCTCATTAAAGACAGTAACAAGGCGTTCGTTAACCAGGTCACCCTTTCAATTAACAAATCCCTCAATTCTATCACACAAGAGTTATCCAACTTCTTCCGCATATATGTCGGCAAATGTCCGCAATCGACATCCAAACAATCGCCTGTTCAGCCTGACAACCCCATATTAGAGCATATTCTCTCCAGGCTGAACTGCCTTGGGGGTGAGTTAGCCTTGTCGCGCTCCTCCGCAGAAAACTACCCCACCTCAACCGAACCTGACTCCCTACTCGAGCTAGTACTTCACAAACTCGACACAGTCGTTTGCGAGACCGCGGTGTTGTATGTCTTGTTATATATTTAATATTTGATATATTTGAGATTTTAATATAATAAGTGATGTGCCAATTGTTATATGTTGTGTTTTTCAATAATATTTAAGTTGTTATATGTTGTATTTTGTATTTAATATTTAAGTTCTGTTTTGTAAATATATTTATATATATAAATGTTATATTTTCAATATGATACCGATAGCCAAAAAGGGGTACTCACGGTTCTGGGGCTTTACACATGCATCCTACTTGTGGCTGGCGATGAATTAGCTGGGGAATCTCTGCTGGTTGTTCCTTTCGAGCACATTGAACAACAAATATAACTTATTCCTTTTTGTCTTTTCAATTGAAACTCCTTTCAGCACATTTAATATTAAATACAATTTATTCTTTTTGACTTTTCAGTTTAACTTCTTTCAACCACATTTAACATTAAATACAATTTGTTCTTTTAGTATTTTCAATTTAACTTCTCTCCACACCGTTCTCGCCCTCCTTGCATTCAAACATCTGGCTCGCCAATCACTGCCAAGATCTCTAAAGCACTACTATTGTACTTCACTGTAAAGATCCCAACAAAAAACTGTTATTGACAGTACGATTACATACATTTTCCTTTCCTTTCTTCTCTCTTTAACGAACAAAAACCGCCAACCACGGCTTCCTTTGTTCTTCCTCCCCTTCTTCTTCTTCGCCCGCTCGCAATTCCCAGCTCTCTACCATTGTCCCAACGAAACCACCCGAAGCCAATTTCGCCGGGGAAATACTAGGTTTATGCACCAGCTATATTTATAGTTGTCTTTATTTTAAGAATTTAACATTTTTGTTTTTGTTTAATCCCTTTAAACTGCTTGGATGTCCTCCCTGAGACAAAGGCGGTGGGGGAGTTACTACGTAACGGGGGCTACCCTCGCCTGCTTGACGGTTTTATCTCATCCTTGCAATCGAAAGTAACCTACTCCTATCCCTCTCTGCGTGGTGAGACGACCTTGTATGACGAACTACTTAACGTAGCGCCATCCTCATCCCAACCTACTTTACCTAACTCTCCTTGCCCTCCTCCCCACCATCTACCACCTCCCTCAACTTCTGCGACGGTCACCGTCGACCCCTCCCTGATCATCCATTTCGGTACATCCTGGACCCGCGAAGAATGGCAGGCCCGTATTAATAAACTCAATCTTTTCAACAAACCAATTACCTCATAACTGGTAAAGGGGGCCTATGGCGGTTCCACTAAACGCCACTACTTACCTTCTCAATTACCTCCAAAGCTTCCTGTCCTGAAACTACAAAATCCCATCTCCCCCGCATACCTACAACATTTCCTTCTTCAAGGACATGTAATGCACCTAACGCATTACATAAAATTCCCTACAAAGAATTCTTTCATTCATGCATCCAATGCATTTCCTAAATTCCCTGAAAAGAATTCTTCACATCATACGGGCGTCATAAATTCAAAAACTATTTGGCACCCTTGTTTGCCAAGCAAATCCCAGCCTCACATGTGCACAACAATTGTCCTTACATGCACATTGGTTGGCGACCCTTTTGTCCAACGACAAAGCAACGCCAAGCAGCTTGTTGACCCAGCTGCAATATTAATTACCCCGACCCGTTTGTCCAACCGACAAACAATCAGCGCAATATCCCCTAAAACCGAATTCTTCAGCATTTTCAAATGCAAACAAGAACTCGGTTCTTACCGCCGGCAGAGATGCCATAAACATCTAATTTGCTTTTGGCACGATTTCCCTGATGACTGGCGGTCTATTTATACAGCTGCAATGCACATCTCGAATAATGCCCTTTGTCCAAATTTCGGTTTTACCTTTCAGAATTCGTTTCTCATGACCTTCGTTGCATGAGCAAACAGTGATCAATTGCTAAGATCACCACATATACACCACCGATCTACGTACCAGAGAACGTCTCCCATTGGTCACTGGACGAAAGGAAAATTTCATTTCCTTTTTACCACACCATAGAGAGAAATTTTCTCTCTCTTCTCCCAATCTCACCTCAGCCTGAGGGTTGAATGCAAGTCTTAATTCAGCCCTCGGTGAGTCGTAATTCAACCACCAGACGAGCCGGTTGGGTCGTCTTCCGCTCCCCGTAGCGCACCGGTGATGCGTACATCTAGGAGTCGCTTTTCCTCCGCGGTCGTGAGCTTAAGTGTTTGCAATAAGTCTTGGGTTCCAAAATGTCATGATCTTTAATTGTTTGAAATAAGTTTCGAGTTCCAAAATCTAACCCCTAGTACGTGATCACACCACATTTTGCAGTCAACTCAACGCTGCGTGATCCCACATCAGTTCCGCTTCAACTTGCGCATAAGCAGCACATCATGAGTCAGATTCGGTTTCGAACCCGTACTGTTGCACGCGCACTCAAGGAGCTGAACGCAAACAAATCCGCTGGTCCGGGTGGCATATCCCCAATTCTCGAGATGTTTACTCGCTAAACCACTGCGGAAACTTTTCCATTTGTCTTATTCTACTGGCTGTTTCCCAAATAGATCAAAAGTCAGCGAACATTCAGCCAATTCCCAAAAAGGGCGACAAATCGCCCTTATCTTATACACCCATAGCACTAACTTCTATTCTCTCTAAGGTATTGGAATCACTTATCAACCGTCAACTTTCGAACTATTTGGAATCAAATGACCGCCAATATCGCTTTCGTAGCAACAGATCCACAGGAGATCTGATGGCGTACCTTACCGAAAAGTGAAGCCATTCCATCCACTACCTGGGTGAAAGCAAGGTAGTCGCATTGGATATTTCAAAAGCCTTCGACAGAGTTTGGCATCCAGCCCTTTTGTCAAAATTGCATTCATATGGAGTGGACAATTCCCTGATCCAATGGATAAGAGACTATCTTTGTGGCCGTTCAATCCAAGTAGTTCTTGATGGTGTCAAATCTGCCTCCCATCAAATGAATGCAAGTGTTCCCCAGGGTTCGGTAGTCTCACCCACTCTCTTCCTAATCTTTATAAATGATCACTTGTCAACTACTCACAACCAAATTCACTCGTTTGCTGATGATAGCACGTTGAGTTTTTCATACTCATACGAACACTCTCGTCCAAACTCTTCGAACGTCACTACCAACCAGCAACTCATGCTTGATACATTGAATTTCGACCTCAACAAGATATATCAATGGGGATTATCTAACCGAGTAGAATTCAATGCCTTAAAAATTCAGTGCTGCCTCTTGTCGTCAAAGGCGAATCCCAAAGTAAAAATACTATCGATGAACGGCATTTCCATCGATGAAGCCAAGGAACTATCACTCCTCGGCACTCGAATTAATTCGACTCTTAATTGGGATGATCATGTATTCGAAGTTGCGAAAGGTGCAGTATGGGGTTCCTTAAGAAATTCAAAAGATATTTCAACTCCATCCAATCTGACCACTATTTACAAGGCATACATTCGTCCCAAAATTGTGTTCAACGCCCATATTTGATCAGGCGCATCCAAAACTGCACTACACGTGCTCGATAGGATGCAAAAAAGAGCAGTGAAACTTATTGGGGACCCTGACGTAAGTCGATCAATTTTGTCGTTAGAACATAAGCGTGTTATGCTGCGCCGTGCTTCCTCTATGATCGAGGAAAGAGCGTAGCATGCGTAGTAGTTTTATGAGTAATAATACTAACTTCCGGTTGATTGTGAAATAATTTTATTATATATATTAATGGTAGGGCTTTCTGGAGCACTACAGGGGCAACGTATCATGCCTGTCTCTTTTGTATAGGTATTATCACGGTCGTTGCTCAACTGAGCTTGCTCAATGTGTTCCGACTCCTCAGACATTTTCCCGCGATACCCGTCAATCTGAGAATGCGCATCAATTCACGTTGAAAGTAAACTTCAGGTGCACAAATAAATATAGAGATTCATTTTTTAGCCGAACCACACGAATGTGGAATGCTCTACCTGATCACGTGTTTCCTCATCGTTATAATGTCCAGGCAATTAAGACCAATATAATTTCCTAATCCACTTCCTTTCCTTCCGCTCGCACTGTGCTTTGACTTTTAAGGGTACTGTGGGGAAGAAGTATTGTACCAACACGGACAATCGGTTCACTTCCATCCCCATCGTCTGCCACTATAATTTCCAAAAACTGCTCCGTCGAAAATTGCTCTCCAAAAGACATCGGTTCACCAGGAAAACAAACAAATAAATCTCCACAACACAAGTCATTCAACAGGAGGAAGGAAGTAAAACACAGTTTGGGTCTATTGAATCGAATGTTCTTTTATTGATTTTACTTAAAGATTACACGGTTGGATGTCACTATATTTAGTTATTAAAAGGAAAGTTCGCTTGCAGTTAATTTAATTCCGAACACTTTAGTCTTCACTATCGCTTTAAATGTGAGACGAGCTATCAAGTCAACCAGCACTTCACAAACGACCCGTTTATAAACGCATCTCCGCAGCCGGCGGAGAGCGGGAGTGAACCGACCGTCGCGAACGTTGGTTGTAATACGACCCACCGAGGATGGAACTCTGACATGAATTCCATCCTAGGTTACGGCTAAGAAACAAGGGAAGAGAGAGAAAAACTTTTCTCTTAAGGGCGCGGCCGCTGTAGGAAATGCACTCTTTCAGTGCAATGGTGTGTGTGCATGGTTCTTTCATGGATGAGAACGAACCTAGAACAAAGAAAGGGCATAAAGTGCATTCATATGATACGATTTCGGTAAAGCAAATAAAACCGAAATCGTCGGATGCTAATGGGATCATTGTTGGAACATGTGCGTCGCGGCTAAACAAAGAGACGACGATACGATGTGTAAATGTGCTAATTGGTTTTAGCTAGGTTACTGGGAAATGATGTTTATGGCATCGCTAGTAAGGGTAGGTGTTGAATTATTTGCCTATCGCCAGAATGCCTGATGAAGGACAGCGGTCTTTTGTTTACTCATGGTGTGAGTTAGGGAAATAGGCTTCAGCGTCAATTGCGCTAATTGAATGCAGCTGCTGGTATATTATTGCTGGGAGAAAAAGGTCACCGGCCAATGTGTACGTTAAGAGATTTATCATACACATGGCGAAGCTGAAAAATAGACAGCGCAATGTTTATGGCCCCTGGTGAAGGTTACATTATATGTAATTCAAATCCTTT
Organism: Microdon myrmicae; assembly: GCA_963931805.1. Lineage (NCBI taxonomy): Eukaryota > Metazoa > Arthropoda > Insecta > Diptera > Syrphidae > Microdon > Microdon myrmicae. The sequence continues at coordinate 150,603,231 of OZ007500.1, read as the reverse complement.
TGTTTACAGGAATTCGTCTAGGGAGATTTGCTTGACACCGAAAGTGCCGAATTAGTTTGAGATTCCTGATAAGGTAAGAAAGAAATCTTACAGGAATTGTGTGCGAAGAGATGCATGAAAGGTAAGTTTTCTTTTCCAGGGACTTTTAGGTTATATAAATTTGATTGTTTTAATGCGTGGAGCATTTAAGATGCTAATGCGATTGCATTAGCGAAAGCTTATGCAGACTGGGTCGCAGTTATTGGGGTTTTTTCAGGCAGGCGAACCGTGGGGTTTGGCGGAACCGCCACAGTACTTTAAAATCCCCTTTTGTGTGCGTGTTAGTGTAAAAAAAAAAATTAAGTATAGTATCTGTATTAGACTGCCTTTTATGCGCGAGTTATGTTATACCTCCGTGGGAGCGATTAAAAAAAAAACGTTTATTTAGTTAATTATACAAATTTTATTAATTTTACCCAAAGTTAAGCAATACAAATGTAATTTCTCGAAATAATAATTTGGATATAGATTTAGAAGCTCTTCTGATTCACTGTCTCCTGAAGGTGTCTTGCATTTTAGTTTTTATACTATGGAAAAACTGAATCGTTTACGATTTCGGTGGGTTGTATGGGATGGTCAGGTTGCCTATTGCCAGGGTGTTCGGTTGCCGTGAGCATCCGGAGATGTCCCTGCTTCAGACGTTGGGGTTGCAGTAACTTGAGGGGGCGTTGAGTTACTGTGGGAATTTGGTGATGGCTGCACTTTATGTATTGATAGGATGGGTGTCAGGTTGGAGCTGTGACTTTACTGTGGGTGTTTAGCACGATTCGTTTACCGTGCAGATTCAAAAATTCGGCGAAATAAACGACGACAAAATAAATAATGATACAAGCAAATGTTTATGATTAACTCTCTTTTTATTTTATTTGAGGTAATTGACGAAAATATTTCAATTACGCTCATGCAAATTGGTACATGTGACACGACACGAATATTAATAATCGAATTTTAACGAAATCAACAAGGATAATAACACGAGAGACTTGTAACAAACACAACTGCTTCCAAAGCTGATTTTGAACTGAAAAAATCCTCATTTACATATTGAACTAACAAAAATAAACAAAATGGTGGTTGTAAAAGATATTGCAAGGATGTACTAGATTACAACCGCGGGAATGGGTGAGAACATACAGGGCAAAGTCTCTGTTTGGTTTCAACCCGGCGAAGGCCAGGACGATCCTTGTCTCTGTTCAATCCAAATTGACATGCAGTTTCCACGTGACACCCCTGGATAGCTACTTTGACACCCGTCAAGTAGTGAACCAATGCATACAGCGACATCCTGAGAAAGGTTGGCGCAAGGCTAATAACCAGGCCCGTAAAAATAAGTTATTATGGCAAATTTAACAAGCCTCGGATATGAACCGGATACACGACGACGACCACGGAAACGAAAATGGCTAAATGATTTAAGAATTTTTACATGCAACGTCCGCTCATTATACAGAGCTCGAGCTGCGCAGCAGCTAGCCGATGCCCTGTCCGAATATAAGGCTGACATAACAGCATTACAAGAAATAAGATGGGACGGGTAGTAGTGTTATTCAAAGAAACGAGTATGACATTTATTACAGCTGACATGCAAAACACCATGTGCTTGGGGTAGGCTTTCTAGCCAGCCAAAAACTGAAGCCTGCCATCATCGGCTTTAATGCAATAAACGAAAGGCTATGGTTCACGGACCTACAGAGGAGACCCCTGAGGACGAAAAAGAAGAATACTACGAGAACGTCGAACGGGCCCTCAATGCCTGCCCAAGATAGGATGTGAAAACCGTTCTTGGTGATTTGAATGCAAAAATTGGTCGGGAGCCGGTTTTCAGGCACTACGCAGGTTCCCATAGTTTGCATGAGAACACTAATGACAATGGACAACGAGTTATCGAACTGGCAGCATCAAGAAACTTGGTCGTTGCAAGTACCAGGTTTCCGCGTAAAGCTATGGGTGCGAACATACAGGGCAAAGTCTCTGATTGCCTTCAACCCGGCGAAGGCCAGGACGATCCTTGTCCCTGTTCAATCGAAGTTGACATGCAGTCTCCACGTGAAACCCCTGGATAGCTACTTAGACACCCGTCAAGTAGTGAACCAATGCATGCAGCGACATCCTGAGAAAGGTTGGGGCAAGGCTAATAACCAGGCCCGTAAAAATGAATTATTATGGCAAATTTAACAAGCCTCGGATATGGACCGGATACACGACGACGACCACGGAAACGAAAATGGCTAAATGATTTAAGCATTTTTACCTGGAATGTACGCTCACTATACAGAGCTCGAGCTGCACAGCAGCTAGCCGATGCCCTGTCCGAATATAAGGCTGACATAACAGCATTACAAGAAATAAGATGGACGGGGAGTCGTGTTATTCAAAGAAAAGAGTATGACATTTATTACAGCTCTCACGCAAGACACCATGTGCCCCGGGTAGGCTTTCTAGTCAGCCAAAAACTGAAGCCTGCCATCATCGGCTTTAATGCAATAAATGAAAGGGTATGCACTCTTCGCGTGCGAGGCAAGTTTAACAACATAATCCTTATAAACGTTCACGGACCTACAAAGGAGTCACCTGACGACGAAAAAGAAGAATACTACGAGAACGTCGAACGGGCCCTCAATGCCTGCCCAAGATACGATGTGAAAATCGTTCTTGGTGATTTGAATGCAAAAATAGGTCGGGAGCCGGTTTTCAGGTAATGACAATGGACTACGAGTCATCGAATTGGCAGCATCGAAAAACTTGGTCGTTGCGAGTACCAGGTTTCCGCGTAAAGATATCCACAAAACCACCTGGGTATCACCTGATGGAGCCACTCGCAACGAAATTGACCACGTGTTGATAGAGCGCCGCCACTGCTAGAGCCTGATGACGGTACGAACGTACCGAGGTGCCAACGTCGGCTCGGATCACTATCTTGTTGGTACAGTTTTCCGAGCGCGGATTGCCTTACGGAGACGTATTGCATCCGCGGATCAGGTTCGAATCAACACGGCTGCCTTACGCAATGAGAATACCAGTATCACCTTTGGTTATGCGTTAAGACTCGTCCTCGAAGAGCTCGACGGAGGGAGAGTAAGTCCTGGGGCCAGAATGCCGGGCGTAGAAGAGAAATGGACACGCCTTAAGAATACTGTCAATAGTATTGCTAACCCCATCTTAGGCAGTAGTCATAGAGATCGGAACGACTGGTTTGATGATTAGTGCAAACTAACGACTGAACGTAAGAATGCTGCATACCGGGCAATGCAGCAGTCTCATAGGACGCGGGTGCGTGAGGAGAAATACAAAGAGCTCAGAAGATCCGAAAAAAGACTTCACAGACAAAAGAAAAGTGACTGGGAAAAAAACCTTGTCTGTGAAATAGAGCAAAGTAGAGAGCGAGGTCCGCACCAGGCGCGGAAGTTCTACCAAATAATCCGCAGTATGACGCGGTACACACCACGCTGCACTTACTGCAAGGATAAAGAGGGTAATCTGATTACCGATCCTGAAGGCATTCTGGAGCGATGGGAAGTGAACTTCAATGAATTGCTAAATGGTCAGCCCACAGAAGAATTGGAGGCTCCACCAATGCAAGATCAAGACCAAATGCTGCCCTCACCAAGCATTGAGGAAACGTTAAACGCCATTAGACAGCTCTAATCAAGTAAAGACCCCGGAGCTGATGGCATACCAGCTGAGCTGATCAAACAAGGAGGGACAGCGTTACATCACACAATTCATGAGATCGTGGTGCACGTGTGGGTGCAAGAGGAGATACCGGAAGCTTGGCGTCGCGGTATAATTTGCCCCATACATAAGAAAGGAGATATCACACTGTGCAGCAACTATAGGGGTATAACATTGCTGAGTACCGCCTGTAAGATACTCTCCACTATCGTACAAGATCGGATAGGCCCATAGGCTAAAGCCATCATTGGTCAATATCAGCGTGGCTTCATCCCAGGCAAATCAGCAATTGATCAGATATTCACCCTTAGGCAGGCGATGGAAAAATGTCAGGAATTTAAGATTCCATTATATCATCTATTTATAGACTTTAAGGCCGCCTACGGCAGCATAGCCTGGGAAGAACTATATAATGCCATGAGAGAATTCGGCATTCCAAACAAATTGATACGACTTTGTAGGTTGACCATGACCAACGTAACTAGTCAAGTAAAAGTAGCGGGATTGTTGTCCAAACCAATAAACATCTATAATGCACTCCGACAAGGGGACGGTCTGGCTTTCCTCCTCTTCAACCTGGCGTTGGAGAAAGCAATCCGTGACTCTGGCCTTACAACAAGAGGGACTATTGTCACCATGTCCAACCAGATACTTGCCTACGCAGATGACATCGACATCATCGGTAGATCCTCATCGGCGGCACAGGAATCCTTCACCCAGATCGAGCAGGCGGCACAAAAACTGGGACTGCACATTAATGAGGGAAAAACTAAGTACATGGTGGCAACTTCTGCGAAGAGAAGACCTAACGTTGGCCAGTGTAGTGGAGCACGAATTTGAAGTAGTGCAATCCTTTAACTACCTTGGGTCAATAGTATCAGCCGATAACAATATGGAAGAAGAAATACGCGAACGAATGATTAAATCCAAAAAAGCCTACTATGGTCTATCAAGGCTCTTTAAATCCCGAAATTTATCCAGAACATCCAAGCTACTACTGTACAAGACCATGATCTTACCAGTACTCGTGTATGGATCCGAGACCTGGGTGCTTAATAAAAGGCACTCTGAACTCTTGGCCGCGTTTGAGAGAAAGGTCTTAAGGAGAATTGTTGGCCCCGTATGTGAGGGAGGACGACTGCGGAGACGCTACAACCATGAGTTGTACGCAATCTACCTCGAAGCTAATGTTGTAAGAAAAATCAAGCTCGGTAGACTCCGGTGGGCGGGACACCTAGCTCGAATGAGCGAAGAGGAGCCTGCCCGGAAAGTCATTTGTGGCAGGATGTATGGAAGGAGACAGCGCGGCAGACCATGTCTGCGATGGAGGGATGGCGTAGACCAGGACGCCCAGAGCCTGGGAGTGCCAAACTGGTTGACATCGGCTCGAAATCCGGACCAGTGGAGAGATTTGTTAAATACGGCCAAGACCGGATCCCGGTTGTAGTGCCGATGATGATGATGACTAGATTACAACCATGAAAGTGATACCAAACATGCAGGTGATATGACAAAGGATTAGGGAAATTAAATTAAATTATAACATTTAGGATGGTAGATAAAATGACCATCCACATAACAAGAAATGTGGTAATCAAGCATGCTGCTAACTAAGCATGCTGCGACAGTGGGAATTTGGTGATGGTTGGATTTTCAGGTGCTGATAGGATAGGATAGGTGTCAGGTTGGACTCGAAACTCGCGCTTTTGTGTAAAAACAAGAGTTAAGTTCTTGATCAACATATATATTTCAAATCCTGCTACAAATGCACACAGTTATATTGAGATTTTTTTTCTTGTTGTTTAAATTTAAGGATCTGTATATAATATAACAATAAGGCCCAACATTCTTTTAAGTTATTTTTTCTGGGAAACAATACTTAATTAACGATTCGTAACAATCTTACACACAATTCTGAAGAGTTCTTTACTTTAGGAACCAATCTACAACCAATCTCTCATAATAATTCGACACTTAATTCTCTAGTCACTTTATTGTGGAAACCATGTATGTATAATTTAAGGCTTGCTTATTTCATGTCCTTTTACCCCTTGTTCTTACCTTGACGCCTATACCTTTCGGTCACGGATTTGTAAAGTTTTCACTACACACTACACAACTGATACCGGTTTGCATTTCATAATTGTGCTGAAATGCAAAGTGTTTAATCACTTTCAGTGATATAAAATGACCTTACGTTTCCGTCCAGATGATTGTGAAGGTATGCAAAATAATTAATAGTTTTGGATTTGCATTCCCATCTGTTGGTTCAAACTGCAACACATCTTGTCTTGGTATGGCTGACCTTCAGTGAGGTCATCACCAACCCATGTTTCGCATCGTATGGAACAATCGACATGATTATGGTTCTATAAACACGGAGTTTTATATTACGTGATAGCAGTTTGAATTTCAGCAGTTTACTGACTGCGTGCCAACTAGCGTTGCCGGAATTCAGTCTTTATTGTTCCCAAATATTTAACTCTTTAACTTTTTCAGATATTTAAATTCTTTAATTTTTTCTAATATCTTGCCCGCGACGTTTGTATATGTTCCCTGAGGTCCACCTACTCGTCCCATAATCAAACATTTTGTTTTGTCTTAATTTATTTCTAGGCCCATCTCTTCTGACGCTTGGATGATTTCACTGTTTTTATTTACAGTTTCTAGATTATAGCCCAAAACGGCGATGGTATCTGCATATGCGAGCACTTGTGTGACCCTGTTCAGGGGTGGTCCGGCTATATTGTCGTCTTGTACCTTAATGATGACATACTCGAGCACAAGGTTAAAAAGACATGGTGAGAGGCCATCCCCCTGTTTTAGTCCGTCGCGGATTTCAAATGGTTCTGAGAGGTGGTTTTCTATTCTAACCCGCCCTTTGTTTTTGTTCATGCATATTGGAATGAAGTCGGCATCTTTTTTCTGTCACCTGACAGCCGATTGTGTCTCGGATTATTTTGGCTCTCCCTCGGTATTTATTATTTATAGGCCTGTAGGAACCCGGAAGTTCATGACCTCACACACGCGGCTTCGCCATCGTTACCTGTCCTGGGCACTCTCCTTCCACGCTTGACCATTCGATCCGATCTCCTCAAGGTCAAACCTAACATTGTCCTCCCATCTCCGTCGCGGCCGTCCCACCGGCCTCTTTCCCGTTGGTCTATCGTCAAGAATTCTATGCACGGTCCTACCGTTCCCCATTCGCGCCACGTGTCCGGCCCATCTTAATCTTCGCGACTTGATTACTCTCACTATTGTAGGTTTGCGATATAGCTCTTCCAATTCGTGGTTATGTAGTCATCTCCATTGTCCTGCCTCCTTGTCATATTTACCTCCAAAGATGCCCCTCAAAACTTTATTCTCGAATACACGGAATTTGTTTTCTTTCCGTTTTGTGAGAGCCCATGTTTCGCATCCATATAGAACAATCGGCATGATTATGGTTCTATAGACACGGAGCTTTATGTTACGTGATAGCAGTCTGGATTTCAGCAGTTTACTGACTGCGTGCCAACTAGCGTTGCCGGAATGCAGTCTCTTGTTAATTTCCTTCGACATTTCGTTATTGGCCGTCAGTATCGTTCCCATATATTTAAATTCTTTAACTTTTTCAAATATCTTACCTCTGACGTTTATATGTGTTATCTGAGATCCACCTGCTCTCGCCGTAATCATGTATTTTGTTTTCATTTATTTCTAGGCCCACCTCTTCTGCCGCTTGCATGATGATTTCACAGTTTTTACTAACAGTTTCTAGATTATCGCCCAGAACGGCGATGTCATCCGCATATGCGAGCACTTGTGTGACCCCGTTCAGGGATGATCCGGCCATGTTGTCGTCTTGTACCTTTCTGATGACATACTCGAGCACAAGGTTAAAAAGATATGATGATAGACCATCTCCCTGTTTTAGTCCGTCCCGGATTTCAAATGGTTCTGAGAGGTGGTTTTCTATTCTGACTCGCCCTTTGTTTTCGTTCATGCAAATTTGAATGAGGGCGGCATATTTTTTTGGGACTCCCAGCTCAACTAGAATATGGTAGAGTCTCTGCCTTGCGACTGAGTCGTAGGCTTTGTTGAAGTCAACGAACAGTTGGTGAACCGCTTCTCCGTATTCCCACTTCTTTTCCAGCAGTTGTCTTATTGTGAACATTTGGTCGCTTGTTGACCGGTTCCTACGAAATCCGCATTGGTAGTCTCCCAATATGTCTTCTGCGTACGGTGTGATTCTCGCCAGTATGACATATGTTAGTATTTTGTATGTGGTTGGAAGCAATGATGTAGTTTTCGCAGTCAGATCTGTCGCCTTTTTTGAAAATGGGGATGACTATTGAGGTTTTCCATTCTTCCGGTGGACCGTCTCTCCGTATTCCCACTTCTTTTCCAGCAGTTGTCTTATTGTGAACATTTGGTCGCTTGTTGACCGGTTCCTACGGAATCCACATTGGTAGTCTCCCAGTATCTCTTCTGCGTACGGTGTGATTCTCGCCAGAATGACATTTGTTAATATTTTGTATGCGGTTGGGAGCAATGATATTCCTCTGTAGTTTTCGCAGTCAGATCTGTCGCCTTTTTTGAAAATGGGGATGACTATTGAGGTTCTCCATTCTTCCGGAGTGACTTCCTTATCCCATATTGTTTGGATGAGCTGGTGGATCTTTCGAGTGGTTGCCTTTCCTCCATGCTTCACAAGCTCTGCCGGTATGGAGTCGACTCCGGGAGCCTTGTTGTTTTTCAATCGCTTTATTGCGTCTACAACTTCATTGAGAGACGGCTCTGGGATCTGAGGCTCGGCTGTATGTACGCTTGCTGCATTTATCAGTGGTTGATGGGTGCGTACTTTGAGCAGGTTTCCAAAGTATTGCTTCCATCTTGTCACGATATTGTTTGTTTCTGTGACCAGACAGCCGTTTGCGTCTCGAATTATTTTGACTCTCCCTCGGTAGCCATTTCTAATTGAATTTATGCCGGCATACATACCTTTTATGTTCTTTGCTCTAGCATTTCTAGGATACTTTCGAGCCGAGTCTTCTTTCATTCGGGTTTTTAGCGGTTGCAAAGTTTCGTTGTCTCTTTTCGAATCGTCGCGTATCTCTCCGCGTTGACTTCATCATATCTGTGTAAGTGGATCACTCTGAGGCGTTTACGTTTAGTAATTTACACATTTTGTTTTTGAATCATACAACTTACCATTAAATCAGCGCATGCGTTAAATAATTAATACACAAACACCCAAATTGTAGGTTTTTTTTATAACAATTCGTATAAAATTAAAATTTATTGCAAGGTTTAGTACATATTGGTAAATTGTTTATTTACTCAGCTATATTATTCATTAAATTCAATCACTGCTCACGTGTACGAAATTAAGTATTTATCAAAATAAAATTAATTAAATGAATTGAAAACTGGTAACGCATGCAGTTTCCAATTTTCACGCCAACGCCATGATTGAAAGTCCTCCAGGTTACGCGTAAAGATTTCCTTGGTTTTGGCTCGTTTCGAATTGTTTGGAAAATCCTTAAACCAAGATTTTAATTGACCAGCCAATTCCTGAGCACATTCAAAGACGTAACCGTTACTATCGTGGACAACCAGCTCATCAATACTAGAAACAAAAAACAAAAGTTGTACATGGAATGCTCTACTTTTCTACTTTTAATAATAGATTAGCGTGGAATTTCCCCGTGTGGTTTAAGCGAGAATAACAAGTGATATTACTTCTCTAATGTTGTTTTCTACAAACTACCCAAAAGCTGTTTATGTTGTAGTAGATATGGTCGCAAATACCACCGCGTTCTTTTAAAGGACAAATAGGGTCTCGATCAAGGAAGCCGGGGATACCACAGCCCCACCAGTGCGTTGGAGGTGATTACCATGATGATTAGCCCAACCGGGTCCGTGACACGCGTGCACCACATCCCTTAACTACACGCATGACGTGTAGTTTCTGTAATAAGAAGGATCACTTATACAACGAGTGTCCAAGACGTCGGAACACGCCATTCTGTAGGGATTGTAGACGATATGGGCACGATATTAAGGACTGCCATGTACAAGATGCACAACCACATACACGCAATCCTGAACCTCCGCGACAAAATGTCACAGTACCAACAGAGGGTGCCCCCAAATACATCAAGCCAAGTGCAAGAACAACCCTCTACTTCAAAACAAACAACAGCACCGAAGCATAGAGTGTATAGCATTCGATGTTGTTGTGAGTTTGGTGGCCGAAAGAGCCACACGTGTGGAGGGTGTAATTACAGGCGAAAGCGGAAAAAACCTCCGAAGTCAGCAACCTGTACACCCGACAAGATAGATGACACTGTACGCCACCACCATGCACCACCGACCTGCACGGTCAATACAAAGTGGAAGAAGGTCCAGCCGAAGAAAAAGTCATTGGACCACGGGCATACACGCGACAAAGGCGGTCAACAACTAAAGGCATGCCACTACAACCCAGAACCGTACCAGTTCTAATAGTACTGAACCCGGTAAGGATTCAAAGCAAAACACTACGGAGTGGAAATACCGGCAACCCCCACCGCGACGCTGCCAACCAATGAAGGACCGTAGGCACGCAGGTTCTACCGATCAATCTAGGAAGAGTGATAAACAGTGCACACCTTTCGAAGGACAAACCAACACGGCGGCAGGGTGTCGACAAGGCACGAAGGGCGAGAATTCCCAGAGGTCGGGTCGGAAGACTCCATCTCGGCCGAACTAAACTCGCACAATATTAAAACCTGATTTCAGTTTCCGCCAACGAAGGTTCCAGTTGTCCAGCTCCCTTTAGACATTGACCATAGAAACACTACACACCTAATAGTGGACACGGGCGCTGAGATCAGTCTCCTTTTTTTTTTTTACACAAGGGGATTTTGGAGTACCCTTAAATGTCAGAGCACAGTGCGAGCGGAAGGAGAGGAAGTGGATAAGGAAAGGAGGTATCAATGTACATTAGTCTTAAATGCCTGGACATTACAACGAAGAGGAAACACATGATCAGGTAGAGTATTCCACATGGTTCGGCTAAAGAATGAGTCTCTATGCTTGTTTGTGCGTCTGAAGTTTACTTTTTAGTTTACTTAAGTTTAAGGCACTCCACCACGAATATATAGTGGATGTTAATAAAACAACTACCTTCCAAACGCTTTTTGGCAAGGGCAGGTCTAGAGGCAACTGCCAGGGCATATTCAAATTACCGCAGGAAATCCTCTGTAGCTTCCAAGTGGTAGATTCTTTGTCAGGGTTGTCTGCAGATGGTTTGTTGGGTAACGACTTTCTAGCAAGGAATTGCAACGTTAATTGACCGGGAGATTGTTTGGAATTTCCCCAAACAAGCATAAATCCGGTGTTTCTCCATTAAATTTGCAAATGATAGGAGGGGATGTCAGGGCATAAGGCAACAGAACGGGAACCCGCACCAAGGGGATCCAAAGAGATCCAGACCGCGGTCGGTAGTAACCCGAATATCCTACTCGCGCAGGGGAAGGGCTACGAAAAATTGTTCGGTCCCAAGTACCCCAACATCACCGCAAAATACCCAAAATTCAAAGGCGACAAGAAGGAGGAGACCGTGATAGTACGCCTACTATCACACCACTCGGAGGAAAAAAACGTTCTGACAGACCGGCTATAATACCGGGACGTTCAGGAAAGATGATAATACTTCCCATAGAAATCCAAGAAGAGGTAATTCTAGCGCCTAAAGAAGTACAATCAGGAATATTTCTATCTAATTGTATTTTGGGAAAGGCGAAGAGTGTCCAAATAGAGGCACTCAATATCATGAATTACCCACATACCATTGACCGGATCAAGGTGGAGTTGCACCCAACAAAAGAATTTTCCATCCTTCCGTTGGAAAATCGGGAGAACCTTCTTACCGAAGGATCAGTAAATAAGTCAGCGGGAGTCAATTCAGATAAAAATCTTTCGGGGAGGGAACTCCTCCAATACATCCGACATCTATTCCCGGAGGAGGCATCACCTCTTGAATCACCAAAAGATTCATGGTTGATACAATTGCACGAGGAACTCCACTTAGGAGAAAACCTAGGTCATCAAGAGTGTCAATCCATAGTGAAAATATGTGAGAAGTTTAACGACATTTTCCACCTCAAAGGTAGCCTCTGGGCGTATACCAAAGCCATAATACACGAGATACCTGTGGTACAGGACCAAGCGCCCATAAACCAACGAATGTACCGTCTGCCTGAGTGCAAGAAACAGGTGATAAATGAGCAAGTACGGGATATGCTGGAGAATAATATCATTCAACCAAGCAAAAGTTTGTAGAACTCACCACTCTTGGTAGTTCCTAAGAAAGCGGGCCCCGATGGAAAAGCCCTATGGAGAGTTGTGGTCGACTTCGGGAAACTGAACGACAAAACCATTGGTGACGCGTACCCCCTCCCTTGAATAGAGGACATTTTGGACCAGCTCGGTCATTCACGCTATTTTTCCACATTCGATTTAGCCAGTGGCTACCACCAAATCTTAGTGGATCAGAAGGATCGAGATAAGACAGCGTTCAGCACAAATTACGGGCATTATGAGTTCAAACATATGCCATTCGGTCTAAAGGGAGCAGCGGCTACGTTCCAAAGACTCATGAACCATGTCCTAACCGGGTTGCAAGGTATCGAATGCTTTGATTATCTAGATGACGTAGTCATATATGGGAAAAACCTAGAACACCATAATGACAAATTCCGGAAAGTATTCGACCAAATGAGATACCACAACCTCAAACTGCAACCGGAAAAATGCAAGTTCCTACAGAAGGAAGTGGTATGTCTGGGTCACGTTTGTTCCGAAAAAAGGGCAGTGCCAAATCCCGATACGACTGCTTGTGTCACTCACGCTATTTTTCCACCCTAGATTTAGGCAGTGGCTACCACCAAGTCTTAGTGGATCAGAAGGATCGAGATAAGACAGCGTTCAGCACAAATTACGGGCATTATGGGTTCAAACATATGCCATTCGGTCTAAAGGGAGCAGCGGCTACGTTCCAGAGACTCATGAACCATGTCCCAACCGCGCTGCAAGGTATTGAATGCTTTGTTGAACTGGACGACGTTGTCATATATGGGAAAAACTTAGAAATCCATAATGACAACCTCCGGAAAGTATTCGAACAAATGAGATAGAACAACCTCAAACTGCAACTTAAGTAGTATATCTAAGACATGTTTGTTCCGAAAAAGGGGCAATGCCAAATCCCGACACGACAGCTAGTGTCAGGGATTTCCCAATTCCCAAGACGATAAAGAACGTGCAATCGTTTCTAGGCTTGGCGAATTACTATCGAAAATTGGTTCCAAATTTTTCGAAGATAGTACGCCCCTTAACAAACTTGTTAAGGAAGGACGTTAAGCTCACCTGGTCAGACAAATGCCAACAAGCGTTTGACAACATAAAGGGATTGTTGGTCTCGCTGCCATTATTAATCTATCCAGATTTTACCAAACCCTTTAATCTGACTACGGATGCGAGCATTGAAGCACTGGGAGCCGTACTGTCGCAAGGCGAAATCGGCAAGTACCAGCCAATCGCATATGTCAACCGAACCTTGAATAAGGCGGAAAAAAATTACTCTACCATTGAGAAAGAGTTTCTACCCATGGTGGGCGGCTAAGAATTTCCGCTGTTATTTACAAGGGAGAAAATTCACCCTACACACGGATCACAAACCATTAAGGGGAGTATTTAACGTGAAAGACCCCACGTCACGTTTGGTAAGGTTCCGTCACAGGTTACTGGAGTTCGACTACCAAATCGAATACAAACCCGGTAAATATAACACCAATGTGGATTGCTTGAGCCGTATCCCACAAAATTACGATGATACTCCCAGACTACAAAGGTGCAATGTAAGCTAATAAGCTAAGGGCAAGCGGAGGAACTCAGGAAATTCCAATATGTGACAAGTCTTCTATTCACGAGAATCCCATTCCGGCCTACACGGAAAAAGGAATGAAGATAACAAATCCTGACGACATCCAGCATTTACTACGAGATTACCATGACCACCCTTTAAGTGGACACCAAGGGATGAGCACAACATACAATAAAATACGTAGGCACTACTGGTGGACGAACATGATGCACGACATCAAGCAGTACATTAAAGTGTGGAAAACATGTCAAACCATGAAATCTTCATCGGATCTACGTATGCTCATGGTAATAACCGACATTGCAAATATGCCTTTTGAAGTATATTTAGATATAGTAGGTCCTCTTGATCGAACTCCAACCGGCAACCAATATATACTCACGTTTCAAGACAATTTAAGTATATAGATTGCTACGCCCTCCCCGACGCGGAGGCAGAAACGGTGACCACACTCTTCTTTGACCAAATAATTGCTCGGTATGGTGTTCCGAAGCAATTGGTCACCGATCAGGAAAGCAATTTTCTAAGCAGTTTGTTTAAAAGCGTTTGCAAACTCCTCCGTATTAAAAAACTTCAGACCTCAGCGTACCACCCACAATCGAATGGCGCCGTAGAACGAGCCCATCGCCCACTCGTAGATTACCTGCGAAGTATTGTGGATGGAACCAGTATCTGAGGACGGCAACATTCGTATACAACACCAATGTACACGAAGGTACTAAACTTACTTAGATTTAGAATCCTAGAGAATGTGAGCAGTGAGGAAGAGGAAGCCAATAGTGTGGACACTAAATGAACATCGATCAGAGACACAATCAAACAGCCCAAAAGGTATTAGGATTTCAGAAAACAATTAAGTCCAAACCTTGGTTTGACGATCAGTGCAAGGCGAAGATCGAAGAACGTAAACGCCTCAGAGTGATCCACTTAGACAGATATGATGAAGTCAACGCGGAGAGATACGCGACGATTCGAAAAGAGACAACGAGACATTTTAACCCCAACAAAAAACGCGAATGAAAGAAGACTCGGATCGAAAGAATCGAAATGCCAGAGCAAAGAACATCAGAGGTATGTATGCCGGCATAAATTCAATTAGAAATTGCTCATTTGGAGAGCCAAAATAATTCGAGACGCAAACGGCTGTCTGGTCACAGAAACAAACAATATCGTGACAAGATGGAAGCAGTACTTTGAACACCTGCTCAATGTGCGCACCCATCCCCCACAAATAAACGTACCAGACGTACATACAGCCGAGCCTCAGATCCCACAATATGGGATAAGGAAGTCATTCCGGAAGAATGGAAAACCTCTATAGTCGTCCCCATTTTCAAAAAAGGCGACAGATCTGACTGCGAAAACTACATCATTGCTTCCAACCACATACAAAATACTAACATATGTCATACTGGCGAGAATCACACCGTACGCAGAAGACATATTGGGAGACTACCAATGCGGATTTCGTAGGAACCGGTCAACAAGCGACCAAATGTTCACAATAAGGCAACTGCTGGAAAAGAAGTGGGAATACGGAGAGACGGTTCACCAACTGTTCGTTGACTTCAAAAAAGCCTACGACTCAGTCGCAAGGCAAAGACTTTACCATATTGTAGTTGAGCTGGGAATCCCGAAAAAAGATGCCGCCTTCAGTCAAATCTGCATGAACGAAAACAAAGGGCGAGTTAGAATAGAAAACCACCTCTCAGAACCATTTGAAATCCGCGACGGACTAAAACAGGGGGATGGCCTCTCACCATATCTTTTTAACCTTGTCTTCGAATATGTCATCAGAAAGGTACAAGATCACAACATAGCCGAAACATCCCTGAACGGGGTCACACAAGTGCTCGCATATGCGGATGACATCGTCGTTCTGGGCGATAATCTAGAAAATGTTCCTTAAAGGACAATTTGCTATCAAATGTAACACCAAGATATTTTATTAAGAGGCTAGATATGATGGTGTGTCGCTTCATTTGAATATCATGGTGTTCACGTTTCCATCGGCAACTAAGTAAAACTGCCTCCGTCTTATGTAGGGATAGTTTCAGCCTGGCCATACTTAGTGAGCACAAATGCTCTAGGTTGTGTGATTAGTATTAACTCCATAGGGGCAGTATAATCTCCAGATTCAAATTTACGTCTCATAGTCGTATGTTTGATGACATTGTTGCAAAACATGAATAAGTATCTTCATACAAATCGGCAGGTTTAACAACTCCCATGACCCCCACTCAATTCTATGGTATATCCGATCACGCTAACATGATTTTAATATTATTCTCTTACGCTGAATTCATTGTTGTGGACAATTTTAATGAGTATAACCCTCAGTGGATTCGATAGCCCATTTAACACCCGATGGACGTTTCGTTCAGTTCTTCTGGGTGGAAATCATCTTAATTCAGCCCGTAAATGAGCTAACACGGGTACCAGGGATAGGCGGAAAGTAAGACAAGATATATTGCGTTGTCTAAGTACTAGACATCTTTGGGCATTTGTGAACAACATTTCAAATGATCTTCTTATCAATCTCATCACTTATAGCCGTAAAATATGCAGCAAAGCTCTTTGCTGCATATTTCGCAGGCAGCTTAGTGCTTTTCGATAAATTAGCTGCACCTCTACTCGAGCACAAGGTGCACTCCATAACCCGAATTCGCTTTTGAACTTGTCCTGTCGCCCAAACATTCAAAGAACTGAATACAGTAAACCACTGACCCAGATGACATTCCCTCGATAATTTCGGTGAGGTATTCTACTACACTTTTTAAATAGTTGCCGAAGGCTTTCCATCTATCCTATTCCACTAGTCCATTTATAATTAGATTCAAAGCAAGAATATACAACGGTTTCTTAAAAAGAGCAACCCTTCATTTTCCCCTTTCATGTCGATTCTTAACCATTCTCCCGATACTTTTGAAGAGATGTTGCATTCCACTTCCTAAACCCCAGTAAGAGGCCTTCGTTCGGCCATATTCCCAAATATATGAAAGTCAGCGAATATTCAATCAATTCCCAAAAAAGGAACGGCCCATCACCTCTGTGGCGTTTCTAACGGATACACACACAATAAACAAACAAATAGTGAAGAACATCGACAGAAAATCGAATAAAAAAACGCACCAGCCGTATATAAGCAATAACATGGCAATTCCACATCAGTAGAGTGTACTTGAGTTTAGAAATCGAATTCGTACACGCGGCAGTAGCCTGATGCTTACATGCATCACTTTTCACCCGTTTAATCGTATGATCAAATCACCACCTTCACTCTCCTTGCTTAACCCAAAAACCCGACGTGATCTGTGTATACACACAACACACAATCTCCCATAGGTAAACAGAACTTTACTACTCGATCACGACTTCCGCATAGAGCATCGGCACACTAGCCTGCTCCGACGTCGACTCGGTCGCTCGTTCCTCGCTCCGTCATTCGCACACGAAGTTGATCGTAACAAAGTTACTTAGGAGGGAGTAGTGTGGCGTTTCTAACAGATACACACACAATATACAAGCAAATAGTGTAGAGCACCGAAAGAAAATCGAATAAAAAAATGCACCAGCCGTATACCAAGCAATAACATAGCAATTCCACATCAGTTGAGTGTACTTGAGTTTAGAAATCGAATTCGTCCACGCGGCAGTGGCCTGATGTATAGAGCATTGGTTACATTTTTAGAGCTTCGAATCACACGTTATTCATTATCGTAGCAAACGCTATACCTCGCTCTTCCTATCCACCCGTATTACGAATTTCCCTTCTGTTAATTGCTGATTAAGCGTCAATTTTTCCAATATCTGGAATCATATGACCTCTTTAGGAACTGCCAAAAGAGTTTTCGCAGCGAAGAGTGCACAAGGGATCAGTTGGTGCCGAAAGAGGAAGTGACTCCATGTAAAATTCTGCTGAGACGTTCAGTTTCTCTTACAAGCTCGGATTAGCAAATCGAGTGGAATTCAATATCCACAAAGAACAATATCTCCTGTCATCAAAGGAAAAGTCGAACCACTGTCTGATGACACCTGTGTGGCGCTTCTAACAGATACACACAATATGCAAGCAAATAGTGAAGAACACAGAAAGGAAATTCGAATAAGCAAAGCATCAGAGCCGTATACCATAGCGTTAACACAGCAATTCTACATCAGTTGAGTGTACTTGAGTTTACAAATTGAATTCGTACACGCGGCAGTGGCCTGATGTGTTGAGCATTGGTTACATTTTTATGAAATGTGCAGGCGTAGGAAAATTGGTCGGACTTGTGGCCCATGTATCTGTGGATACGTGGGGTTGTTGACTCCAGGATGAATGTTACCTTTTATTTTAGGTGTAAAGGAGGACTTTTGAGGACGCGTGTCTGTGGGCACGTGTAGTTTGGATATAGGTGAGTATGTTCCTTGGTGGAACGACGACATTTCGACCTATAGTGGTTTGTGTGGTTCGTAGAACCGCCACACCTGCACCAACGAAGTCGATGAACTCTCAATTTGTAGTCCTCGAATTAATTTGCCACTTAATTGAACCGACGAACATCGAATGAGCAGT
Source organism: Microdon myrmicae (assembly GCA_963931805.1). Taxonomy (NCBI): domain Eukaryota; kingdom Metazoa; phylum Arthropoda; class Insecta; order Diptera; family Syrphidae; genus Microdon; species Microdon myrmicae. The sequence goes on along the minus strand of OZ007500.1, from coordinate 150,585,049 downwards.
GGTGCCTAGAACGTGTTAAGAGAAGCAAGAAATACCTCATTCCGATTTACAAAGGCGGAGTTCAGTTCTCATGTGCCCTGTGAGTAGGGCGTTAGAATATGCTCACAGCTAGGCCGGCTTGTCGTAAGAGGCGACTAAAGGCCGAGTGTTAGCCGGGGTCCCAACGCCCTGTGCGCCTGGTAAAATACCCCCCCATCAAGCTTTAGGCTCCGTGAAATGGTCGGGACAAATCCGTGGCCATCTTTTGAAGCTTGGCTGATGGACCGGTTCGAGAAAAGGTTGGTTAGGTGGTAGTCGGTCCCAAGGTGAGATACCACCCCGTCACGCTGTACATTCCGCGATATCGCCGAGAGAAATCTTCGACGGTGTTTCGGATGTGTGACTGATGGCCCGGACTGACACGGAGATAAGTCATGATGGTGCCTTCTGATATAATGAATTCCGGAGGTAAACTAGTCTCCCATTCGGATCTCCGGGGGGGACTATGTCGGGGGGAACATCATGCAGATATCATGATAAATAATGGAACTTTAAGAGGTTCGTCATCGCATAACCGGCCTCGCTCTCGACTGTTGACGGTATTTTGTAACATCAGGGGCATCGGTTTCACCAATACGAATGTAAACGCCGTCCACCAATATTTGCAAACAACGAAACCTGATATCCTTGCCCTAACTGAGACCCAGGTCGATTCGTCAACTGATTCGACATATCTTCGTTGCTCAGGATACGACTTACATTCGAGATTCCGTTTTAAGGGCGGAGTCTGCGTCTTCGCGCGGTCCAATCTGGCTTGCCAGAGGATGGAGGCGTTGGAACCCAATAATATGGACATCATATGGTTGAGGGTCGTGTTGAGGAATTCCGTTAAATTTCTTTGTTGTCTTTACCGCTCCCCGGGTGACGATCGACCGGCGACATTTTTCGAACATCTTTCACATACCGTCGACTGGATACAGATCAACCACCCAGCTTCTGAAATTGTTGTCCTTGGCGATTTTAATGTGCACAATTCCGGCTGGTTGTTACATTCTAACAGAACCAACGAGGCTGGGAGGCTAGCAGAGATGTTTGCTGTAAGCCACAGCTCGACTCAACTCGTGGGGGAGCCAACGCAAGTGCCGGATGCCCGAGGCGATTATGCGAGCATCCTCGATCTGTTTTTGACATCCGAACCGAGTATTTATACCGTAGAGGTTTCTGCGCTACTGGGAAACTCAGATCACTGCTTGGTATCTGTCGCGCAAGCACTTGCATATCAAGCGAATAACCGACCTAGGCAGTTTCGCCATGTATGGAACTATGGGGCTGCTAACTGGGACGATTTGCGAGATTTCTTCGCATCCTGTCCATGGTCCGAGGTGTGCTCCGAAAACGAAGTTCGTCTGATAAACCTTGGTTTAATTAAATACGCGAGCTGATTACAGCGGCAAAAAATAGAGCTTTTAAGCAATGGCGCTCCAATCCCACCGATGTTAACAGAACGAATTTTGTTAGAATCAGAAACGCGTGCAACCAGGCGATTGATACCGCGAAGAAGGCTCACAACGACAGGGTGATCAATAAGCTCCTTCGGTGCCCAACTGGTTCGCGCTCCTTCTGGTCAATGGCAAAACCTGTCCGCGGTAACTTCGGATCCTCCCCTTTCCCTCCGCTGGTGACAGACAGCGGGACGTTAGTCACGAATTCGAAGGATAAAGCTAATGTGTTCACGAATTTATTTTCCGCGAATTCAAACCTCGATCCCGGCCTTTTGGAGCCACCCGTGATCTCGCCGGTACGGTCTTCGATGCGGGATGTGAGATTTCGTCCGCGCACTATTCAACGCATTCTACGTGAACTGAATTGTAGGAAGGTAACCGGCCCGGACGGAATACCAGCAATAGTCCTTAAGAACTGTGCTCCAGAACTATCGCCTGTTCTTGGCAGACTCTTCCGCTTACCTTATGCACGGAGGATCTTTCCTGCCTGCTGGAAGATCGCTCGAGTTCAGCCAATCCCAAAGACGGGAAAAAAGTGTCACCCACAAAATTACCATCCGATAGCATTACTGTGTATTTTATCCAAGGTAATGGAAAAAGTCATCAATACAGAGTTAGTTAAGTATTTGGAGTGAAACGGACTTCTGAATGATCGTCAATACGGATTCCGTGGCAGGCGGTCCACGGGAGACCTTTTGACACTTATGACCGATATATGGACATCTGTGATTGAACGGCATGGCGAGTCAAGGGCGGTCGCCTGGCATCTGGCACGGGACATTGCTGAGCAAACTTCGTTCATATGGACTTCCCCAACAGCTTTGCGACTAGACGAGGAGCTTCCTCGAGAATCGATCGATCCGGCTTGTTGTGGACGCCGAGTGTTCGGATCTGTATCCTGTTAATTCAGGGGTGCCACAGGGGACTATTTTGGCTTCAACCTTGTTCTTGCTTCACATAAATGATTTGTTGGAGACAACGGATAACAAAGTGTTCAGTGTTGCGGATGATAGTACGCTTGTTTCCTCCTTTTCGAGTGTTCGGCCGATTGCTGCATCTAGATAGGGTCCTGAGTGGCGAAGGACCAATCTCGTCGACTTCAATGCAGCGAAGACACAATATACAACATTCACAAAGAAAAGTGGATCATCGGTTCCACAGCTGATGAATGGCCGGGCACTCGAGGCTGGGGAAAATTTGAAATTGCTCGGCGTCACGGTCTGTGGGAATGTATCATGGCATAAACACGTGTCGAGTATCGCCAGGTCAGCCTCGGGAAAACTGAGCTATCTTTTTAGAGCCAAAAAATATTTTACTCCGGCCCAGCTTCTGCTCTTATATAAATCCCAAATTAGACCCGCGCTCGAATATTGCTCCCATGTTTGGAGCTCGGCTCCTAAACATACCCTCGACCCACTTGAGAGCATACAGAGACGAGCGATCCGCCTGATCGGGGACTCGGTGCTGATGTCGGGACTACAGTCGCTATCACATCGAAGGCGCGTAGCCGACCTCTGTCTGTTTTACAAATATTATCATGGGTACTGTTCTTCGGAGATTCTTGGTATTGTTCCACGCAATTCGGCTTATATGCGCTCCACAAGACAATCCGACGGATCGCACCCGTTTGTGGTTCATCTCCCGACGGCGCGAACATCCCTGCATCAGAACTCGTTCCGTTACAGAGCGGGGAAGCTGTGGAACTCCCTTCCCATACGAGTGTTCCCGGAGCGTTACAACCTGCAACTGTTCAAAAAGAACTGCAACAGTTATTTGGTGGCATCTCGGGACGCCCACTCGGCGCTATAGGTACGCCTGGCCCGAGAGAAGTCTAATAAAAAAAAAAAAAAGGTAAACAATAACTTTACTACTTGATCACGACTTTCGCATAGAGCATCGGCGCACTCGCCTGCTCTGACGGCCTCTCGCTCGCTCGTTCCAGGCTCCGTTGTTCGCACACGAAGTTGATCGTAACAAAGTTACTGAGGAGGGAGTAGTGTGTCGTTTCTAACAGATACACACACAATATACAAGCAAATAGTGAAGAGCACCGAAAGAAAATCGAATAAAAAAATGCACCAGCCGTATACCAAGCAATAACATAGCAATTCCACATCAGTTGAGTGTACTTGAGTTTAGAAATCGAATTCATACACGCGGCAGTGGCCTGATGTGTTGAGCATTGGTTAAATTTTTAGAGATTCCAACCGTCATAGCGTCAGTTCGAATCACACGTCCTTCATTATCGTAGCAAACGCCACACCTCCCTCTTCCTATCCACCCGTATTACGAATTTCCCTTCTGTTAATTGCTGATTAAGCGTCAATTTTTGCAATATCTGGAATCATGTGACCTCTTTAGGAACTGCCAAAATAGTTTTCGCAGCGAAGAGTGCACAAGGGATCAGTTGGTGCCGAAAGAGGAAGTGACTCCATGTAAAATTCTGCTGAGACGTTCAGTTTCTCTTACAAGCTCGGATTAGCAAATCGAGTGGAATTCAATATCCACAAAGAACAATATCTCCTGTCATCAAAGGAAAAGTCGACCCACTGTCTAATGAGCAGGTTTCTCCATCTACAAGAGTTTTGAATCAGGACGCGTATCGATTTACAATAAACGTTAATTTTTGGCGGTTATAAAATATAGGGCATCGTTCTTTACTCTAACTATACGTGCGTGGAACACTCTGCCTTTACATGCCTTGTCCCGCTAATACATGACCAATATGCATCGATACTGTCTGTCCCTTCCACATTTGACGCCTACGAGTATCTCAAAACGTCTTTGAGTGCTCCGATTATAATAAAATAAAAAATAAAACTTATCCCTTAAAGTTCTTCACGGAAGGGACGAGTTTATAGAAGATTGGTTCTACTCACCATCTAAACGCGAGTGCACAAACCGGGATTCCACACCCGAACATGTCAACGACTTTCATTGGAAGATCACGCCCTGATGAACTGTAATGTAGACAAACGCCTAAATCAGCCGAAGCTATCACAAGGGGATAATCGTTGGCTTCCAGCCACGGCATGACTATAGAGACTTTATTCCACTTCATTTTACTGATTTTCTTTATATACGCATCCTTTTGCGGTCCTTTGCCTGTTATAATACACAATAATTCGGGATACGATTGTGGGTCATCCCTGCCCGCCTTTTCATAGTCTGGAAAACAAAGAGTTAGTAAAATAGCCTCGATAACATGCACAACAATGTTCTTGTTACTTCGATTACCTTCAAGAGCTTCGAGAAGGATATCAAAATCTTCGTCAGGCGTCCAACTTGTACTTGAGACGAGTACTGCCTTACGATCCTTCTGGTATTGTATTGTTCCATCACTTAGCTTCTGAGTAATCGCTGTTGCCTCGAGTACATTGTCGTCTACGTTTCTCGCTCCAAACTGTGGATACTCTTTTAAGAGTTTCAGGAACACTTCGTGCTTCTGACTAAGATCAATTGGGTGGAATTGTGGCGGTGGGCGATCATACAGTACAACGGCATTACTTTGGAAATAAAGGAATACAAATATTTAAAATGGCATGTGAGGACTTTAGAAATATAGAATTTGTGGCTCATGTACCTGATTTTCCAATTACAACTAAGCTCTTTCTGCATGGATTTAGTCACACAAAAGTGTGCATCAGCTTTAGCTCCAAATTTCCGTTCTAGCCATTGGGTAAGACGGACAAAGTAACTTCGTTGCCCTCCTGCGCTTAAAGCTAGGATTGTATACGAAAAGTTATGCCAGTCTATTACCAACTTGGTACGTGTTAATGCGCAATATAAATAGCACACAATTAATGTCGGTATTGCTGGAGGATTCTGGATCAACAAGAAATTTGGTCTTCTTATAGATATTAAGGCAATTAAGAGGCTTAAAGTCTGCCAAAAGGCTTTAAAGATGTATTTAAGGCTTGGTGTTAAATTGGTGTCAGGCACTGCTGTGAGACTGTGTACTTTACATTTTGGTCCAGCTGCTAGTAATGAGTCTATCGGTTTTGTTTCTAGATATCCAATAATATCAACGTTGTAGCCTTCTTCGAGGAAGCTGTTGGCATGATATTCCATACGCGGGCTACGTCCAATGTCACCAAGGACTATTATACACGCATTCCGTCTGCGTATCGTTGGTGACGTATCTTGTTTTTCGCGCATTTCCTTTATAAAATCTAACTGAATATGTGTTGTCTTTCGGCAATTGCCGCCACTATCACTCACTACTTGTATATGAAACCAATATAATCTCAGTATATTTGATAATATCAAACGTCACCACACATTTCAATGCAAATTTGACGTAAAAGATTGTTGACAAATTCATGTATAAACAGTGTGGTGAATAGCACACATTTCGAGGTGAGATTTAAAGAGTACACTCACAGGGTGACATGCAATGCAGTCATTCAAATATCCGAATCAATAAACAAATTGACGTAGCCCTTAATTAGCAGCATTATTTGCCTAAGTTATTAGGTAATAAAGATGTAATGTAATGTATACCAAGAAAAACACCTTGGAGCTAATTAAAAAAAGTGTAATATACTAATTACAGAGCCAATAAAGCTAGATGAAGCATCAACAGCTAGACTGGAATTAATTGTATCTGCATCAGTATGTTAACTGAGAGAAGAAGACTTTAAGCCTTTTATTTTCCATTTTATTACTAGCGGTGACAGATAAAAATCGCAAAATACACAATTTCGTAATTATTGGATTGTTATACAATACTTTATTATTAAGGGGGTATTCTGGTTGGAGGGCCAAATTTTAATGTTTTTTTAGAATTTTGTTAAAACAAAACGAAAAATATTTTTACTATCGGATTTTTGCCCAATATTTACTTATAACAACAAAATAAGAAAACAATTTAAACAAAATTGTCGAAAATTTCCAAGATTTCAGGGTGGTGAAGTGCGTGGTTGAAACAAAAGCGTGAGTTGTGGTTTTAGGAATTTACCGATACCAGAGTTACGACACCAAGGGAAACGGCGACCGAATCTTCCCTCTTTTCTTCTTTTCTTTTCTTTTTGTTGTTTTCACTAAAAACCAGGAAATCAATACACAATGTCAATTATTAGTTTTCATCCACTTTTATTTTTCCTTTTTCTTATTTTAACTACAATACCTCATCTAATTCCTTTAGAGAGTTTTTCTTTTCTTTGTTTCTTAGTTCTACCATAGAAATTTAACATAGTTGTTCTTCACACAATTTGTTGGTTTCTAACTGCTTCTTTTACTTTCTTTCACAATTCTCTCCAAACGGTGGTTCGGTAAACATTTTATTTGTCTTTATACGTAATATCATCTACGAACTATTTCTCTTACTTTATTTTACAATTTTCTCCAGGCGGAAATTCGGTAAACACTTTGTTCGTCTTTATACTTAATGTCTTCAACCATCCACTTCTTTTACTTTATTTCATATTTCTTTCCAAATGGGGGTTCGGTAAGCACTTAACTTGTCTTTATACTTAATATCATCAACAAACTATTTCTGTTACTTTATTTTACAATTCTCTCCAGGTGGAGATTCGGTAAACACTTTATTTGTCTTTATACTTAATGTCTTCAACCATCTACTTCTTTTACTTTATTTCACATTTCTTTCCAAATGGAGGTTCGGTAAGCACTTAACTTGTCTTTATACTTAATATCATCAACAAACTATTTCTGTTACTTTATTTTACAATTCTCTCCAAGCGGAGATTCGGTAAACAATTTATTTGTCTTTATACTTAATGTCTTCAACCATCTACTTCTTTTACTTTATTTCATATTTCTCTCCAAACGGGGGTTCGGTAACCACATAACTTGTCTTTATACTTAATATCATCAATCATCTACTTCTTTTACTTTATTTCACGACTTTCTTTGTTAATTTGAATAATCCCAGAGCTGTACTGACATTCCCCAATTCGCGACGCAACTTTCTTTCTTCCATTCTCTCGGCCCGATCAACTCGTCACTGATGTACTACCAGACTTCCCTCCACTAGCCATTGACTCTCACGATCAAATTCTCACTGCCCCTTAATTACTTCCTACCACTTCTCGATACCTCGGGGTCAACACTTCCCGATTACGATAATGCAATTTCATTTCAATCTTGACTATTTCCGATTCTTGACTTTAATTCGCGATTGCTTTGTATTGCTGAGCCAGTCAATATTCCTTCATTGACTTGAACCCCGGTTTAACATTCGCGATTGCGAATTGACCCAATTAATTTTATTTTTTCGGCTCGTGTCGGAAATTGCAGTTAATTGTTTTTGCAATTTAATTGTTTCAGCCTATGCAATCAATTATGGTTTGTTAATTGCTTCGGAAAATGAAACTAATCGTTTTTATTCGATTTGCCAATTGTTTTGAAATATGGACTTAATTGCATTATCGTTCTGTGGGGTCATCTGAGTTTAAAATCGGGTAGCGTTTTTCTGTTTGAGTGTGTCAATGATCTCTTGTATGTCATCTTTAGCTATGACATCATCGACACACATGCGTCCCGATTGACATTATTTTGACTTTTCTCATTATCTGACAAAAAAAAAAAAAAAATTGATTAATCGTCCCTACCTCGAAGAAATAAACATTTTTTTTTCCCAAATTCGCAACTGTTTGAAAAAAATTTTGATTTTTCTCATATTATTTTTTTCCGGTTATTAATTTAGCTCCTCAATAATATACTGGTTAGTTTACCCGCCTGTCACGCGGGAGACCGGGGTTCGATTCCTCGTCGGGGAGCCTCTGGCGCAAGACTAATGACCTTGCCCGGAAAAAAACAAATCATTATGGAAAATTTAACAAGCCTCAGGACTTGCTAAATAAGGCCAAGACCGGTTCTAGGTTGTAGTGCCGATGATGATGATGATTAATTTTTTTAAAATAGCACCTTTTTTTTAAAGCTTGGTAGGGACTTTAGAGCGTTATATCAAGAAGGTGTGTACCGAATTTCAAGTCAATCGGTTCATTAGAACTTGAGGTATCATGTCAATAGACTCGAAAAAGGTGGTTTCGAGAAAAAGGCGTTTGAAAATTTCAGGGTATAGTAGCTTCAAGTGACATAATAAAAAAAAAAACGTCACAGAATACCGTTATAATTCATTTCAAAGTAATTTTTGCGAGACAAAGGGTTTGTTTGGAGGGACCTCGAGCGCGAGTTAAATGGCGTCTTCAGCTCGTAGCTTTTTTAAAAATAATTATAAAACTTATATTTTCTTTTTTTTTACTTTTTTTTCTTTTATTTAACTTAACAACTTTTTTTAACCTAACAACTTTATTTAACTTGACAACTTTTATCTTTTTATATGGACTTCGATTTTCAAATATCTGATCTGCGTACTTCCGAGTTTAACAACGAACTGCTCTAAGTCCGAAATCTAAAACTAAAAAATGCCGTTATCTGACCTTGATACGGTGGGAGAATATTGCACCTCACGGCGTTTCAAGTTCAGTGCCTGGGAAAGGTACATTTTACAGTTTCGCAAGACTACGTTACAGTTTGTTTGCTGGCAGCAAATCGCTTCTTAAGATTACGCCGGGGATCGTTGTGTTGGCGGTCGCTGACTCTGACATAACTCGCGCAGGTAGTTGGGGAGTATGTACGGTCTATTGTTTGTTACGTTTCGGCAGGACCGGTCTAGTTGCCGCGTCACCAAAGCAGCTGTAACTTCGCCAAGTATTGGAATTTTAAAATTTTATTTGGACAGCATATTTTTAAAAGTATAAATTATAAGAAAATATAAAAAAAGTCGATTTTTTCAAAATTCTAGACCAGAATACCCCCTTAAGTAAACACATTTTATTACACAAACATACACTTCGCTTTGTGAAATTATGAAGTGTTTCAACAACTGGCGTCAAGTAATTTGGACCTTGTGATATGCGACTGCTGTTATTTTTTGTTTTTGTCATCCAAAGTTTGTACTTTATGTTTTTCAAATTAGCGTAAAATAATTAATAAAATTACTAAATTGAAAATATATTTTTTTTTATTTACAAGTCATTGCTTAACATTTTGACAGTCCGGATGATGTTCCTTTTCAAATTACTTTTCTTAGATAAACAATATATTCGCCCTGTGAGTAGGGCTTTAGAATATACTCACAGCTAGGTCAGCTTGCCGTAAAAGGCGACTAAAGGCCAAGAGGTACGTTGGATCCCACCACCCAGTCGGCCAGTGAAGAGATTCAACCTACCCTATCTACCTAATTAAGCTATATGTTTTATGCAATGGTCAAGAGAAATCCTTGGCCATCTTTCGGAGTTTGGCTGATGAACCGATAAAAAAGTTGGAAAGGTGGTGCGCCAGGGCCCCCGTAAGATACCTTTCAGTCGAGCTATAGACAGCGCGATATGGTCAAGAGAAATCTTTATCATTATATATTGTAGATGAACAACATTGTTACCAATACAATGATTCGTTCTATTCCCAAATTTCGTTCACATGGAGGGACATACAAACCGATACAGAAACCCAAAAATTGACGCTCTGTATAGGCAGAAGAGCATTCTGCTCTCCAAGCGGAAACTGTTTTACAGACAGTTCAGCGATCCAAATTGCCAAATTGAAATAAACACGATTAAGTCACTAATCAAAAACCTTCAAAAACTGATCAGTAACAATTATAGATCAGTAATTAATGAAGAACTATCAGGGTTCTGAGATATCCTTGCGTTTATCGTGTGTGACGGTAAGATACGTCGTCAGATCTCCTGTGGAACTATTGTTTTGAAAAACGTTAATCAATTCGACAGAATAGAAGTGTGCGCTACGATGGGCCAATAGAAAAAGGGGGGATGATGGAACACTTTTTTGAGAGTTCGTTGAATATTATCTATCTATTTGAGAATTGTGCAGTTGAATAGGGGAGATGGAAGAGTTTTCGCCGTGGTTTAGCGAGTGAAAAGCAACATCTCTTTAAAAGAATGGGAGAAATGTCGTCCAGGCCAGTGCATTTATCTAGCTTCTTGATTGCTCGAGCAACAGTACGTAGTCGGAACGAAATTTGACTCATGGTGTGCTGGTTGTGCTTAACTAGAGGCTGACTCAATGCGACTTCAGATTGTGAAACGTGCAGCCGGTAAATTCCCTTTCTTTAGTGTTAATGACTGGTCTGTCGTCAACTACAAGCGAAGTAATATATGAAGAGATAGAAGTTTTGATGTTCTTTACAAATGTCTGCCACCTACGGAAAAGTTTAGTATTTTTTATCATTTTCTGGTCGTGCAAGAGGTTTGTGAATTGAACGTGCATAGTGCAGTCATTCCCAGTCCACTTGTATCTTCCCTGGTTTTCCTTTGTATTGTTATAACGCGTCTCGCCGTGCTTCCTCAATAGCGAGGGAAGAGCTCTCCGCGTAGAGGTAGATAAAGACGATTTTCCTTTATTGTTTATGTCTTTTTATGAGTTTAAGATTTTTTTTTATTATTTTATTCTAAAGCAAAAGGCCCGCTGGACTTATGGTTACTTAACTCCATTATTTTATTTCAGAGTAAAAAGTCCGCTGTTCCATCGCAAGGCTGCAACCTTTTACTCTGATCGATTAACTCTGCGTTATTATCTTTGAAACCACTCCTTTTATACCCAAATTATTCGGGGATAATCGCAGTCGATGCACTCTATTCTTCCCCACCGAACGCAAGACCCATATTGAATCCAATTGACTGGTACGAGTCAATGGCTTTGCTTAATTGCTATCGCCGCTTAATTGATCCACTTGAAGTGCACTGGCCTTCGTTCAAGCAATTCGTTTCGTCATTATCCATGTGCCTGTCTTTGATAGGCGTCAGCATTTTGACGGGAATTCAAACTTGGCGTAAGGTAATTGTCATTATCCGTTGCATTTTTGTAGGCGTCAGAATTACCAGGGAATCCCCCATGCCAGGCGTTTCCCTTTGGATATGAATGACGATATACGATACGGTGCAAAAATGTACTCGTAATTCGATAGCGCGTAACTTGAGTGAGAAATGACCGCGCGTCATGGGGAGGCAATTAAAGAAGAGACCATTAAGAGCGCATTTTGTGCTATGAATATTGTAGCGAGCTTAGGGTTCGCTGGATTAATTATTTTAATAAATAAGAGCCGTTAAATAGATTTTGAATTAATGTAACACTTTATTAGTCCGTTGGGTACTTTTACCGTACACTTAACGATTTCTTGACTTATCGCTTTCTTACTTATCGCGTCTTTGACTGCTTACTTCTTCCTCTTCTTCTGCGTGCGACGTATTTATACCTTTTTCTCATTGTGATTCGGCGTTTCGTTTCCGTCCGTTGCGTAGACTCGAATATTCTACTGCTCATAGTCTCCAGTTTTCCAGTACTTTCTAGAATATACTAGTACTTTGTTTTGGACTTTCTATAATATTCTAGTACTGATTGTCATGTGCGTCACAATATTATGAATTGAATTAATATTACGTTAAATGGGGATACACTATTGTTCGATTTATACAACTGGAAAATTAAATTTATGTGGTATAGAGGTATAATCATACCTGTTATTGCGCAGGTATAACGTTAACATCGGTATTGGTCCCATTCAACTTCACAAAATAGTTGTTTGGTCCGCCCTAGTTGGCGCTCGCGTAGAGCTGTAATATTCTCTTGGGTGCTTTTTCGTTAACATTGCCGTTGGTTAGAGAACATTTGGCTGACAAAGCACAACTTAGTGATCTGAAGTTCTCGGAGGACGAATCTTCAATTTATTCGGGGGGGATATGAGGAACATGTCCACAGTATCGGCGAAAGGAACACGTCTGGTGCCGGTGTTGCCTTTTTCGAGTTGAGTTAATTTGTTGGAATCTGGGAAGAGTTAGATATACTGACCTTCAGGAGTTTTATCCAGGTGAAGCCATGGGCAATTAAGCACATTGAAATCATCATTATAACTGTTTCAGTGTGAGGGTATACAATCAAGGTCCTGTCAACAGAGCGGATAGAGCATCGAATTTTTTTAAAAGATGCATTTCTATCAAGTTCGGACTTCTTTAATGAAAAAAACAAAAAATTAAAGACTGATATGCTTACGAACGTGAAGTTTTAGTGACAAGAAGTCAAATTCTGATTTGGAACAAAGATCACTTTGTGGCAGAAGCTTATAAGCAATATCACTTCGTATGTGTGTGCTTAAGGGACGATGTGGGAAGAACAGGGTACTAAGTTATAACCTGGCAAGTTGGAGTCCGAAATATTACTCTCAGTTATTACTCCGATTTCGTTTAATGAAAGTATTGCTTGTGAAACATATGAGCAGACACAAAGGATAGATTGTATCTTAAGCTGTGTGTTGTGTGGGATTTGCCGGTGGACGCATGCTAACATATTGTAGCGAGCTTAGGGTGTGCTGGATTAATTATTTTTAATAAATAAGAGCCGTTAAATCGATTTTGAATTAATGTAACACCTTATTTATCAGTTAATAACAACCGTTACTTTTACCGCACACTTGGCGATTTCTTGACTTATCGCTTCCTTACTTATCGCGTCTTTGAATCTGCTTACTTCTTACTACTCGATCTGCGTGAGACGTATTTACCGTTTCCTCATTCTGATTCGGCGTTTCGTTTCCGCCCGTTCCATAGCCTCGAATTTTCTACTGTTCATAGTCTCCAGTTTTCCAGTACTATCTAGAACATTCTAGTACTTTGTTTTGGACTTTCTAGAATATTCTAGTACTGATTGTCATATGCGTCACACTACCCTCCGCCTAGATTAGTTCGTCCCGAACTAAGTTCACTGGTCTCCTCGGTTAACAAAAGTCGCCGGTCGTTCACGATGTACCACTTTCATCTTGGCGTTCGGTCTTCGCTGAATCCTATAGACAACGTCGTTAATTCTTGTGAGAATCTTATACGGTCCTTCCCAATGTTGCTGCAACTTCGGAGACCTTCCTTTTTGCCGATGGGGCTTATAAAGCCACACGTTATCGCCCGCATTCAATCCGGATGCGTTGGCTCGAACGTCGTACCTTGTTTTCATCATGTCACTTGATACCTTGATTTGCTTTCGAACGAAATGATGAATCTCATCGAGGCGATTTATCCATTCGGCTACGTAGTTTTCAGTCTTATCTATGGTGTCTGGAGGTATCCCGAATCGCAGATCGGCTGGTAATCGTATTTCTCGTCCAAATATAATTCTTGCTGGAGAATGGCCTGTCGTGTCGTGATTAGCCGATCTACAACTCATGAGAAAGGTTTGCACATACTTGTCCCAATCTCATTGGTGATCACTAACGACCTTCGATAAATGCTCTTTTATTGTTCGGTTGAACCTTTCGACCATTCCGTCTGACTGCGGATGTAAGGGTGTGGTCCTGGTTTTCCTTACGCCCAGTGCCGCACAGATGCCTTGAAATATCTGTGATTCGAAGTTTCGGCCTTGCTCGGAATGAAGCTCACAGGGAACTCCATATCTGCTGATCCAATTATTGATAAGCTGCTCAATGATGGTTATTGCTTCTTGGTTTGGAATTGGAAGGACTTTCACTCACTTGCTGAAGTAATCCATGATAACCAACATGTATTTGTTGTTGTCGTTAGTTTTTGGAAATGGTCTTGAGATATCAATCGCAATTCGCTCGAAAGGGGCACCCACGTTGTACTGCTTCATAGCGCTCCTTGGTTTTGCTGTTGGTCCTTTGGTCACAGTGCAAGTTGTGCACTTCCTACACCAAGACTCGACATCATCTCTCATGTGAAGCCAGTAGAAGCGAGATCGTAATTTTGTCTTATTAACTCCCAGATGTCCACCGGAGGCCCCGTCGTGCATTTCTGTTAGTACATCCTTCACTTTTGATGGTGGGACTAGAATCTGCATTCGATGAGATTTTCCGTCCGCGGCTTCCCATTTACGCTTTAGAATTCCATCTTCCACCAGCAAGGAATTCCATTGTGCCCAATATGCCTTAAATGTTCCACTCTTGTCGGAAATATTGTTCCAAGTTTGCCGCTCGTTCTTTTCTTTGTGTTCCAGGATTAGCGACATATCTTCATCCTGAAGTTGAGCTGCGCGTATAGCATCACTCGTCCACCCATCTAGTACTTCTACTTGTACATTTCGCAGGTCGTATGCCTCTTCTATCTCTTCCGCTCTATGACAATGTTTCCAAGTTGGCTTACATGGTCTTCTTGAAAGAGCATCAGCGTTATTATACACCTTCCCTTGCTGAATTGAGCTTATCATTGATACGGGTGCACATTCTGCGGTTAACTCTCCTTTTCTTATTGCGACCGGCTCCTCGGACGCATTTAGTACTCTGACAGGTACAATGTGCTTCTTCATCTCAGGGTGGTCCGTTGATAGTCTCCTCTTATGATTAGCGCATGAACAACAGTTCTGACTCGATGTTTCATTCATTCGTCGACGTTTCCTACAGTCAACAGAGATGTGGCCGACTCCGCCGCATGTCCAGCACTTCATAACAGGTCTCGGTGTTCTCCGTTGTACATGGCCGATTATTTGGCAGAAACATTCCTGGACGGACATTTCTCGGACTCTATATGTATTCCTGGTAGCCGGTTTAGCAGATTCATATGCCAATGCAAACGCCAGTATTTCATTAGTCGTCTTCTTTCCTGCCAAACGAACGGCTTGTTGCAAGTGCCGATCTTGGAGTGCATTTATAAATGCATCCATTGCTACCTCGTTCAGAAATTCCTTAGTCATATTTGAATAAGACAAGTTTGCCAATCGCTCAATGTCTGCCTGCAACTGTTGAAGATTTTCTCCAGGTTTCTGCGTTCTGCTCCGCAGTTGCATGCGGTAGACCTGCTGCATGTGGTTGTCTCCATACCTAGCTTCAAGGCCGTCTCTTAACACTTGGAAATCTCTTTGCTTCTCTGCTGGTATGGTTTGTAGAAATTCTGCAGCCGCCCCGCGGAGTGACAAGATTAGTGATGTTGACTTTTGCTCATCCGACCACTTATTATAATTGGCCGCGGCGTCAAACTGACGTATAAATACGGAGAAGGGTACCGTTCCATCGAAGGTTGGCGGTTGCATCCTTGTATCTTTATAGTCATGTTGATTACTAGGCGATGTCTTATTTCTCTCAACACACTCGTCTCTTTTCGATTCGCGTTATTTCGTCGGTGACTTTTAGGTCCAGATTTTCTACTTCGTTCCGATTTTTTGACTAAATTTCTTCCTTAAAGTGTTGAAAATTACATTTCATCCACTGCGTTTGGGCATCCAACTTTGCATTAACATCTGCAGCTTGCGCGTCTAATTTTGAATTTTGGGCGTCGAAATTTGAATTAATATCTGTAGCTTGCGCGTCCGATTTTTTCATCATCATTCTGAGCATTTCCGAAATGTCCAACTGTGGCGAACTCTTCTCCGTTACATTGGCACCATCTTGATTCGCTGTTTCTTCTCCATCCGGACAGTCTGGCCCAATTGTAAAAACATATGTGTCGACATCAATACCCTCTTCCTCTATTGCTGCTTGCAGACGCTGTCGAAGAATTTGTTTCTGTCCTCTGCTATCCAAATTCCGGTCTTCAAGCTCCTTCTTCAACTCAGGAACGCGAAGATCCTCCAAATGTCGATCTGATATAGTCACAACACACTTTCACAGACTTATTTACTTCACCAATAATTAATACCACTTCAGACACCAATTGTAGCGAGCTTAGGGTTCGCTGGATTAATTATGTTAATAAATAAGAGCCGTTAAACCCATTTTGAATTAATGTAACACTTTATTAGTCCGTTAATAGCCGTTACTTTTACCGTACACTTAACGATTTCTTGACTTATCGCTTCCTCGCTTTCTTACTTATCGCGTCTTTGACTGCTTACTTCTTCTTCTTCTTCTTCTGCGTGCGACGTATTTATACCGTTTCCTCATTCTAATTCGGCGTTTCGTTTCCGTCCGTTCCGTAGCCTCGAATTTTCTACTCTTCATAGTCTCCAGTTTTCCAGTACTATCTAGAATATTCTAGTACTGATTGTCATATGTGTCACAATAATTTTTATTACGTCATCGAAACAGTTTGCCCGAATCACTGGGTTGTAGATATTTAAACATAGATCTTATTGGCACTTGTTTTTCGTACCTTTCCCTTTAAAAGATTAAAAATCGTATACATTTCTTTGTCACAAATCTGTATTTGTGAATTCCGTAAACTACAACAATAATTTCCCTTAATAAAACCTTGGTTTACAATATTTGTTTATCCTTTGCTACGACGGTGCCAATACAATACTAAAGCCCCTATTAGTGTCCTTGGTATTATTTGGTATTAAATTAATCATAAATGAAAAGAAAAGTGAAATTGAAATGCAATTGATTTGTAGTTCATTTACAAGCAAACCACTTCAAACAAATGGCTAATAACCCAAAAAGGTACAAGTCCGATTCAATATCTAAACATAAATTGCCTTCTAATTAAATTACTTCCACGTATCCTTGAGAAGCTTTCGAGAAGATAGATACCGCAACACAAGGGAACTCGTAGTAAGAGCCAGCAAGACGATCGTTATTAAGAAGTAGTCGAAATTTTCTTTCAGCAAGTCAAATGTTTTAGATGGAGATACACGTGTTACAAATAAATCTGAAAATTTAACGAAACATTATACAAGGCGAATCGAATATATATGCATTATTACCTAGGCCAGTCGCTACAACCAAGCAGGTGCTTTCTAGTCGACTCGGAGCTGTGTAGATGTTTCGAATTCTAGCTACTGTCTGATTGTAGTTTATGATGTTTTCTGTTGGTAACGGTAGTTCTGGGATATATGGAATTACGCCTTCCTCTCGGGCTTGATTTGGAGCTGTAATTGGCCTACGGGGATCTAACAAAGCCCATGACATTTCTATAATAGCTCCACTTGAAGTGCCAACTAAAAAAGTTAATGCTAATTAATGATGTCTTCTTTATAAAAAAAATAATTTAACCAACTTACTTAAAACGTGCTTGTTTGTAATACCACGTTCAGTAATTGTTTCCTTTAGAGCTTCGACTAATGTAGGGATAATATACGACTGCCTTTCGACAAGTGGCATTGTTGGTGCATCAAGTGAACTCCACACTGTACTATTAGCTTGCGTCTTGCCTTCATACAATTCAATGGTCGCTTTAAAAAAAAACAGAAAATATATAAATTATTTAGATATTCAACAATTTATCATAAAGGGCAGGGTTCACATCCTACAGAAAGCTGGCCTAATATGACTACTTAAATTCAAGTATCATAATTTAAAAGTCATGTCATGTGGTTTGGTAAAATTAGATTCATTTTTAGAAAAACAAAACAATTAAATTTAGTTATTGATAAAAGGAAACTAATGACGTTACATCTCATCTAAGGCCAGTGTTTTTCGAAACTAGTTTCAGGTATTGGAACTTGCCCCAGCCTATTTTTTTACAATTGTATGTTATCCTGTTCATTGTTTTCTAGCGCAAGTGCGTGCATACATCTCTGTAGCGACAATCTGCAGGTAATCAAAGTTAGTGTCGATCCCTCTTCGTCCAACAATATACATTTCAATTATTTCTTGCTCTTTTTTACACTAACGCGCACATAAAAGGGGATTTTGGAGAACCCGTAAATGTCAGAGCACAGTGCGAGTGGAAGGGGAGGAAGTGGAATGGAAAAGGAGGTATCCATGTACATTGGACTTAAATGCTTAGACATTACAATGACGAGGGAACAACATGATCAGGTCGAGCATTCCATATTCGTGTGGTTCGGCTAAAGAATGACTCTCTTTGTTTATTTGTGCGCCTGAAGTCGACTTTCAACGTAAACTGATGCGCATTTTCAGATTGACCGGTATCGGGGGAAAATGTCTGAAGAGGTGGAACACATTCAGCAAGTTCCGTTGAGCAATGGCCGTGATAATACCTATAGAAAAGAAATAGGCATGATACGTTGCGCCTACGTTCTAACGACGGAATTAAATGATCTACGGCTGGCTCCCCAATAAGTTTCACTGCACGCTTTTGCATCCTATCGAGCACGTGTTAAGTGTGTCAGTGACATCATGGACAAAGATGGCTTACATGAGGTCATTGAATCACTCAAACAGAAACACGCCACCCGATTCTAAACTCGGATGACTCCCAGAACGATAATGCAATTAATTGCATATTTCAGAGCAATTGACAAATCGCATAAAAGCAATTAATTGCATATTCCAAAACGGTTACCAAATAATACAAAAGAAATTAATTGCATATTCCGGAACGATTAACAAATCACGGAAAAGCAATTAATTGCATACTAAACACAAAAGAATTAATTGGGGCAATTCGCAATTGCGGGTGTTGAACTGTGGTGCAAATCAATGAAGAAATATTGGCTGACATCACAGTACAAAGCAATTGCGACTGGAAATCGAAAATCGGAAATTAGGTCATTACGAAATGAAATTGCATTATCGTAGTCGGGAGGTGTTGACCCCGAGGTGACGAGTTTTGATTAGGAACAAGTGAGGAGGCAGTCAGTCGTTGGTCACGGAAGTAAGATCTTCAAGAGCAATTGAAACGGAATGTTAGAAGGCTATTGGAAATTAGTTAAAAGTGGCTTAAAGACTAATAAGTTAAAACTAATAGATGTAAAGTAAGAATATTAAAAATGGAGTAATAAAACATTAATTGAAACATATTGTAATTAGAGTAAAGAATAAGTAATAAACCATAGTCAGTGTATAAAGACAATGAATGAAGTGGAAAGAAAAGAAAACAATAAAAATTGAATGAAGAACTAAGAGTGATTTCGAGTTTTGTTATTTAATAACTGTTGATGTGTGAAGGAAGAGTTGATTGTCACTCCCTCGGCGTCGAGTCTCTATAACTCACGTGTAGCGCAGTTTTGGATGCGCCTGAGCAAATATGGGAGTTGAACACCATTTTGGGACGAATGTACACCTTGTAAATAGTGGCCAGATTGGATGGAGTGTAGTATGTTTTGCATCTCTTAAGGAACCCTATACTGCACTTTTCGCAATCTCAAATACATGGTCATCCCAATTAAGAGTCGAATTAATTCGAGTGTCGAGGATTGATAGTTCCTTGACTTCATCGACAGTATATTTACTTTGGGGTTCGCCTTTGACGACAAGAGACAGCACTGAGTTTTTAAGGCATTGATTTCTACTCGGTTAGATAATCCCCATTGTTTACTTATTTATTTATTTATTTATTTAGGCTTAATGCAAGCAACTTAAGCTAATATAATATAACAACTTACAGACTAACTTAAAAAACTAAGTAACAAGTAGTTAAAAAAAAAAAAAAAAAAAGTAAATAAATAAAAAAAAATATATATATATATCCAATAAAAAGCAAAAGAAGAAAAAAGAAAAAAAGAACACGGAAGGAGAAGAGGGCTTGGGGTGTGACAGTGAGGGGTACGTCTACACAGTGGTAAGGGGCGGTGCTGGAGAGCTGGGGGAGAGATTTGAAATTGAGGTGGGTGGGGTTAGGACGGGTTTATTCTGAGACGTCGTTTGAGGGCAGGAGTGGAGAGGTTGAAATCAAAGGAGGTGGGGAAAGAGTTGGCATGTCGTAGCATACGCGAGATGGGCTCGTTAACGCCGTAAGACGTGTGATGAGAGGGCACGTAAAACAGACGAGGGTTCCGCACATTACGGGGGTTTGTATAAAATGATAAAGAGGAGAGCAAGCGTGGGCAATTGATTGAACCTGACAGAAGGCGATGGATAAAGATTATGTCAGCATGGATTCTGCGCTCTTCAAGCGTGTTAAGATTGATTAGAAGGAGCCGGTCTGTGTATGGTGGGAGAATGAGTGGGTTTTCCCAGTTCAGTCCACGGAGGGCGAAGCGCAAAAAACGACGTTGAACGTCCTCGATCCTACGAATGTGAGACTGTTGATACGGGGACCAGACCTGACTGACATATTCGAGTAGTGGCCGGACAAAAGTTGTGTAGAGGGATCGGGTGACGTAGGGGTTTAGGAATTCCTTCGACCAGCGTTTTACAAAGCCAAGGGCTGCGTTGGCTTTTAGGATTGTGTTATCGATATGTGCGGTAAATCTAAGTTCCTTGTCACATAGGACGCCCAGGTCGCAGATTGATTCAACCGATGTTATCGGTTGGCCTAGCAAGAGATAGGAACGTGGCTGGGAGGGGGAGCGTTTCCGAGAGAAGGTGATTGTGTGACATTTGGCGATATTCAAATCTAGGCAGTTATTTTGGCACCATGTCGAAAAGCTGTCAAGATCCGATTGGAGAAGTGAGGAGTCAAGGGGAGAGCGGATTGTCTTGAAGATTTTGGTATCATCCGCGTAAAGCGAGATGAGGGAGTGATTGATGCTCGAACCTATGTCGTTTATGGTAAGGATAAATAGTAGGGGGCCGAGATGACTGCCCTGGGGGACACCTGAGGTTGGAGAGAAAGGATCGGAGAGGGTGGATCTAAATCGCACCCGACAGGTTCGAGAGTTAAGGTAGGATGAGATCCACTTAATCAACAGCGGTTCAAAACCAAGGGAAGATAATTTAAAGAGAATGAGGTTATGGGAAATCTTGTCGAAGGCCTTGCTAAAGTCGGTAGTGGCTACATCAACCTCATCGCCGTTCTCTAGGGCAAGGAGTGTGTGAGATGTGAATTCTACAAGGTTGGTAGTAGTGGACCTGCCGGAGAGGAAGCCGTGCTGGTTAGGAGAGATGATGGGGGTGCAGCGAAAACGTAACGCTTCGTATAGAAGGCCTTCGAACAGTTTAGGAATGTGCGAAAGCTTAGCAATGGGACGATAATTGGATATATCGATTTTAGGCCCCTTTTTATGTATGGGGGTTATGTAGGAGGATTTCCAAAAGTCGGGAAATAGACCTTGTGCAAGGGATAGATTGAAGATTGACGCGAGCGGGAGAGAGAGAGAAGAGGAGCATTTTTTTAAAAAGATAGCAGGGAGTCCGTCTGGGCCGGGACTGAAATCGTCTTTAAGTTGTTCAAGTTTTTCTTTAACTTGGTGTTGTTGTATGTGCAGAGGGATGAGCGGGCCAAGGGAGAACTGAAACATGCCAGTAAAGTAGGAGGGGTTAGGCTCGAACGAGTCGTCCGTGAAGGATAGTTTGAAGAAGGACGCGAAAAGATTGGCTATGGTTTGGGAGTCAGATGAAGTAGTTGAGTCGTAGAAAAGAGAGTTGGGATAGGCATCTGATTTCCGTTTATAGTTGATAAAGTGGTAGAAGGATTTGGGGTCATTGATCAGATTCAGTTGGGCTTTGGCAAGGTAATTGTGGTAAAGGGAGCTATAAAGCTCGGTGAATTGGTAAAAGTAACCGAGATAGTTGGAATAGTCCAGAGGAGAACGCGTATTTAAGAAAATGTTCCACAACTTATTTCTCTTGTTACGGAGTGTGCGGAGTCTGCGGTTATACCAAGGGGGCGATGAGAATAATAACCTGTTTCGGGAATAAGGGACAAATAGGGATATGGCGTTGAAGATTACTGTGTAGAGTGAGGCTGTAGCGACCTCAACACTAATATCATTTAAGCGGGGTAAGGTATTGCTGAAGTACTCATTTATGCGCCGGAAATTGGCTTTTCGGAAATTGAAAGAATATTGGTAGGGGAGGGGAGTGGGTGTGCTGTGGGCTGGGTGGTCGCGGAATACGGATAAGAGAAGTGGGGGGTGGTGGTTGTCAATGGTTGAGAGGATGTGGGGACTAGGGGTAACTGAAGAGTTGCAGGGGTCTGTCGTGAACACTAGGTCGAGTTGTCTGCCCAGATGATTTAGGATATTGCTGACTTGGTAAAGGCTAGAGTCAGTGAGGTTGTCTATTAAGAGACACTCCTTGGTAGTGGAGGGGCTAGAGATATAGTGGGACTCATCGTCAGACAACGACCATTGGAGATGGGGGAGATTGAAATCGCCCAGGACTACAATGTCGTCTTGGGTAGAACTCAGTTCCGTTAAGCAGTCGATTGCAGCAATAGCGAGTTCGTATGCCTCGGTAGCTTGCGAAGGTGGGATGTAGAAGCAAATGATATACAAGGACTTTGAGCGGTGTTCAACTTTTATAGCGACATAGTCGAGGTAGGGTGAAGAGGAGAAGGTGATAAGAGAAGATGTTAGTCCGTTTTGGACGGCGAGCAACACGCCTCGGCACGGGGTGTCAGGCGTGGAATGATGGACATCGTCGTCCCGAAAAACTGTTAGGGAGGGGGGGAACAGTTCTAGGCTGTTGATACTGGGGATGAGGTTGGTTTCGGCCAGGGCGTACACATCAAAGGGAAAGGAATGGGTATTGTGTAAGATCGACTGTGTTTTGGAGCGAAGACCTCTGACATTCTGGTAGTAAATGGTTAGGGGACAAGAATTGGGAGACCCCATGGAGAGTGGGGTGGGCAGCCGATTAGGGCCGAAAAAGTTTATTATTAGTGGGTTCGCTGCGTGGTGAGCCGGATGCCATTTTCGAGCAAATGTATTGCCGGAGAGCCGAGAGGTCTCTAGTTACTTTAAGAGGGGGAATATTAAAATTTTCGTGGAACTTTATGAACAGGTTACGAAGGCTAGGGAAATCGGTGGGTAGGCCTTCTTGTTGAATGGAGATCTTAACGCTCGTTTTCGTTTTGCCTTCATAGCAAACTGCATCAGATTTACCATGAAGATAAGCTAGATAAATGCGGACGTTGTCGTAGGTCCGATTATTTCGAAGCTTTGAGAGGGCATAGCGGCAATCAGATGTCTTAAGGGATTGTTGGGTAATCTTGACGGGGGGCGGCAGAATGGGATCAAAAATGTGGCGGCGGGGGGGGCTGAGGCGAGATGGGGAAGAGGGGCGAGAGGGTAAGAGATCCGAACTTATGCACGGTTCGGAGGACAAATGGGCTGAGCTTTCGTGGGCGGGGCATAAGGGATTGAGAGTGTGCGATCTGTGGAAATTGGTATATTTAGCGCCTGTTTTTAGGTCAAAGAGCGGAAAGGGGCTGGGGTTGGGGGCAGGATGAGACGCGGGGGGGGGGGGGTGGTTTGGTTGGAGTTGGGCAGGATGACATGACGGGAATGTGTGGGCGTGGGTTTGGGATAAGGAATGCGGTCACGGCGAGGTAAAGGGAGGGAAGATCGTTTGAACCTAGGCTTGGGAGAGGGTTTGGAGGGTCGACTTTGGGTAGGGTCGTGGACGCGAATGCGCGTGCTTCTGGGAATGGGGAACGGAGTGTGTATGGTATTTGGCTTGGGCAGGGAATTTTTAGGAGGAGTTGTACCGGGAACGTGGGGCCCTCTGGGGGATTTTGGAGGAAGAGCGCGTGTCGATTTGGGATGGACAGTACTATTGTTATATCCGTGAGTGGGTATAGATGAGGGCGGCAATGGTATTGGCAGTTTGTTGGGGTAATTTAGGGATAACGACATCCCGCCGATCCTACAATGCGCATTGTTAATCGGGTGGAAAATCCAGTCGTATCTAGAGGGAAGGACTAAGCGGAAACTAGGTTTCGTTATACTGCCGGGAAGCGGGTAACATTCTATTACTGGGATGCTGAAATTCGTCAGGAAGAATTCGGCAATCCAGACTGGGTTCGCAGTTCTTGGTGCGCCCTTTAACAGGTATGATGTAACTGCCAGATTTGAGTGCTCCAGCTTGTTAAGTCGAGCTTGCCATTCAGCAGGAGTCCAAGATGTGCCAAAGTGGACTATTAAAGGAGCCTCAGTTTGGGGAGTCGTGGAGGCAGGAGGGATGTCGATTGAAGTAGGGGATGGGGGAGGAGTGGGTGAAGTCGGAAGAGGCGGAGGTGGGGTTACATTCTGGAGTTCGTCGTAAAGAGATGAAATGCAACGAGGGGATGGGTGGGGGTTAGTATTCTTTGAATGCATGGAGGCAAGCGCGGAATCGAGTTGGCCAAGTACAGAGCGGAAAGTCGAAAGTTCATCAGCGACCGAATCAAGTTTATGGAGAACCAGCTCCAGTAACGGGTTAGGTTCAGCCGAGATAAGGTGGCTATGAGTGGAGGATTGCGATAATGTGAGCTCCTCACTAAGGCTGTTAAGCTTGCCGAGAATGTCATCCAAAAGGGGACTGGAACAGTGAACAGGCGGACTTTTGGATGTCGATTGTTGGATTTTATCCAGATCAGAACGAAAGGTGTGGATTAATTCAAGAGTTGCAGTATTAAGGCATTCGTTGAACGTGTGGATCAGTTGGTTGACGATTGTTTTGTTGTTGTCTTTGATAAGGGAGGTGATCTCGGAGAGCGACTTATGGTGGAGAGAGGCAATGTCGTCAATACATGTAAGGCTACTCTCGAGGGGTGAAATTTTATCAGAGATCGTTTTGAGATTAGTGCCAAGGGAGCCGTCAATTGAGTCACCGAGGCACTTGATAGCCAAAAGGACATGGGAAAGCGAAACATCGGTGCATTCATCGCAAAAGAACAAGAGGTTGTCGGGAAATTCTTTTGCGAAGTGCGTGTTACGCTTGTTCAGGCCCACGCAGGTGGCGTGGAAATTTTTACCGCAGATGCCTTTGCAGCGAACGAAATCGGCATTGGAGTTGCTAATTCCACAAGTTGGGTTGCCACACGACATATTGGGATAGCGGTTCTAGGAGGAGAAAGAGTGGAGAGAGAAAAGAACGCGAGGCTTGGAAAGGGAAAAAAAAGTGATGGGGGAGTAAGATGTTTACAGGTGTATTCCTGTTAGTGTGTGTTGAAATATTAACAAACACCAGTGGTTCAGAAACCAACAATGATCGGGGAGGTTGGGGGTGTGATTAGGGGTAACAAAGAGAGTAGAGGAAGTAATTATAAATTATAAAAGTACAAATTAAGAAATTAATGATTAAATAAAAAAACATTCAAGATCAAATATTCAAATTAAATTAAAAATTAAAAACAAGTAAATGTTGGGGTCTTAAAAACAAGGACAACTTAGAAATTAGGATTAAAAATAGACTAACAAATTAATGAAAAGCGAGTAAGAGTAAGTGAAAAGACTAAAAAATATAGAAAAAGAAGAAAAATAAGAGTTACAAATAAGAAACCAAATAATAAAAAAAAAAAAACAAAAAAAAAAAACAAAAAATTAACAGTGAATTAATCGATGATACTCAGCCGTGAGTTGAACGTAAGTCCTTCTGCGCCAAGGTCCGGCGTCTTGTACGGAGCAGCGTCAAGCAGCCGAATATTGCGTGGATTGTTGAGTCTTTTATGCGACAATGTCAAAATCGGATATATCAGAAGACTCAGTTCTCCAAAATGTTCCCCCGTAGACACTCTATTCAATCCGGTGCGCTGTTCAAAGTTCACTTAAGTTTGATTGAGGTGTTGTCTCTTATCTGGATGACACTCTTAAAATCGCATATATTTGAAGACTTAAGGTTCCATGTAGCAATATAAACTACGACCCTGTCCACATGCGTCTGCAGGCGAATTTCCTCGATTTTGCTTTTTTTCTTCTTATTTTTCTGCCTCTCTTTATTTCTTCTCTATTGGCTGATGTGCAATTTGTGATACGCTGTATCAGTATCCCGTTTTAGAAACGTTCCTCTCCAGTTGTAGTGAAATAAAAAAAAAACCGCTCCTCGAACACAGTGCATTAATGTTATCACGAAGAAAAATTCTGAGACCCTTCTTTGTCGGATATGCCGATTTCCGTGTTACAGGTGTGCCCTACTGAGGTTAGTGATGACCTCCGGAAGAAGTTGCTTTTTTTTGGTTGGTTTGGCAGTTTGGGTTTGATGCCACTTCTCGTTTTTGTCGATATGTTTAATGAGGTTTCCGTGTTACGGTAAAAATGCCCAGTTGGGAAAATTAACTTTCTGCTACCTTCAACAATTCCTTGAAGAAATGTGATTTATGTCGTTAAGCAGACCACCGACTGGCTGATAACACTTGTAGATTTAAGAATAGTTCGCTCTATTTGATTGTTTGAGATAGAATTCAGTCAGGAGTTGTACAAACTTAGATTCGCAAAAGATGTTTATGTAATTATTAAAAGCAAACTTTGCAGAGACTAAAAAAAAACACGTCCGTTGGGTATGACAGTAGCTCTCTGAACTGAAATATAACTTGTTAAGGTCGAAATACAATGTATCAAGCATAAACTTGGTCAGTAATGTAATTCGAGGAGTTTGATCGGGGATGTTCATATGCGTATGAGAAGCTCAACGTGCTATCAGCAAACTAGTGAATTGGGTTTTGGGCAATTGACAAGAGATTATTTATAAAGATCGCGAAGAGAGTGGATGAGAGTACCGAACCCTGAGGAGCATTGATTCGATGGGAGACAGATTTGACACCGTCAAGAACAACTTGAACTGTCAAAAAGATAGTCCATTGGATCAGGGAATTTTCCACTCCAATTATAATATATATATATATATATATATATATATATATATATATATATATATATATATATATATATATATATATATATATATCAGAAGAGGTGGGCCTAGAAATAAATGAAGACAAAACAAAATACATGATTACGGCGAGAGCAGGTGGATCTCAGGGAACACATATAAACGTCAGAGGCAAGATATTTGAAATAGTTAAAGAATTTAAATATCTGGGAACGATACTGACGGCCAGTAACGAAATGTCGAAGGAAATTAACAAAAGACTGCATTCCGGCAACATTAGTTGGCACGCAGTCAGTAAACTGCTGAAATTCAAGCTGCTATCATGTAACATAAAGCTCCGTGTCTATAGAACCATAATCATGCCGATTGTTCTATATGGGTGCGAAACATGGGCTCTCACAAAACGGGAAGAAAACAAATTCCGCGTATTCGAGAATAAAGTTATAAGAGGTATTTTGCAGGGCAATGGAGGAAACTCCACAACCACGAATTGGAAGAGCTATATCGCAAACCTACAATAGTGAGAGTAATCAGGTCACGAAGATTAAGATGGGCCGGACCTGTGGCGCGAATGGGCAACGATAGGACCGTGCGTAGAATTCTTGACGGTAGACCAACGGGAAAGAGACCGACAGGACGGAGATGGGAGGACAATATTAGGTTTGACCTTGAGGAGATCGGATCGGCTGGTCAAGCGTGGAAGGAGAGTGTACAGGACAAGGACCGATGGCGGAGTCGAGTCGGTGACGTCATGAACTTTCGGGTTCCTACAGGCCAATAAATAGTAGTATATCTATAATTTTGATAAAAGGGCTGGATGCCAAACTCTGTGAAAGCCTTTCGAAATATTCAAACAATCTTGCTTTCTCCGAAGTAGTGGATGGAATGGCTCCACTTTTCGGTAAGGTACCCCATCAAATCTCTTGTGGACCGGTTGCTACGAAAGCCATATTGGCGGTCATTGAGAAGGTCATTTGATTCCAGATATTTCGAAAGTTGACGGTTAATCAGTGATTCCATTACTTTCGAGAGAATAGAAGTTCATGCTATGGGTCGATAAGAGTAGGAAGACACCCACAGGTTAACAAGCCGGAAGTCCTGGTAAGAAATACAACTTTAACAACCAAGTTAGCATGAAATCTAAACCAACCAAAGGAAGAGACCCACGGGCTAACAAGCCGGAAGTCCTGGCAAGAAATACAACTTTAACAACCAAGTTAGCAAGAAATCAAAACCAACCGCCGGGAGCAATCCACACACGGGCTCAAGCAGCCTGAAGCCGAAAACAAAATAAAGTAAGTAATAAATATAAATAAATAAAAGTAAATGTTGTATAAGCAATATACAACACGGTCCAATTGTTGACAGTACACGCCTGAATTAAGAGTTTGGCCGCAAGGGAGCAGCAATAGTAAATGATTTCCTACCAATCCCACGAAATAAACAGCAACACGTTCCTGACCGTCAATCCTGGGGTGGCCACCGTTTGCGTCCGTTCACCGCGATTCAACCACAACCGTTTTCGCTTGTCGTAAGTGACCCACTTTTCATCACCAGTCACCATTCGCTTCAGAAATGTGTCGACTTTGTTGCGTTTCAGCGGGGATTCGCAGATGGAAATTCGGTCCATGAGGTTTTTGTGCGTTAACTCGTGTGGATACCACACATCGAGATTATTTTTGTATCCAGCCATATTCAAGTGGTTCCAAAGGGTTTTTTTGTGCAATGTTTAGCTCCCGGACAATCGAAATCGTGTTTACACGTTGGTCGGACTCGACGATTTACATGATTTTATCGGCATTTTCGACAATTGGTCTTCCAGGTGTGATGCATCTTTGACAACAAAATTACCGGAACGGAATCGACGAAATCAAAATCGCACGTGATTGGGTGTTACAGTATCAGGCCCATAAACAGTATTCACATTTTTAGCGGCCTGGCTTGGGTTTTCGCTTTTATCGACGAAAACGTTTATCGTTCAGGGATGATCCGGCCATGTTGCCGTATTGTACCTTTCTGATGTCATACTCGAGGACAAGGTTAAAAAGACATGTTGAGAGGCCATCCCCCTGTTTTAGTCCGTCGCGGATTTCAAATGGTTCTGAGAGGTGGTTTTCTATTCTAACTCGCCCTTTATTTTCGTTCATGCAGATTTGAATGAGGGCGGCATATTTTTTCGGGATTCCCAGCTCAACTACAATATGATAAAGCCTTTGCTTTGCGACTGAGTCGTAGGCTTTTTTCAAGTCAACGAACAGTTGGTGAACCGTCTCTCCCTATTCCCACTTCTTTTCCAGCAGTTGCCTTACTGTGAACATTTGGTCGCTCGTTGACCGGTTCCACCGAATCCGCACTGGTAGTCCCCTAGTATTTCTTCTGCATACAGTGTGATTCTCGCCAGTAGACATTTGATAGTATTTTGTATGTGGTTGGGAGCAATAATATTCCTCTGTAGTTTTCGCAGTCAGATCTGTAACCATTTTTCAAAATGGGGACGACTATTGAGATTTTCCATTCTTCGGGAGTGACTTCCTTATCCCATATTGTTTTGATGAGTTGGTGGATCTTTCCAGCGGTTGCCTCTCCTCCATGCTGCACAAGCTCTGCCGGTATGCAGTCGTCTCCGGGAGCCTTGTTGTTTTTCAATCGATTTATTGCGTCAACAACTTCGTTGAAAGAGGGCTCTGGGATCTGAGGCTTGGCTGTATGTACGTCTGGTGCGTATATTTGTGGTTGATGGGTGCGCAAATTGAGCAGGTTTTCAAAGTACTGCTTCCATCTTGTCACGATCTTGTTTGTTTCTGTGACCAGACAACCGTTTGTGTTTCGAATTATTTTGGCTCTCCATCGGTAGCCATTTCTAATTGAATTTATGTCGGCATACGTATCTCTGATGTTCTTTGCTCTGGAATTTTCTAGGATTTTTTCGATGCTAGTCTTCTCCCATTTGCGTTTTTTGCGTTTGAAGACTCTCATTGTCTCTTTCCGAATCGTCGCGTATCTTTCTGTGTTGACTTCATCATATATGTCTAAGTGGATCACTCTGAAGCGTTTACGTTCTTCGATCTTCGCCTTGCACTGTTCGTCAAACCAAGGTTTGGACTTAATTGTTTTCATAAATCCTAATACCTTTTGGGCTGTTTGTTTGATTGTGTCTCTGATCGATGTTCATTTAGTGTCCACACTATTGGCTTCCTCTTCCTCACTGCTCCCACTCTCTAGGATCCTAAATCTAAGTTTAGGAGTAAGTTTAGTACCTTCGTGTACATTGGTGTTGTATACGAATGTTACCGTCCTCAGCTACTGGTTCCATGATTGGGAATTTCCATCCACAATACTTCGCAGGTAATCTACGAGTGGGCGATGGGCTCGTTCTACGGCGCCATTGTAAGTGTATCACCCTGAGGCGTTTACGTTCTTCGATCTTCGCCCTGCACTCATCGTCAAACCAAGGTTTGGACTTAATTGTTTTCTTAAATCCTAATAAATCTGAGTCAAGCAATCACAAAACTGTTGGAAAGGTTTTTCTTAGTATGAAATCTTGTCTTTCTAACGCTATCTAGTGTGACCCAATCGCACTTATACAACCCTAGATAGAAATTACTATACCCATATATTGGAAAAATAATGGATTCCTTTGTACTACACCTTATATTAAGTAATAACGTCTTCTTAATATACAGACAGATTGTTTTCTTTTTTCTTTTTTTATGTTTTTTCAAAATGATTTTAAACTTACTTATTTCTGTTCTTCGAACTTTATCATTGAAGTAGCTATAGGCCAACCAATTCTCCGAGTGCACGATGTGCAATGGGCCACGTGCCTTTCTGTGTGCCATTGAGAATACAATAAAACCAGACACCACATCAATTAGGTGTAGGTTCATAATATCTGAAATAAAAGATGAAAAATAAGCTATAAATAACTAAAGCACAACAAAATTATAATTATATGTAACATAATATAAATCATTCTTTATATACACAATTTACCCGTAGACTGATAAGATGTCTATCAAAATCAATGACGATGAGACCCAAAGCAGAATAAATAAAAACTACATATCATCATCATCATCGGCACTACAACCGGGAATCGGTCTTGGCCTTATTTAGCCAGTCCTGAGGCTTGTTAAATTTTCCATAATGATTTGTTTTTTCCGGGCAAGGTCATTAGTCTTGCGCCAGAGGCTCCCCGACGGGGAATCGAACCCCGGTCTCCCGCGTGACAGGCGGGTATACTAAAAAACTACATATAGTATTTAGAAAAAGCCCAGTCAAATTTTCACAAAATCATAATTTACCCTTTTTTCGCGATTGTAGGTTGTTATAGTCAAAACTGAACTGTTTATTATTTATTGTTAAACATATGGGGATAAAGACATCGAAGTATGCGAATATAAAACGAAATATATGCTCACATTTGGACCATGTCGTGCACCCAACAATATTGGAAACAACACATTTGAAAATGAATTTGGGTACGTTTGAGCAATGTTATGGGATAAAAATACAGGATTCCTGTAAAGTGTATCTTCGCTCTGTGAAATGAATACTAAGGTTTAGGTTCCCCCTAAAATGAAAATTCAGACATACAGTGGTGGAAAAAATAATAGAAATAAAGGTTTAGACAACTTGCAACGGTCAGTAACTGCGTACAATTAGGTTTTTCTTCGAGACCAATTCTATACCCGAACCGTACCTAACAGTACTATAGCGCTGGGATGATAGTGAAGAACGTGTGATTTGAACTGACGCTATGACAGTTAGAATCACAAAAAATTGAACCAATGCGTAACACATCAGGCTACTGGCCGATTGTACGAATTCCATTTTTAAACTCAAGTACATTCAACTGATGTGGAATTGTTATGTTATCACTATGGTATACGGCTCTGATGCATATTCTTATTCGATTTTCGTTCGGTGTTCTTCACTATTTGCTTGTGTATTGTGTGTGTATCTGTTAGAAACGCCACAGTACTTTGAGATGGTGCATCAGTTTGCTCTTATCAGTTTTTTGTTTTTGACTAGTAGTAAAAAATGCAAGCGAAAGGGATATTTTGTCTGGAAAAAATAATAGAAACTAACCATCACCACAGTCTTCAATCGTGATTGTGAAGTAAACTACTGGTCCGACTTTATTGAAATATTCGTAAATTTGTTAGACTTGTGTTTTAGTGTTTGTTAGAAAAAAAAAAAACAATAAAAATAAAATTTTGTGAAAATGGGTCGTGGAGTACATTGCACTAGTTCCGATCGTGAATTGATAAAAAAATTAAGAAATGGGAAAACAATGGATGAAATAGCTAAGTTAATGAAGTGCTCTTTTATTATATTATTTATTGGCCTGTAGGAACCCGGAAGTTCATGACCTCACCGACTCGGCTTCGCCATCGTTACCTGTCCTGGGCACTCTCCTTCCACGCTTGACCATTCGATCCGATCTCCTCAAGGTCAAACCTAACATTGTCCTCCCATCTCCGTCGCGGCCGTCCCACCGGCCTCTTTCCCGTTGGTCTATCGTCAAGAATTCTATGCCCGGTCCTATCGTTCCCCATTCGGGCCACGTGTCCGGCCCATCTTAATCTTCGCGACTTGATTACTCTCACTATTGTAGATTTGCGATATAGCTCTTCCAATTCGTGGTTATGTAGTCTCCTCCACTGTCCTGCCTCCTCGTCATATTTACCTCCAAAGATGCCCCTCAAAACTTTATTGTCGAATACACGGAATTTGTTTTCTTCCCGTTTTGTGAGAGCCCATGTTTCGCATCCATATAGAACAATCGGCATGATTATGGTTCTATAGACACGGAGCTTTATGTTACGTGATAGCAGTCTGGATTTCAGCAGTTTACTGACTGCGTGCCAACTAGCGTTGCCGGAATGCAGTCTCTTGTTAATTTCCTTCGACATTTCGTTACTGGCCGTCAGTATCGTTCCCAGATATTTA
This sequence comes from Microdon myrmicae, assembly GCA_963931805.1. Lineage (NCBI taxonomy): Eukaryota > Metazoa > Arthropoda > Insecta > Diptera > Syrphidae > Microdon > Microdon myrmicae. The sequence goes on along the minus strand of OZ007500.1, from coordinate 150,552,316 downwards.
AATTCTTTAACTTTTTCAAATATCTTACCTCTGACGTTTATATGTGTTCTCTGAGATCCACCTGCTCTCGCCGTAATCATGTATTTTGTTTTGTCTTCATTTATTTCTAGGCCCACCTCTTCTGCCGCTTGCATGATGATTTCACAGTTTTTACTAACAGTCTCTAGATTATCGCCCAGAACGGCGATGTCATCCGCATATGCGAGCACTTGTGTGACCCCGTTCAGGGATGATCCGGCCATGTTGTCGTCTTGTACCTTTCTGATGACATACTCGAGCACAAGGTTACAGAGACATGGTGATAGACCATCTCCCTGCTTTAGTCCGTCCCGGATTTCAAATGGTTCTGAGAGGTGGTTTTCTATTTTGACTCGCCCTTTATTTTCGTTCATGCAAATTTGAATGAGGGCGGCATATTTTTTTGGGACTCCCAGCTCAACTAGAATATGGTAGAGTCTCTGCTTTGCGACTGAGTCGTAGGCTTTTTTGAAGTCAACGAACAGTTGGTAAACCGTCTCTCCGTATTCCCACTTCTTTTCCAGCAGTTGTCTTATTGTGAACATTTGGTCGCTTGTTGACCGGTTCCTACGAAATCCGCATTGGTAGTCTCCCAATATGTCTTCTGCGTACGGTGTGATTCTCGCCAGTATGACATATGTTAGTATTTTGTATGTGGTTGGAAGCAATGATGTAGTTTTCGCAGTCAGATCTGTCGCCTTTTTTGAAAATGGGGATGACTATTGAGGTTTTCCATTCTTCCGGTGGACCGTCTCTCCGTATTCCCACTTCTTTTCCAGCAGTTGTCTTATTGTGAACATTTGGTGGCTTGTTGACCGGTTCCTACGGAATCCACATTGGTAGTCTCCCAGTATCTCTTCTGCGTACGGTGTGATTCTCGCCAGAATGACATTTGTTAATGTTTTGTATGCGGTTGGGAGCAATGATATTCCTCTGTAGTTTTGGCAGTCAGATCTGTCGCCTTTTTTGAAAATGGGGATGACTATTGAGGTTTTCCATTCTTCCGGAGTGACTTCCTTATCCCATATTTTTGGATGAGCTGGTGGATCTTTCGAGCGGTTGCCTCTCCTCCATGCCTCACAAGCTCTGCCGGTATGCAGTCGACTCCGGGAGCCTTGTTGTTTTTCAATCGATTTATTGCGTCTACAACTTCGTTGAGAGACGGCTCTGGGATCTGAGGCTCGGCTGTATGTACGCTTGGTGCATTTATCTGTGGTTGATGGGTGCGTACATTGAGCAGGTTTTCAAAGTACTGCTTCCATATTGTCACGACATTGTTTGTTTCTATGACCAGACAGTCGTTTGCGTCTCGAATTATTTTGGCTCTTCCTCGGTAGCCATTTCTAATTGAATTTATGCCGACATGCATACCCCTGTTGTTCTTTGCCCTAGGATTTTTTCGATCCGAGTCTTCTCCCATTCGCGTTTTTTGCGTTTGAAGAGCCTCATTCTCTCTCTCCGAATTGTCGCGTATCTTTCTGCGTTGACTTCATCATATCTTTCTAAGTGGATCACTCTGAGGCGTTTACGTTCTTCGATCTTCGCCCTGCACTCATCGTCAAACCAAGGTTTGGACTTAATTGTTTTCTTAAATCCTAATACCTTTTGGGCTGTTAGTTTGATTGTGTCTCTGATCGATGTCCATTTAGTGTTCACACTATTAGCTTCCTCTTCCTCACTGCTCACATTCTCTAGAATGCTAAATCTATTCGTTAGTTCGTCTTGATATTCAGCCCTTTTGCGTAGGTCTTTCAGTTTATCAGTGTCGAACTTTTTGCTTGTCTCCCGTGACTGCCCATGTGGGATTGCTGCGAGGCGACTCCTGATTTTGCCAATCACTAGAAGATGATCGGAGTCGCAATCTGCTCCTCTATATGATCTTACGTCAAGGATATTCGAGTGGTGTCTTTTGTCTATGAGGAAGTGGTCTATTTGGTTAATGAAGTGCTCTAAGAAAAAAATATTCACAACTCTTCATTCAGGTCCCAAAATGGAAACTTGAGGCAGAAAAAAAAAGCAACCTCACGATTCGAAAACTGTTAATCCGACTATCCAAGAGCAAGCCGGTTTTTTCTTCAACGGAATTAAAAAATGACAAACGCACCTTGTACGAGTCGTACAATTAGAAACAGACTAATAGAAGCGGGTCTTCCTGGAAGAAGTCCCAGAAAAGTTCCATACTTGAGCAAGAACAATATAAAGCAGACTCGTTTTTGCCAAAAACACCTCCACCGTGCGAATTGGAATAACATCTTATGGTCGGGTGTAACCAAGATTAATTTGTTTGGTTCCGATGGAAAAATGTACGTCAGACGACCAATGAACTCAAAATTCGATCCAATGTATACGAAAAAGACAGTGAAACATTTAATGATTTGGGGTGCTTTTCAGCATCTGGTGTTGGTCCAATTTTTCTTATAAAGAACAAAATGTGTGCTAAAGACTATGTAGACATTTTATACACCGTTATGCTACCATTTTCTGAAGCAAATTGTATTGAGTGAATTATGAATGAAATGGCTTGTTAAGCATTTGTATGAGTAGATTAAGAAATTTGTGAATAATTGAGTGGATGATTGGGAGTATAAATACTCCAGCAATTTCGATAATAAATTAATCAAAAACCAATAGTGTATTTGATTCACCTAACTGCGGCACTCTACGCCATAAACTTCTAGCGAGCTGCGCTTAAACAGCACAAAATAGGGAAGGACGGTTTTAGTAGGCCACTTCTGATAATCTTAATATTACAACCAATATTAAACACCACATGGCGATCATGTCCGCTTATACTACATGGCGATCCTAACCCTAATACAGTACACATGCCTATTAAATGGGATTTTATGCAGGATAATGACCCCAAGCACACCTCAAAATTGGCTAAAGAATGGTTTCTTCAAAAAGAGTCGATGTTATGGAATGGCCTTCGCGGTCCCCTGAGCTTAACCCAATAGAACACGCATTCTTAAGCGCAAGATTGGAGACTGCAAAGCCAAAAATAAGGAAGAACTTTGGTCCAAAATAAAAGATGAATGGTACTCTATACCACCCGCGACTTGTACCAAACTAGTCAATTCCATGGGACGAAGATGCGAAGCAGTCATTAAAAACAAAGGGCAACAACTAAGTTTTAAAAGGATATGAAACACTTTTACTGTAAATCAATTCTTCACAAAACACAAACAAAAAACTAATTTGTTTCTATTATTTTTTCCAGGCAAATCCAAGGAAAACCGGAATCAATATTTTTTTTCACTATTTCTCGCTTTTGTTTTATTAAAAATTTAGTATTTATTTTATGTATTACAGTGCACCAAATCTATTAGTATATTTTTAATTCTTATATTTTCCCAAATACATTTTTTCTTAACGATTAATGTCGAAGAACAATCTTGTTTCTATTATTTTTTCCGCGACTGTATAACACACAACGTTTTTTCGCACATGGACACTTCGATGCACTGCATTGCATCAGCTAAGTTCCCGCTAACCAACAGCAGTGTTGCCGGAAAAGCTCCTAAAAATTGTATGGCTCTATGGGAAGACCAACTGGGATCTAAGTGACTTTTTTGGGGAAATTAAATCGGTCTTTATTTTTCCTCAAAAGTTATGTAGCTGATGTTGAATTATATAAACCAACAGTTTATGTTTGACTCACTGTACATACGTGAGATTAGACAGTAAGCAGCTTCTGCACCATTTTTTGTATAAGATAGTTCAGTCTTGTTCCATACTTTATTAAGTCAAGACCTCAAAAACATGAAGCATACAACGGAATAGTTTTTACATTGAATTATCTCAACAGCTATTATAGCTAACGTAAAAACATGTCGATTCGACGTGCTATACGGACCATTTTCCACACAGTGAAAAGTTCAAACCCCAGTCAAATATGTGGTTCGTTTGCGAGTACACGCAGATTAAGCATTAATGAGTCTTTTCATTCATTTCATCGCTTATAGTTGAATACCCTCAGTTTCATCTCTCGATTCTACATTCTCTTGAACTCGCGCAATTTTGCTTTAAGGTACCTCATTAAATTTGGAGTTTTTCAGTTTTGAACGGCCCCTGTAAATTGTGGCTAGATGAGAAGAGTTTAAGTATGTCTCTGATATATTAGGGAATCCTAAACACATCGTCGCACATATCTTAGTTTCGAATTCTAGTTAAGGTCTGAGATCAATTGAGTGGCAGAATTCGTTGGTCTTAATGATGTAAGTGCCATTCATAGGCAACGAGTCCACGTGTAATTTTTTCTTTGATAACAAGAAACAGCATTAGATGTGGAAGATTTTAAATCCCACTGCATAGGTTAGGTATTTCTTATTTGTATATATTGTTGGAGTCATTAGTTAATGAGTTGATCATGATCGTTCGATAGCGAAGTTTGAAGGTTTTAGTGGATATTTTACGAACGAGTAAAATGAACTAGTAATATTACCAGCAAGGCGTTATATATAAAATTAGGAGCAGAGTGGGACTATTGTGAGGATCCCTGTGGAACAATATTACTAATTTGATGGGATGCAGATTTCATGTCGGGCAGAACCTCTTCGAGTGAAAGACCATAACAATAGTCTCGTATCCATTATCGTTAACTTTATGAGAATGGATATTCAGTAATATAATTGGGTATCAGACTTTGTTTGGGAAATATTAAAGTCCTAAACATAGCTTGATATTGATTCTACAACCTTCGATTGAATTTAAGTTAGTACTTTAGATCTAAAACAGAGGGAGACATCGGTTTTTTTTTTTTTTTTTTTTTTTTTTTTTATTAGACTTCTCTCGGGAGAGGCGAACCTATAGCGTCGAGTGGGCGCCCCGAGATGCCATCAAATAACTGTTGCAGTTCTTTTTGAACAGTTGCAGGTTGTAACGCTCCGGGAACACTCGCGTGGGAAGGGAGTTCCACAGCTTCCCCGCTCTGTAACGGAAGGAGTTCTGATACAGGGATGTTCGCGCTGTCGGGAGATGAACCACAAACGGGTGCGATCCGTCGGATTGTCTTGTGGAGCGCATATAGACCGAATTGCGCGGAACAATGCCAAGAATCTCCGAAGAACAGCACCCGTGATAATATCTGTAGAACAGACAGAGGTCGGCCACGCGCCTTCGATGTGATAGCGACTGTAGTCCCGACGTCAGCGCCGAGTCCCCGATCAGGCGGATCGCTCGTCTTTGTACGCTCTCAAGTAGGTCGAGGGTATGTTTAGGAGCCGAGCTCCAAACATGAGAGCAATATTCGAGCGCGGGTCTAATTTGAGATTTATATAGGAGAAGAAGTTGGGCCGGAGTAAAATATTTCTTGGCTCTAAAAAGATAACTCAGTTTTCCTGAGGCTGATCTGGCGATACCCGATACGTGTTTATGCCATGATACATTCCCACAGACCGTGACGCCGAGCAATCTCAAACTTTCCCCAGCCTCGAGGGCCCGGCCATTCATCATCAGCTGTGGAACCGATGATCCGGTTTTCTTTGTGAATGTTGTATACTGGGTCTTCGTTGCGTTGAAATCGACAAGATTGGCCTTTCCCCACTGCAGGACTTTATCTAAATCCTGGTTCAGAGAGTCAATCTGTCTACATCTCAGCTGGTGCGACGTAGATGCACCAATCGGCCGATCACTCGAAAAGGAGGAAACAAGCGTACTATCATCCGCAAAACTGAACACTTTGTTATCCGTTGTCTCCAACAAATCATTTATGTGAAGCAAGAACAAGGTTGGAGCCAAAATAGAACCCTGGGGCACCCCCGAATTAACAGGATACAGATCCGAACACTCGCCGTCCACAACAACCCGGATCGATCGATTCTCGAGGAAGCTCCTCGTCCAGTCGCAAAGATGTTGGGAAAGTCCATATGAACGAAGTTTGCTCAGCAATGCCCCGTGCCAGATGCGGTCAAAAGCCTTGGAGATATCTAATGCGACCGCCCTTGACTCACCATGCTGTTCAATCGCAGATGTCCATATATCGGTTATAAGTGTCAAAAGGTCTCCTGTGGACCGCCTGCCACGGAATCCGTATTGACGATCATTCAGAAGACCGTTGCACTCCAAATACTTAACCAAGTCTGTATTGATGACTTTTTCCATTACCTTAGATAAAATAGACAGTAATGCTATCGGACGGTAATTTTGTGGGAGACACTTTTTTCCCGTCTTTGGGATTGGCTGAACTCGAGCGATTTTCCAGCAGGCAGGAAAGGCCCTCTGTGCATAAGATAAGCGGAAGAGTCTGCCAAGAACCGGCGATAGTTCTGGAGCACAGTTCTTAAGGACTATTGCTGGTATTCCGTCCGGGCCGGTTGCCTTCCCACAATCCAGTTCACGTAGAATGCGCTGAATAGTGCGCGGACGAAATCTCACATCCCGCATGGAAAACTGTACCGGCGAGATCACGGGTGGCTGCAAAAGGCCGGGATCGAGGTTTGAATTCGCGGAAAATAAATTCGTGAACACATTAGCTTTATCCTTCGAAGTCGTGACTAACGTCCCGCTGTCTGTCACCAACGGAGGGAAAGAGGAGGAAGCAAAGTTACTGCTGACAGCCTTTGCCATTGACCAGAAGGAGCGCGAACCAGTTGGGCACCGAAGGAGCTTATTGATCACCCTGTCGTTGTGAGCCTTCTTCGCGGTATCAATCGCCTGGTTGCACACGTTTCTGATTCTAACAAAATTCGTTCTGTTAACATCGGTGGGATTGGAGCGCCATTGCTTAAGAGCTCTATTTTTTGCCGCTGTAATCAGCTCGCATTTTTTGTCAAACCAAGGTTTATCAGACGAACTTCGTTTGATGGAATGTGGAATATACATCTCCATCCCCAGAAGAATAATCTCTGACACCGACTCCGCGCAAGCGTTAACATCGGAGTTTCCGAAGCACATCTCGGACCATGGAAAGGGTGCGAAGAAATCTCGCATATCGTCCCAGTTAGCGGCCCCATACTTCCATACATGGCGAAGCTGCCTAGGCCGGTTATTCGCTTGGTATGCAAGTGCTTGCGCGACAGATACCAAGCAGTGATCTGAGTTTCCCAGTGGCGCAGAAACCTCTACAGAATAAATACTCGGTTCGGATGTCAAAAACAGATCCAGGGTGTTCGCATAATCGCCTCGGGCATCCGGCACTTGCGTTGGCTCCCCCACGAGTTGAGTCAAGTTGTGGCTTACAGCAAACATCTCCGCCAGCCTCCCAGCCTCGTCGGTTCTGTTACAATGTAACAACCAGTCGGAATTGTACACATTAAAATCGCCAAGGACAATAATTTCAGAAGCTGGGTGGTTGATCTGTATCCAGTCGACGGTATATGAAAGATGTTCGAAAAATTGTATATTCGCGGCTTTTCATCTACTTAGGAATCAATTTGATGTAATAAATAATTGACACCATGCAATTGCAACATGTCATCTAGAGGTAGACTACCAACGCAAAAAGCAGTGAGAGCCTCGATTATAATACGCAACAAGAATAAAAATAAGTAAGAGAGAGAATATAAAACAAAAGATAATAAAGCTGCTGCATTTGAGTCATGCATTATAGCTCTTAGTATTAAACGATATTGTAATATTCTATACAGTCGACTATATATTAGATGTTACTAAAACATAACATTAAATGTATATGTTCTATTCCTTTAAAAAAAATTCCCAGCTGAATGTAAAAGTTCAATTATATGACAATATCTTACACTTGTAGGACTTACATCTATGAATATTGTCCACTGCTATAGTGGCCACAGCGACCAAGTTAGGGTTAACATACTTATACAAAACAGATCGATCAGAAAGAACACGACCTTGGGAATGAACTCGCTCGATTGGATTTTTAAGGGCCACTGCAACAATTTTATGTTCGTTATGGTGCCCGCCCAAACGCACACTCCAAGTTGGTTGAGCCTCCAGGTGCTGTTATCAAAGTAATGTTATGCTATATTTATTTTTCAATTAACACTATTAACTTACCCCATGGCGACCTGTTCTCACATAAAATCCATTTAACGTAGATGTAATCTTATTAGCGGTGAAAAGGTACATTCCCTTGGCCTACAAGTAGCACATCCAGTAATAAAGTAAGAATGTATATTTCCATTTTTCAATACCTACCATTTCTTCAGTACTCTTTGGAATGACGTGAATCTCGTAGTTGCTTCCCAGCAGCAAAATGCCTCGAATAAAATCGTTCTCCGTTTCTTTCAACACAGTCAACTGCATGATCTCGAAGTTTAATTTAATTGGACCTTCGTCTACTGATTTCCCGGTGATTGGATTGAAACGGTAGATGATCCCATTTTTAGTTATCTAAATGAAAACTTCATATAATTTTTTTTGAATGCACTTAATAACTATTATCTTGTACCGCATCCTTTGCTACTACCGCGCATATGGGGGGCAGAACAAAGTGTTTTGAGGTCCGCTGGACGATTAGTCGCATATTTTGCTCATTATCGAACCCATCCAACATTGGAAGGTACTGCATCCAATGTTTCCTTCCACTAACATTGTCTATACCAAATATTTTACCGCATTTTGTTAAGACAACCAGCATTTTATGAAGGCCGAACGAATCACGAATTAATCCAGCTCTTTGTGTGTCGGTCGGAGGAGGGCCGAGACCCAACACATGTAACATCATACTCTTAATTAAAATGCTTTGAGCTGTGATGCGTCTCAGGAATGCTCCAAAAATGCTACCTTAAAATAAGAAACTCAATTAGAACATCCTAAAACGGCCAATTAAATACTTTCATTTATTTGAGATAAAGAAGTTTCGAAACTGTGGAGGATGTTCGACTTACTCTCGACTCCGATGTCATCTTTGTACGGGGAAGCACAATAAGGTTGAAAATACCATAATTATTTTATATTTACTTTTGTTGTGAAAAGTACAGTATATATAGTTCGTTATAGTAAATTATTCAAATACCTCGTATTATTATAATATATACACCATGTTCAACCATAATCATGCCGATTGTTCTATACGGATGAGACATGGACGCTTACAATACGCGAAGAGAATAGATTCGACGTATTCGAGAACAAAGTTTTAAGGAGTTTGTGGGGGTTCTTTAAACATACGCAAGAACCACCCACAATTCCAAGCCAACTCCCTTTGCATATCTGCAAACATTTCCTTGCCAAGGACACCTAATTCATCACCCAAAATTCCCTGTAAAGAATTCTCATAATTTATCCATTTAATCATCATCATCGGCACTAACATACAACCGGTGTTATGTGCGGCTTCCGCCACCCCCATCATTTAATTGCTTTTAATATAATTTAATAGTAGATGGTAAGGTGGTGAGAAAAACACACGATCCACATGTTAAATGTGCGAACATACTCCTGTTCGAGTGTGGATCGTGTGGAAGTTAGATCTCTGTTTTCGGAGTGGATGTTGATGGAGAGGGAGAGAAAGGAACAGCAAGATGATATTTTGATTCCGTTTATTTTTAATTTTCGTTGCTCGATACGGTTTTTTAGAGAAGACAGTTCGTTAGCTGAGATAAGAGCAAGAACCACAGAACAAGTTAAAAGGAAGGAAAGCGGAAAAATACTGTAGCAATTGTCAACGTAAAAGTTTTTGAAATCAGAAACAACTTTTTTTTTTTGGAGTAAAGAAGAGATTGTCACCGTAAAAGTTTTTGAAATTAAACGTACAAGAAAAAGAATAAAAGCTCTTTCTTTTCTTGGAGCGCCGTTTAACAACGCAAGTGCTTAAACGTGGATTGGCCAAATCTATCCATCTTGCTCGTGTGTTAATCCGTCAAAGACACAATTGAGTTCGGAAGCAGGAGGTGAACATCCCATCGCTTGTGGTGCGATTGGATTCGCGGGAACACATCGACTTCTCTTTAAAATCACCATTTGGCGGTGGCCGCCCTGGTCGTGTAAGGAGGAAGAACCTGAAGAAGAACCACAGGTAACCCATTTTAAATACATACATTTCTGTGGCGGAAAACGTCACACCGGGAACCGGTCTGGGCCTTATTTAGCAAGTCCTGAGGCATGTTAAATTATTCATAATGATTTGTTTTTTCCGGGCAAGGTCATTAGTCTTGCGCCACATGCATTGCATTTAATGCATCATTCAAAATTCTCTGGAAGAATTCTTTACACCAAGCATAATCATAGATTGGAAAAACTTATCAGCGTCTCTGTCAGACAGTGTACCCTGCCACACACGTGCGCACCACATTTTTCTGGCTTATCCAGTCTCGGCAGCCTTTTGTCCAATCGACAAAAGCAATTTACGCATCCATGCATACAAAGAATTCGACCCTTTCCGCCATCTAAGACAGTGCACAATCACCATTGTGTACCTAAATTCCTTTTAGCACCCAGTTTTCCTAATTGCTTGCAGGCTATTTAAAAAGCTGCATCCATGTCTTCAAGATGTCCTTTGTTCATCCTCTTTTCTCAGTTTCGTTTTCCCATGATCTCGTTGCATGAGTAAACAATGGATCAATTAGCACACTAGCTAAGATCAACCCGGAGAGATCCTCTCCAATTCACCACCACAAAGAGAAACTTCACGTTTCTCTCGAGAAAAGAAAAGTCACCCTTAGCTGAGAGAGGACTCACCACAAGTCTCTCGAGGTTAATCACTGAGTAAGGGAGTCGAAATCCAACCACCAACAAGTCGAGTCGTTTACCATCCACCGTAGGGTGCGCACACCCGCGAGACGTGTTTCAACCACGAGTGCGAGTCCGGGAGTCTTCGGCATAATTAAGTAGTGTCTTGTTGGTGTTTTAACGAAAGAGCTAGTGTTTACAAATTAATTCAGTATAGTGCACTAATCGGGATCATTAACTAGTTATTCCAGAAAATTCAATTCAATAGAAAATCGATGTGACTAAAGAACATGTAGCGTGCATCAAATCGGTATTCAATAGTCCCCCAGATAAAAATAGCATTAAGTTTATACAAATTGTTCATTACTGTTGTGAAAATAATTAAACCTCACCAATAAACGTTAATCACTGTTAAACCATAACAAGGACGAATTTAAATAAAAGGACCACGTATGCAAATAACAACCTAGTGTTTCATTTTCTCTTTATGTGAACGGTTAGTGGCGGAGTTTTGGTTTTTTGTGAACAATATTCGGCGTAGCGGACGGTGGGAATATTCGTGAACCCGTTCCCGTGCTGGCACCCCGACTTTTAACACCACACAAGTTCCTTCGGGGGTAAATATGATGAAGAGGCAGGATAATGAAGGAAACTCCACAATTGTGAATTGGAAGAGCTATACCCGAAACCTACAATAGTGAGAATAATTAGGCCGCGAGGATTAAGATGGTCCGGGTATGTAGAGAGAATAGGCAGCGACAGAACCGTATGTAGAGTCTTGACGGGAGACCAACTGGAAATAGATCAGTGGGAAGACCCCGACGGAGATTGGGGGGCAATGTAAGGCGCGCTCTTGAGGAGATCGGATCAGAAGGTGAGGCGTGGAAGCAGAATGTACAGGACAGGGAGCGATATCGCAGTCGGGACAGTGAGGTCATGAACTTCCGGGTTCCTACAGGCCAATAAATAATAATAAAATAATAACGACACGTTCAACAACTAATAAACCTTAATTCCGGAGAAGGCAGTAAATCTTTATTACATGATCATCATCGGCACTACAACCGGGATCCGCTCTTGGCCTTATTTAGCAAGTCCCGAGGCTTGTTAAATTTTCCATAATAATTTGTTTTTCCGGGCAAGTTTATTAGCCTTGTGCCGAAAATCTTTATTACACGAAACTTTATAAAGGCACAAGGTTTCATCTGACAGCAATAACAACAAGAGTTCTTTCTCTTGGTTGTTTTATAATAAAACTTTCTACAACTCGTATACGAAACGACGCCATATTAAATAGTTACTGACTTATCCAACTCTACAACTGCAATCCATTATTGGTCTGTGGTAGTCATCTCTACCAACCGTCCAAGTGTCAAACCCATGTCATATTATGTAGTTCCCCTAGTTTCGCCTTCCTTTGAGCAAAGTTTTAGTTTTCCTCTTTAATCACACTGTATATAAATTTTGCGTTAGTTCCCGTTCACTCATATGAACTAGGTGTCTTGTTTAATTTTTCACGATACCAATACCGTGGTGATGCTCGTAGATCTGTTCATTGCAACCAAAAGTTTCCCTCAACCCATTTCCCAACCTTTTGTATTTTCAGATAAATATTTCGGTGAGCATTTTAAGGAATCATCCGATACCCACTTGCTCTTATCGGTAGATGCAATATATCCAAATTGGAATTTCAAATAAACCTTGCCGCCTCAATGGCTGGATTGGTAAAGAGGTTATGACATGCATTTGATTGTGTAGGTTGAACTAACGACTCCTGTTATTATGGCAGTTTGGCACAATTACTGAGTGGTATGCTCAGCCGCCCGGTGAAATTAAGCTGTAGGTTATGTGAACCGGTTGGGAGAAATGCTTGACCATCTTTCTGAGTTTGGCTGAAAGACTCGGTCGAGAAAAAAAAAACTTCTCATGGCGTTGATTTAGTGCCACAGGTTAGGCTTTCCTGAGATATGTGAAAAAAAAAGAGATATTTGCATCCGACATAGTGTGTGCATGAATTGGTATAGGGTTAAAAAAAAAAAAGTATGCACACAACGGTAAACAGTGTCGGATAAATAATAACATTTTTCCCAAAAATCTTTTTTCGTACTCCTGTTGTAGGCTTGGATGAGTTTTTATTATGGTGCGACAGTTGTATACGTTACGGACAGATTGTAAGCTGAGATTTTGTAGGGAATAAGAGAAGTATCTGCTTGGGGCATAACACCTATAGTGGTCGCATTCGCTTATCCATTGCAAATCTCAGCATAAATTCCTTTCGAAAGCTCTTGGGCCGTTGTAATAACGTGCCGAGAAACACGAGTCGCGCGTTGACCAATGCAACGTCGGGGGCTAAAGGTGCAACCCCAGATAACAAACTACTCAAGTAATCCTTGCATTAAGTAAAACCCACACAAACTAATAGCAATATTTTAAATTTCTTTTTCTTATTAACTTTTGCCAACATTTGGTCACTGTTCCAATACAGGTTTTAATTTCTCGGTACAAATTCCGCATTCGAAAGCATACCACGTTATTATTATCTGAACAGAAGCCTGACATTGCATAGAAAAATATACTTAAATGGATTCGATACTCTATCTGATTCTATTGATACGATCTTAACCCTATTCTGACTATTACTATTTGTTGGTCTGTGGCGATTCTAACAGATACACACACAATTCACAAGCAAAAATAGTGAAGAACACCGAACGAAAAATCGAATAAGAAAAATACATCAGAACCGTATACCAAGCGATAACAAAAATAATTCACATCGGTGGAGTATAGTCGAGTTTGGAAATCAAATTCTAAACACGGTCAGTAGCCTGATGAGTAACGCTTAGGTTCAATTTTTTCGTGATTCAAACTGCCATAGCGTCAGTTCGAATCACACGACCTTGTTCACTATTATTTCAAACGCTATAGGTCTGTAGGAACCCGGAAGTTCATGACTCACTGAGTCGGTTGCGCCGTCGCTCCCTGTCTCGTGCACTCGTTACACGTTGGTCGGACTCCACGATTTCCATGATTTTATCGGCATTTTCGACAATTGGTCTTCCAGGTGAGATGCATTTTTGACAACAAAATTACCGGAACGGAATCGACGAAATCAAAATCGCACGTGATTGACTGTTACAGTATCAGGGCCATAAACACTATTCACATTTTTAGCGGCCTGGCTTGCGTTTTCGCTTTTATCGAAGAAAAACTGTAAAATATAGCACATTTTCTATTTGCTGGTCACATTCGACGCGCGTGTTAAGTGTGTCGGTGACATCATAGGCAAAGATGATGTACATGAGGTCATTGACACACTCAAGCAGAAAAACGCCACCCGATTCTAAACTCGAATGACCCCCAGAACGATAATGCAATTAAGTACATATTTCAGAGAAATTGACAAATCGCATAAAAGCAATTAATTGCATAGGCCGAAACAATTACCACATAATGCAAAAGCAATTAACTGCATATACCGGCACGAGTCACAAAACGAAAATAATTAATTGGGTCAATTCGCAATTGCGGATGCGAAATATTGACTGACACCGCAGTACAAAGCAATTGCGAATTGAAATCGAAAATCGGAAATTAGGTCATTGCGAAATAAAATTGCGTTATCGTTATCGGGAGGTGTTGACCCCAAGGTAACAAGCAGGGGCAAAAGAAAAGTAGCAGGGAGAAAGATTGGAGATAGCGATCGGAAAGGTTGTCGGTGAGAGGTCGGACAAAAAGTTAACTGAGTCGGGTGTTGATGAGAGGAGGCTGGGAGTGAATCTGAAGTGAAGCGAAAGTGCCGAGAGAGCCCAGAAGAAAATTGTGAACAGATAAAAGAATAATATGTAAAAGTTAATTGATGTAACAGAAAGATGAACATAGTGAATACCAAATTATTAACTGAAGAGAATTGTGAATAGATTAAAGAACAATATATAAAAGTTAATTGATGTAACAGAAAGGTGAACATAGTGAATTCCAAATTATTAACTGAAGAGAATTGTGAATAGATTAAAGAATATATAAAAGTTAATTGATGTAACAGAAAGATGAACATAGTGAATACCAAATTATTAACTGAAGAGAATTGTGAATAGATTAAAGAACAATATATAAAAGTTAATTGATGTAACAGAAAGGTGAACATAGTGAATACCAAATTATTAACTGAAGAGAATTGTGAATAGATTAAAGAACAATATATAAAAGTTAATTGATGTAACAGACAGGTGAACATAGTGAATTCCAAATTATTAATTGAAGAAAATTGTGAATAGATTAAAGAACAATATATAAAAGTCAATTGATGTAACAGAAAGATGAACATAGTGAATAGCAAATTATTAACTGAAGAGAATTGTGAATAGATTAAAGAACAATATATAAAAGTTAATTGAGAATATAGTGAATTTTAAATTATTAACTGAAGAAAATTGTGAATAGATTAAAGAACAATATATATAAGCTAATTGATTTATCAGAAAGATGTATATAGTGAATTCCGAATTATTGCCTGAAGGAAATTGTGAATAGACTAAAGAAAAAGAAGGAAAGGTAAATTGATGTAATAAAAGAAACAATAACAGTGAATGAAAAGCAAAGAGTGACTCTGAGTTTTACCTAGAATTTTTTTTGTTATTAAAGGAAGATTTGGTCGCCATACCCCAGGCGACGTGACTCTAGTTTTCGGCTAGTACTCGAAAACCATAACTCGCGCTCAAATAAATCTGAGTCATTACTATTAGTATTTATTGGCCTGTATGAACCCGGAAGTTGATAATCGACCGATTCGACTCCACCACCGTTCCCTGTCCCGGGCGCTCTCCTTCCACGTTCGACCATCCGATCCGATCTCCTCGAGGCCCAACCTAGCATTGTCCTCCCATCTCCGTCGCGGCCGTCCTACCGGTCTCTTTCCCGTTGGTCTACCGTCAAGAATTCTACGCACGGTCCTATCGTTGCCCATTCGCGCCACATGTTCGGTCCATATTAATCTTCGCGACCTGATTACTCTCACTATTGTAAGTTTGCGGTATAGCTCTTCCAATTCGTGGTTGTGGAGAGTCCTGCAAGATGCCCCTTAAAACTTTATTCTCAAATACCCGGAATTTGTTTTCTTCCCGTTTTGTGAAAGCCCATGTTTCGCATCCCTATAGAACAATTAGCATGATTATGGTTCTATAAACTCGGAGCTTTATGTTACGTGATAGCAGTTTGGATTTCAGCAGTTTACTGACTGTGTGTCAACTAGCGTTGTCAGAATGCAGTATTTTGTTAATTTCCTTCAAAATACCGTCAACATTGTTCCCAGATATTTAAACTCTTTAACTTTTTCAAATATCTTCCTCCCTGACGATTGTGTGTTCTCTGAGGTTCACCTGCTCTCCCCATAATCATATATTTTGTTTTGTCTTCATTTATTTCTAGGCCCATCTCTTCTGCCGCTTGGATGATGATTTCATTGTTTTTACTTACAGTTTCTAGATTATCGCCCTAAACGGCGATATCCGCATATGCGAGCGCACTTGTGTGACTCCATTCAGGGATGATCCGTCCATGTTGTCGCCTTGTACCTTTCTGATGACATACTCGAGCACAAGGTTAAAAACACATAGTGAGAGGCCATCCCCCCGTTTTAGTCCGTGCCGGATTTCAAATGGTTCTGCGAGGTGGTTTTCTATTCTAACTTGCCCTTTTTTTTCGTTCTTGCAGATTTAAATGAGTGAGGCATATTTTTTCGGGACTCCCAGCTCAACTAGAATATGGTAAGGTCTTTGCCTTGGGACTGAGTCGTAGGCTTTTGAAGTCAACGAAAAGTTGGTGAACCATCTCTCCGTACTCCCACTTCTTTTCCAGCAATTGCCTTACTGTGAACATTTGGCCGCTTGTTGACCGGTTCCTACGGAATCCGCATTGGTATTCTCCCAGTATTCCTTCTGTGTACGAAGAATGCTTGCATACCGAAATCGTTATTGCCGACAATCTAAAATGATCATATAATACTTCTCATTGGGTTTGCTGTTCTGGATGGACAACATCTGCAGCTCTTCGCATAGTTAGACACCTTAGTTCTTAATGAATCGACGTCGATACATGCACCATCATTCAGCAACACTCTAACGCAATAAGTTATGATTCTACTTGGTGTGCGGGCCTTTATCTCACACAGATTAAAAAGCATCAACCATATTTTTACAAACATCCCAAGACTAATTATTGTATTTTCTGAGGATATTAGCTCGGCTCTAATCTTATGGAACGGGGTGAAACAACCCGCCTCTCTAAATATGACCGAAGGTGTCCGACAATCAGGGCGTGTACCGTGTGTACCACCACTATTACTATTTATTGGTCTATAGTAGAACTTGAAGTTCAAGACCTCACTAGCTCGGCTAAACCACCGTTCCCTGTTCTGCGGACTTTCGTGAGCAGTTGTGTGATCTAAGAAAAGAGAGTGAATGAACATAAGCATCTACGGAACCGATAAAACACACAAAGTGCCTAAGAGAAAAAATACAAATATGTTCTTTAATAGATTTTACCAAAAGGCGATAAGTCAGGGTAAAAAGATTCGAAAAAGGACTTGTAGCGATAAACAAAGCACAAATGTTACACCGTCACAATCGGCAGGTTTTTCGAGATCCAGTTGTGTTTGGTACTCAAGTCGTAAAACTAGAATACAAATCTCAACAGATATCTTCGCTAGCGTCATATTCGTTCTATTATTTAAATAGTTAAATTGTACACCCTTCTGGGCTATTAAATATCAGCAATATCGTTTAACTTAATTGGAAGCATCTTACCAGGAGAACTCTTCAGCTCGCTTTCAATAGTGCCTTCAGTATCGGCCAATGGCATATCTATAAATTCTACAGCAAGAATATTGGCTAATGATTCCTCCCGAATCCAACGGATTTTATCTGCAATATGCAAAGACGTGAAAATACCTTTTCGTTCAGTGAAATTCACCAATTGGACTTACTTTGATATATGAACAGAATTGCCTCGTCATCAGTTGATAATACGAAAGCACATCCTTTTCCGTCACTATGCACATTTTTACAATTGAATGACTGAAGCTCTGGTGTGCCGTAGGATTTTGGATATACAACGGAGGAATCTAGTTCTTTAACTCGTTCACATGTCTTTGCGTTGTAAGCCGTGATCGTCAGTTGCTAGGAATTAATGGAATGCATTCGATGATGATTTTATTTATCTTTATTGTGGCATTCTTACCGCATCCTCAAGGTTAGCCTTAAACAAGATCACGTCATTATTGAATGGAACCTGCAAATAACTTGTTCCATTTGATAGTTCACAAACATTCAGCGACTCCTCTATAGAAACCAATGTCCCTTCAATTATAACCACACCCTCAACACCCTGAGGATAAAAAACAAATCGATTAATAAGCAAACATTTTGCAAAATCATTTGAGTTAACTGTCAACCTTTAAGCTCTCCAATTTAGACTTTGGCATTATGGGTAATTGTTTTTGAATAATTTTAGGAACTTCCGCAGTCAGGTCAATCGAAATCGACTGATGGCCTTCAACACAAACATAATATACACCAGACGATATACATTTTTCTATGTCAATCCAAGGCGCAGTCACCTTTGAAGTTGTACTGTCAACCAATTGCCCAGAGGATGGATAATACCTGGTCACTTCCAAATGTGAACCAAACGCTGGAACAACGTGATGCAAAACGGTGTTTGAATAAAACCAAAATGCACTTTCGGCTTTCTCGGGTTGTGTCGGAATCAGTGACCATTCCCACACGATGTTACCTCTAGCGGTATTCCATCCGCGCACTAGTGCTGGTGCAGCACCTTGCACAGTGATCATATCGTAACCATGGTTTGAAGCCCGCTTAACAGCGGTCGTGTCTTGGGCTTGTTCGTTCATATAATGGCTATATTTTATATTTCCACGTGAGCCTTTTTCAAAAATTTGTCGCCAATGAATATCACCGTTCTTAACCGACAACGATGCTAGCACATTGTCTGATGTGGTCACAATCAGTCGTGACACCTGCGAGCTTAAATCCAGATGAGCTGTCCTTAATTTACCTATGTGAAGATCTCTCCTGAAACATAATCTATTTATATTAATTATCCCAATATAACCTTTAACCCAAGCTTTTACCAGTCAAATTTTTTAATTTGATCCTCATACAAACAATCCACAGATTGTAAGAGAAATAACACCACGAGTGTTATTCCATTAATTATGTTCATCTTTCTTATTGATCAGGCTAAGAATATTCGATCTATGAATTATGTTGATAAAGCTTCTGTATTTTCTATTTTCCGTAATGCATTAAACATGAATAACAACTTAATTATATTAAATGCAAAGGGATACTGAATTCAATCTGACTAACATTCACAATCTATTTAGCCTCATCCAGGTTACCTATGGGAAATACTTTTTTGCAATCAATTTGAGGTTACGTATCCGTTTGACAGCTGACTTTGCTGTACACTGAACAAAATTATGGGTGAGTAAAGAAGTTAATTTTGTAGATAGTGAGAAATTTGTTTATATATTTTAATCATGTGATGTCAATTAACATCAGCAAATTTCTTTTTTTTGTTAACTAGAATAAACTGATTAGAAGACTTAAAGCTGTAAAACAAGTGGTTGGAGGTACACAATAGACTTAAGCTATTACTCTTCGAGTTTAATTAAATTTTGGGGAACATGTGGGCGCACAATAAAGAAAACTACGAAATCTAGTAAACGTTTGCGTTTGATTTATGATCATATGTGATCTTTAAATATAAGTCTTAAATGTAACCTACATCACAAAAAGCAACTCAAGTCAAAGAATAATCATTTTAGTTGCGAGTGTAGGCTAATAACCATGCCCGTCAAAATAAATTATTATGGTAAATGTAACAAGCCTCGAAACTTGCTAAATAAGGCCAAAACCGGATCCCGGTTGTAGTGCCGATAATGATGATGATAGGCAACTAACAGGGATGGATAGACGATAGTGTACGTGGTAGGACAGGGAAGGATAGGGCGGAAGCTAGCGTGTAAGTAAGAGTGTAGACGGGAGCGGGGCGCGATCAGGAGGGGTAATAGAGTACACGAAGTTTAAGAGAGGGAGAGGTCAGGATGAAGCCAAAGAAGGCGGGGTAAGAGTTTGCCCACCACAGCAATCGCGAAATGGGTTTATTAAAGCCGTAAGAAGTATGATGGGCGGGCATATAGAAGAGACGAGGGTTTCACAGGTTTCGGGGCTCGGTGTGAAATGTGATGGCGGAGAGCATGCTAGGGCAGTTGATTGAACATGAGAGAAGACGATGAACAAAGAGGATGAATTCTGCGCTCCTCAAGTGTGTTGAGGTTAATAAAACGGAGACGGCTTGTGTATGGGAGTAGAACCCGACGATTTTCCCAATTCAATCCTCGGCGGGTGAAACACAAAGAACGATGCTGCACGATTTCGATCCTGTGAATATGGGACGACTAGCAAGGAGACCAGAGCTGACTAGCATATTCGAGAATGGAACAGACAAAGGCTATGTAGAGCGATCAGCAAACGTAGAGATTGGAGAATTCTTTCAACCCGCCTTTCACAAACCCAAGCATTGAAAAACGACCCATTTTGTAAATTTATCTTATCAATACACGTATTTTTTTTTTTAGACTTCTCTCGGGAGAGGGGAACCTATAGCGCCGAGTGGGCGCCCCGAGATGCCACCAAATAACTGTTGCAGTTCTTTTTGAACAGTTGCAGGCTGTAACGCTCCGGGAACACTCGCGTGGGAAGGCAGTTCCACAGCTTCCTCGGTCTGTAACGGAGCGAGTTCTGATGCAGGGATGTTCGCCCCTTCGGGAGATAAACCACAAACGGGTGGGATCCGTCGGATCGTTTTGTGCAGCGCATATAAGCCGAATTGCGTGGAACAATACCAAAAATCTCCGAAGAACAGTACGCGTGATAATATCTGTAAAACAGACAGAGGTCGGCTACGCGCCCTCGATGTGATAGCGATTGTAGTCCCGACGTCAGCGCCGAGTCCCCGATCAGGCAGATGGCTCGTCTCTGGATGCTCTCAACTAGGTCGAGGGTATGTTTAGGAGCCGAGCTCCAAACATGAAAGCAATATTCGAGCGCCGGTTTAATTTGGGATTTGTATAGGAGAAGAAGTTGGACCGGGGTAAAATATTTCTTGGCTCTAAAAAGATAACTCAGTTTTCCTGAGGCTGATCTGGGGATACCCGATACGTGTTTATGCCATGATACATTCCCACAGACCATGACGCCGAGCAATTTAAAAATTTTCCCCGGCCTCGAGGGCCCGGCCACTCATCATCAGCTGTGGAACCGATGATCCAGTCGGATCGTTTTGTGCAGCCCATATAAGCCTAATTGCGTGGAACAATACCAAAAATCTCCTAAGAACAGTACCCGTGATAATATCTGTAAAACAGACAGAGGTCGGCTACGCGCCTTCGATGTGATAGCGACTGTAGTCCCGACGTCAGCGCCGAGTCCCCGATCAGGCAGATCGCTCGTCTCTGCATGCTCTCAACTAGGTCGAGGGTATGTTTAGGTGCCGAGCTCCAAACATGAAAGCAATATTCGAGCGCCGGTTTAATTTGGGATTTGTATAGGAGAAGAAGTTGGGCAGGAGTAAAATATTTCTTGGCTCTAAAAAGATAGCTCAGTTTTCCTGAGGCTGATCTGGCGATACTCGACACGTGTTTATGCCATGATACGTTCCCGCAGACCATGATGCCGAGCAATTTCAAACTTTCCCCAGCCTCGAGGGCCCGGCCATTCATCATCAGCTGTGGAACCTATAGCGTTTGAAATAATAGTGAAGAAGATCGTGTGATTCGAACTGACGCTATGACAGCTCGAATCACGAAAAAATTTTTACCTAAGCGTTACACACCAGGTTACTGGCCGTGTTTTGAATTTGATTTCCAAACTCGACCATATTCCACTGATGTGAATTATTTTTATTTATCGCTTGGTATACGGTTCTGATGTATTTTTCTTATTCGATTTTCTTCGTTCGTGTTCTTCACTATTCTTGCTTGTGAATTGTGTGTATCTGTTAGAGTTGCCACAAACCGATGATCCACTTTTCTTTGCGAATGTTGTATATTGTGTCTTCGCTGCATTGAAGTCGACGAGATTGGCCCTTCCTCACTGCAGGACCCTATCTAGATCCTGATTCAGAGAGTCAATCTGTCCACATCTCAGCTGATGCGACGTAGATGCACCAATCGGCCGAACACTCGAAAAGGAGGAAATAAGCGTACTATCATCCGCAAAACTGAACACTTTGCTATCCGTTGCCTCCAACAAATCATTTATGTGAAACAAGAACATGGTTGGAGCCAAAATAGAGCCCTGGGGTACCCCCGAAATAACAGGATACAGATCCGAACACTCGCCGTCCACAACAACCCGGATCGTTCGATTCTCGAAGAAGCTCCTCGTCCAGTCGCAAAGCTGTTGGGAAAGTCCATATGAACGAAGTTTGCTCAGCAATGCCCCGTGCCAGACGCGGTCAAAAGTCGTGGAGATATCCAATGCGACCGCCCTTGACTCACCATGCTGTTCAATCGCAGATCTCCATATATCGGTTATAAGTGTCAAAAGGTCTCCCGTGGACCTCCTGCCACCGAATCCGTATTGACCATCATTCAGAAGTCCGTTGCACTCCAAATACTTAACTAACTCAGTATTGATGACATTTTCCATCACCTTAGATAAAATAGACAGTAATGCTATCGGACGGTAATTTTGTGGGAGACACTTTTTTCCCTCTTTGGGATTGGCTGAACTCGAGCGATTTTCCAGCAGGCAGGAAAGGTCCTCCGTGCATAAGATAAGCGAAAGAGTCTGCCAAGAACCGGCGATAGTTCTGGAGCACAGTTCTTAAGGACTATTGCTGGTATTCCGTCCGGGCCGGTTGCCTTCCTATAATCCAGTTCACGTAGAATGCTTCGAATAGTGCTCGGACGAAATCTCACATCCCGCATGGAAGACTTTACTGGCGAGATCACAGGTGGCTCCAAAAGACCGGGATCGAGGTTTGAATTCGCGGAAAATAAATTCGCGAACACATTAGCTTTATCCTTTGGATTCGTGACTAACGTCCCGCTGTCTGTCACCAACGGAGGGAAAGAGGAGGAAGTAAAGTTACTGCTGACAGCCTTTGCCATTGACCAGAAGGAGCGCGAACCAGTTGGGCACCGAAGGAGCTTATTGATCACCCTGTCGTTGTGAGTCTTCTTCGCGGTATCAATCGCCTGGTTGCACGCGTTTCTGATTCTAACAAAATTCGTTCTGTTAACATCGGTGGGATTGGAGCGCCATTGCTTAAAAGCTCTATTCTTTGCCGCTGTAATCAGCTCGCATTTTTTGTCAAACCAAGGTTTATCAGACGAACTTCGTTTGATGGAATGTGGAATATACATCTCCATCCCCAGGAGAATAATCTCGGTGACCGACTCCGCGCAAGCGTTAACATCGGAGTTTCCGAAGCACACCTCCTACCATGGAAAGGATGCGAAGAAATCTCGCATATCGTCCCAGTTAGCAGCCCCATACTTCCATACATGGCGAAGCTGCCTAGGCCGGTTATTCGCTTGGTATGCAAGTACTTGCGCGACAGATACCAAGCAGTGATCTGAGTTTCCCAGTGACGCAAAAACCTCTACGGTATAAATACTCGGTTCGGATGTCAAAAACAGATCCAGGGTGTTCGCATAATCGCCTCGGGCATCCGGTACTCGCGTTGGCTCCCCCACGAGTTGAGCCAAGTTGTGGCTTACAGCAAACATCTCCGCCAGCCTCCCAGCCTCGTCGGTTCTGTTAGAATGTAACAACCAGTCGGAATTGTGCACATTAAAATCGCCAAGGACAATAATTTCAGAAGCTGGGGGGTTGATCTGTATCCAGTCGACGGTATATGAAAGATGTTCGAAAAATGTCGCCGGTCGATCGTCATTCGGGGAGCGGTAAAGACAACAAAGAAATTTAACGGAATTCCTCAGCACGACCCTCAACCATATGATGACCATATTATTGGGCTCCAACGCCTCCATCCTCTGGCAAGCCAGATTGGACCGTGCGAAGACGCAGACTCCGCCCTTAAAACGGAATCTCGAATGTAAGTCGTATCCTGAGCAACGAAGATATGTCGAATCAGTTGACGAATCGACCTGGGTCTCAGTTAGGGCAAGGATATCAGGTTTTGTGGTTTGCAAATATTGGTGGACGGCGTTTACGTTCGTATTCGTGAAACCGATGCCCCTGATGTTACAAAATGCCGTCACCAGTCCAGCGTGGACAGAGCCTCGAGAGCAAGCCCGGTTATGCGATGACGAACCTCTTAAAGTTCCATTATTTATCATGATATCTGCATGATGTTCCCCCTGACATAGTGCCCCCCGGAGATCCGAATGGGAGACTAGTTTACCTCCGGAATTCTTTATATCAGAAGACACCATCATGACTTATCCCCGTGTCAGTCCGGGCCATCAGCCACACATCCGAAACACCGTCGAAGATTTCTCTCGGCGATATCGCGGAATGTGCAGCGTGACGGGGTGGTATCTCACCTTGGGACCGACTACCACCTAACCAACCTTTTCTCGAACCGGTCCATCAGCCAAGCTCCGAAAGATGGCCAGGGATTTCTCCCGACCACTTCACGGAGCCTAAAGCTTGATGGGGTGGCATTTCACCGGGCGCACAGGGCGTTGGGACCCCGGCTACCACTCGGCCTTTAGTCGCCTCTTACGACAAGCTGGCCTAGCTGTGAGTATATTCTAACGCCCTACTCACAGGGCAGGAGAGTCAACACTCGAAACAAGGTAATTATTGGTGGTGATCTAAACTGCAGACATCAGTCGTGGAATTGTCTTAGGGCAAACTGCTGGGGTAGGGCTCCTCGATAGTATAGTGGTTAGTATACCCGCCTGTCACCCGGGAGACCGGGGTTCGATTCCCCGTCGGGGAGCCTCTGGCGCAAGACTAATGACCTTGCCCAGAAAAAATAAATCATTATAGAAAATTTAACAAGCCTCAGGACTTGCTAAATAAGGCCAAGACCGGTTCCCGGTTGTAGTGCCGATGATGATGATGAAACTGCTGGGGTAACATTTTACTAGATGTTACTGAATCCAGCCCAAGTTTTTCCATACTTTATCCACTTCTCCCCACCTATATCCCAGCGAGTGCTAACAAGAACCCCTCAACTCTTGATCTATATATCACTAATATTCCAAATTACTGCACAGTGCCATTAACTCGAAATGCGTTAAGTTCAGACCGCCTTCCGATCAGCCTCACAGTGAATCATACAGTAGTTGTAAATCGTACCAGTTTATACCACAACTATTCCGCCGCCAACTGGAATTGTTATAAACACGAACTTGGTTCTAGGTGATACCAGCCTAAATTCTATAACCTGCAGCGAGCACATTGATATCCTATGCAACAATTTTGTTTCTGTTATCAATAGAGCGGCCGATCTTGCGATACCTAAATGTTCCACTGCTCCAGTTGATAAGGCACCGTTTCCTGAAAATATCTTACATCTGATTAGGCTACGAAACTCTGAAAGAAGAAAATGGCTGCGTTATAGAATCGATTGTTTTCTAGTTAATGTTAAAGTCTTAAATAATATCATTAAAAACGAAATCTCAACATATAGGAACAAGTGTTGGAATAAACACCTTTCCTCTCTTGACAAAGCAAGCAAACCGTTCTGGAAAATATCAAAAATTATGAAAAACAGAGGGTCAAGTATTCCTCCGTTTAAAGTTCGCGACAAGTTGTTTATTTCTTCAGTGGAGAAATCGAACCTACTTGTTAACACGTTTAGTAAGAACCACTCCATATCTATGCATCTAAGCGACGCGTATACTGAAGCTGAAGTTGCTAACACTATCCATGTACTTTCTCAAACACCAGCTGAAAGTACTTACGCAACTAATATCAGCAAAGTTAAAGAATTGATAAAAAAATCGAAATCAAAAAAGGCTGCGGGTCTCGATAATATTAACAACAAATTAATCAAAGCACTTCCACCTGCTGCAAGTAACTATTTAACATTCATTTTCAACGCTTGTCTTAAGAATTGTTATTTTCCGGACTGTTGGAAAACAGCAAAAGTAATACCTATCCCGAAACCCGGCAAACCGAAGAACAGCCCCGAAAGCTACAGACCTATTAGTCTACTTAGCTGTCTAAGTAAGCTCTTAGAAAAAATCATTAAGGAAAGGATTGATCGTTTTGTGGAAGACAATAACATCTTACCAAACTTTCAGTTCGGTTTCCGTAGTGGTCACAGCACAATCCACCAGGTCTTGCGCATTAAAAACCACATAGCTGGTAAATTCATCGACAAGGAGTCAACGGGACTGGTTCTTCTAGACATCGAAAAAGCTTTTGATACGGTATGGCACGATGCCTTGATTTATAAGCTACTTAAACTTAAGCTGCCAATACCGCTTATCAAAATTATCCAGAGCTTTCTTCGTTCGAGAAAATATGTTGTGAGTTTAGGAACCGACATATCCTCTACTCACCAAATCCACCATGGTGTACCCCAAGGCTCGGTCCTTGGTCCTGTGGATAGTGTTTACGGCTGCTCCCGGCGATGTTGTGTTTTTTTTTTTTTTTAATTTCTGCACGTTAGCACTGTTTAATAATAAAAAAAAAACTATTTCCACCATGGAGTCTGTCTGTTAGTCAGGAGGCGCGATTGCTCCGACTCGGAGTCACCAATGTTGATAGAGTTTAGCTATAGCACCAAGCACGGGTGCGGATTCAGCTAACACCCACTGACTGTCTAAGTCCGATGAAACAACTGTCACAAAAGCAAGCCAAACGAATGTAAGAAATGAAACGCCGTAGATTGGAATTCGATGTAAATTGTTTATTTCTTGTTTATGGTGTATAGTATAAAAATATTTTGTCTTATTTATTCACTGAGTTACAAGTTCTCACATTCACGGTAATCTATCTTATAATCATTGTTCAAATGCACTCCGCCAAAGTTGAGTTGGTTAACAATGTATTAAACTGTTTATTAAGTTTTCGGCACTCGCGATAATGAATTTTATAATAATGCACTCCGCGGTGGTTACTATCTGACTCCTTATTATTTTTAAACTTGAAAAAAACGAAAGACAGAGACTCGACTGGGTCAACGAAGCAATGAAGACATCACAGATCTCTTATTAGTGGCTTTTGTTGTTACATTAAAAAAAAACATATAAATTATCGAACGGCTTCATTGGATTCAATCTGAATAACTACTTGTTTTTGTTATCTAATTGCCCAGCATCTTTTAAAAGCCACAAAGTACTACACCACACTAACTTCTTCAAAGGAAAACACTCGACTGCTGAGGAAAAACGACTAATAGATAACCCGCCGTACCGCTGCCGGCACGGTGGATGGCAGGCGACCCGACCGCCTTGCTGGTTGAATTACCACTCAAACGATATCCTCTCCAATAAGGATATCGTTTTTTACCTACCACCAGGGAAACGTAAAGTCTCTCTTGGTGGTATAGGAAACCAGATCTTGTAATAAAGGTCATGGTGGTATGTGTGGGATCGTTGAGATCAATGCTATTCACACGTGCAGTGGAACAACGAAACAGGCAGGCGGCAAGGACAAAAGAAAAGGCGACCAAATGGTTCGCTCTTTAATGAGGGTCATGTTTATACGATGCCTCGTCGCTATTTTCGACGTTAGGAGAAAAAGGTGCTAAAAGCAAATTGGATGATTATGGCATCTCTGGCTGCAATAGAAACCGGGTTCATATTTGCATTAGGACATGCTGGAGAATTTGGTTTCAGCGTCTATTGCGCTAATTATATGCAGCTGCTTGGGTTGTTTGTTGGTAAGACAAACAAAAAAAGGTTGCCAGGCAATGTGTATGAAAAGGTATATGACGCGGCTGGGAAAATAGACGGCGCGATATTTATGGTCCCTGTCATGACGGTTACATTGTATGCAATCCGAATTATTTTGTTTACTGGAATTTGTCTGGTACCGAATTGGTTGAGAATACCAAATAAGCAAACAAAGAAATCTTACGGAAAATTGTATGCGAAGGGATGCATGAAGGTAAGTTTTCTTTATAGGGATTTTATGATTACAGATGGTGATCTATATAATGCGTGCAGCATTTACAGGTACTAATACCGTTGCATTAGCAAACTTAAGGGAGTTGGGTAGTAGTTATGGGGGTTTTTCAGGTAAGTAGACCGTAGGGTTTGACGGAAACGCTACAGTCCCATATTATTTACATTGTTTGTCGCAGATTTACCATGTCTGGGTGAAAACATTCAGGTAGCTATGTTTGCCGATGATACGGCCATTTTCTCTTCGGGTGCCTTATTCACTGACATCTACAACTCTTTGCAAGCAGCTCTTGACAAGCTAGCAGTATATTACAGGAAATGGAAAATAAAAATAAATGGTAATAAAACACAAGCTGTCTGGTTTTCGAAGTAGGAAACTCTGCTAGCTACCAAATGACACTAAACTCAGTATGTGTGCAGTTGATATTGATTGGTCCGAAGACTTTAGATATCTAGGTATTATTCTAGATAAAAAACTTATCTTTCAAAAACACGTCACTACCACAATTGACAAAATAAACAAAGTCGTAAGAGTTATGTATCCATTAGTGTGTAGAAAGTCAAAGCTTAGCATCGAAAATAAAATTATAATATTTAAAACCATTTTTCAAGCGATACTCCTGTAAGGGGCCCCTGTATGGTGAAATTGTGCTCGCACACACAAAATAAAATTACAAAGGTGTCAAAATAATATATTGAAAATGTTGCTGAATTTGCCATGGCATTATTCGACACATGAACTACATGAAAACGCTAACGTTAAACCGGTAGAGCTCCTTATTGACAAAATCAATCAAAACTTCTTCGTCAATTGTTCTTTCTCTGACAATGTTCTCGTTTCCCGTCTTGCGTTATCCTAAATCACTACATATGTACTCTGTCTATGAAAATTATATCGAGGTCATTACTATATAAAATAACTGGAAGCTCGTGCAATATTAGTCTTAAGATTCAAATAAGGGTTTTTTATTGTAGTTTTCCCTTAATTTATTATTTGTTATTCATTAAAATTGTGCTATTGTCGTTATATAGATTTAAGATTATAGTTGTAAAGGAATTGCTATCCTAAATCTCTTAAGTACTAGTTGTAAAATATACCATAAATGTAATTATCTACCAAATAAAAAAAATTGAATTGAAAATTGTTTGAAGGTAGTGCCGAGGAATTGTGTTAAATTTCTTTGTTGTCTTTACCGCTCCCCGAGTGTCGATCGACCAGCGACATTTTTCGAACATCTTTCACGTACCTTCGACTGGATACAGACCAAACACCCGGCTTCCGAAATTATCGTCCATGGCGATTTTAATGTGCACAATTCCGGCTGGTTGGTACATTCTAATAGAACCGACGAGGCTGTGAGGCTAGCGTAGATGTTCGCTGTTAACTGCAATTTGACTCAACTTGTGGAGGAGTCCACGCAAGCATCAGATACCTGAGATGATTATGCAAACACCCTGGATCTGTTTTTGACGTCCGAGCCGGGTATTTATACTGTGGAGGTTACTGCGCCAATGGGAAATTTAGGTCACTGCTTGGTATCAGTCTCGCAACCATTTGCATTTCAAGCGAATAACCGACTTAAGCAGCTTCGCCAAGTATGGAGGTATGGGGCTGCTAACTGGGACGGTTTGCGAGATTTCTTCGCATCGTTTCCATGTGGAGGTGTGGTTTGAAAACTAGGAAGTTAACGCATGCGCGGAATCCGTCGCAGAGATTATTCTTCTCGGGATGGTGATTTACATTCCGCATTCCATCGAACGAAATTAATCTGATAAACCTTGGTTTAGTAAAAAATGCGAGCAGATTATAGCGGCAAAAAATAGAGCTCTTAAACAATGGCGCTCCAATCCCACCGAGGTAAACAGAACGAATTTCGTTAGAATCAGAAACGCGTGCAACCAGGCGATTGATACCACGAAGAAGGCCTATAACGACAGAGTGACCGGTAAACTCCTTGAGTGCCCAACTGGTTCGCGTCCCTACTGGTTAATGGCAAGGGCTGTTGTGGAGTGTTTTAACTATGCTCCTGCACGGGAGCGGATTCGATAAACACCCACTGAATAACACTGGATAACAAGAAGGCGAAAAAAATGTCAAAAATACTAAAACGCGCTGGATTGACTGTTGTTAATATTTTCTTCCTTTATTTATCGGTAATTTTTTACGTTGACAAAGCTGACTTAATTGCACTGAGGCGCCTAGTACATTTGAGTTCACTTAATTCAAACTACAAATTCACACGAGTGATTCACAATAACTTTAGAAATTGTCGAGAGCACTTCGACTTTTTGGTTTGAATGTTTCTTCACTGATATTAAACGTCCGCAGTATGTCCACATAGTCTTTAGTTCGCGATAGCACGTTCACACCGATTATCCATGGGTCCGGTGACAGCCCGATCGCACAATGAGCTATTCGCGAATTCTCTAGTACAAAATAAAAATTGAAGCTTTAAGTTTTTTTTTTTACGCATCCGCACTCTACAACCCGGGGGTAAAGGAGAACTCGACTCTTGACACGCGTGTATTCCCGACAGCGGATGAAATCTGACTCAGATTATGATGCAACTCACATCCATCTGTTCGAAGGCCACGAATTGCATCGATAGGGGAGGGTTATATATGTGGGCGTATAGGAAAAGTACAATGCCCTGCGATGAGGACGATGATCGGTGGACACCTGATCAAACAGAAGTACATCGTTGGTGATGAATCGCAGAGATCGAAATAGATTTTTGTTTCAAAGTAAACAAAAACGCTATTTCACAGATCAATGGGGTATATGATGACGATGATGCACAGATGATGTATATGATGTGCCTATGATACAAAAGGGGTCGTCATGGTATTTGCTTAAGATTCCTTGGAAACACCGGTGTAGGCAATATCCAATCTAGTCATATGGCTCCGGTGCACAAGGAGGCAAATTATTTTGTTGACATAAGTCAACAGGAACCTCGTCGACGACGGCAAAGGGTCAGGCTGGATGGCTATATGTTTAGAATAATATGCGGGTAAGTAAAACGCACACAGTGGGATACTGTATGTTTAATTTAGGTTTTCAGGCGGGTCATCATATGCATGGCATTGGTAAGGTTACCTAAATAATGATCTTTTCCATGCCCAAATTCTAGGATCGGTTGATAACCGATGAAAGGGCATTGTCGCAAGTGTTGCGGACCTAAGGGTATAGGCGCGATATTCACTTATGAACCGTAGCAAGAATACCGGCTACAGCTATGTCAACAATTACGCTGGCCAGCGTGTATTTATCTTTTATAATTGCTGACTAGCCGAGCCGATTGTCTGGCACGGTGCATGAATGAATGAAATAATTTGTTTGGAGTGCATGGTTGATAAGATTTAACTTTCAGGTGAAAGAGAATGAAGGGTAGCTTACGCTGCCCCAAAATTGCAGGTAGGTATAGTGGGTGGAAAATTGTTAATTTAAGAGGATGGGCGGTTCTTTGGGAATGTATTAAAGAGCCGCCACACTGTCAGCAGTAACTTCGCTTACTCTTCTTTTCCTCCGTTAGTGACGAGCGCGGAACCTTAGTCACAAATTCAAAAGATAAAGATAATGTGTTCGCGAATTTATTTTCCGCGAGTTCAAACCTCGATACTGGTCTTTTGGAGCCAGCTGTGAACACACCGGTACGGTCTTTGATACGGGATGTGAGGTTCCGCCCGCATACTATTCAACGCATTCTGCATGGGGTGTACTGTGGGACGGAATACTAGCAAAAGTCTTTAAGAACTGTGCTCCACAACTGTCGCCTATTCATGGTAGACTCTTCCGCTTATCGTATGCACGGAGGACATTTCCTACCTGGTGGAAGGTTGCTCGAGTTCATTCAATCCTGACGAGGGGAAAAAGGTGTATCCCACAAAATTACCGGCCGATAGCATTACTGTCTATGTTATCTAACGAAATGGAAAAGGTCATCAATGCCGAGTTAACCCTAAACCGGTAAACATATTTTTGTCAACTTAATCCGGTAAACTGGGATTACCCCACTTGCACGTGTAATATTTACTACTCAAGCATGCGTGAGCGACAGGAGCTAAAAGTGTGTCTCCCTACTCTTTAATGACGAAATTGAATTATGATCAGGGTCCCGTGTTGTAAAAGCAAATCGTTCTCTCGGCGGGATATATAAAAACGTCTGGGGTGTAAATGCCCCAAGTTTAACGGTTTAGGGTTATTCAAGTATTTGGAGTGCAACGGACTTCTGACAGACTGTAAATAGGGATTCCGTGGCAGGCGGTCCACGCGAGACCTTTTGACCATTGAGCGGCATGGTGAATCAAGGTCGGTCGCATTGGATATCTCCAAGCCTTTTCACCGCGTCCGGCACGGGGCATTGCTGAGCAAACTTCGTTCATACGGACTTTCCTAGCAGCTTTGCGACTGGACGAAGTGTTTCCTTGAAAATCGATTGATCCGGGTTGTTGTGGACGGCGAGTAGACGGATCTGTATCCCGTTAATTCGGGGGTGCCCCAAGGTTCTTTTTTGGCTCCAAACTTGTTTTTGCTTCACAAAAATGATTTTTTGGAGTCAACGGATAACAGGGTGTTCAGTTTTACGGATGATAGTACGCTCGTTTCCTCTTTTTCGAGTGATCCGCCGATTAGTGCATCATCGTAGCACCAGCTGAGATGTAGCCAGATCGACTTTCTGAATCGGGATCTGCAGTGGAGAAGGACCAATCTCGCAGACTTCAATGCAACGAAGACACAGTACACAACATTCACAAAGAAAAGTAGATCATCGGTCCTACAGTTGATGATGAATGGCCAGTCCCTTGAATCTGGGGAAAGCTTGAATTTGCTCGGCGTCACGGTCTGTGGGAATGTATCGTGGCATGAGCACGTGTCGAATATCGTCGGCTCCGCATCAGGAAAACTGAGTTATCTTTTTTGAGCCAAGACATATTTTACTCTGGCCCAACATCTTCTAGTGTATAAATCCCAAATTAGACCCGCGCTCGAATATTGCTCTCTTGTTTGGAGCTCTGCTCCTAAACATACCCTTGACTTACTTGAGAGCATGCAGAGACCAGCGATCCGCCCGATCGGTGACACGGCGCTGACGTCGGGACTAAAATCGCTATCACATTTAAGGTGCGTAGCCGACCTCTGTCTGTTTTACAGATATTAGCACGGGTACCGTTTTTTAGAGATTCGCGGTATTGTTCCGCGGGATTCGGTTTATATGCGCTACACAAGACAATCCGACGGATCGCATCAATTTACGGTTCATCTCCTGACGGCGCGAACAACCCTACATCAGAACTGGTTCCGTTACAGAGTGGGGAAGCTGTGGAATCCCCTTCCCACGCAAGTGTTTCCGTAGCGTTACAACCTGCAACTGTTCAAGAAGAACTGCAACGGTTATTTGGTGGTACCTCGGGCGCCGTGTCGGCACTATAGCTTCGCCTCTCCCGAGAGCAGTGTATTAAAAAAAATTATCTAGCGATACCCGAGAATCAGAGAGTGCACATCAGTTCATGGAGAGAGTTATTTTAAATAAACAAATAAACACATTGTGAGGGTTCTCTACACCACAAGGAGAACCAACCCACAATTCCAACCAACCTTGATCGCTAACAGCGCGTCACCTTAAGGGGGGAACCTCATGTATATAGCCTGTTTTTCAGGAATTTTTTTGAAAAATGTAATGCGTAGATTAATTTTCAATTTAAGGCACAATTTATTTACGTTATAATATTTAAAGAAAATTTCATTTTGCATGAGGTTCCCCCCTTAATCCAACTCCCCAATACACACATTCGCAAACATGCAAAGAATACCCTCCCAATATGCAACAGTAACCGTTCCCCAATCCGCAAGCGCATACATCCCGAAGTTGCAAGAATCCATTTCCCAATCTGTAATGAAAGGCATTTCCAAAAACTTACAACAGAATACAATTCAACCGAATACAATTCAGCATAATTCATTCTAAATCATCTCCCCACATCTAATTTTCCCCGAAAACCATTTCGGTTCATATTCTGCCTAAAAGGCGTAAAACCACATCAATTCCCTACAATCATACCGCATGCATTTTCCCCAAAAACCACTTCGATTAATTTCTCACTTAAACTAAACTTCTCGCTTGTAACCAAGCAACATTTAGTTTCCCCGAAAATCATTTCGGCTCCCATCCTACCCAATACCAATTCCCTTTACTGGTAAGCCACCAGCACGATGCGTTGCATTTCCGCGAAACAACCATCGCAACGACCAAGACCCATATTCCCTTGTCCAACCGACAACTCATACCCATACTTGGTCGTGTTTCCAAACCAATTTCCTGGTATACATAGCGACAGAGGAATTAAACTCAGCCTGTACGGCAGTGATTCTCTGGAACTAAATTCCCTATCCAAGCATAGCAACCCCTTTCAAGTTCCTAGTAAGTGGCAGTGAGTTTATTTAGCTATGACTCCACTGCCACGACGCGACGAACTTTTTTCTTGCTTTTAAAGAGTCAGTAATCATTCTACCATCGGCGCGCGCACATCGGTTCAAGACTCAGCCCCCGCGTAACGTGCACTCGGGAGGATGCAAACCCCCGAGTGTACAATCAAGCCTATCGTGTCTCTGTCGAGTGGGGTCGGGCCCTTGATTTCTAAGCGAAAACCATTTAATGGTGTGTCAGGTTCTTGGCGCCCTAAACGAAAATCTTTTAGTCGTGTCCCTTAAAGCCCGGCGGACCGGCAATCATTTATTAAGTACAAAAATAGCGTACAACATGAACAATAAACAATGTCCTCAAACGCAGGCAGTCGAACCCTTTCTTTTAATAAAACCTAGTGAACAATTAAACCATTCCTGAATGATTATACCAGTGTGTTTTATATCCCACGGCTTCGCTTCCTCGCCGTCCCGCAGTGTCCTGGGTGTTTGCCCCCCTTTATTCTCTTCGTTGTGAACAGGTACGGTGGCAGAGCGATGGGGACCGGAGCGAACCTCGTGCCGTACGGCGGCACACCAGCCCTCCGGCCCGACAACATTCTTTAGTCGAACCACACGAATGAAATTCCTCGTCATTGTAATAATTTGTTTTCTTTTTTTTTTACACAAACGCTCGCACAAAGGGGATTTTGCAGTACTCTTAAATGTCAGAGCACGCTGCGAGTGGACGGAGAGGACGTGGATAAGGACATCCAAGGCCAACGCACATCGATAGTCCTTTCATTACCATCAGCCTGTTCTACCGCTTGCATTTTGATTTAACATTTGAAATCAAAATCCCCTTTGACCACGCCTTTTTTTTGTATAACCTGGTCTCTGTAATGTAATGTGATGTTATATTTCTCCACCCGTCCTATTGAAACTGAATTCTTTATCGATGCAATGATTAATTGCCTCTTAACTTAAATCTGCCTCTTCTCTGTCGGCTATTATTGAGTGAACTGCTCCGCTCGTTATACTTCCGTCTTAAGAGTAACTCAAAACCATGTTTTATTAAAAACGATTATTATTATTGTGACGCATATGACAATCAGTACTAGAATATTATAGAAAGTCCGAAACAAAGTACTAGCATATTCTAGAAAGTACTGGAAAACTGGAGACTATGACCAATAGAAAATTCGAGGCTATGAAACGGACGGAAACGAAACACCGAATCAGAAGGAGAAAAAACGGTACAAATACGTCGCACGCAGATCAGGAAGTAAGTAAGAAGTAAGCAGTAAGCAGTAATGAAGCGATAAGTACGGAAGCGATAAGTAAAGAAGCGAAGTATCAAGAAACGGTTGTTATTAACAGACTAATAAAGTGTTTGTAAAGAGAATCGATTTAATGGTTCTTATTTTTTTTTTATTAGACTTCTCTCGGGAGAGGCGAACCTATAGCGCCGCGTGGGCGCCCCGAGATCCCATCAAATAACCGTTGCAGTTCTTTTTGAACAGTTGCAGGTTGTAACGCTCCGGGAACACTCGCGTGGGAAGGCAGCTCCACAGCTTCCCCGCTCTGTAACGGAACGAGTTCTGATACAGGAATGTTCGCGCCGTCGGGAGATGAACCACAAACGGGTGCGATCCGTCGGATTGTCTTGTGGAGCGCATATAAACCGAATTGCGTGGAACAATGCCAAAGATCTCTGAAGAACAGCACCCGTGATAATATCTGTAAAACAGACAGAGGTCGGCTACGCGCCTTCGATGTGATAGCGACTGTAGTCCTGACGTCAGCGCCGAGTCCCCGATCAGGCAGATCGCTCGTCTCTGTACGCTCTCAAGTAGGTCGAGGGTATGTTTAGGAGCTGAGCTCCAAACATGAGAGCAATATTCGAGCGCGGGTCTAATTTGGGATTTATATAGGAGAAGAAGTTGGGCCGGAGTAAAATATTTCTTGGCTCTAAAAAGATAACTCAGTTTTCCTGAGGCTGATCTGGCGATACCCGATACGTGTTTATGCCATGATACATTCCCACAGATCGTGACGCCGAGCAATTTCAAACTTTCCCCAGCCTCGAGGGCCCGACCACTCATCATCAGCTGTGGAACCGATGATCCAGTTTTCTTTGTGAATGTTGTATACTGTGTCTTCGTTGCGTTGAAGTCGACAAAATTGGCCTTTCCCATTCAGAGATTCAGAGAGTCAATCTGTCTACATCTCAGCTGGTGCGACGTTGATGCACCAA
Source organism: Microdon myrmicae (assembly GCA_963931805.1). NCBI lineage: Eukaryota > Metazoa > Arthropoda > Insecta > Diptera > Syrphidae > Microdon > Microdon myrmicae. The sequence continues at coordinate 150,515,908 of OZ007500.1, read as the reverse complement.
TCGGCCGATCACTCGAAAAGGGGGAAACAAGCGTACTATCATCCGCAAAACTGAACACTTTGTTATCCGTTGTCTCCAACAAATCATTTATGTGAAGCAAGAACAAGGTTGGAGCCAAAATAGAACCTTGGGGCACCCCCGAATTAACAGGATACAGATCCGAACACTCGCCGTCCACAACAACCCGGATCGATCGATTCTCAAGGAAGCTTTTCGTCCAGTGGCAAAGCTGTTGGGAAAGTCCATATGAACGAAGTTTGCTCAGCAATGCCCCGTGCCAGACGCGGTCAAAAGCCTTGGAGATATCCAGCGAACCCTAAGCTCGCTATAATATGTTATTTTTCGGTGAGAGAGAGAGAGGGTTTGCGTATCTGACAATTGGATTTGAACTTCTACAGGGCTTCTGCGGGACTTTAAAAATATAACGCCGAAACCTGCCACGAGATATCATTGCAGTGTGGAATTTCAAACAAGCATTCCTGTTTGAACTAATTGGAACGTTTAAAGTATTAACAGATAAACTCCAATGGAATGTTAGCGTTTTGCAAAGCGAGCATTCGAACCCATACGAGTAGAAGTTAGAACCAAAGTACCAAAGCATCAGTCCACGTCAGCGTGTATACAAGGATCTCTTAACTTGCTACATAAGTTGGGATTGCTACGTTAATGCTTTGGTATACGGCTTTGAGGATTTTTTCGATTATATTTTGGTGCTATGTTCTTCACTATGGCTGGGTGTGTGTAGTTTTCTGCACTCACCATCGACTTCTTAAACGTGGTGGATGCAGGGAAAGGCTAAGCAATGGTTGCCTTTAACGATACTGGCCACAATTGAACTTAAGTATACAATTAAGAGTTCCAGCAATCGTCGGATTCATTGAAATAATATCTGTTGGTGAGTTACATTTTAAATATTATAATACATTTGTCTAAAAACTAACAGCTATTCTTATTCTATATTTATTTTTGTTTTGAATTAAGAATATAGTTATCTACTAGGTCCGAGATCATGTCCGTCATTCTGGTTCTGTAAACCTCATCTGTTTTGAAAGCCTCTGAGCAGATATCCTGTCGTTCTTTTCCAAAGAACTTGTCGAATCCGTTGGTGTCTGTTGTCAAATGTTGGGTCAGTTTGTCTGGTAAGATGGTCAAATGTGAAAATAAACAACTTTCAATGAGTCCGCATATTCGATATTCTTTCACACTGGCATAGAATTGTTCCCTTGGTATTAAGTCCTCGGCTAAAATACCATGCGACCTCAGCTGCCCTTTCAACATAACGTAGTAGTCCTCTAACAAACTGTTTAAATATTGAACTCTGAATGCCCGGGTCGTGGGTATCGTGAGCAAAGTAATCACATCTAATATCGGAGGAGCGTAGCGCGTTAGCTGAAAATCAACAAGTCTACACTCAACTGGTTGTTTGTTGTTGTACTTGAATAACAGGTTGTTAGCCCACAAGTCGCCATGGTTGAAGACATTGTAATACTTTGCAGAAGGCTTACATAGCTCAAAAACGACTCGCATCCTCAACGGGAACTCTCTTAAAATGTCATTCAAATATTCCGAGTCCTTGTATTCCGGCATGCTTTTTATCAGCTCACAAATAGATGTAGTGGCATTATTGAAATTTACCATACGAACATTGGTCGGGTCTTGAGGGTAGGCATTCTCACTGACAGCCTCCGGATGGAGTTTTGGAATCACTTTATGATGCCTATGTTCGAATACTATTGACGCCGCATGCATGTTGGCTACTGTTTTCAAAGCACAGCTCAAATGGTGGAAATCCAAAATACCCGAACGATCTGCCGCCATTTGAAAGGCGTTCTCTCCCAAATGCTCTAGCACAAGCACGTCATTTTTAGCGTAATAGCAACGCGCACTGAAGTGAGGGAACCCATTCTGAATCGCTGGCAATAGGTGTTTGTACACGTAGAGCTCCTTTTTGAAGACACCAAAGCCTTCGAGGTACTTAGCTCTGGAAGCCACATCAACAGGTGCTGATTTTACGAAAAACAGAATTTCCTTTGGAGTTTCGAAGGATCCTTGCGCGATTTCCACATACAGTGTCTCATGACGCCCAAGATATCCAGCAGGAACTTCGCCAGCCATTTTAAGCATGTAGTTGACAATTTGTATTTTCGACGCTACATCTGTGTTCTCGTCCGAGTAACGTTTGCAGAGATCCTGAACTGCAGACGGAGACAAAGTTGCAGCGCCCATGGTTTAGTTTGGCTTCTGAACTGGAAACTCTCTCTTGTCCATTTATATTCGCACATATGTGGACTTGCATCTTTACAACCCATGGACTTACGTCAGCGCCTTAAGTATTTATATTAACTTAACAAAATCGTTTATTGACAATAATACGGTTAATCTGATTGTTTTGCATACTAATATTGACTGAGGGAGAGTGCTTTGTTCTGCGATCTTTTGTTAAATAAATTACAAATATGCCCTTATGCCCAAGTTCTGAATCTGGCGGAGCTTATAACGTTAGATCTTATCTCTGTCCATAAAACAGACTTGTTGCATTTACCTAAGATAAAACGAGGCATATTTGAATGCGTTCTTGGATGTGCACATCGGCGTAGTTTTTTAGAAGTTCGTTGACAGTCCTACGTCAGCTCCAATGTGGACTTAAATATAATTTATTAGGTGCTAAATATGCGTTACGTCATGAGGCATATTGTCCAGTAACCTTTCCGCCGCAATTGAGATTTTGCAGTCTGGATGAGCAATAAAGTAGTAGACAATGGGAGGAGGTATCGATAGACGCCTGCGCAGCGTTAACAACATAGCAAAGTGAATTCACATAACAACCCAATGAGTTCCATGTTTGTTTTGCTGTTCTGGGAAACAATATCTGGCATTGGCAGCAGTTTTTAACTGACAGTTTTGTTGTGCCAGCCTACCTCGACATAATTTAACACACAAATTTTACTTTGTTCTGAAAATTATAAGCCGTAACTCAAAAACAAACTTTAATTTTATAAATTGTGTTTTTTTCTTTCAGGTTTTATTTATAGATCGTTTTTATATTCATGGAGCAAATTTTAGCTTTAGTGTGGCCACACCCCATTTATTGGCTTGAGCAAGCTTACAAACGATTCTTAGGTCTAACTTATGAACTAACTTAATTAATTACTTAATTACGCTGGTGAGGAATAGGACGGAATTTGAAAATAAGATGGAAGGAGACATTCAGGAGGCGCTGTTTAAGCGTGAGGGTGCTAATATTGAACTCAAAGATGGATGACTTGGAGTTAAGACTTCGTAGCATTCGGGAGATCGGTTCGTTGGAGCCGTAAGGGGTATGGTGCGAGGAATGTAGAACGGGCGAGGATTACGTATGCTGTGTGGGCTTATGTTTAAAAAAAAACGGAGTTGAGAAGATTGACACTGTCGATTGAGCCAGCGAGAAGTTGGTGATCGTATAGAATATCGGACAGATTCTGTGTTCTTCCAGGGCCTTCAGGTTAATTTATTTGAGATGGTTGGTGTAAGGGGGGAGCATCAGGATTTTCCCATCCTAATCCAGAGACAACGAAACGTAAGACACGACGCTGTTATACGAGGGTTGCCTCTTATGTTTCGGGATTTGGCAACCCTAGTGTTGCAATCCGGCAATTGACAGCTCTGTCGTAAAGTTGGACATTTTTGAGGTTATACGCACTCAGAACGTTTTGACATACGAGCGCTATTTGTGTTGTTTACAGTAACTTAAAAGATTCATCTCGGCCCAAAAATGGAATTAAATCGTCAACATTTTCGTGCGATTATTTTTTACAACTTTCGGCGTGAATTAACTCAGCAACAGTGCATGGATGAACTTAATTCAACTTTTGGCGATGAAGCTCCATCAAGGACCAGTGTTTATCGATGGTATGGTGAATTCAATCGTGGTCGTAGTTCACTCCAAGATGAATTTCGTGAAGGTCGTCCAAAATCAGTTGTTGTTCCGAAAACCATTGATGCTGTGCGCGAGCAGATATTGGAAGATCGTCATGTGACCTATCGTGAGATTAAGACAACCTTAGGCGTTAGTGGGACCAGCATACATTCAATATTGCATAAACATTTGACTGTCAAAAAAATTTGTTCGCGTTGGATCCCACACAATTTGTCAATCGCCCAAAAAAAGGCTCGTGTCAATTGGTCGAAAGAAATGCTCAAAAAATACGGTCGCGGTGCTTCGAAACACGTCTATGACATCGTAACAGGTGGTGAATCGTGGATTTACGCGTATGAGCCCGAAAGTAAACAGCAGTCGACTGTCTGGGTGTTTCAAGATGAGCCAAATCCAACAAAAGTTGTTCGCGCACGAAGCACTTCCAAGCAAATGGTCGCCTGTTTTTTCGGAAAAACTGGACATGTCGCAACCGTACCACTAGAACAACGCAGAACAGTCAATTCTGAGTGGCACACAACCATTTGTTTGCCAGTTGTCTTCCAAGAAATCAGGAGAACCAACCGCCGAAGACGGATCACTCTTCACCACGACAATGCGAGCTCTCACACATCGGCTGCGACAACTGCATTTTTGAGCACCCAAAACATCGATTTGATGGGTCATCCGCCGTATAGTCCTGACTTGGCACCGAATGACTTCTTTTTATTCCCGTACGTAAAAAACAAACTGAGAGGTCAACGTTTTTCGACACCTGAAGAAGCGGTTGCTGCATTCAGAATGCATGTGTTGGAGATACCTCAATCAGAGTGGCAAAAGTGCTTCGACAATTGGTTCAAACGCATGCAAAAGTGTATAGATCTTCATGGGGAATATTTTGAAAGACAATAAAGTGATTTTCGATGATCAATATTTGTTTTTGTTCTCTAATCCCGAAATATAAAAGGCAACCCTCGTATATTGATATTATGCGATAGATATATATGTGTCGTTTCTAGCAGATACACACGACTAATTGTTAAGAACAACACCACCGAAAAGACAAGTCGAATAATAAAAGCACATCCATTAAATCCATATCATCATCATCATCATCATCATCATCGGCACTACAACCGGAAACCGGTCTTGGCCTTATTTAGCAAGTCCTGAGGTTTGTTAAATTTTCCATAATGATTTGTTTTTCCGGGCAAGGTCATTAGTCTTGCGCCGTTAAAGCCATATACCATAGCAATAACATCATGTCCACATTAGTTGAGTGTACTTGAGTTTAGAAATCGAATTCGGGCACGTGGCAGTGGCCTGATACGTTGACCTTTGGTTCTATCTTTTAGTGATTCTAACCGTGATAGCGTCGATTTGAATCACACGCTCTTCACTATCGTCGCAAACGCTCTATATACGAGGGTGGCCTGAAAAGTTTCCGACCTCAACGTGAAGATAGCAGCACTCGTCAATAAAAGCTAGTGATTGTAGTTGTGCATCTTTTGACCGTTAGCCATTTTGGACGCGTAGTTTTTATTTGACAGTCCTTTGAGTGGGTCGATGTGAGTGTTTTTGTGAAAATGGACAAAATTGAGTATCGAACTGTTGTAATGCTCCGAAAAGCCCCACCATCTCCTTCCCCCCCAACATACATCCAAATCCCATACTCCTTAACTAAAATTTAAAAAAACAATCATTTACATTCAAAATTTGCGAAGTTGTGCCCTGGCACCCAACTCCCCATTATCTTTAACTTAAATCCACAAAGACATTGTAGCGGTTCCACTAAACGCCACTACCTACTTGCCCAATGACACCAAGCTTCCTATCCGGAAGCTCCTAAAACCCCATGGTTTCCCGCTAATGCAATTGCATTAGCACCTGCAAAAGCTTCAAGCATCAAGGTTATCTAAGGCATAACCTTAATGGTCCCTATAAAAGAATTCTTACCTTCATGCATCAATTCGCATTCAAAATTTCTGAAAAGAATTCTTTTCATTATACAGGATCTTAATTCCAAAAAACCATTCGGCACTCTGGTATGCCAAGCAATTCCGCTGTACACGTGCACACCACATGTCCCTGGAAATTCCACGGCCTCGGCAGCCTTTTGTCCAAGGGACAAAAGCAAATACTCGCATCTAGCGTCTAGTGTCATAAATCGAATTTCTTCGCATGTAAACACACATACAAAATCCGATCCCTTTTCGTTCAGCAAGATATGGTACACGACCACCCATCGTATACCTAAATTGCTTTAGCATCACCAGCCTAATCGCAACGCGGCTGTTTACCTAGCTGCAAGAGATTCAACCGATGATTTGTTTTTCCAACTAACCAAACAATCACCAACTTCGTGCTTAGCCACCAAACGAATTATCCAGCATATACCAATGCAGACAAGGGACTCGTTTCTTCCACCGACCAGTGATACGAGATACAATTTCCATGGTATAAAGTATCCCATTTGCTTTTAGCACCTTTTTCTGATAGCAATGCTGCTGTGTACACTGCTGCATCACTCGTCCATTCCTTTATGATGCCCTTGGCGGCTTTTCCTCCCTTTGTTCTCTTTCCCTTGTTTAGGTTTCGTTTCCCATTGACCTTCGCCCATGAGTAAACGATATGATCTACGCGATCACACATATACATATACCACTATGATCTTCATTACGAGATCCGGTTCTATATTCCACAAGGAGAGACTTTACGTTTCTCTGGTGATAAGTAAAACACATGCTTAGCCGAGAGGATATTCACCACCACCCTAAATTATGCCACCAGCGAATGCACATGGCTGAGTCTTTATCCATCCTCCGACCGAGCTGGTCGCTCCCACCTCCGCTCCCGTAGCGCTGCGGGATGCGGACCTGCGTAGTGCATCTAGGAGTCGCCTTACCTCCCTAATTTTCCCCCCGCGGTCGTGAAATAAGTTTCGAGCTACCAAGTGCAAAAATACCGTCAAATGTAGAAACGAACAATTTATAACAAAAAATGTATTCAGTGTCAGTCGGGTGTTACGTATAGAACAATCGAATAAAAACAAGTAATGTGCAACAAACCGCAGCACAAGTTCAAGCTTAAAATCATCTCAATTTGTCAATTGTGTTAAATGATAATTCCTGTTTATTTTTGCCGCAATATTAAAATAAATTAACATTAAAAGAAACAATAAAAACAACTTCCACAGCTACATCCTGGTGTTTCCTTTTCTTTACGTAAACGGTTAGTGGCGGAGTTTTGCTGTTTCTGTTTGAGAACAATTCTGGTGAGGAGAATTCTTTTGGTGTTTAGCGAACTTATGATGGAGGAAGAAGGGAATCCGGTGCAGTACGCCTGCACACATACTTCTACCCCACAACATTATCCCGATCCAACAAAATTCTTGGTAAACGATTCAAATATTCGTTTATCGTCCATATACATCAATGTCCTATGATCCTCAAACAAAAGTAAACATATGGTAAGTTGAACCAGATGTTCAATTTCCATACTCACGCTCATGTTTCCGAAAATTCGCCTAACCGAATTCTTATCTCAAAATACAAACATTTGACTCCAGCCAAGTATCTTTTTCGAGATTCTGCTCGCATTTTGATGCGTTCGAGATACAAAATCCCGATAAGATTTTGAATAAAAGTGTGATGAATTTCAGATTCGGAGATCAGGGGTCATCTATACCCCAAAAATGAATTTCATCAAACATGCGACCCACATTCTTCAAAGGGGCCTCGGTCGGTCTAAGCAACTGCACAACATCTTGAAGTGGAGCAACAAAGTTGGCACCAAAGTTAAGCTTCTCTGCTATAAGCAGCTAATCCGATCTGGAATATCATACGCCTTTCCCATATGGTCCTGCATATCTTCGGCCCAAATGGAAAGACTTCGAGTTTTCGCAAGAAAACTCCTCAGAAGATGCACCAACCACTCTAGAACGCCTGACAGTCGCCATTACCCAAACTCCCACGTATACGAAGGTGCCCCCACTACCCCTTATCGACGAATACTTGCTACAATTAGCATACAAGTACCTCGAAAGCATTCAGAACAGCGAGAACCCACTTGTACGGGAGTCTTGCGTTCTTGACCCTTCTCTCTCTCGATCTCTTCGGATCAGACCACCATTATTTCTTTTTCAGTACAAAACTGAAGAAAGCACCCTTCCCAACAACATTCTCCTCTATAATAGATGATTCCTATTCCATCGGATTGGGCTCCTCGATAGTATAGTGGGTAGTATACCCGCCTGTCACCCGGAAGACCGGGGTTCGATTCCCCGTCGGGGAGCCTCTGGGACCACAGGAATATCAAATAACAGCGGGTGTACTTCAGGGATCTGTATTAGGTCCGCTGTTATGGAATATCATGTATGATGGTGTGCTCAGAGTCAATGTACCAGAAGGGGTTAGAATCATGGGGTACGCAGATGATCTAGCAATAGTGGCCGTAGCTAAACATCTAGATGACCTGGCGAATATTTGCTCCCAAGCAATCCAGAGCATTAAATGCTGGCGGGCTCCTCGATAGTATAGTGGTTAGTATACCCGCCTGTCACCCGGGAGACCGGGGTTCGATTCCCCGTCGGGGAGCCCCTGGCGCAAGACCTTGCCCAGACAAAATAAATCATTATGGAAAATTTAACAAGCCTCAGGACTTGCTAAATAAGGCCAAGACAGGTTCCCGGTTGTAGTGCCGATGATGATGATGATGAGATATAGCCGGACTGAAACTAGCTGGACATAAGACAAAGGCAGTTTTAATAAGCAGCCGCAAGAAAGTTGAACACCTTGATTTGGAAATAGAAGGACAAATAATCAGATCCAGTCCTTATATTAAATATCTTGGTGTTATACTCGACAACAGGTTGAGCTTCAAGGAACACCTGAGGAAAACGAGTGAAAAAACGGCAAGAGTATGCAAAGTTTTGGCGAAACTGCTACTCAATGTTGGAGGACCCCGGCCTCACATAAGGAAACTCATAACCAGTGTCAACACCTCCATTATAATGTATGCAGCTCACATATGGGCAGGAGCAGCACAGTATAAGTCGTACATGAGGGGAGTGAACTCAGCGCATAGGCTGGCATCAGTAAGAGTATGCTGTGCATTCCGAACGGGAAGACACCACTTGACATTGCAGCTAAAGAAAACGCTGCATTGCATAAGGTCTCCCAAGAGAATCGTCGGAGAATGCGGCCACAGTTAGAGCTCTCAAGCCTAAGAGAATGGCAACGAAGAGGGATTCTTCCACCAAAGGAAGATGGACCCACACCATGATACCTGATATAAAAACATGGGTGAAAAGAAAACATGGCGAGCTGAATTACTACTTGACTCAGGTAATATCAGGACATGGATGCTTCCGGCAATACTTGCACAAGTATAAGCATTTGAATCACCCATACTGCTGGTATTGGAAGGCTAAATAGAAAATGCGGAACACGTACTCACGAAGAGCGTGAGCTTCGAGACCGCACGAACGATTGTGAAGAGACATACGAGACGGACAGCTACTCCGGCTGGAATAATATAATAAATGCTTAGTTCAAAACAGGCATGGTCCGTAACCAATGGTATTCTCTGTGAAATTATGCAGCAGTTGCGACGTGACGAGCGGAGTAACAGGTAGACTCCGTCCCGTCCCGCGATGGAATATCTAAAAGAAAGTTCCGCGGGGATCAACGGGAATACGAGCCTGGCGGGAGGAGATTTTAGTCGGTAAAAACCCGACATGCCTCTGGATCGGTCTAGAGGTATCTTTTGAAGATTTCCACTTTCCTACCGAAACCAAAAAAAAAAAAAAAAACACTGAACATAAGCAGCACTTTATGTGTACAACACACCACATATATTGTAGATGTAAGATATTATATAACATTTTTAGTAATATACAACATATTTTTTATAATATATTTGATCCGTTTTCCACACAATTTCGAATTGTTTACATGGCCAACAGCAAATACATATTTGGAGTTCTCGTCCCCAAATCGTGTTTCGCGTCGGGGCGCTGGAACCTCCGGCTGCGGCTGATTTCTGTTGCTGGCGGCAGACGAGGGAAACTGCAACCGCTGGGGTCACTTTCCTTTCGGTCGCTGGAAGTGTTGAGTATTCGACGAAGTCCTCTTCACGGACGAGTTGCCGCTGCTTGTTTACTCTTCAGAAACGGACTGGTCACTAGTGCTGGTGGGGTGCGATCGTCCAGTCACGGCGGCGGGTGATATCGAAGTGAAGTTGTGGGGAGTAGAAGTATATGTGCCGACGTACGGCACGGGTTCACTTCTATCCCATCCATCTGTCACTAAACTCACTAAATATTCCTAGTTGAAACTCAGAAGTAGAACGGAGAAAATGGTACAGCGCCTGATCACCGAACATCACCGAGGGAAGGTCGCACAAGGTGGACATAAAATGTAAACACTCTTTTTATTGTTTATTAATTAACTGTTTACTTTATTGATAAATTAAACAATTCGCGATTATCTTAATTTAAATGCTCTTATTGTTTACATGGTTCGTGGCACTGCAAAACTAGTATTTTTAAATTAGTAATGATTGCTAGTTCATTGCATTATACAACACACTAATTGCTTCAAAACAAATTGCGACAAAATCTCGTACACTTTCGACTCTGGTTATACGCCTCCCCCGCGAAACGGGGAGCGGAAGACGAATCGACCGGCTCGGTCGGGTCATAGAAAACGACTCAGCGATGTCAATTCGCTAGGAAGGGAAATCGGCCAGTGGTACTTGCTCTCTTAATTAAGGGTGCGTTTCCTATTACAAGAGAAACGTGAAGTCTCTCTATGGGTAGGTAACCGGATCTCATAGAGGAGATCGTGGTGGTATTCATGCATGTGTGAACATTGGTTCTTTCATGGGACACGGCCATGAGAACAAAGCTGACAAATCAAAAAGGGATAATGGGCATCAATGAGATGTGAGTTCGGCTAAGTAAACAAGCCGTATCTCATAGGGCGCTAATGGATTTCTGTTTGCTCATGCCGCGAGGACATGAGAAACGGATCCAGAAAAATTAAAAGGCATAAAGGAATTTATGAGCTGAGGGTTCAACTAAGTAAACAAGTTGCAACTCATTAGATGCTAGATGCATTTGGGATACTTGAAACAATTTGAATTGTTTGTCGTATCGCCAGAATGCCTGCGGAAGAACAGAGTTCTTTTGTTTGCACATGATGCGTGCTAAAGAAATTGGTTTTAGCGTCTATTGCGCTAATTGTATGCAGCTGCACCAATAAGCTGCTAGAAGTTGTATGTCTGTGTGTATGTAAGGAAATTTATTGTACACATGGTGAGGCTGGGAATAGGCGACGCAATGATCATTATCCCTGGTTATGATGGTTACATTATATGTGAACCGAATTGTTTATTTTCAGGAATTCATCTAGGGAAAAAGCATATTGTAAGATTGGGATTTGCCTGGCAACCGAAGGTGCCAAATTGGGTTTTGGATTTATGATCCTATAAGCTGGACAGAATTCTTGTAGGGAATTTTGAATGCGAATTGATGCATGACAGGTAAGAATTCTCTTCCAGGAGCTTTTAGGTTATGCGTTAGATAACCTTGATGCGTGAAGCATTTACAGGTGCTAATGCAATTGCATTAGCGGGAAACAAGGTTATGAAAGGTTCTTCGGGTAAGCTAAAAAGATCCCCAAAGTCACATTCCCGCCAATTATCCTCATATGTGGTTTGTGCCACACGAAATGGGCGAGAAAATCCGGTGTCTGTTTTCGTTCTACGTGTGAGCGAGACCCACGTAGTGCCGCGTCGACTCCACGCCAATTCAGGCGATTGTGTGGGTGCGCTGTCGCGGGGCGGCCTTCTGGGCTATGGTCATGGCTTGCGGTGCGGGGTGCTGAGGCCGGGGCGGTTGTTTGGTAGGGCCGACCTTGCCGTCTCCAGGTAGGTTGGTTTGAGTTGATCGAATGAGAGGTTTCTCTCCTGGACGTTGACGCCGATGGTGACCGTTCTAAATTCTGTGTGTCGGATGACGCAGTGTGGACTTGTGTAGGTTTTTTTTTTGTTTTCGGTAGGAAGGTGGAAATCTTCAAAAGATACCTCTGACCGATCCAGTGGCATGCCGGACTTTTACCGACTAAAACCACCTCCCGCCAGGCCTTGTTTAGGGTGCTTCGGGAGGTTTGCGAATGCTGTCGAGTCGTTTGAAGACGTGGGTGCAAGTCTGCAGATGCTTGTGGACGAACGGGTTGTTGGGACAGGGCGGATGACTTTGAAAAGACAACGCAGGCTCGCGACGAATGTGTTCTTGTTTGCCTGCGCCGACTCCGAAGCGACGAATTATCCGGGGATCCGGATGGTAAAGCATTTCTGCTGGGGAGGCTTCGGGGTGCTCGTTGTACGCCGTCCTGAGGCCCAGCAGGACTGGGGGCAGACTATCCAGTGTTACGGACCTACCTCGTATTGTTACGGACCTACATCGCGTCCAGGTCCCCCCTAACATCCACTAATCCCCTTTCGCAAGTTTCCCCTCTCTACCTGTAAAAGGAAAATAAATCGCCAAGTAGCTAATTTGCATAAACTACTTTGTGCAAATTCTACTTGGTAGAAAAATAATAATAAAACGGCGTTGGCGCCGGATAAAAAATAAACGTCAAGGGCAAATAAAAATAGATTCGACGTTAAACGAGAAAACAATACGGACGTGAATAGTCACGATAATTTCTAAAATATTTGGGAAAACTATCTAGACAACTAAATAAAAACGTTGAAGTCTCAAGTAACTAACAGCGTTGGAGTCTCAGCTAACTGACCTTCGTGCTCCCCTGTTCACCTTCAGTTGGTAGTTTCCCAGTTCCTCGCGTGTTCGCGAGGTAGGTCCGTAACACCAGCCAAGAGTGTGGGCAGCACCTTACGATGTGTGGATCATCTGGGCGCTGATGCATTTAGCGAGTTCTGTGAATAGCTCCGCCTCGAATTGTGGCCCTCTGTCTGATGTGATGTTAAGTGGGGTTGTGTAGTTGCTGACCCAGTGGTCCATGAATGCCTTGGCGACTGTGGTTGTTTCGGCAAAGACACCACCACGTGCCATCGCGAGAATATATCAATAATGGTTAGGTAGTACTGCATGGCTTGGATTAGTGGCATCTTGATGAGGCCGATATGGACCTACTCGAAGCGATTTTCCGGCTCATTGAATTTTCCGAGGGCCTCCCTGTTGTGGCGGCCTACGTTGGAGCGTTGGCAATCCTCGCAGTGAGGTTGTAGCGGTTCCGCCAAACCCTACGGTCTACTTACCTGAAAAAACCCCCATAACTACTACCCAACTTCCTTAAGTTCGCTAATGCAACGGTATTAGTACCTGTAAATGCTTCACGCATTATATAGATCACCATCTATAATCTTAAAATCCCTATAAAGAAAACTTACCTTTTCATGCATCTCTTGGCATACAATTTTCCGTATGATTTCTTTCTTTGCTTATCTGGTATTCTAAACCAATTCGGTACCAGACAAATTCCTGTAAACAAAATGATTCGGATTGCATTCAATGTAACCGTCATGACAGGGACCATAAATATTGCGCCGTCTATTTTCCCAGCCGCGTCATGTACCTTTTCATACACATTGCCTGGCGACCTTTTTTTTCTCATCAATAAACAACCCAAGCAGCTGCATATAATTAGCGCAATAGACGCTGAAACCAAATTCTCCAGCATTTCCTAATGCAAACATGAACCCGGTTTCTACTACAGCCAGAGATGCCATAAACATCCAATTTGCTTTTAGCACCTTTTTTCTCCCAACGTCGATAATAGCGACGAGGCATCGCGTAAACAATGACCCGCATTACCAACGGCGCATTTGGTCATTTTTCCCTTTTGTCTTTACCGCCTGTCTGCTTCGTTTACCCATTGTTCTCGTGCATGTGTAAACCACACAGATCCGAACGATCGCACACATACCACCAAGAGAGACTTTACGTTTCTCTAGTGGTAGGTAAAACCAATATCCTTATTGGAGAGGATATCGGAGAGTCGCAATTCAATCTTCAAGCGGTCGAGTCGCTCGCCATCCACCGTACCGACGCCGGTACAGTCGGTTCTCTAGGAGTCTTTTTACATACACCAAAGGGGTCGGTCGCGTTTCTCATTCACCGTACCTCGCGCGCGGTGCGGTGCGATAATCAAGTGTTATTCAATACCAAGGATATAATTAAATGTTACGCGCGGACTATGATTGTCGCAGCATTGCATCGCTTTGAAGTTTTGCTAATTTTCCCCCTAGTGTAATTTATAAATTTTAAATAAAATAAACTCAAATACAATTAAAGATTGAGTAATTCCCTTCGCGCATGTAACTATATTTTGAAGCATCTTATTTTATTGATGGCTGAACGGAATGTGACTTTTATAATAACAAGTGCTGGTGTGTTCTACTAATTAATGTACTATAAGGAGAAAGGAGTCCAATAAATAAAAATAAACTTTGTGCAACAAATCAATAGCCGTGTGTTTTGCTTTCGTTGATGTTTCCACTGCTTCCTCGTAATCGTTTAGTGTTCGTTGGAATTATTAATTATGATGGAGGAGGAAGTAGAACTCGCACCCATGCCGGTGCCACGACTTCCTCCCCACAAGGTGCCATAGCGATGGCGTCCTTACGAACGCCGGGCCAGACGAATTCCCGCGCCAGTGCTTTGGTTGTTGCTCTACCACTTGGGGAGGGCAAGCTGTGGATGATACTGAAGGTCTGCCGCCACAGGGGCTCTGGAAGGTACGGTCGGATGGAGTTTTCCTTTGAGACGCAGTAGTTGTTGTAGCCGCCGATTGAAAGCAGCCCTAGTTGTAGGGCGGAGTCCATCAGGTGCGGGAGGTTTGTGTCGGCAGCTTGCGCTTCGGCGTATGTGTCCGCGCACAGTGTGGGCATCGAGATTTGTCTGTTTCGGTGGTTGGCGTTGCGTCAGTAGTGATGAGGTGCTCACCAGTCTGTGCATTGCTGTCTGATGCGTCGTTGTCGGTGGCTGTAGGCGAATCGTTGGTGTGGGTCCTGGAAAGGGAGCTGACTTCTACGTTGTCTCCGTCTCGGGCATGCTCCAGTTCGGCGTTGAAACGCAGCACATACTCGAGGTGTCTGGCATGGCGCGGTGATGATTTGTGTGGTCGCTGGCCGGAGCGTAGACTAGGGGCTTGTGGTCGGTGAAGATCGTGAATACTCGGCCTTCGAGGATCGTCTTGAAGTGTTTCACCGCTGCGTATATTGCCAAAAGCTGCTGTAGCACTTCTGGGTGTCCGAGAACTTTTAGGATAAGAAGCCTAGAGGTTGCTAGGTGTTGTCAGATTATTGTTGCTCTAGAACGGCCCCTATTGCAGTGTCGCTGGCATCCGTCCTCAGCGCTAGGTACCCATCCGGGGGGAAGAAGGCGCTACAAGCTGCGTCGGTGATGGCCCTTTTGCACAAATGGAAGGCCCGGTCCGCCTTGGACGTAAACGTTACGCCGGATTGTCCTTTTGGTAAGGACCTTGAGTAGGTGGTGTAGTGGTGCTTGTAGGTTGGCGCCGTGCAGGACGCGCCGCTGGTAGTAGTTCATGATGCCGAGGAAACGGCGGAGCTCTGTTGAAGTGTGTTCATATTCCCGCCATTTGTCCTTACATGTGGTGTGTCATCATCATCATCGGCACCACATCCGGGATCCGGTCTTGGTCTATTTAGCAAGTCTCGAGGCTTGTTACATTTTCCATAATAATTTGTTTTTACGGGCAAGGTTATTAGCCTTGCGCCACCACATGCGGTGTGTGTCACACGAAATCAGCGGGAAATATCGAGCGAGACCACGTAGTGCCGCATCGACCCCACGCCAATTCAGCCGTGACTTTCCTTTGTGTGTGAGGGTGACCGAGCGTGTGCTTGACTTAATTAGGCGAAAGCCATTCTCGGTGTGAGTCTTTGCTTGCGGCGACTGCGTGGGTGTTGTGGCTTGTGCTGAGCCACCACATATATATTAGTGCATTATGACGTCAACAGGATATCATATATCAATCGGGATAATCTAACTGAGTAGAATTGAAGGCCTCGATAACCCAATGCTCTACCTCTTGCTTTCAATGATAAAGGTGCACTGTCAATGGAAGACGCATACCTCATCGAAGCCAATGAATTTTCTGTTCATCTGCTCAAATTAACTCGACTCACTTGGGACGACCATGTTTTCAAAGTTACAAAACGAGCAGCAGGCGATTTCTTAAGAGGTGTATGAAACATTTCATCCCATCAAGTCTAACCACAATGTATGAGGTGAATGTAGTGTTTTGCGACGACGTAAACAATGTGATTTGAACCAGTTATATTCACATTAAAAGGTTAGAACCAAAACCATAATACATCAAACCACGGCCGCGTGACGACGAGGTTGCATTCCTACTTGTAACTATTTAAGCTGTTCGAATGCTATTTTAATTCCTTGGGTATGCGGGTCTAATGACTTATTTGTTGCAGTATTCTTTAGTATGGTTGCCGAGTCTGTCTGTCTGTGCCCACAAATATATTCGTTGAAAACTGGAAGTTGAGTCCTACATGCAGTCAGGAGTTTCAAAAATAATACTACACGTACTTGATGTGATCACTGGAGTAAAGCTCATAAGAACTAGAGGCACAAGTCATGCAATCATATTATTAGAATATTGGCGCAACGTGTTCAGCCTATCTCGTTTTTAATTGTTTGCGTGTTGGCCACGCGCGTGACTTGCGCCATCTGATTATGGAAGTGTTTATAATTTGATCTTTACTTGTAGGTTACTCTATGTATAACTTTATTTACAAACAGGGGTATTGCTACTTTACTGATTACAGATACAAACCAAAGTAGGTGTGTCTGCACGAACAGCCAGAACCAAAAGGAATCAAAAAAATTGTATTGAGTCAAAATGACTCATTCATAACTGACAGCAGATGTCAAACTTTAGCTGGGAGACAGGGTGCTCCCAAACCCATGAGAGATAGGGTGTTTCTAAATCTCAAACAGAAAGCTCTTTCATTTTCTACCTCGTGTCCATCCACCGTATCAAAAATTTCCCTCTGTGCCCGCGTGATATGTACGGAAAGTATTTCCGCTCCCACTGTCGTGCTATAAATTACAGGGTGTAAACTGACCACAGAAACAATTGGTAACATTAAATTAGCATAAGTCTTTTATTTATTTACACGTTTATGATTATGTTTAATGACTAGTTGCTGCATTTTATGTTATAGTTCCATATTGCGCTTAATCCAGTCTATGAATTTGGCAATATCTGAGTAGACAACATATTGATCTAGATCACATAGCTGAGCCTTACTAGCTAGGGAAGCTGATACTGTACCACGCAGCATCCATTTATTCCTATTCCGTATCATTAGACCACTTCCGGAATCTCCCATGCATGGACCACTGCCGTCTCGGTTTCCGGCGCACAATGTTCGATTGGACGTCAAATGAACGAATCGATCATTCGAACGGATGCACGTTAACTCAGAAACGATGGTGGCATTCACCAATTTGGGTACCGCCGTTGCACCTGTATGTGTTTCGTCCTCGCCCCAACCAACGATCACTCCGGTAAGTCCTTCAATAACGCGTTCATCAGCCGGCCCTTGCCACAAGCATATTGGTCGAACGGTTAGGGAAAAACTGAAATGGAAAATCAAAAAGATGTTAGAAAAATATAACAGGAGGCATGCGAGTTGTCAGTCTTACGTTACGCCCCATTTGAGTTGAACAACTGCAATGTCTGCATCGAAATTGGGCAATTCTGGCTTGAAGTCGGGATGAATAAGAACATTTCCGGCTTCGACGTTAACAGCATTCTGCCACTCATTGAGATTGTGCCGTCCCATGGAGAGCAGTAGATGATCTGGACCTATTGGCTCTATTCCGAAATGGAAACAATGCGCCGCACTAATCACGGTTCGGGTTGATATGAGGTTCCCACCACATTGGAAACTCAACGAGCTGACATTTCTTGTGTAGATAGCCACAATCCACGGGAATCTGGATCTGGCAATAACCTCACCATTGACTGCTAGCTGTCTAATGTCAATATCGGTGTTTTCTTGACCACAAACTGAGTTGATGTATTGTGGCGTCGATGGGCCAGATAGCACAGGTATGGGATTCCTAGGCTTCGATGTCGGTGGTGGAGGTGACGGAGTTGGCGGGGGTGGCGGCGGTGGTGCAGGCCGTGCTTGTGGAGCTGGCGGTTCTGGCTCACGTACCGGTTGTGGTCGAGGTTGTGGTCGAGGTTGTGGTCGAGGTTGTGGCCGAGACTGGGGTGGCGGTGGCGGTGGTGGCAAATTGAATCTATCAATATTATTAAAGGGATTCGCGACATTTTGAAGGAATGGATTTTGGTCGATTGAGAAATTCACCGGTGATGGTCGAGATATTTGATTGATGTAATCTGTAATGAAGTTGAAATTCGGGACTGCCGGGCAAAATTTTTATTCAAAGATCATGCAAGTCGAAATATTGTAATAAACAAAAATATAAAGATCGATCTAGTGTATATATTGTTTTAGTCGACATGGATGTCTCAAATATTACCAAATATATTGTATGGAGTTTTCGTGTTTGTGTATAACACACTACCTTGCAACTCTTACCGGTCTTCCCAATGGGCTGACTTTGGCTCTATCTGCACTTACTCTTACAGCTCAGCTCCTCAGTGGTCATTGGGTGTAACAGCTACAGAACCCAGGACGATCGTAGGTTGGCAAATTTAAATTGAATTGAATACAAAGACGTTTGTTTTCTAATCAAGACTTGTGCAACACTAGCTGTACATCTGTGGCGTTTGTAACAGGTACACACACACAAAAACACAAGCAAACAGTGAAGAGCAACACGGAAAGAAAGCCGAATCAGCAAAAGCATCAGAGCCGTATACCATAGCAATAACATAGCAATTCCACATCAGTTGAGTGTTCTTGAGAATAACGATCGAATTCGTACACGCGCCAATGATCTGATGTGTTGAGTATTCGCTCTATCTTTTAATGATTCTAACCGTCATTGTGTCGGTTCGAATCAGATGCTTTTCACTATCATCGCAAAGTAAGTCATCAGAGCTGTATACAAGAGCAATTAAAGTAGCAATGCGTAGCTTAAGTAGCGAGCGAGTACAACTTCGTGTATCCGCGGCTGTGGTCTGATGCATTAGTGCTTTAGTCCAAATCTTTTGTTATTCTTACCTTTTCATGGCGTGGACTCGAGTCACATTGTTCACCTCGTCACGAACACCATAAGCTCATCATGACAAGTTGAGATGGTTGAAGCAAATATCAATTTTAAAAGATATCCTCCCTGGCAACACAAGTCATAAGATAAGTATTGAGCTCGCGTTTTTGATCATTCGAGCCGGATCATTATCGGAAAGGTGCGCGATAATTTTGAACCGCCTCTCAGTAATAGAAGAAGTGAACAGTGCGAGTGCTTATCAGTGATAAAAGTGAAAACCATCACCCATGTCAACGACGCGTTCCCTATCGTGTGTGAACGTAGCTGAGTTTCTATCTCAGTTTAGGTGGCACGCTCACGACTGCGCCGTTAACGAAGAATTGGTGCACAACTAACTCTACGTTTCCCCTGCGTGTGAACTTATCACCGCTCGATTCTCGGCACAATACCAGATGTCTCGCTCATTCCAGCGAAGCTCACCAGCGAAACCTTCACAACAAGTGGGAAGGTAATCTAAATCCGCATGAGGAAATCTTGCTGCTGAAAACGGCCGATAAGAAGAATAATAACAATTTTACGGAGGAATGCATCGTCACGACCGAGGAAATATATCTGGATGAGTATGTGAAATACATCGATGCTCATAATGAAATTAAATCAGATTTCCCGGCACAGTCATCAGTCTCTGCAACACATTCGACCATCATAGACACCAATCGCGTCGCCCCTCCCAAACTGCCTCCAGTACACCTTCCTACGCGAATAGCCCGATTGAATGCCCTGTAAGGATCTGTTTCCAAGTGTTATGCGATTTCCCGGATCTTACCGATGTGGAGCGCCTATATTACTTTAAATCTAGCCCCCATACGATGCTACAAAGACCATTAAGAATATTCCGGTCAAGGAGAAAATCTTTAAGCGGGCTTGAGATCGACTTGTCGGTTACTATGACAATACCCGTGTTCTTGTCCACTATTCTCCTAGCACTCTCTTTCATATTTCTGCCGTAACGAGAGTCTGTCGTGCGCTTGCATCAACTACGTGACGACGTTATCGAGATTCTAGATCTGCTTGGTCGACCCGAAAAGGACTAGGCCAACATACTATTACATGTCACAACGCAGCGACTTGATAATCCCATTGGGCCGTGATAGGCAGACACCTCAGGGGGATACTACTCTGAATACAAGCAGTTCGACACCTTGTGTAAACCCCGCACCGAGGACCTGGAGTTCCTCGAACTACCCAAAATTGCAGCTAATCATGATCAAAGGGCTCGGTAGAAGACCATTAGTTCATCCCCAACTCGACGCCGCCAGGAGTCGTGTAGCACATCTCGACACATACAGCATCAGAGCCACCACCGAAGCAACAGGCTCCCTGCTCATTTTGCGGAGCATCATATTACATCCCCGCCTGCGAAGATTTAAAGCTCTCCCGCCTGGAAGGCGAACATATTTTGCCAGACCAAAGGTGTTTGTATTTCAACTGTTTACGGTGACACCTGTTGCGCGACTACCACTCTATTAGGGTGTGGCGGTCCTGCGAAACTCACAAATCCCTGTGGGGTTAAATATATTTTCGCCCAGCTAAAGGCGTCATACATACTAGTGTCCTCAACCCCACGTATCCACAGACACGTGAACCCAATTCCTCTACCGATTCCTCATGCCTGGGCGGTTATTGAAGGACTCTACACCAAAAACGAAGTTGTCTGGTGACCCATTAGCTCGGTAAACACAAGTGCCCCAGCGCAAAAGTGCCAGACGCCGACAGTCATGAAAAATCCCATGCGGCAAAAATACGGCCAAAAAATAAACAACATTTATGATCTTCTCTTGAGCCAAGCGCAATTTGGTTTTCCCTTATCGGAAGGACTATTGTGTGAACAGAAGACAGAAGGGGAACAATAGACGAACCAACACTATTCCTACAAGGATGTACCAACCTTCTAAAAATATCGTAGCCGAAGATAACGACGTCGGCTGAGGAAATCACCAAGGCCATAAACAACATGCGGATATATTACACAAAGGGATACCGCAGATGTGTGAAAAGCCTAACGATCCCCGGCATATCTCCGGCCACAGGGACAGACATTCGCGTCTATGCGTGTGGATGCATACACACAGTATCTCTACGAACGAAATGGGAAATGGAATCGTAGAACAAGATAGGGTGCGATCTCCTGGAAAGGAGAAATCCCTTACAAAAGAGGATACCAAGGGAAGGTGTTTTCAAAAGCAGAGAAAGAACAATAGGGTGAGTTTCCTTTCCTTCGGGAACATTTTAATTAGGAGATACCAAGGGAAGGTGTTTTTAAGAGAACAAAAAGAACAACCGGGTGAGTTTCCTTTCCTTCGGGAACATTTTAATTAGTCAGTCGAGTGATAACATTCGCTGCGTAAGGATTCGCGACAGTAAAAGGAAAACAGTCAAGAGTGTGACGAGGAGTGCTCGAATTAAAAAAAGGAAAAATAAAATCTGTGAAAGCAAAGTTATCATCATCATCATCGGCACTACAACCGGGATCTAGTCTTGGCCTTATTTAGCAAGTCTCTCCACCGATATACGGTCCATATCCGAGATTTGTTAAATTGTCCATAATAGTTTGTTTTTCCGGGCAAGGTTGTTAGCCTTGCGCCAACCTTTCTCAGGATGTTGCTGCATGGATTGGTTCACTACTTGACGGGTGCCAAAGTAGCTATACAGGGGTGTCACGTGGAGACTGTATGTCAACTTGGATTGAACAGAGATAAGGATCGTCCTGGCTTTCGCCGGGTTGAAATCAAAGGCTTTGCCCTGTATGCCCCCCACCCACCCCAAGGCTCCGTGAAATGGACGGGCTAAATCCCTGGTCATCTTTCCGAGCATGACTGATGGACCGGTTCGAGAAAAGGTTAGTTTAGGTGGTAGTCGGTCCCAAGGTGAGATACCACCCCGTCACGCTGTACATTCCGCGAAGTTATAAGTGACTATTATTTCGTGAACAGTGTTCGGCACATCGACTAAAACCGCCAAAAGGGCTTGCAGATAATATCGAGGACGACATCACACCCTGCTTCCCGTTGAGACTACCTTAATCACGATGTCACCCTCATCACAGCATCAAGAAATGGGTACAAAACACAATTTGCCAGACGAACAGAATCGAGAGTCTGCTCTTATACCTTCAACGCCCCTTCTTAACAGTTGATACTGCTTGCTCCCGTTCGAGTGATCGTTATATCGGAACTCCAACGCAAAATTGAAGTTCGTGCTCTGGTGGACCCATGACCTGAAGCCACATTCAACTCCGAATCACTTGCTCAGCGGCGCATCGTTGGTTCCAGTATACGGTGTCGGAAGCTCTCATTGCCAAACGACAAAGGCGCAAGCATCAATTACCACAGTCTGGCTGTAACAGCTCCCAACATTGGACTTTCAACGCGCTCTGCTTGTGTCATATATATATATATATGCAGGCCAGTCCCACCTTAACCAATATTGTTTCACGACTCAGCTTGTCTCAACTTTCGGATTACGTGCCCTCACCCGGGCCGTTGGCGCAGAATCTTACATTCGTGGGGGATCGAGTTGATGTTGCATTAAGAACATGTTCGTTGTCGTCCCATGTATTAGCCACATATTTGGGTTTTCGCAATTTGGATGCATTAGACGTTGGTTAGTTTCAGCACAAACTTTCTTAGAGTCAATATCTTCAGCGACAAAGACCGCAAATAATGAAACAATATCCAGCAACATACCCTGCAGAGCACTAATCTAACGAGTCGAAATACATAAGAATGCTGTGGAAAATAAACGATATCGAAGCTGTTCTTAAATATCATCGCAGTGATAACTAAACAGAGTCCTTCGATTCCATAGGCCATTCACGTACTTGTCCGAGAAAGCTAACTGTCAGAGCGTGGGCTCAAGTGCAAATTGCGACGTACAGATAAACACTAAGAATGGATCTGCAGAACAACTACTCGAGCATGGATCTGATTCCCATAACCCCTTCTCTATGACACATTGTTGAGAATTGATCAATTGACAGCTGATCTTACCCAACACAACCTTGAACCTGTCCCAACTTCACACTTTCCTTTCTGTTCTCAGAGTCGAAGTTGGCACTGATCGAAGTATTCGAATTTTGCTGACTGATTCTCAAGACCAGGGAAATTGAATGGCGAAAGGAAAACGTGCTGCAAACTGTAATCTCAATTTTTATAAAGTATCGTGCATCAATTCGTAAATTGTTTAGGGACAAATTTGTTTATCAGAACAAGTGTTATATATAAAGACATTGTACTTTTGATAGTAAGTCAATAAATTCAATCACTGCCAACTCTGGACTTTTGTTTATGGATAATCAACAAACCCGAACAACCCCCAACAAAACCCCAACACACATTGAATTAGCACTTATGTGCATCAAAAACCCCCTTTTGTGCGCGCGTATTATCAATAAAATATGTTGTAACCGCGCACTGCCTACTTCGCTAGAATATGAATATTTAGCGATCACTAATGCAGATTGAAATCATGCATTCCCGTCGCAAGTGCAATCAGTGTTGCCACATCAAAATTCTTAAATTTGATGTTCCCATTGGTATAAATGGAATAAAATAATTATACTTACAGTAATCGAGAGTTGGATTGTAAAATGGGCCTGAATTGGAAACTGGTGCTGGTGGCGGCGGTGTTGGTGCATTCCACTGAGGTTGGGGCCCAGCTGAAAGTCCGGAGTATGTTCTTAAGGTGTGTTCCAGTGTTATTATTGACCTGGGCGGGGAATCTGTAATTATAAAAATTGTAAACATTTTCGTGTAATTTTATTTGTCACAATTACCTTTCACACCAGAACAAATTTGATTATTATTGACAGATATTTGTGTTACTCGAGGTACAACGTTCTGTAGTGGGAAGTCGACCCTGTACGTTATAGGTCTTCCCGACTTAATGTAGTCAAAGACTTTATCTTTATCGAAATCCAAAGAGAGTTTCCCATTGTAATTCTGCAATAAAAATGTTAAATGTAATGGTTAGCGAATGGAATATGAAGAATTTCCTGTAATGATAAGATTACATTTGATATTAAGCGAGCCAAAGGGGAAGCTTGGGTGGAATGCAGTTTATTTTCATTTTGTGTTTATATGCTCGTAGAAATTCGGACGTGCAGGAGGATGTGTTACTTTATCTCATTGTTCAATAAGTCCTGAGACAAACTACAAAAACAACATTTTTTTTGGGCTAAATTCTTCTTTATTCATCAACATAATCTCCTTCAACTGCGATACAATCATTCCAATGCTTTTATAACTTTACTATACCATGTGTTACATAATTAATATAAATAATTTCCACCCCCCCCCCCGCACACCCTTTAAACAATTACGCAAATTCGCCCCCTTATCCCCGCAGTTACCCACATACCATACACAAAACAATATGCTGAAAATATTACATTATCATTTTCCTAACAAAATACAATCCCATCCTAACAGCCGCTTCAGGGCCAAATTTCCGCTATACATAAGATGTACAGACTATTCAGTTTTGAATAGTCACGTTTTCAATGGAGAATGAACATTCAAATATTTTCCAACACTTTGATCCCCTATCTCGCAACATGTTTAAACCAAAAGAATTACAAAATTTTCTAAACGAGAGCCACCCTTCCCAGTAAATTTGCCGTTACCCCCCCGTTATATATTTATATACCTGAAAATTCTTCGACTGGGGTTCAGGCCAGCGACAGTCGAAGCCAAATTCAATGAATCGGTAAACGGAAAGGTGGGGGTAAATTTGTGTCCCCATATAAAAGGAAGTGAATGAGCGACTCCCGCTTTCGTGTATTTTAATTTGTGTCTGGAGAACTCGCGGAGTCTTTTTTGGAAAATTAAACATGAGTCGTGCGTTAAAACATTCAAGGCGTTCGTCCAATTACCCACTCACTGTTTTCAGATTAAAAGAAATTTAAATGTGTTAAATAAAAATGTAAACTATTGTAACAATTAAAAGAAATGTGTTAAATAAAAATGTAAACTATTCTAACAATTAAAAGAAATTAAGAGACGAAATAAAAATGTAAATTATTGTAAAAATTAAAGGAAATTAAGAGCGGTAATAAAAGTGGAAAGCTTGGCCCATGGCAAATAACCTTGCCCGTAAAAATAAATTATTATGGAAAATTTAACAAGCCTCGAGACTTGCTACATAGAGCCAAAACCAGATCCCGGTTGTAGTGCTGTGGGGAAGAAGTATTATCCCAACACGGACACTTCCATTCCCATCGTCGATCGCATTGTTCAGCCGCGGGAGGGTAAACTAGAAAAACACTGAACAAAACTTCACAACATAGGAAACAAGTTCAAAGTACAGGAACTGCATAAAATTAAACGCCCTGATTTCTTTTTTGTTTTATTCTTATTGCTTAACACTTTCATTTGATTTGTCTTATTTTATATGACCACTACATTTATTTTTAATTTAATAATGGTGTTTCCGCCGCGGCGATGTACGTTTACGAAACACCACTCCGATTTGATTAAGACTCCGGGTATATACGCGTCTCCGCAGTGACGGAGAGCGGGAG
Organism: Microdon myrmicae; assembly: GCA_963931805.1. Lineage (NCBI taxonomy): Eukaryota > Metazoa > Arthropoda > Insecta > Diptera > Syrphidae > Microdon > Microdon myrmicae. Next base: position 150,490,237 of record OZ007500.1, on the reverse strand, counting down.
TGGACAACGACCAACTCGGTCGGGCGATGGTAAAAGACTCAGCGATAATCATCTCGTGCAGAGATGATTCGCTTATTTGGAGTGAGTTTATGGTGTCGTGGTAGATATCCTCTCCAATAAGGATCTCGTTTTTACCTACCACCAGAGAAACGTAAAGTCTCTCTTGGTGGAATAGGAAACCAGATCTTGTAATGAAGGTCATGGTGGTATGTGTGCGATCGGCCAGATCTGTGTGGTTTACACGTGCTCGAGGCCAATGGGTAAACGAAGCAGACAGGGGGTAAAGACAAAAGGATCGAAAAGATCGTCGTCTATGGAGTGCATCGCGTCTAAATAAATAGACGACGATACAGCGAAGAAATGTGGTAAAAGAAAAGATGAGACGAGGTCATCATAAAAGTCTTAGATGAATGATGCCCTTGTGTAAATATACGAATAGACATTGGGAAAGGTGCTAATGGGTTGGTGGACGAAACAAATCCCTTGCTAGCATTTGTATATGCTGAATTTCCTTCGTTTGTGGGAAATGGATTCTATATTTGCATTGTTTATGCTTTGAATTCAAACCGGTGCTATGCGCGAAGTCGATGCTTGTTTGGAGATTCAAACAAAGAAGCAATTCTGGGTAAAGTGCTTGCAGCTGTATCGATAGTTGCAAGTCATTGCAAGGCAGATTAGATGGTTATACAATGACGGTTTGTATATACCATCTGCGTCAATAGAACATGGTCTCTATGGCGACGCAAGTGTCGACCGTTAGTACGAAAATCTATACTAATTGGAAATTCGGGTTTTGGTCGCTTATGCAAAAACGCATTGATACATGTATGAATGCCCTTGTAGAAAAAAAAGTCTTTTTAGGAATTTTAGGTAATGCTTGTATGCATTAATTGTCCTTGGAAAAGGAAATATTTCTAGGTGCCCATGCGATTGCATTGGCGGGGGACAATGGGAGTTGGGTTGCGGATAAGGGGGGTTTTTCAGGTAAGTGGGCCGTGGCGTTTGGCTGAACCGCCACAATGCCGATGATGATGATGAATTGCCCTCCGTGCATAAAATAAGCGAAAGAGTTTGCCAAGAACCGGCAACAGTTTTAAACACAGTTCTTAGGGACTATTCCTGGTATTCCGTCCGGTTCGGTTGCCCTCTTACAGTCCAGTTCACCTAACATGCGTTGATTAATACCTCACTTCCCATATCGAAGACCGCACCAGTGCGATCACAGGTGGCTCCAAAAGATCGGCATCGAGTTTTGAATTCGCGGAAACCAGTATCCCGCTGCCCGTTATAAGCGAAGAAAAAGAGGAGGAAGCGAAGTTTCTGCTGACAGATCTTGCCATTGACTTGATGGGACGCGAACCAGTTGAACACTCAAGGTGTTTATTGATCACTCTGTCGTTGTAAGCCTTCTTCGCGGTATCAATCGCCTGGTTGGACACATTTCTGATTCTAACAAAATTCGTTCTGTTAACTTCCGTGGGATTGGAGCTGTTTAAAAGCTGTATTTTTGCCGCTGTAATCTGCTCGTATTTTTTAGCAAACCAAGGTTTTTCAGATGAATTTCATTTGATGGATTGCGGAATGTAAATCTCCATCCCGAGAAGAATAATCGCCGTGGCCGACTCCGTGCATGTGTTAACATCGGAGTATCCAAAGCACACCCTCGACCACGGAAACGGCACGAAGAAATCTCGCAAATAATCTCAGTTAGTACCCCTGTGGCGTTTCTAACAGATACACACACAATACACAAGCAAATTGTGAAGAACACCGAAAGGAAATTCGAATAAGCAAAGCACCAGAGCCGTATACCATAGCGATGACATATCAGTTCCGCATCAGTTGAGTGTATTTGATTTAGAAATCGAATTCGTACACGCGGCAGTGGCCTGATGTGTTGAGCATTGGTTCAATTTTTAGTGATTCTAACCGTCATAACGTCAGTTCGAATAATACGTTCTTGACTATCGTCGCAATACGCGATAGCCCCATCTCCATATAGGGCAAAACTGTTGAGGTCGGTTATCCGTTTGATATGTAACTGGTTGCGCAACCGATGCTAAGCAGTGATCTGAGTTTCCCAGTGGCACAGCAATTTACACGGTATAAACACTCGGCTCGGATATCAAAAACAGATCCAGAGTGTTCGCATAATCACCTCGGGTATCCGATACTCGTGTGTGTTCCTCCACGGGTTAAGTGAAATTGCGGCTAACAGTGCACATCTCCGCCAGCCTCCCAGCATCCTCGGTTCAGTTAGAATGTACCAACCAGCCGGAGTTGTGTACACTAAAATGGCCAAGGACAATTTCAAAAGCCGGGTGGTTGATCTGTATCCAATCGGCGGTACGTGAAACATGTTCGAAAAATGTCACTGGTGGATCGTCATGGAGCGGTAAAGACAGCAAAGAAATTTAATAGAATTCCTCAGCACGGCCCTTAACTATATGATGTCCATGTTATTGGGTTCCAACGACTCTATCATATGGCAAGTCAGATCGGACCGCATGAAGACGTAGACTTGTGGCGGTTCTTTAAAGCATTCCTAAAGAACTATCCATTTCTTTAAAACAACCTCCTTTTCCCTCACTCCATAAACCACTATAGTTACCTGCATTCGAGCAGTGTAAGCTTTCTTTCAAATAACTTTCACCTGAAAGTAAAACCCCAGCAGGCATGCACATCAAACAAATTATTTCATTCATATTACATGAACCGTGCCAGACAATCGGCTCGGCTTGTCAGCAATTATAAACGATAAATACTCGCTGGCCAGCGTAATTGTTGACACAGCTGTAGCCGGTATTCTTGCTACGGTTCATGAGTGAATATTGCTCCAATCCCAAGGTTCGCTACAGTTGCGACCAATTTCCTTTATCGGTTATCTACCGATCATGGGATTTGGGCACGAATATGATTGACGTTAGACAATCATACCCATGATCATATCTAATGATTCGTTTTCTAAACAACGACCAGCCACTATTCTCACGCTGGCTATTCTAAACGAAACGCTTCTGTGTATTCTACGTAAACAGAAGAAATTATTATTGCCTGCATGCCAGCATTCCTGTGCATTATCCAATGCCTAAAATAAACATGCATCTAAATCTAGTAGCCTTTGCCGTCGCAGCAAAGTTCTGTTGACTTATCGCCAACCCAAATCGATCCCCTATCATACGATGGGAATACACCCAGCCGTACACCGATCATCATATTTGACCAGCTGCATGTTTGTTTTTTTTTTTTCATTTCCTGCGCCCAGCGAGTGTTTGGGTGTCCTTCTTGAAAAGGAAAGATGTTTTTTCCCCTGCGATGACATGCGTGGAAACTCATCGCAAACACCAGAGGCTGGGTCAACGTCGCCCAGCTCGAGGAGTCAGATTTTATCCGCCGAGGAGCAAACACATGTGTGTTTAAGGGAGTCAGATATCATCGTTATAAGAGAGCACACGCACTATACGCGCCTATTGAGTTTTTTTTTTGTAATATACGGAGTCGAGTAAAAAAATAATATCTTTTTGTCTTGTTCGTGATCCTGTGTCAAGCGTGTGTGGAAGTCCGTCCTTACTCGAGTCGTTTAATATACCGCGTAACTCTTGTTGTCAAAGAGAACAATAAATTAAGGAACCATATATGTGAAAGAAACTTGTGTGAAATAAAACAAAAAAGAAGTTACGTAAAATAAATCAGTGTTCAATTTTTACCCGTTTTCGTCTTCCTTGAGGTACAATTTTCAGCAGTCGGTGAGTGTAATCTAAAGATGTTGGGGATTAAGTGAATCCGTGTCGTATCAGGCACTCTACTTAAAATACCCCACAGACCCCCCCCCCCCCCCCCCCCTTAAAACGGAATGTCAAATGTAAGTCGTATCCTGAGCAACGAAGATATGTCGAATCGACCTGGGTCTCAGTTAGGGCAAGAATCTCAGGTTTCGCTGTTTGCAAATATTGGTGGATGGCGTATATTCGTATTGGTGAAACCGATGCCCCTGAAGCTACAAAATGCTGTTATCAGTGGAACATCGACAGAGCTTCGATAACATACCCGATTACACGAAGACGAATTTCTTAAAGTTCGGTTATTTATCATAATATCTGCATGATGTTCCCCTTGACATAGTCTCCCCCTGGAATCCGAATGGAAACTAGGTTACCTCCGAAATTCTTTATTGAGTCCTATTACAACCACCGTTCGCGACGGTCGGTTCACTTCCGCTCCCCGGAGCGCACGGGGATGCAGATATTTCAAAGTCGAGTGTCGCGTGCATATACTCAAAAGTCGAGAGTCGCATCCTACAACCTCAAAAATGTATTCGTTTGTACAAGTAAAATTGCTTCCTCAGTTTGCTACCACGAATTTGTTAAAATTAAGAAAGAATTATACGAACCGTAAAACTACGTTGTTAAGTGTGTCTTCTGTTCCGATTTAAAATAAAGTTAGCAAACAACTTCTAATCAGTGCTTTTATTTTTGGATATTTCCGGCGAACTATGTGTTGGAGCTGATACGTAAATTAAATTAAAAATTAAAGACCCAGTTACATCCCACCTGTGTGTTTCATACTCCGTTCCTGGTGAACCTTTTGCGGCGTTGCTTAGTGTTGTATTCGGCGGAACTATCGGGGTATGATGGAGAAGAAGGGAATCAGCGCCGCGCGCCGGTGCAACATACTTCCTACCCCACAGTACCATCATGACTTATCTCCATGTCAGTCCGGGCCATCAGCCATATATCTGAAACAAAGTCGAAAATTTCTCCCGACGACATCCCGGAATGTACAGACTGATGGGGTGGTATCTCACCTTGGGACCGACTTACCACCTAAACCAACCTTTTCTCGAACCAGTCCACCACCCAAGCTCCGAAAGATATCCAGGGGCTTCTCCCGACCATTTCACGGAGTCTATAACTTGATGGGGTGGTATTTCACCGGGCGTCGGGGTGTTGGGAACCCATCTATCACTCGGCCTTTAGTCGCCTCTTACGACAAGCCGGCCTAGTTGTGAGAATATTCTAAGGCCCTACTCCCAAGGCTGCTTATTGCGTTTTCCGGGATTTGGCGCACTGCGATAAAGTGCCGTTTTCCGAGAAGTTGAATGATGCGTCATTGTCTGACTTTAAAGTTTAAAGCCAGTTGGTTTTCGGAAGCATTTGGGGTGTGCAAATGTTCCACTGAGGCATGTGTCAATAAAGCAAACTGATTTCTTATCTTTGGGTCAGTGATAGAACTGACTCGCTTCCGAAAAACTATAAACGATTTCTACTTCTTTTAATGGGGTTATTTCCGCAAAGATGGTATAAACGTGCCGTGTATTTCCCCGAAAGATTACGTTACGTTTAAAAGATTACCAGCAAAGGAAAAATATGTAGGTGCCATAAATTTTATCAAATAAATACACGAGAATCGCATTTTAATAAAATACAAATGTTGATTCATTAAACTGATCCACAATTCCCTTAAAGAATTTTTGTTTTGAAAAAACCCGTCGGGACATTTCTACAAATATTCTTGAAAATGAACGCACACCGAGAAGGTTGTGTTTCATTCAATATATAAAAGGGGTTGGGCCGTTCTTGTTTTTTTTTTCGTAGCAACATGACAATCTTGTAGGGTGTCGCGTAATCCTCATAATAAAAAAACATAATATACAAACCTCTATCAGATCTATTCGCTAAAGCCAGGAAAGGCAAAACATTTAGATTATAATTGGAATTAATAAAGATTTAAGCATCCTGCCTAAAATTGACCGTCTACGGAGAATAAATGAAACCGGATGTTCTAAATAATTAAAAACGGTTTTCCCTAAAGTAGAACAAACATTGAATGATAATTTTTAGTCATTAGTAATTCCCCAGCTTTTTATTTGCCAGTATTTGCCTAGGAACGCTTGATTGATAAGCTAATCTATACTGCGTATTTTTAGAGTTCAAAAAGTTTTTTGAATAACACCGATAAGAAAAGCAGTATAATAGTTAATTTGCCTTTCTGGACAACCAGATAACAAATTCAATAGAAAAAATAAATTATGCAGGCTTTCGAACACAGATAATCAGTAAAAATAATGAAATGATTTATGATTTGCTTTTACATACCAGTACGTGAAAGGTAAATAGGCATTGGCTTTCATATGGATTATAATATTATGTTTTACCTTTAGTTTACGGTTTAAATCGGATCAATTATGCAAATTGACACATGCGCGGATTAGTGTGTAAGTTCAACTGGTATCTACGGCTTCGAGCCAGTTTTTTTTTTTTTTTTTACACAAACGTGCGCACAAAAGGGGATTTTGGGGTACCCTTAAACACACAAGAACAAGAAACTTATTATTTATCACCGTAAAAAGTTTACGCACAGTGGAATAATAATTTAGTTTTACGAGAGTGTACGAGGGTTGCCTTTTATATTTCGGTATTAGAGAACAAAAACAAATATTGATCATCGAAAATCACTTTATTGTTTTTCAAAATATTCCCAATGAAGATCTATACACTTTTGCATGCGTTTGAACCAATTGTCGCAGCACTTTTGCCACTCTGATTGAGGTACCTCCAACACATGCATTCTGAATGCAGCAACCGCTTCTTCAGGTGTCGAAAAACGTTGACCTCTCAGTTTGTTTTTTACGTACGAGAATAAAAAGAAGTCATTCGGTGCCAAGTCAGGACTATACGGCGGATGACCCATCAAATCGATGTTTTGGGTGCTCAAAAATGCAGTTGTCGCAGCCGATGTGTGAGAACTCGCATTGTCGTGGTGAAGAGTGATCCGTCTTCGGCGGTTGGTTTTCCTGATTTCTTGGAAGACAACTGGCAAACAAATGGTTGTGTACCACTCAGAATTGACTGTTCTGCGTTGTTCTAGTGGTACGGTTGCGACATGTCCAGTTTTTCCGAAAAAACAGGCGACCATTTGCTTGGAAGTGCTTCGTGCGCGAACAACTTTTGTTGGATTTGGCTCACCTTGAAACACACAGACAGTCGACTGCTGTTTACTTTCGGGCTCATACGCGTAAATCCACGATTCACCACCTGTCACGATGTCATAGACGTGTTTCGAAGCACCGCGACCGTATTTTTTGAGCATTTCTTTCGACCAATTGACACGAGTCTTTTTTTGGGCGATTGACAAATTGTGTGGGATCCAACGCGAACAAATTTTTTTGACAGTCAAATGTTTATGCAATATTGAATGTATGCTGGTCCCACTAACGCCTAAGGTTGTCTCAATCTCACGATAGGTCACATGACGATCTTCCAATATCAGTTCGCGCACAGCATCAATGGTTTTCGGAACAACAACTGATTTTGGACGACCTTCACGAAATTCATCTTGGAGTGAACTACGACCACGATTGAATTCACCATACCATCGATAAACACTGGTCCTTGATGGAGCTTCATCGCCAAAAATTGAATTAAGTTCATCCATGCACTGTTGCTGAGTTAATCCACGCCGAAAGTTGTAAAAAAAAATCGCACGAAAATGTTGACGATTTAATTCCAATTTTGGGCCGAGATGAATCTTTTAAGTTACTGTAAACAACACAAATAGCGCTCGTATGTCAAAACGTTCTGAGTGCGTATAACCTCAAAAATGTCCAACTTTACGACAGAGCTGTCAATTGCCGGATTGCAACACTAGGGTTGCCAAATCCCGAAACATAAGAGGCAATCCTCGTAGTCGTAGGCGGTGTGGCAACTAAACACAAGTGCATCGTTTTGACTTATAATGAAAAATAACTAGGGACTGGTGTAATTAAGAATTTTCGAAATTTTTGTTTTGTATTATTCAAATTTCTCTATTCTTCAGGAATTAACTCCCTAAATTTCTTTGAGTAACTCCGAAAAGAAAAGTTGCTATAATATTAGTATGGGGGTGCAGTCTGCTCTCTGCTGGGACTCACCCGTCGGACGGACGCCGACAGCTGTTTATCCCTTCTCATGATACTTTTGGCTTCCGTACAAGTTCTCAGTGCTTGTAGGGACTTTTTATTTTAGAATAGTTTCCTTAAAACAACATAGAATTACTCTCAAAATATTGTTAAGAAATTCTTAAAATAAAGTTCTAGGTATATTTATAGAGCCATATCAAATCAAATCATAGTATACTAACTTAGGATGTTATCTTATAGAAACCACATTTTTTAAACTCTTGAAATGCACTTGACTGATTTAAAAAAACCAAAAACTATTCATATTGTAGGTCCTTTTCATAACAATTCGTCCCTAAACAGACCTAGACAACTAAACCTTCAAAAATTCATATTATGACCCCTTTTCTTACATAAGGCTCGTTTGCTCCCCAAAAGAAATTTGTATAAAACAATGAAAACAAAGGAAAATAAAATTATTTTCAGGTTTGATTTATAGTGTAAAAACTTCTAAACAGAATCCCGTTTTAATTATTGCTTAATTTATTACAAGAAGTCGGCAAAGTGTCGAAACGATAAAAAAAGCATTTGGAAGATGCTCTAGAACCAGTAAACTAACAGATAAAAGTGCTAACAACAAATTGTATTCTTGATATAATACATAATCATGCCTAAAAGAAATTATTTGCATACTAGAGGGATACACCCCCTAAGGAGTTTCAAGAACTTTTTCACATTTTGCACCTTGTCAAAGTCTTTCTTTTGATTTTTTGAACAAATTATTGCGAATAACCAAGTAGGACAAGTTAATGAGTAAAACGTAGGATTAATTTTTTTCCATGTTTTATATAAATTTCTTAACACGACACATAATTGAAACAACTACACATTTAAAATTGCGAATCGTGCGGCTCAATGCGTATAAACAATGTCGCGCGGGAGATAGTTGAAAACATTAGCAGCTTCTACGACTAGCACAGGCATAATCGTTCAAGGAAGCCAGCCGAGCTAGTTAATGCAAGCAATAAAACCTTGCAAACCGAACCAAATAGTAAAAACACACCTATAGATAAGAGCATGTGGCGGTTCCGCCAAACCCCACGGTCCACTTACCTGAAAAACCCATATAACTTCATCCCAATCTGCATAAGTTTTCGCTAATGCAATCGCATTAAGCACCTGTAAATGCTTCACGCATCAAATAGATCAAATTTATAATCTAAGGGTTCCTGTAAAAGAATCCTTACCTTTCATGCATCTCTTCGCAAACAAATTCCCTGTAAGAATTCTTTCCTAACTTATCAGGAATCCCAAAACCAATTCGGCACCTTCGGTACCAGGCAAATCCCCCTAGACGAATTCCTGAAAAAAAAATGATTTGGTTTACATACAATGTAACCATCATAACAGGGATCATAAACATTGCGTCGCCTATTTCCCGTCCTCACCAAGTGTATCATAAATCACCATACATACACATTGGCTGGCGACCTACACCCAAGGGACCAAAACAAATATACGCATCAATTAAATCCTACAGCACAGGCAAATACAAATAGGAATTGAATATCTACCCTTACCAGCGATGCCATAAACACCATTTCACTGTAATCAAGCTAAAACCAATTAGCGCATTTCCACATTGCATGCCACCTATTTATTTAGCCGCAATGCACACCTTAGACAAAGACCTAAGTGTTCCCTTTGTCTTCTCATATTTCGGGATCTACTTCTAATCAGCAGCGGCATGAGCAAACAAAAACCATTAGCATCCAAGGAGATTCGGTTTGTTTGCTTTACCGAACTCATATCTCATGGATACACCCTATGCCCTTTTCGTCGTTTCAGGTTCGTTCTCATGGTTTGTGCCATGAAAGAACCCATGTACACACATACATGTGCCTGTCTGTTTCGTTTATCCATCGCATTCGCGCGTATTTTGAATATTATGATCCTCACGATCACCCATGCACACATACTACCATGAACTCCATTACGAGATCTGGTTTTCTGTTCCACAAAGAGAGACTTTACGTCTCTCTTGTGGTAAGTAAAACGTATCCTCAGTGGAGAGGAACACTTTCTCTCTCGGGGAAACTCACCCCGTTAGCGAGTCGGCTCTGCACGAGCCGTTTATCGCTGAGTCCAATTACATCCACCGACCACCACGGTCGTGCCGCCCCCGCTCCCCGGCACGCACGGGGACGCGAATATAATATACCCCGTAGTCGTTGTCGTAGCGTTGAGTACGCTGGCGTGTGTCACAGCCACCGAAGCTGATATTCCCATCGTGGTTCACTTCATACCAAGTAACTTTGACATATTGTTAAGCTTGTAATGTAATTGTTCTTTCCCTCCCTCGCTGGGAATTTTCCCCTAAGGACCTCTCTAATTGTAAAGTGGAATTACCAATCGCGCAAACATGACATAAAAAAACATTAATAATAACAAACTCAGTCAGTGTGTTTAATTTTCCGCAGTCCCTGGGTGTATTTCATTATTTATATTACGTGATAGCAGTTTGGATTTCAGCAGTTTAGTGACTGTGTGCCAACTAGGGTTGCGGGAATGTAGTCTTTTGTTAATTTCCTTCGACATTTCGTTACTGGCCGTCAGTATCATTCCCAGATATTTAAATCCTTTAACTTTTTCAAATATTTCGTCTCTGACGTTTATATGTGTTTCCTGAAGTCCACCTGCTCTCGCCGTAATCACAAATCAGCTCAGATGTTGTAGGTTTATATCCAATATACAACCAACTCGTTTGCGGCCTTTAGCAATCAAAGATTTCGAAGAAAAAGAAGGGTTTTATTTTATCATATTCAATTTATTGATTTAAGTAAAGAGGCCCGCTGCCCTACGCTTGGCTACGACCTGTTATTTACTTTTCAGATTACTTAACTCTGAATAACACCGTTTGCGACCACTGCTTTTATATGAATAATCTTAAAGAAACATCACAAACGATACGCTCAATTCTCCTCCACTTAGCATTACCTCGCACAACTCATTTAACGTGCCGCAGTTTTACCCAGCCGGCTTTGACACATATTGAGTACAATTGCCCGGCACGAATCATTCTTTTAGATTGCATCGATATTGATCCACTTAAAGTGCAGTGGCCTTGGTTAAAGCATATTTCGTCACTTCGGTTCACCGGTGGCGATTCGTCATTATTCATATGCGTTTCTTTCGCAGGCATAAGCATTTGTACTGGGAAATCTCTAAGCAAGTGCATAACATCTGGTGTACGGTAATTTATCCGTACGTTTCATATATGCGGGCGTAAGCAATTGCCAGGGGACCCCCTTGGCACCTGGTGTGGCGCTTGCTTTTAATATTTTGATATGCTGATGCGTACACTTATCGGCTACGGTATGAATAATTCGTAATTGGATAATCCATAGCTTGGGAAATTATTGTGTGTCACAAGTGGGTAATTGAAGAGGAAATGGTTCTGAGTGCATTGTGTATGATATGATATGATACGCGTTAACAGGGGTTTGTGTACTTTTGCGGGTAGTCGTTGATAGTTACCTCTTAGGGTCGGTTGGAATAGATACAATAGTTCATTGCTCAATATTATACTGAGCGATCTAGAGTGAGTGCTCCTCGATAGTATAGTGGTTAGTATACCCGCCTTCCACGCGGGAGACCGGGGTTCGATTCCCAGTCGAGGAGCCTCTGGCGCAAGGCTATTGACCTTGCCCGGAAAAAACAATTCATTATGGAAAATTGAACAAGCCTCAGGACTTGCTAAATAAGGCCAAGACCGGTTCCCGCTTGTAGTTCCGATGATGATGATGATAGCTTGATGTGGTGGTATTTCACCGGGCAATAGGGCGTTGAGACCCCACCTACCACTCGGTGTGAGCTGTGAGTGTATTCGAACGTCCTACTCACAGGACTAGGGCACTACCACCTGATTTAGCTGATATCAGGACATATATGTTTTCGACAATTCCTGCATAAGTATAAGAATGTCAGTCACTCATACGGCCTATACTGTGAAGCCAGAATAGAAAGTCTCGAACAGTTACTCCGGTGGGAGTAACATCAGACATACTAAGTTCAAAACAAGCATGGTAACAAATGATATTCTATGTGACAAATGCCACGCTACGAACGGAGTAACACAGATAAACACCGTCCCGCTCCCCAATGCAATATCGAAAAAGGACGTTCCACGGGTAACAACGGAAATATGTGCTGGCAGGAGGTGGTTTGAGTCGGTAAAAATCCCCCACGCATCTGGATCAGTATATCTTTTAAAGACTTCCACCTTCCTACCGAAAACAAAAAAAAAAAAGGATTGGAGTATCTTAGTAGATGCAACAAATATTTGAGCCTATCTATTGCAATTTACCAGGCATAACCTGCAAAGCAATTCCCATATTCGTTCAGGTATGTTGACCATGCTCGAAAAAGCAATACCTTCATTACATGACATTGTTTTCTATAGACAGTATCAAGGTTGTTTCTCAACTGAACTTGGTGAATACATTCCATCTCGTTCCAAGTATTTTCCCGCGATGCACGTCAATCAGAGAGTGCTTTCGACTAATAAAAAAATAATTTCGGACGTACGAATGAATATAGGGAATCATTCTTGAGTCGAACAACACCAGTATGGAATGCTGTGTCTGATTATGCTTTTCCTCGTCATTATAATGTCGACGTATTCGTTATCAATATACATCTGTGCGGGTTCATTAAGCATTCCCGAAGAACCACCCATCGTCCTAATCCAACTCCCCGTCCCCAACCTGCAAATACCCTGAAAATACCTGCACCATCCATACCTGTAACAAAAGTCCACGGCAAGATTACAATCTCGCCATGGCATCAAATCCAACCTATGTCCGAAACTTAATTCGGTTTTCCCAACATAGCGTATGACCCTCCGAAATAGTGTTTCTATTTACAGAACACACAGAAACCTATTTCTTCCTTCGGCGATTTTCGATATGGCTTATCTCAACGATGTCTGCAGCCCCTAATACCGGTTCCTTTGTTTGTACAGTTGCAGGATCGATCGTTGCCGCACTTCCAACCAAAGGGCATCATACTTGTCCTATACGGGCAAATGGGAAAACCTCCCATTTAACCCCTCTCGCGATCGCCATTGGCCGTCGCCGAGTTGATCCGTTTCGCTCCTCCTACATCGATGTGATCCACCACCATTGAATCTGACAGATGTGGATTGCATCGGGGAGTCAGATCTAACCCGTAGAACCACGCACACGTATCGGGTGCGTTGCGTGTCGGAGTTACCTTTAGTTGAAGAGTTGAATTAAACATTCGGGATTCACCCACCGCCGCGTCCACACGCACACCGTCGAGTCGCAAAGTGTCTTGAGACGTTATTTTCAAAAGTTCTCATTCGTTGTTAATTGAAATCGAGTTGCGAAATTTGGCTTTGGAAGTCAAACCAATACTAAGTGCTCTTGGAAACGTAGTTTAAGTGAACTATAATACTAAAACAATCTTAAATAAAAAAGGGAAATTAATCGATAAGTAAATATTTAAGAGAAAATTAAAAGAAATTCGTGTGTGGTAAATTTTCAACACTATGTACAGACAATCTTGATCTATTTTAAACATAACAATAAAGTGAAAAAGTTTGCAGCAGAACAGTTACGTGTTTTATTTCTCCAATATACTCTTGGGTGATCCGTGTTTTGCCTTTTCCTCGGTGGGTGTTTTGCTGAACCCCACGCCCGTGCAGGCGTATGAGTAGAACCTAACCCCACACATCCATGCATTGTTTTGTTATACTCTCTCTCCCCACGCTTGACTGCGTTTTGACATCTCACGCGAAGTCAGTAAACTGGGGGGTAAATAAATCTGAACATAAATCAAAATCCAAAAGAAAACATGACACAGGACGCGAAACCCTGACCATAATGCAATTTCATCATCGGAAAGTATGTATAGCCCACCGGCAGTCGGTCGTGCAGGAGAGATTGAGAGATTGTTTCTTACTGAAGTCCATTTGGAAGGGAATATCTTAGAATCAATTGTCAAGTTATTACAGAAAACACATCTTACACTCAGATCGCACTTAGGACACATCGCCTCAATCGTCGAAATCTAATGGGCAAAGAAATTTCAGTCACATTTTATTACACTCGGTGTGATTTCAAGATAATTCTCTTTTAAATCTTAGTTTATCACCTGAGAAGTACGTGTGTAGTTTATAATTTAAGGAAAACAGAAAATTAACTTTTATCAGTGTTTACCACCCAGCAGATGGCATCCTCTGCAGCGAAAGCAGTCTCGGTACGAAATAACTCAAGTCGTCTAAAACCTCCTAGAGGCCTTAGGCCGGATGAAATAATCAGGTCTAACCCTTCACGTAGTATTTTGGAAAAGTAAGAAAGGATACGATTTTAAACGATGTAGTTAAACTTCTTGTTTCTTTTTTTCGCAGATATTTTAATACGAACAATAAGGCATCATCTTTACAATTGCGCGATAAAGTTCTCAATTTGAAATTAGAATTGACTGAATCGTGCAACGAAACGGGATCGCACACAAAGTACGATGTACAGACGGCTTGTAAGGCAGCGAAGGCTTCGAAATCGGCAGCGTTTTCCGAGTGGCTCTCAGAGAAGAGGTTTGTTCAAAACGGAAAATGTAATAATTACGGGATAGGAGCTTCTGGTAAAGGGCGACTAAACATCGGGTGTTAATCCTCAGGGCCAGCCTAAGAGTTTGGCTTGCGGGTGTTATTGGTCGATCTATACCAATAGCGTTTGGTGATAGGTGTGCAAGTAGAAACTCGGCTTTTTTGTGAAATTCAACTTTATTGGAAAAGATACTTATAACAATCGAAGTGATATTGCTTGGTGAGAAACTCCTAACTATTCTGCAAGCTCTTCTTGAGTTTGACATGGATTCTCACCAGGTAAAACATGAAGTTATTCGTCGTCAAATTTTTCGTATTGTATCTGAACGTGGAGCGTCTTCAAGGCTAAAATTTTCTTCACGATATTTTGCAAACCAATTTCTTAATGTTGAATGACTCACAGAATGTTCACCCAAAGTCGAATTAATCAATTCCATAGCTTGAGCAGCATTTTCTTCCATTTGAAAACAGAATAGAATGCAATGGGGTAAATGCTGCCATTACCGACATCCATTTCTTATACGAGGGTTGCCTTTTATATTTCGGGATTAGAGAACAAAAACAAATATTGATCATCGAAAATCACTTTATTGTTTTTCAAAATATTCCCCATGAAGATCTATACACTTTTGCATGCGTTTGAACCAATTGTCGAAGCACTTTTGCCACTCTGATTGAGGTATCTTCAACACATGCATTCTGAATGCAGCAACCGCTTCTTCAGGTGTCGAAAAACGTTGACCTCTCAGTTTGTTTTTTACGTACGGGAATAAAAAGAAGTCATTCGGTGCCAAGTCAGGACTATACGGCGGATGACCCATCAAATCGATGTTTTGGGTGCTCAAAAATGCAGTTGTCGCAGCCGATGTGTGAGAGCTCGCATTGTCGTGGTGAAGAGTGATCCGTCTTCGGCGGTTGGTTTTCCTGATTTCTTGGAAGACAACTGGCAAACAAATGGTTGTGTACCACTCAGAATTCACTGTTCTGCGTTGTTCTAGTGGTACGGTTGCGACGTCCAGTTTTTCCGAAAAAACAGGCGACCATTTGCTTGGAAGTGCTTTGTGCGCGAACAACTTTTGTTGGATTTGGCTCATCTTGAAACACCCAGACAGTCGACTGCTGTTTACTTTCGGGCTCATACGCGTAAATCCACGATTCATCACCTGTCACGATGTCATAGACGTGTTTCGAAGCACCGCGACCGTATTTTTTGAGTATTTCTTTCGACCAATTGACACGAGCCTTTTTTTGGGCGATTGACAAATTGTGTGGGATCCAACGCGAATAAATTTTTTTGACAGTCAAATGTTTATGCAATATTGAATGTATGCTGGTTCCATTAACGCCTAAGGTTGTCTCAATCTCACGATAGGTCACATGACGATCTTCCAATATCAGTTCGCCCACAGCATCAATGGTTTTCGGAACAACAACTGATTTCGGACGACCTTCACGAAATTCATCTTGGAGTGAACAATTGAATTCACCATACCATCGATAAACACTGGTCCTTGATGGAGCATCATCGCCAAAAATTGAATTAAGTTCATCCATGCACTGTTGCTGAGTTAATCCACGCCGAAAGTTGTAAAAAATAATCGCACGAAAATGTTGACGATTTAATTCCATTTTTGGGCCGAGGTGAATCTTTTAAGTTACTGTAAACAACACAAATAGCGCTCGTATGTCAAAACGTTCTGAGTGCGCATAACCTCAAAAATGTCAAACTTGACGACAGAGCTGTCAATTGCCGGATTGCAACACTAAGGTTGCCAAATCCCGAAACATAAGAGGCAACCCCCGTACAACACACGGTGCACACGGAATAAGAGCTTGTAAATGGCTAAATCTGTAGTATAAAAGCAGCAATGACTAAGATACATATATCCCAAGTGACGAGCGAACTGGATGCGTTCACGTATGTTTTTAATGTAACTAACTTTAGAGCCGAGTTTCTAGTTGCACACCTATTATATCTCCAACAATCCCAACCGAATACAATGGTTTCATTGGTGAATTAACGTATTTGAATAATATCGTTTACGATGAATTATTACACCTCGTCGTAGGACGATTTCTTTTTTTTCCCATGCGAAAAGTGGCATTAGCCAAAGACCAACGATAAAAACGCATAATGTGAACAAAAATTACAGCGAGAAATCTGTGCACTTTTAGTTCGACTATATAACATAGCTTGGTGTTCTCCAGCCCCCCTTCTGTCCACTTAATTGTTTATTCACTTTTGGTATTCTTCTCTTGCCTCTTCTATTCACCAATAATCTCACCCGATACCCCCCTTTTTGGCCACTCTCACTCTATTTTTTAATATTTTTTAAGCACTCTCCATTTGTTTCCTTTTTACACATTCTATCCCTTACCCTTGTTATTCCTTTCTCTCGCCACAACGTGTGTACATGTGTAAAATTTCGGATCTAAAATTTAGTGATGTCTGCCTTACGCGAGTATGCGATAAAGTGTTGTATTTTGCGTGGGTTAACATCTACCAACATCTAAGAAGAGTTACGTATCGCATTTAATAATGTTACGATGAGCAATAGATAGTATTTTCGATGGCTTAAATCATTGCAAAGGGGCAAGAGCTGGTGGGAAATGTGAGTAGGTTCCGGGAAACCTCTTACCGCTCTTACCGAATGATTAGCGCTGCGCCACAAGACCAAACGGTCAATGCGGTTTATTTACACATTCTTTTATTTTCCTTACCCTTGTTATTCCTTTCTCTCGCCACAACGTGTGTACATGTGTAAAATTTCGAATCTAAAATTTAGTGATGTCTGCCTTACGCGAGTATGCGATAAAGTGTTGTATTTTGCGTGGGTTTATGGCGAGTCTAACAGATACACACACAATTCACAAGCAAAATAGTGAAGAGCACCGAACGAAAAATCGAATAAGAAAATACATCAGAGCCAGTATACCTTAGCGATAACATAACAATTCACATCAGTGGAGTATAGTCGAGTTTAAAAATCAAATTCTAAACACGGCCAGTAGCCTGATGGGTAACGCTTAGGTACAATTTTTGGTGATTCAAACTTCAGTTCGAATCACACGTTCTTCTTCACTTCTTCACGTTCTTCTAACTATAGGTTAACATCTACCAATACCTAAGAAGAGCTGCGTATCGCATTTAATAATGTTACGATGAGCAATAGAACGTATTTTGGATGGCTTAAATCATTGCAAAGGGGCAAGAGATGGTGGGAAATGTGAGTAGGTTCCGGGAAACCTCTTACCGCTCTTACCGAATGATTAGCGCTGTGCCACAAGGGCAGGCGGTCTTATTACATCTCCGCATCGAAGCAGGTACTGAACGATCACATCTAAAAAAACGACCTGATCTTGTTAACCGTTGGAAATGGAATCATCATGCCCGACTGCATATGACACACGTTGTCAACGAATTTCTAACCAATAAAATAACACATTTTCGTTGTACCACATCCGCCATTCCAGTTCCAGCACCGAATGACCTATTTTTGCATTCCTAGGCCAAAGGCCGCCGTTTCGCTACTGGAAGACTTTGGAGATGAAATTTCACACGTGCACTTTAAAGCGCGGTTAACGGGAGACTGCTCTTTTTATCGTAGCTGAACTAGGCATGTTATTGTTACCTCTTTCGGACGCGTGTCACTAGAGGACGCTATTACTGTGTATTCGCCTACAACGATAATAACGCCAGTTCCCATTTATTTATTTATATTTCTTTGATCGGATAACAAATTCGTGTGTCGTTCTTTGAGATTACGATGAAAAACACCAAAGAACATATGAACACTTTCCTTAAAGGATTGTTAATACGTCATCATCATCATCATCATCATCGGCACTACAACCGGGATCCGGTCTTGGCCTTATTTAACAAGTATGAGGCTTGTTAAATTTTCCATAATAATTTGTTTTTCTGGGGAAGGTTATTAGCCTTGCGCCTTGTTAATACGAGGGTGAATCAAATATAAACGGTAATTTTACTTTTTTGCTTAGCAACAAGTTGCCAACTAGATAATCTTGTGCATGGCTCTTTTTTGGTTTATGAAGAGTAGGGGAACCGGCTTGGCTAGCGGTCGCTCTCGACTTTGTAGTCAGTACAGCCATGAGCGAGCAAGAGGTACATACGATTGTTGCGCAACGGATTATTATAAAATGTTTACCAAATGAAGGCGTTAAGCCCTCGCACATTTTTTCTCGATTGAAGGCACAGTTTGGTGATGATACACCGTCTCAGAATCGTGTGTATACGTGGGCCAGAGAATTTAAAAGTACGTATCGAAAACGAAAGTCATGATCGACGCTCAATGACAAGTCGTACAGATGACAAGATCCGTGGCGTTCAAGAGCTTACTGAAAGTGATCGCCGCTTAACTGTTGGAGAAATCTTGTTGTTACAGTCGGTAAAAGCCGCATACCGAAACAAAAGACGAGGTATGTCCATTCGAGATGGCATCCTTCTTCATGACAACGCCGTGTTGAAAGTGATGGATTGAACACTTCCATAGCTGATACCCACTTCTGATGGGATTTCTGGAACAGATAATCAGCGAATACGAAAACTAACCTATGTATAAAAATTCACTCAAACTTCCACAGGATACAATTGATTAACGTTCAGGACAGTTTTCATTTACAGTGCTCGCAGTGGTTTAAATGTTTTATTTCGGGGATTGGTTACACGATTTTTGTTAACGGCATTTTTAAACACCATAAATGTCTTTCACCGTGATAACCGATAATGACCTTTCTGGTTCCTACCCTCGAATCGGTTTACCGATTTTCTTCAGTGTTTTTCTTTAACTAACCTTTCTTTACTTACTTCTCTTGCACAACTAAGGGTGACCAACACTTTTCGCATACTGCCTATTTGACAGATAGACCGATAGAGATCACGTTCGACTTCAACGCTTTTGTTAACGTGGGAACGAATTTTGACGGCGGGATTACCATGCATTTGCTTGCAATCGTATAGCTTAGATTTCGGAAGAAGGGAACTCAAGCGGCGTGACAACGATGTAAATGTGGTGTCGTGACTAAGCTAGCATTGCATTGTATGAATACTAAATATAGATTTATAACTGCGATATTATTCGTCGGACTCTTAGGAGGAGGACTTTGGCGTCGTGTCGTCAGCGGTTGAAACAATGTAAAGGTCACATTGTCTCCTTTGATAGGTTTTTATTCAGGAATGGTTATATGCCACAAGGGTGCGTTCATGGTGGTTCAGGCATGGGGAGGTTTTAAAGAATATGAATGTTTTGTAGGATTCCTCCTTTTTCTAGCGTATCCTGGAGTTCTTTTTATCTAACCTATAGATGTTCTGGGAGGCTCGTAGATTCGCCACAGCATTATATACAGGCGATCTCGGATACTCGAAGGAAAGGATTTCTCTCACCGAGTTCGAACAAGATAATCGGGGCTGTTTATTTATACTCCGGATGTGGTTTCAACATTGTTTAAAGGTTATGACGGTTTGGTGCAAGTGTCAAGCTATTTGAACGACCATTGTGACATCTACCATTATATAGGGTTTTCCAATAGGGACTTGACAACTTTGAATTTAATTTGTGAACGCACCCTTTCACTAATCATCGAACTGTTACTGTCAATTTATTCAGTAAACACAACATTTTGATGGTGGTACACGAACGAACAACATCTGCAAATTATAAAAATTTACTACCGAAAAAAAGTTGTCAAGTCCCTATTGGAAGACCCATTATAAGTGGCAGGATTTTTAAACTGAGTCTTACCCGGTTTTTGTGCGATGTCCTGTTGTACACAAGCTTGAGATGGCAGAACTGACGTTCAGAAGAGTTAAATTATGTGTAAGAATAGTCCCGGCATTGCGGGCAAACTAAAAAAAAAAAGTTTAAGCTGTTTATTACAAAGTGAGCGAAGTCATTCATTATGGGTAAAGATCTTTTGCGGTAGGCTAGGGACCAATTGAATTAGACAGGGAAAAGATTATATCCTACAATACAGGTATTATTTATATAGTAGCTGGATAGGATCGTCTGACAATCCGTTTAATAGGGTTCAACAGTTATATTTGTCGTAATGTCCTTCAAGAAAATTGAAGTGCTTACTAAGTTCCTTGCAGATCGACAAAGGAAATAGCAGAGAGAAGAGAAAGTTATAAACTGTCAAGGATACGTGTCAGATACAAATGAAACGTAATGGCTTGACAGATCAAATTACGTTTCATGTAACTTTTCACGTCAATCACATGATGAAGGTGAGGTAACCACCTGGAGGAAATGACATGACACTTGCCTATTGAAAAAAATCTTCTGTACAAAGGCAATTTGAAAAGCACTATTCATTTGATGATGATGATTTGAAACCAAACCTTATCAGTTTTTTACCGTACACTATTGATAATTCAAATACAATTTTGTTGCAGGAAAATCGAGTCGAATACCCTTGCCAGAAAGAAAAAACTTGAAGAGGAAAAGCAGCGTCTGCGAGAGGAAAAGAAAATATTGGCACAGCAAAAGTACCAGGAATGGCTGACAAAGAAGGCAAAGGCCAAAGAGCAGCAAACCGCACGAGACTTACAACAGGAGTTACAACTATATCAGCCCCGTAGGAATGATGTGTTTCCAACCAAATTCCGAGTACCCGAACTTAAAGCCAAACATACCGATCAACCAGAAAAGTTGTGGCAAAATTCATCTTCCAGATCGCAGTATAATCCAAAGACGCGTGTTGCAAATAAAGGTTTTGTTAAGTATCGAGGGGCCGAAACTGACATTTTCGTTAGGTCAAATTCTCCACACGATGTAAATGACAGTTATGACGAGGATTATTGAATGAAAAATATATTTTTTACTGACATGTTTTGAAGCAATGTTTTTGGTTTTAATATATATCATCAGTAAATGCGGATCCAGCATCTCTATCAATCCACTTACAGGATGTTTCTTCAATTTCCTTCTTTCTTCGGCTAAACAGTGGAAAATTACCATTGCCATCGAGGCAGTATGAAAGCTTCTTCCTTAAGTAAACATACTATAGCGAGCTTAAGGTTCGCTGGATTAATTATTTTTGATAAATAAGCGCCGTTAAATCGATTCTGAATTAATGTAACACTTTATTAGTCCGTTAATAACAACCGTTCGTTTTTACCGTACACTTACGATTTCTTGACTTATCGCTTCCGTACTTATCGCGTCTTTTACTGCTTACTTCTTACTTATCTTTGTGCGACGTATTTATACCGTTTCCTCATTCTGATTCGGCGTTTCGTTTCCGTCCGTTCCATAGCCTTGAATGTTCTACTGTTCATAGTCTCCAGTTTTCCAGTACTTTCTAGAATATTCTAGTACTTTGTTTCGGACTTTCTCGAATATTCTAGTACTGATTGTCATATGCGTTACAATACAATATATTCGAAAGTCGATTGAACATGGGTATCGACAAGATATATTCGAGTTGGCTTATTGTAGTGTTGTACAAAGTATCATCAGCTATGGTGACCAAACATGACTTACGTATTTAAAGATTGGTCGAACGATCCTATAAAGGGACTTGGTAATGTAGGGATCGGAGAACTTTTTAGACCCATGTTTTAAAAATCCAAGCATTCGAATTGCTTTGGATATTGCAAGGCTCCTCGGGGTGCTAGAGCCGCGAGAAACGTTTTTACGCAAGACCCGTGAACACTGGACTGTAGCTTGCTTCCTCTCTTTCAAATCCCCACAAACCGGAGCTCGCTGGGGCGTATTTGCTCATAGTGTAACCTCTAGTTCCATTCTTGTCACAGGTGTTACCTACGTCAAAAACTACAAGAAATAGTGGAATGGAGTCAGTGTTAATTAAATAAGTCATCAGATGTGGAGAGAAAGTTTGTGGGAGTAGGTAATAAATATACTGACATTTAGATGCTCTTAGCTTTAAAAAATTCTTTTAGCGAAAATTTATCAAGTCAGCTATGTTAGCTATATCTTCAATGTCGTCTACGTGTGCAAGTAAATCCCGACTCTTTTAGACCATGAAGAATGTTGTTAGTGCATAATATGAATATTAGGGAGCTGAGATGGCACCCTAAGACCCAGAACTCAGTGTTGAAAATGAATAGATGACGAAAAGGAAAAATATATATTTTGAAAATAACAAGAAAGAAAGAAACTGAATTTATTTGAAAAAAAGAAACCGAGAAGTCAAAAAAAAATTAAATAGTGTGGCAGCACTTCCCAAAAGAAATCAAATTTTAACAACCCTACCGGCCAACGAGCTGAATGAGGAGAGACTGCCGGTTAGGTAGTAGAAAAAGAAGGAAAGTCAGTCGATGACAAGGAGCGAGAAGAAAAAAGGTGTACGTTGATGCAATAAGTAGATGACGAGTGTTTTATTAGAAAATATATATTTATTCAATAGTGTCTAAAAATAACGAGTGTTTTATTGAGTTTAATGTATCTATTACTTTGATCTTACAATAGTAACAAAGGAAGATATATGATTAAATAAAAAAAAGAAATCTTTAAGTAAATCAGGAACGCCAAAGCTTAATAATAAATTCAATTAAGAAGAAATGAAATAACTCGAAGAAATTGAACGAAGAAACTAAACAAAGACAGAAAAGGAGGAAATACTCGTAAACAGAAAGTACATTGAATAAATTAAATAAATGAATAAGAAAATATAGAGGGTGGCGCAAAATTAATGATCCAATTTTTTTTTTTGAATTACTTTTCTACTAAATAAAAAAAAACGATTTTGAGTGATGGAAATTTTTATTTGGACTTCCGTCGCTCCATTGCTTGTCTGTTTGTATACTGCAGCTGTCTAGTTCACAAAAGTCAATATTGTGACTCATATGACAAACAGTAATAGAATATTCTAGAAACTCTGAAACAAAGTGCTAGAATATTCTAGAAAGTACTGGAAAACTGGAGACTAGGAGCAATAGAAAATTCGAGGCTATGGAACGGACAGAAACAAAACACCAAATCAGAATGAGGAAAAACGGTATAAATACGTCGCACGCAGATCGGGGAGTAAGAAGTAAGAAGTAAGCAGTAAAAGACGCGATAAGTACGGAAGCGATAATTCAAGAAATCGTTATGTGTACGGTAAAAGTAACGGTTGTTATTAACGAACTAATAAAGTGTTATATTAATTCAAAATCGATTTAACGGCTCTTATTAATTAAAAATAATTAATCCAGCGAACCATAAGCTCGCTACAATATGATTGACGTACGACGCCATTTGCAAAAATTATAACATCTTCAGATAGGATGATTAATTTTGCGCCACCCTATATATATCAAAATAATATTATTTATTCATCCAAAACAGAGCACCTCGGATTGAACTACAATTTGGTTGAGAAACATATCTCTGAGTCGGGCTTGCAGCAGGAGGAAGTTTTCTAATTACGACTGAATTTACGATATGAAAAGTGACGTGGGGGATGTTGGAGAAGTCTGTGGCTATTACGTCTAATGATCGTATCGAAACAAACTGCACTAAATTGGTTGTAGTAGATCTTTCTGGGAACAGCGATGCACAGTGAAAGAGTGAATTGCAGTCGAAAAACACATTATTGTACACGATCGCCGTAAATATAAGTAGGGCTGGTGTAGGAATTTTTCCATATATTTGGAAAAACTCCTTGGTTTAACGAAAGCTGATTTACGAAATGAGCTGGAAAAGTAACGAGGCTGACAACAGTGTGAATGATACGGTAAGATTGAATGGTGTCCTTGACCCAATACTAGTTTGAACTTGCTGCAGTTACTACTTAAAAGAGTCTAAAGTGAAGTGGTATTTATGAAGTGCGTTATGAGCAACGCTGTGCCATTTTGGCTACTTCCTTCAATTTTAGGCAAAATAGAATTGTAGTGAAAATCTGGGTAATCTCCTTGTTCTTAAAACAACAGGTCTATTTTAAGCCTCCTCTTGTTTTCCGTTGCGGTTTTTCACCGTACTTCCGGGACTCCGGGAAGGGTGACGACCGTTGGTGGGGATTAAAAGGATGGGTTAGCATTTGTTTGTTTCCTTTGTGGTTTATTTAGTATTTTACTTCGACTTTGTACATATTGTATAAAAATATATTTTAAACAATTGATACCCCCAAGCGTCGGACGACAATCTAGAGGTTGACCTCAAAACTGAAACGCATACTTTAAAAATGTGTAATGTTTTTTTGGAGAGCGTATTGAAAGTGATGTATTGAACACTTCCATAGCTGATCCCCAATTCTGATGAGATTTCTGGAACAGATAATCGGCGAATACGAAAACTAACCTATGTATAAAAATTCACTCAAACTTCCACAGGATCCAATTGATTGACGTTCAGGACAGTTTTCATTTACGGTGCTCGCAGTGGTTTAAATGTTTTATTTCGGGGATTGGTTACACGATTTTTGTTAACGGCATTTTTAAACACCATAAATGCCTTTCACCGTGATAACCGATAATGACCTTTCTGGTTCCTATCCTCGAATTGGTTGCCCGATTTTCTTCAGTGTTTTTCTTTAACTAACTTTTCTTTACTTACTTCTCTTGCACAACTAAGGGTGACCAACACTTTTCGTATACTGCCTATTTGACAGATAGACCGATAGAGATCACGTTCGACTTCAACGCTTTTGTTAACGTGGGAACGAATTTTGACGGCGGGATTACCATGCATTTGCTTGCAATCGTATAGCTTAGATTTCGGAAGAATGGAACTCAAGCGGCGTGACAACGATGTAAATGTGGTGTCGTGACTAAGCTAGCATCGCATTGTGTGAATTCTAAATATAGAATTATAACTGCGATATCATCCGTCGGGCTCTTAGGAGGAGGAAATATCTCCAAAGAAAATAATCACTCGGAGGAAGATCCGAGCTCCGTGGGGGCATTTCAATATGTCCTCTTTGTGATATGACTTTCCCAGGTAACATCTCTGTCGTGGGTTAGTTGAATTTTGTACACCCTAAGATGCAAATCAAGATGTACAATCGTTCACAGAGCTCCTTTTAATATTTAAGGCTTGGCTTTCCAAGCGTGTCGATCGTTGTCGATCTTCTCTTGAGCGATTCACTAACCCACTGAATAACCTTTAGTTTAGCTAGGTTTACACGGTCTTCATTCATTATTCAGTCGTTTGTCCTGGTTGTGTTAAACATTGTGATCCGTTTATGAATCGACTTCGCGGTTGGTGCTTGACTAACGTCTAGTAGACTGAAGTAACCACAGTACATCCGTTTCGAAATCGTAACAGAATAATTGTCTGCGTAATACGCACGAACACAAAACACCCGCTGCACTACTGTGAGCAGCTCCATGGCGTTTAAGAAACCCACGGTTTATCGATATCGCTTTCGCCTCAGCACGCCTGTTTTTCCTTTTTTTCAAAATGTACGAACACAGTTAAGGCCCACCCTGTATTAATATTGTTTGATTGAGTCGATAATAATGCAAGTTTAACAAGCATTTGTGTTGATATCAAGAGAAGAATGCTTACTTTGTTTCCTGTATTGCAAATGGAAGGACTCCGATAATTATAATTTCTTACGTTAATGTTGTTCACTGTTAACATAAGTGAACGACTCATAAATGGTCCTACTTACGAGGGTTGCCTCTTATGTTTCGGGATTTGGCAACGCTAGTGTTGCAATCCGGCAATTGACAGCTCTGTCGTAAAGTTGGACATTTTTGAGGTTATACGCACTCAGAACGTTTTGACATACGAACGCTATTTGTGTTGTTTACAGTAACTTACAAGATTCATCTCGGCCCAAAAATGGAATTAAGTCGTCAACATTTTCGTGCGATTATTTTTTACAACTTTCGGCGTGGATTAACTCAGCAACAGTGCATGGATGAACTTAATTCAATTTTTGGCGATGAAGCTCCATCAAGGACCAGTGTTTATCGATGGTATGGTGAATTCAATCGTGGTCGTAGTTCACTCCAAGATGAATTTTGTGAAGGTCGTCCAAAATCAGTTGTTGTTCCGAAAACCATTGATGCTGTGCGCGAACTGATATTGGAAGATCGTCATGTGACCTATCGTGAGATTAAGACAACCTTAGGCGTTAGTGGGACCAGCATACATTCAATATTGCATAAACATTTGACTGTCAAAAAAATTTGTTCGCGTTGGATCCCACACAATTTGTCAATCGCCCAAAAAAAGGCTCGTGTCAATTGGTCGAAAGAAATGCTCAAAAAATACGGTCGCGGTGCTTCGAAACACGTCTATGACATCGTGACAGGTGATGAATCGTGGATTTACGCGTATGAGCCCGAAAGTAAACAGCAGTCGACTGTCTGGGTGTTTCAGGATGAGCTAAATCCAACAAAAGTTGTTCGCGCACGAAGCACTTCCAAGCAAATGGTCGCCTGTTTTTTTCGGAAAAACTGGACATGTCGCAACCGTACCAGTAGAACAACGCAGAACAGTCAATTCTGAGTGGTACACAACCATTTGTTTGCCAGTTGTCTTGCAAGAAATCAGGAAAACCAACCGCCGAAGACGGATCACTCTTCACCACGACAATGCGAGCTCTCACACATCGGCTGCGACAACTGCATTTTTGAGCACCCAAAACATCGATTTGATGGGTCATCCGCCGTATAGTCCTGACTTGGCACCGAATGACTTCTTTTTATTCCCGTACGTAAAAAACAAACTGAGAGGTCAACGTTTTTCGACACCTGAAGAAGCGGTTGCTGCATTCAGAATGCATGTGTTGGAGATACCTCAATCAGAGTGGCAAAAGTGCTTCGACAATTGGTTCAAATGCACGCAAAAGTGTATAGATCTTCATTGGGAATATTTTGAAAAACAATAAAGTGATTTTCGATGATCAATATTTGTTTTTGTTCTCTAATCCCGAAATATAAAAGGCAACCCTCGTACAATTCTACATACTTGCTAGATTCGTCATCCACTCTTATGCAAACTACCTGTTAGGTCGCTGGTAGTTAGACAGCCGGATTTTTCTTGGAAATTGTAAAATACAACTTATTGATGAATCAGGAAATGGAATGTGACTTATGAGGATTCTCAATTATTAACAATGAAACCACTTCTATAAAAATTATCATAATTATCAATGCAGTTTTCATTTGCTGCGACAACAGACAACTTTGACTTGACAAGTGACTGTCATTACTACCTGGCAATTTCCTGCTCATCTTCGCTACCTGTAGCTTTTAATGAATAACATTAATCATATAAAAGATTCGACATACAAAATCTTATATTAAATATACCACATCTGATTATAAAACCCGATGTGATTACATGTGTTAATAAATTACCGTCCCACCATATTAGCAAATCAAAAACCTGTAAAATTACCCGAAGATTAGCCGTCTTTCACCATCCACACGTTTAATTACTGAATTCCTTCAGAGATGTATAATTCATTACAAGTGGGGTAATTAGTTTTCCTCTTGTCTCGGTGGATACAAACAGATCTCCCAACTGTCCTACCCTTTCACCTGCCATTTTCCAACCAACCCATAAACAGAACGCAAAAACTGCCCCTTGGACCGATCGAAAGATGATCCACTCTGGTGATTGATTGCGATGTTTAGCAACCGCTCTGGGTTAGTGGCAGTGCAAATGGAGTTTTATGGAACCTGTGATCGAGGGAGATGCTAAGGAGGCTAAGCCACATTACGAGACTGGAAATGCACTTGACACGGAAACGCATATGTTCGAAGCTGCACGCGGAAATGATACTGACCAAGAAACCCCAACCCGATGTTATTAACAGTCGGAGTCCTGTTCTCTTCCACGCAATTTGGGCTTGGCCAAGTCTCTTCGCAGATTGATCGAATAACTGCACGCAAGAGAGGTAAGTGGAAAGGGTAAAGCAGCTCTGAGGTGGTACACCAACCTGTTTGACGTTTATTATGCAAACAAAGAATTGTTTGCTTCAAAATGAGGCCGCTTAATGCCGGGACTGTAATGAGCACCATTTAAAAACAAAAGGAAGAATGGGTGGGCGCTTGTTGCTGTCAGCTACAGGTTGTTAAGAGGCTTTAAATGAAGATTGTCAGGGTTGGAATGGTTGCGCGTGTCAGTAAGTCAGACATAAAACTGGTGTAAGCTTGGACTCCAACGCACTGCGGGAGGCGGTATAAGAACACATTATTTTTTCGAATGAGCACAGCACTTCTATTCGAGTAAACAGTAGATGTGTTTTTTTAATTAATACGAGCAACGTTTGATAGGTCCTTAACTTGAATAATATATATATTTTTTTTTTAGAATATGTTGGGCCTTGTTTTGTTCATCGGCAGATGGGCATTCATTCCCATAATGCTTCATGCTACCGCCCTGTGAAAGACTGTTTTCTTTCCAAAGAGTCTCTATGGACTATACGAGAATCCTAAAAAAACCGTGGTCGTTATTTTTCCATCTTCTTGCGAGCATCTTTTTTGGAGTTGTGCGTTTGATTCACGCAGGGAATTAGTGAAAGTCGTTAATTTGTCTAGTCCTAGATTTTACTCTTCATGCCTGTGATTTAAATGACTGTTTATTCCCTTTTATACCATAAAATACTTCTCTTTCGCTCTACCTACCAGTCCTTCTTGTGGCGAGAGAGTCATATGTTGAAGTCAAACGTACTTGAAGCGACTAGTCTTTCATTTTTACTGACATAAGGACTTATTTTTGGTAAGTCATCATCATCATAATCCTCGGCACTACAACCGGGAGCCGGTCTTGGCCTTATTTAGCAATTTTCCATAATGATTTGTTTTTTCCGGGCAAGGTCATTAGTCTTGCGCCAGAGGCTCCCGACGGGGAATCGAACCCCGGTCTCCCACGTGACAGGCGGGTATACTAACCACTATACTATCGAGGATTTTGGGTAAGTACGCCCTTCTAAATTGCTCTGATTGTGTTAAAGTACACTTCGTTTCGTCGCTTTCCTTTGCAATTTTAGTGCACGACATTCCGTTTCCGATTATTTTTACTTGCATCCTAGCCTACTCGCTGGTAGGATGCGGGTTCATCACACAACATCTTGTGTGGCCGAAGATTTTAGCAGTTTGCGAGATTCCTTCTTGACACAAAATTTCTTTGTGTGAATAATGATCCCTGAATGGGTTTTCTCGCTCTCACTTTTTTTTTGTACACAAACACGTGCACAAAAGGGGATTTTGGAGCACCCTTAAATGTCAGAGCACAGTGCCAGCGTTTGTTTGCGGCCAAGATTCCAAGAATATGGCGGTACCTCGTTTTATCGTTCTGTGAGAGATACAGCGCTTTTGCACTACGAAGAGGGACTGCATTTGGGTTGCGCTAGTTCCTGTTGGCTGATTTCCGAAGAAATGGTACCAACATGGCATGACATCCAAACGACGATCACAAAATTTGCGTTCGCTTGGTGCATTTTTAATTGCACTCTTGTAGCCAGAGATTTTTTTAGATATCCACTGATATACCATGTAGGTAGATCTTCCGTAGAATTCGCTACGATCGAGAAGTCACGCGCACTGAGGAAGAGCTTTTGCGGTTCAATAGAGCTATTTCCCATAGAGACCGGGATGACATTATTACACAGTACGAACAGCTATGCACTCTTCGCGTGCGAGGCAAGTTTAAGAACATAAGCCTCATAAACGTTTACGGACCTGCAGGGTGAGTCCCCTGACGACGGAAAAGAAGAATACTACGAGAACGTCGAACGGGCCCTCAATTCCTGCCCAAGATACGATGTGAAAATCGTTCTTGGTGACTTGAATGCCAAAATAGGTCGGGAACCGGTTTTCAGGCACTACGCAGGTTCCCATAGTTTCCATGAGAACACAAATGACAATAGACTACGAGTCATCGAACTGGCAGCATCAAAAAAGTTGGCCGTTGCCCTGTCCGAATATAAGGCTGTCATAACAGCATTACAAGAAATAAGATGGGCGGGGAGTGGTGTTATTCAAAGAAACGAGCATGACATTTATTACAGCTGTCGTGCAAAACACCAAGTGCTGGGGGTAGGCTTTCTAGTCAGCCAAAAACTGAGGCCCGCCATCATCGGCTTTAATGCAATAAACGAAAGGCTATGCACTCTTCGCGTGCGAGGCAAGTTTAAGAACATAAGCCTCATAAACGTTCACGGACCTACAGAGGAGTCCCCTGAGCACGAAAAAGAAGAATACTACGTAACCGTCGAACGGGCCTTCAATGCCTGCCCAAGATAGGATGCGAAAATCGTTCTTGTTGATTTGAATGCAAAAATTGGTCAGGAGCCGGTTTTCAGGCACTACACAGGTTCCCATAGTTTGCACGAGAACACTCATGGCACTGGACTACGAGTCATCGAACTAGCAGCATCGAAAAACTTGGTCGTTGCAAGTACCAGGTTTCCGCGTAAATATATCCACAAAGCCGCCTGGGTATCACCTGATGGAGCCAATCGCAACCAAATTGACCACGCGTTGATAGTTCACCGCCACTCCTCGAGCCCGATGACGGTACGAACGTACCGAGGCGCCAGCGTCGACTCGGATCACTATCTTGTTGGTACAGTTTTTCGAGCGCGGATTGCCTTACGGAGACGTATTGCATCCGTGGATCAGGTTCGAATCAACACGGTTGGCTTACGCAATGAGAATACCAGTAACACTTTTGGTCATGCGTTAAGACTCGCCCTCGAAGAGCTCGACGGAGGGAGAGTAAGTCCTGGGGCCAGAATGCCGGGCGTAGAAGAGAAATAGACACGCCTTAAGAATACTGTCATTAGTACTGCCAACTCCATCTTAGGCAGTAGTCGTAGAGACCGGAACGACTGATTTGATGATGAGTAGAAACTAGCGACCGAACGTAAGAATGCTGCATACCGGGCAATGCAGCAGTCTCATAGGACGCGGGTACGCGAGGAGAAATACAAAGAGCTCAGAAGATCTGGAAAAAGGCCTCGCAGACAAAAGAAAGGTGCCTGGGAAAAAAACCTTGTCGGTGACGCGGGTACGCGAGGGGAAACACGAAGTGCTCAGAAAATCTGGAAAAAGGCCTCGCAGACAAAAGAAAGGTGCCTGGGGAAAAAACCTTGTCTGTGAAACAGAGAAAAGTAGAGAGCGAGGTCCGCACCAGGCGCGGAAGTTCTACCAAATAATCCGCAGTATGACGCGGTACACGGTAATTTGATCACGGATCCTGAAGGCATTCAGGTGTGATGTGAAGTGCACTTCAATGCATTGCTAAATGGTCAACTCACAGAAGAATTGGAGGCTCCACCATACAAGATCAAGACCAAATGGTGCCGCCACCAAGCATTGAGGAAACATTAAAAACCATAAGACAGCTAAAATCAAATAAAGCCCCTGGAGCTGATGGCATACCAGCTGAGCTGAACAAACAACGAGAGACAGCGTTACATCACGCAATTCATGAGATCGTGGTGCACGTATGGGAGCAAGAGGAGATGCCGGAAGATTGGCGTCGTGGAATAAGTTGCCCCATACATAAGAAACAGTGTGATTCTATATAGCAACTATAGGGGTATAACATTGCTGAGTACCGACTATAAGTAACTCTCCCCTATCATAGAAGATCGGATAGCCCTATACGCTAAAGCCATCATTGGTCAATATCAGTATGGCTTCATCCCAGGCAAATCAGCGATTGATCAGATATTCATCCTTAGGCAGGCGATGGAAAAATGTCAGGAATTTAAGATTCCATTATATCATCTATTTATGGACTTTAAGGCCGCCTTCGACAGCATAGCCACGGTAGAACTATATAATGCCATGAGAGAGTTCGGCATTTCAAACAAATTGATACGACTTTGTAGGTTGACCATGACCAAGGAAACTCATCATCATCTCCGGCACCACAACAGGGATCCGGTCTTGGCCTTATTTAGCAAGTCTCGAGGCTTGTTACATTTTCCACAATAATTTATTTTTACGGGCAAGGTTATTAGCCAACCAACGTAACTAGTCAAGTAAAAATAGTGGGATTGTTGTCCAAACCAATAAACATCTTTAATGAACTCCGACAAGGGGACGGTCTGGCCTGCCTCCTCTTCAACCTGGCGTTGGAGAAAGCAATCCGTGACTCCGGCGTCACAATTAGAGGGGCTATTGTCACCAAGTCCAGTCAGATACTTGCCTACGCAGATGACATCGATATCATCGGTAGAACCGTATCGCCTGTACAGGATTCCTTCACCCAGATTCAGCAGGCGGCACAAAAACTGGGACTGCACATTAATGAGGGGAAAACTAAGTACATGGTGGCAACTTCTGCGAGGAGAAGACCTAACGTTGGTCAAACTATCAGGGTAGTGGAGCACGAATATGAAGTAGTGCAATCCTTTAACTACCTTGGGTCAATAGTATCAGCCGAAAACAATATGGCAGAAGAAATAAGCGAACGGCTGATCAAATCCAACAAAGCCTACTATGGTCTATCAAGGCTCTTTAAATCCCGAACTTTATCCAGTACATCCAAGCTACTACTGGACAAGACCATGGTCTTACCAGTACTCATGTATGGATCCGAGACCAGAGCTCAATAAAAGGCACTCTGAACTTTTAGCTGAGAGGAAGGTCTTAAGGAGAATTCTTGGCCTCGTATGTGAGGGTGGACGATTCCGGAGACGCTACAACCATGAGTTGTACGCAATCTACCTTGAGGCTAATGTTGTAAGAAAAATAAAGCTCGGTAGACTCCGGTGGGCACCTAGCTCGAATGAGCGAAGAGGAGTCTGCCCGGAAAGTGCTTTGTGGCAGGATGTATGGAAGGAGACAGCGCGGCAGACCTTGTCTGCGATGGAGTGATGGCGTAGACCAGGACGCCCAGAGCCTGGGAGTGCAAAACTGGATGACATCGGCTCGAAATCGGGACCGGTGGAGAGATTTGTTAAATAAGGCCAAGACCGGATCCCGGTTGTAGTGCCGATGATGATGATGATGACCAACAGTTTTGGTGGTTGAATGGTAAATAAAGAACTATGTACCAAAGTCGGTAAAGTAACTCCAACATCAACCAGCTTACTGGTGTAGCTGTTCTAGGATTAGGGTAGAATAAGATTTAAGTTATATTAAAATAAGGTTTTTAAGGAATTGTAAGTTAATTTTACTTAAAAAAAACTGATTTACATGTAAAGTTTTGCTTAGAGCGTCTGAGTAGGACCAGTAGGTTATAATATAAGATAATTAAGGTAGAATTTAAGCATTTTTTGTTTAGCCCATAATTTAGAATCTAAGAAATAAAAAATGATGGAAAAATGAAAAATGCAATGCTCGGATTGTGCATATTGCAAGATAGCATAAACCGTGGTAACTAGGGAGCGGACCGACAGTATTCATATTTCGAACTTCCAGTAACAGGAAACTTTTTTAAAGTATAGTAGGCTTTGATAATTTTGAGTTGTTGACAGACAGTACAGGCGTCAGTCAATGTGAAAACATCGACGACCAACACAAATGGAGGTCGACTGATTTTCGAGAGGCGATTGCCCGTTTTGGCCTCGCGCAGCAGGAGAAAGGCGTTCGTGACCTTTCAATGTATTCACAGGCGTTATACGGAGTGCTACTGAACGCGGTAATACGAACGTAATCTCCTGGTAATATTTCAGCAGTATTTCTTATTTATATTATTTTAATTCCTCGTTTTTTGTTACAGAACAAATCTTTACGTTAACATAAAACTATATTAACATTAAATAAAAAAAAAGGAAGAAAAATTAAAATATTTAAACAGAGCATGTTTATTTAACGAAACTGAATAAGTATTTGCCCTTTAGTTTGCCTTCTAAAGGTGTCATTGAAGGCAGAGGATCTTATTCTTTTTTTATGATGAATAAAGCGTACGATCGGCTCAAGTTACGTATTTCTTGGAAGGAATTTTCAGACTTTCAACACAATTTACATGAGCCCTCTACATATTTATGAATGCCTGCTTCTTGACGACAACAGAACATCTGTAATGAATGTTATTACTTTTTAAAACAACGATTTGAAAAAGGCTTACTGCAGCAGATGAGTTTCGGAGTACCATTTTGTTGGTGTTTTTGATCGTATGCTAAGGATCACTGTGTTGTAACACTTTGATTTCGTTGGTTTATTTTTTTGTTTCTCTTTTATTTTCCTTTCTGTTCGTGTAAAAATACTTTTGTGTTATTGATTTTATTAACCATAGTTTGATATCAAAGTAGGAAGAGAGAATTTAATTTTAATTTTAATGTATATCTTGTGTGCTTTGACTTTCGAAAATATTGTAATTATTTTGTTTTGTTAGTGAAAATATTTTTTATTTCTTTTTTGGTTCATTTCATTTCCTTAATTAATTTTTTTTCTGTTTCGGTTATCCTTTATGTCTCTTTTTTTTTAACATTGTGATATTGAATCGATCTCATTATATAACATTGAAGACAAAACTTTTAGCTTATTAAATGAGTTATTTTTTTCACAAGATTTTTTCTTGAGGTTTTACTTGTACAGTGAAAAATGAAATTAAAAAAAAAATTGCCTTAATTGGTTGAATCGTTGTTGACTTGAATGGGAAGCATACGAGTGTGCTGTGTTGGACAATAGTGCGGCAAAGCAATTTTCAAGACAGTTTTCGAGTTCAGCATAGCTCACAATCACAACTGATCACGGACATTAATTGAACCTTCTCTAGATTTCCACAATCTAGCTTATTAAGACGTTGTATAATATGTGCGGGATCCAGTCAAGGCCGACCATTTTCAGTGACGGAATGAAATAAATAATCACGGAATAGCTAAACGTCGGAAAAATGGACTGAGACACTGTGTGAGTGAGCAATCGTGGTTTGGGTGACATAGAAAATGTGCGGCTGTTATTGCAAGCCACTGGTTGGTTCGACGGCGAAAACTGAAAAAACACCACCCTTTCAGATAAAAATGGCTAGCTACGAATTTTGTTTGAAACAATGACGAGACCAGATTTACTATCAACCAAAAGGGCCGCTCTTAATATTACACTGTAGGTCCTCAGATGATTCTGTGGCGGTGCCGCCAAACCCCACGGTACACTTACTTAAAAATCCCCATTACCTCATCCCAAGACGCATAAGTTTTCGCCAATGCAATCGCATTAGGCACCTGAAAATGCTTCACGCATTCAAGAGATCAAATCTATGATCTTTAAGTCCCTGTAAAGAAAACTTACCTTTCATGCATTCTCTACGTATACCAATTCTCTGTAAGATTTCTTTATTAGTTTATCAGGAATTCCAAACCAATTTCGGCATCTACGTTGCCAGACAAATTCCCCTAGACGAATTGCTGTAAACAAATGATTCGGTTTACATACAATGTAACCTTCATGACAGGGATCATAAATATTGTGCCGTCTATTTTCCCAGCCTCGATGTGTGTACAAAAAACTTTCTACACACACATCGGCTGGCGACCCCTTTTAGCCATCGATAAACGGTCCAACGCAGATGCATGTAATTAGCGCCATATGCATTGAGACTAATGCCTTACCAATGCACTAAATGCAAACTAAAGAACGCTGTCTACCAGCAGGCATTCTGGCGATACACAAACAATCCAATCACCAAAACCTATCCCAAATACATCTACCATTTAATGAGTTGCAACTTGATTACTCAGTTGAACTCACAGGTCATAAATCTCTTTTATCCTACATAGTTTTGGATCCGTTTCCCAGTAACCCTCTCACATAAACTGTTGGAAGTGGGTGGCAAGTCAATAATTAAGAACAACGGTTAAAACACGAGGGTATATGTATTTGTCTTATTACAAATATAGAGTATGTATAATAAACGTCTGTTTTGTATGGATGGTGCTATCCAACTGATTCATCCTCTGTCTCCCGCCATTGGCTTGGTGGTAACGAAACGCGATAGTTCTACTTGTCGGTAAGGTCGCTATCTCTACAATCTCCCCCTCGGAAAGATCTCCTCCCGAGCTTGGATCTTTTCGCATGGATAGCCCTTGAAGCATCTTGGACCGGTGAATCTCATGTTGATTCCTTCCGACTGATTTTGTCAAAATATCTGCCATATTTTGATCCGTAGTCACGTATTTCAGTTTAATTCTTCCATTTGCAACATTTTCCCTCACGTAGTGGTGTTTGATTGCAATATGCTTCGTTCGGCTCTTGCTGATGTAACTCTCTGCGTGTGCTATCGCAGATTGACTATCGCTCAGAATGATCGTCTGATCCCTGGCGAGTTCGTTCAGTTCAACTGAGTTCAGCAAATTTCTCATCCATATGACTTCCCTTGCACAATCCGCTAAAGCCGTATATTCTGCCTCCATTGCGCTCAAAGCGACTGAAGTTTGTTTCGTGCTTCTCCAAAGTATTGGTACTCCTGCCAATATCACCACGTATCCACTGATACTCTTCCTGTCCAATGTTGATGTGGCCCAATCTGCGTCACTGTACGCCATCAACTCCTTTCCTGTGGTTTTGTAAATCAATTCCAACTTTTTGGTTTCTTTCAGGTATCTCAGTACTCGCATCGCAGCGCTCCAACGTTGTTCGTTGTGTCGAGTACAAAACTGAGCCAATTTAGCTACGTGAAATGCTACGTCTGGTCGTGTTCATTGAGAAATGTACAGAAGTCCTCCGATGAGTTCTCGGTACGGCCGATCGCTTTCACTTTCCTCATCCTGTTCCTCCAGGAATGTTGGTCTCACTTCCATAGGTGTTTGGAATCCTTTGGCGTTCTGTAGTCCAAACCGCTCTACTAATTTATCAATGTAGTTTTCCTGCGAAAGTGATATGCTTCCCTTTCGATTTTCGTGAAAATCTACTCCCAATAGGTTTGTCAACTTCCCCAAGTGTTTGACATCAAAGCATTTGTTTAACAAGTCTCCTACGTGTTTCCCGGTAGCCTCGTTTTCGACAATTGTCACCATATCGTCGACGTAAACTGTCAGCAATGCTCGTCCTTTGGTAGTCTTTAGTTCGTAAACGCACGGGTCTACCTTGCTTCTGATGAATCCCTTTTCAATCAGTGTTTCGTTCATGTGCTCGTTCCAGCACCTTCCACTTTGTTTCAATCCGTTGATTGATTTCTTCAACCAACACACTTTGTTTTCGTCACCCTTTTTGACGAAGCCCTCTGGTTGTAACATGTATACATCTCGTTCCAGCTTGCTGTGGAGATAAGCGCTCTTTACGTCGTATTGGTCAATAATCCAGCGCTTCTCAACTTCAGCCGCTATCAGCAAGCGTATTGTCTCGAAGTTTGATACGGGTGCGTATACTTCGTCGTAATCGATGCCTTTTCTTTGCGAACATCCTTTGGCCACGAGTCTCGCTTTCCACCTCAGTGCGTCACCCATTGTTTTCTTTGCGTAAACCCATCTGCACTTTATCGGTGTCACTCCGCTTGGCGGATCCACGAGTTTCCAAGAATTGTATTTTATCAGTGAGTCATATTCACCGTTCATTGCTTCCTGCCAGTGTGCTGATTCTGGAGATTCAATTGCCTCTAGAAAAGACGATGGTATCTCCTTTCCGTTGACGGTTGATAAGTTCGCTTTATAGTCTGGGGTTTCTCTGTTCACCTTTGTCCTTATCTGTTTCCGAAATTCTCCCGGATCAAGTTCTAATGCTGGGCGTACGATTTCCGCTCCGTCCGTTTCCTCTGCATTATCAGCAATCTCGATTTCTGAATAGTTTTGGTCCTTTATTCGTGGCCTCAAATTCATTTTGTGCGATACTCGTTCTTTTTCGTGTTCGGGGCCTTTCCTTGGTCTTCTTCGCCTTGTTCGTGTCGCTCGCCCCTCAGTATCGATTTCGATCACGTTCGGTGTTGACGGTACTGGTTCATTATCGTCTTCGTCCAGCTGTATTACCTCCGTTGTAGATGATTCCGCGACTGTGTCCTCCTCATGTCCGTCGAGTTCTCCTTCACTCTCATTTTCCCTTGGCTCCTCGGTTTGGACTGTTTCTGGGCAATTTTCTTTTGTTCCCTCGTCCGGGTTAGCTACTTTGGACTCGTCGTGGAAGTGTGCTTCCTTGAAGACGCAATCTCTCGATTCCTCGATCCGTTGTTTGTCTTCTAGCCACACGCGGTATCCACGTCCTCTCTTATCGTAACCAATGAGTCTTCCTCTCTTCGCTCTGGGGCTGAGGTTGGATTTTCTCTTTGCTTTGGGTATGTGCACGAATACCTCACATCCAATCTCACGGAAGTAACTCACGTTCGGCTTCTTCCCAGTCCAAATTTCGTAGGGCGTCCTCTGGTTGTCGTGAGAATTTGTAACTCTGTTTCTTATGTATACAGCTGTGTCCGCCAGTTCAGCCCATGCCGCCTTTGGCAATCCTGTGTCGTGTAGCGTTGCTCGTAATAGGTCAAGTATCGTCCTATTGAGCCTCTCTGCTACTCCGTTTTGCTGTGGTGTATGTATCATCGTTGTCTCATGGATGATACACTTTTCCTGATAATATTGTTTCCAAATGTTTGAACAAAACTCTAGACCATTGTCAGTTCTAAGTCGCTTTAACTTCTTGTTCGTCTGGTTTTCCTCTTCAGTTAACCATTTCTTGAATTTCACAAAAGCTTGGCTCACGTATGCGTATCTGCTTGCATCATCTATGATGCTCATCATGTATCTGTTTCCTCCCCTACTTGCCTCATCCACTGGTCCCATCAAATCCGCATGTACCAGGTCGAGTATGAGGTTTGTCTTGCCATTTTCGTCCCTTGCCAAATTGCGTTTCGGGAATGGTTGTCTGGTCGATTTGCCGGCTAAGCAATCATCGCATTGCGTCGGATTCTCATTGCTTACTTTCATACCGATCATCACTTCTTTCTTGGTCATCTCCAGGATTTTGTTTTTGCTCACGTGCATTATTCTCCGGTGCCATTTGTCAAGTGCTAAGGTTTTCATGTTGACTTCCTTTTATATGGCATTCAACGATGCGCTTTTTCGTCCTGGTTCAGTGTCCACTGTGTACAGCATTCCCTGTAGTCGTGCCCTGATCAGTGACTTGCCTTCTTTGCTCAGAATGGAACATCCGTCTTCGTCGAAGATGACTTTCTTCTCATTTTCGATTAGACTTTTCACTGACAGGACACCATAGTCCAGTCCCGGAGCTAAAATTGTGTTTCTAGCTTCGAACTCAGTGATCTCAGTAGGAGCATTCTTTATCCTTATGCTCGCAGTTCCTCGACCCAAAGTTGGCGTTGTACTCCCGTCTGCCATTGTGATTTCATCATCGTCACTCTTACTTACTTTTGAGAAATAATTCTCGTTCGGTGTCATGTGGTGCGTCGCGCCGGAGTCAATGATCCAGCTGTCTCGCCCTATCCCCATTGGGCCGCATGACGTTCTTAATACCACTATGTTCGAGTTTGCAGGCTCGTTTTGCTTTTTCTTTCGTTCTGGACAGAATCTAGCAATATGTCCAGGTTTCTGGCACACATAACATATAGTTTTCGGGTTGGCTTTCTTCTTATCAAACGGTTCCTTATTCTTCTCATGCTTCTTTTTGCTAAAGGCCATTAATACCGTTTCTTTATTTGCACCGCTTTCCCGGCGTCTTGCTTCCTCAGCAAGTAGCCTCATTTTTACAGTTGCACTCTTGAACTCATCTGCGGGAAGATTTCGGTTTATATGCGCTCCACAAGACAATCCGACGGATCGCACCCGTTTGTGGTTCATTTCCCGACGGCGCGAACATCCCTGTATCAGAACTCGTTCCGTTACAGAACGGGGAAGCTGTGGAACTGCCTTCCCACGCGAGTGTTCCCGGAGCGTTACAACCTGCTACTGTTCAAAAAGAACTGCAACAGTTATTTGATGGCTTCTCGGGGCGCCCACCCGACGCTATAGATTCGTCTCTCCCGAGAGAAGTCTAATAAAAAAAAAAAAAAAAAACACAAATTCGACGCTACGTTGTCGCACAGTATTATCATCGCGATGTCGCTGTCGTCTATGACATCTCCAACACTAGACAAATCGCCTATAGTTTTGTTGATCTGTCCCAAGTAATTTTCCATGTTTCCACTGTCGCTCATCTTGTGATTGTAGAGTTCTCTTCTCAGTTGCACTGTACGAAACTTGCTGTCCCTCGGTGCGTTCTGCAGTTCGTGCCAGACTTCCTTCGCCGACCCTTTGTTGCGAATGTGCATTTGCTGTTCGTCGCAAATCGCAAGCGCAACAAAATACTAATTAATTATAAAACTCTAATAAAATAATAAAAAATACTATAATAATTAATTGTAAAATTATAATAAAATAGTTATTAAATACCAAAATGAAAATATAAGCAAAGGCTAATACGTAACATACCTCCCCCCTCACAGGAGTGCATGCCATTCTTGGAAGAGGAATGACGCGCCCTCAAGCGAACGAGAGGTACTCCACCCAACACCACAGCCGCTGTCGACACCCCCACGATGGGGCACAAATCCTACTGGCGGCTATGGAACACAAACAGGGCGAGTGGGAAAACATGAATAAAGGGGAGATAACAAACTTAGACTACTAACTACAATGACAGTAACACAAGCACTAACATTTTTTTTTTTAACGTAGAGTCTACCCGTGGCAGTATTAACAATAAATACTACTGTAGTAGGTTTGTTTCAGGGAGCGCGTCTCCTTGTCCTGAAAAGGATGAGGTATCTCTTATAGACCGCTCCTGAAAAACGTACTACAAAGGGGTCGTCGCCGTGCTTCCTCAGATCCTGAGGGAAGAGTAACGTCCTTAGTTTGGTCTCAGTGCACGTCTCTGCAGGTTTCCGTGGGGCCAGATGATACTGCCAATCTAAAAGAGTGCCTTTTGTGGAGGTACCCACAGCTTTACTTACCAGTTGTTGGATAAATGAAAAGCTCGCTTTTTTCCTTTGGTATAAGTGTTTACATCTTTACTCAATTTAATAAATGATTCTCCTGGGGTACTTCCTTCGGGCACAGTGTACATCAACCCACTCCGGCTTCGCTCCTAGGGTACCTCCTTCCGGGGCAATAAATGAGATTAAACTGCGGCCCGGAGATCACTTTACTATTCCTTTATAAAGGAAAACAAATCGAGATTTGTATCTCAAAAATGCACAATTTCTTACAAGAATCTCGATTTTGGTATCCTGAGTGAGATGCTCAGTGTTTACTTAAGATAAGAATTCAGTTTCTTGAATTCTTACGAAACGATTGTGCAGATGTGGATATGTATCTGGATTCGGTTTTCTGTCTGTTTAACTTGATGGAATTTTCCAGATAGAGATAACGATCTCTGGATTTTGGATTTTGATGATGCCGTGTGGCAAATGTAAAACGATAAACGAATATTAGATTCGTTTATTGCGAATTTTGGATCTAGTTTGGGTTTTTTTGGGTTTTGACTGGATTTTGGGTTTTAGAGTATTATTGCTGGGATTAGGATGTAGGAATGGAGGAAAAAGGTGGTAGGGCTTTTTAGAGCACTACACTACTACTAATTCACAATCGTAATTAAACAGATTAGCAACAGCAACAGCAACAACTGCTCCTCCATCGTGACCCGAGGCCAAACCATTCTCCCAACGGATACCATTCCGCGGACGAGGGTGCCGCGCGTCAACTACCTTCGAAAAGAATTGCAGCCGAGAGTTTGACCGCCCGCAAGATCCGGTTAGGAGCCCCTCGCAAGGGCGAGGTGATCCTCTCCCAACAAACAACCACAATGCCGCTTGGCAGGCGAATTTGCCTCGCTCTCATGCGCTTCTAGATACTGGACTATATTTTATGGTGGCCGGGTGTAGGGGTTGGTGTATCGGGGTTGTCCCGTTTTGACGGCAGAACCAAGCTGTCCCTAAGCCTCCGATGCGTGTTCGCAAGTCTACGGCCTGATCCTACCTCCAGCACTGAGGTATGCCCCTGCAGTTTGCGCTGGGAATGCGCCTACATTATTGGTCCTGGCCTTAAAAACTTTTCAGTTAAACTTATAAGTTGGTTTCCCCTCGACGAAAGTCCTTTACAAGGGCGAACATTTCGGAGGAAAACTTGAGTCTGACCAGTTAAATCAGGGATTCTAAATTTTAGGATTTATGTACTAGCTTTTATCTGAAGCTTTTCCTTCCTGCGCACTGTTTGGTTTTTATGGGCGCGGTCTTGTGGGAATCAAAAGGGAATAATGGGTATCAATGCGATGTGAGTTCGGCTAAGTAAACAAGCTGTATCTTATTGGATGCTAATTGATTTCTCTTTGCTCATGCCGCGAGATCATGAGAAACGGATCCAGAAAATATTGACAGACATAAAGGAATTTATGAGCTGGGAGTTCAGCTACATAAATTAGTTGCAACTCATTGGATGCTAGATGCATTTGGGATACAACAAACAATTTGGATTGTTTATCGTATCGCCAAAATGCCTGCAAAAGAATCGAATTCTATTGTTTGCACTGGTGCGTG
This sequence comes from Microdon myrmicae, assembly GCA_963931805.1. Classification (NCBI taxonomy): domain Eukaryota; kingdom Metazoa; phylum Arthropoda; class Insecta; order Diptera; family Syrphidae; genus Microdon; species Microdon myrmicae. Next base: position 150,447,402 of record OZ007500.1, on the reverse strand, counting down.
CTGACGAATTTGGTTGTAGCGTCTATTGCGCAGCTGCGTAATTGTATGCAGCTGCGCCAATAAGCTGCTAGGAGTTTGTGGGTGGTGTTTAACTATGCACCAAGCACGGGTGCGGATTCAGCTAACACCCACTGACTGTTCCCGGAAACTGTTCGCCAACGATGAACGGAATAAATAAAACGATAGAGTTGTGGCTTGAAACTTTTAAAAGCACTGATATTTATTATTGCAGGAACAATGATCTGAACTTGTGTTTTTTTTACATTTAAGGGTACGAACATCGATTACAGGGACAACTGCTTTAAATTCTGCGTTTTCTTATCTAAAAGTTCTAACGTTAATTACGGGAGCAAACGGTTTAAATTACTCGACACATTACAAGACTCGCGCGCACTCTCCGGGTGTTGAAATCTGACTCGCACATGAACTCTTTGATATTGTTAAATTTGACTCTCGGGTCGGTGCATGCGCACACTTTGCGTGATAAAATGTGACTCAACGATGCAACTCACATCCATCAGATTCAATGGCCGCGAATTGCATCGATAGGGGAGGATTGTATATGTGTCCGTATAGGACAAGTACGATGCCCTGCGATGAGGACGATGATCGACACCTGATTAAACAGACGTACGATCATCGGGGGCTGAGGCGATGTACCCATACATCGTTGATGATGTATGCCAGGGACCGAAATAGATTTTTGTTTCAAAGTAAACAAAAACGCTATTTCACAGGTCAACTGGTGGCACGCATGATGTACATGATGTGCCTATGTTACCAAGGAGTCGTCATTGTATTTGCCTAAGATTCCTTGGAAACACCGATGTAGGCAATATCCAATCTAGCCGTATGGCTCCGGTGCACAAGGAGGCAAATTATTTTGTTGACATAAGTCAGCAGAAACCTCGTCGACGGCGGCAAAGGGTCAGGTTGGGTGGCTATATGTTTGAATTAATATGCGGGTAAGTAACGAACACAGTGAGATACTGTATGTTTACTTTAGATTTCAGGCGGGTCATCATAGGCATGGCATGGGTTGGATTGCCTAAACAATGATCTTATCCATGCCCAAATTCCATGATCGGTTGATAGCCGATAACGGGGAATTGTCGCAACTGTCGCGGACCTAAGGGTATAGGCGCGATATACAATTGTGACTATGGAAAGAAAATCGGCTACAGCTATGTCAACAATACGCTGGCCAGCGTTTGTTTATCGTAATTGAAGACAGGCTGAGCCGATAGGAGATGAACTGGTTCATGGAATATGAACCAGGAAAGTTCAGAATGTGTGGATGCCGTCGGGTAGGCTTTCCTTTCAGGTATGATGCTGCAGGTGGGCTTACGCAGGTAAGTACTATGGCTTTGCATGGAAAGAGGAAGGTGGATAATTTAAGAGGATGGGCGGTTCTTTGGGAATGTATTAACGAACCGCCACGAGTTGCTTTGTCGTTGGGTGAAAAGGTCGCCAGCCAATGTGTATGTAGGGAAATTTATTGTATACATGGTGAGGCTGGGAATAGGCGACGCAATGATCATTATCCCTGGTTATGATTGTTACATGGTACTGTAACCGATATGTTTTCTTTCAGGGATGTGATGTTTGTTCCATAAAGAATTCTTTGTTGGGAAAATTTTGCCGATGCGTTGATGCATGGAAAAATGGCCCTGTTGGTGAAATTCTTTTTAGGAATGTAGGTAATGCGTTGTATGCATTAATGTCCTTGGAAAAAGAAATGTATTCAGGTGCCAATGCGATTGCATTGGCGGGAATCAATGGAAGTTGGGTTGAAATAATCTTTGGGCAAGCTTAAAAGAACCCCAACAGGTCCAGTGTGTTGGCGGAATGACCATCTATGCCTGGTACAAGTGTTAGGTCATTGACGAGTTGATTTAAAACTATTGGAATCAGCAAAGAGCTGGGCATACTGAACTTCAGGTGTTGTGTGTCCAAGTTACCCGCAATCACGATTTCAGTGTGCGAATATGGGGTCAAGATGCTGCAATTGTGTGTCTTGTGTTTACTGTAGATACCCAAAACAGATTGCGCAATTGATCCGATGGTACGGATCTCGAGGCACTTCACTCGCGTGTATGTTTACACACTTTCCACTGTACTCAGAAATGCCCCGGCACAGAAAAGGATGGAAGTCGGTACTCGCGATTGATGAACTGAGTACAATTGGAATAATTGTTGCCCAATTTAAAGAAGCTAGGTCGATAGCAGATGTGAAAAATTCAGTGCGTGATCGTGCACTGCATAGTGTCGTTCACTCGAAAATATTGCTGTGGTTCGCCTATCTCATCCAACCAACCAACAGTAAAATCGCCCAATCGGACACTGATATAGCAAACTGTCTCGCTGAACACTTCTGTAAAACTCATAAACAAAACGATTCCCTCCCAGTCACTAATTTCCACGACACCGTGAATGAATTCATCTCAGGCACATTTGAGCCATCCTTCCCACCGTTCATTACTGAATTCAACGAAACAAATAAAGCGTCACATCCCATGGGAACCGACACATTCCTAAGCTTTACAGAATTATCTGAATTGATTACTTCGCGTAACAATAAAAAATCTACAGGCTTGGATAGAATCCCTAACCTTCTGTTTAAAAGGCTTCACCCGGAAAACTTACTCCCCATTCTCGTTCTTCTCAACCACATAATAAACGCTTCACATTTCCCAAAATGTTGGAAAACAGCGGTGATAGTCCCTATTAGTAAATCCGGTTCTTCCAACAACCCGGCTAACTTCCGTCCCATATCACAGCTAAATTCGCTTAGTAAGGTTTTGGAATGTAAGATATACAAAAATTTTCTCTCATTTGCTAGAGACAACTCCGTTATCCCGAATTCTCAATTTGGCTTTCGTCCACAACACTCAACTTGTCATGCTCTGCTAAAACTGACACATGATGTAACAATGAATCTCCAAAACCAATCCCCTACAATATGCGTCTCTCTCGACATAGCAAAAGCATTCGATTGCGTTTGGATTGCAGGACTGCTCTATAAGCTACATTCAATGTTCGGATTAAACACCCACACCATAAAACTTCTCGCTGCCTACCTTTCTGATAGAAAGTTCATGGTGAAAATAAATCCAACTCTTTCGACACCATACAGTATAACCGCGGGTGTTCCTCAAGGTTCCATTCTCGGACCATTATTATACCTCCTTTATACTTCAGACACCCCGCAGCCACTGTCACCTAATACAGTAATGCTGAATTATGCCGATGACACTTTAATTTATTCAAGCAACAGGTTTGTCAAGGAGGCAAGAAACTGTATTAACAGCTAGCTCCCGAATCTCTCTGCATATTTTACTAAGTGGAAAATCCGACTCAACCCAGCCAAAACTCAACTCATAGTGTTTAAAGGCAGAAATGCGAATTGTACTAACAACACCATACGCTGCCATAACAAAATCAGAATCAAGTTAAATAACAATATAATTAAACCCTCCAAAACCTTAAAGTACCTGGGAATAACCTTTACCAACAATCTGTCCCTCTCCGCCCACACCAAAAACTCGATTCGCAAAGCCGCAATTCAACTTAATTTCTGCAGAAAAGTGATGCACAAGCCGAATGGTCTCTCTACCAAAGTTAAATCACTTATCTACAAACAGATAATCAGACCCACTCTCACATATGCATGCCCGATATGGTACCATATCACACCCGCCCAAATGGAGAAGCTACGCATCTTCGAAAGGAAATGCTTCAGACTGATCACTGGCCTCAACCGACATCCCAACTCCCACAAATATTACAACAGTAGTTCGCTCTACTATGCCGCTAATATTGAACGTATAGATCGACGCTTCCTCGAACTGTCCATCAAATTTATCGAAATTCTTCCCAATAATCCCAACCCGATAATAAATGCGCTCACATCGACTCCGTCAGATAACCGAACTGCCTACCCGAACTGTCTCCACATCAGAACGTTCTTCACATCTGGCAGATTGGTTAATAACTCTAATGAGATTGTATACCACAATACAGAGCTTTCACCTCACCAATTTAAATATAGTAATATTCAACCCTTCTCCAATATTTTGCGTTTCAACGAACAAACGGAAACTAGTTCCCCAACCCACATCCCTGACAGACAATATCCTCACTAACCCATTGATCACTATGCTACCCCCTTCCACACCACACTAACTTATTTCAATAATAATTAGGTAACTAGACTAAGTTAAGATAAGTTAAGTTAAGTTAAGCAATTTAGCATAGGTTAAGTAAATAACTATATCCTGGTTTTCTGACCTTTTCCAGGAAGCTCTACCCACTAAAATCTTAATCCATAACCAATATATAACTTTTATCATCATCATCATCATCGGCACTACAACCGGGAGCCGGTCTTGGCCTTATTTAGCAAGTCCTGAGGCTTGTTAAATTTACCATAATGATTTATTTTGTCTGGGCAAGGTCATTAGTCTTGCGCCAGGGGCTCCCCGACGGGGAATCGAACCCCGGTCTCCCGGGTGACAGGCGGGTATACTAACCACTATACTATCGAGGGGCCCATAACTTTTATCATATTGTTTGAAAAATGTACTAGTAAGTATATGTAAACAATTATAGCTAAGGTATCATAAGTTATCTGTATTGCTTATTGTAAAAATTGTTTATGGTCAATAAATACAGAAATGTAAAAAAAAAAAAAAAAAAAAGCTGTGGTTCGCGCGAATGTGTCCAAAAATGAACTGGACCTCCCTACGATCACATTATATCGAATTTTGAGAAAGGATATGCCGCTCCACATAGAGGTTAGAAAAACTGATCTGAAAGGTATATAATTATTTTCTTGCTGACCCTGAAGCAATTTCTTTAATGACTCTTAGACGGTCGCCTACACAGCCAATCCGGGACGTTAGGGCGTGGAATTTTGCTTATTAGTATGATCGTAATCGTCACGCAGATGTACCGAATTAACAAAGTTACAGAAGAGGAAACTTGGAAGTAGGACTCTTCGTTATTTATTTAATGTTTATTCGAAATTTAATTTATACAAATGGTTATTATATGTATATGTAAATTATATATAATGTAGTGAAAATATCATTCACAACACCATCAATTTATTAAGCAAATCGTTATTGGAATATGTGCATCACTAAAAACCCCATTAAATTAAAATACACAAAATATCGGCGCTCATGGGGAGTCCCCGTGTTTAGGACTGTCTTTAAATTATCCGGTTTCAATTTTCAGCTAAATTTGAACATCGACCCGAATGTAAGTAGCATACTAAATCACTGGATTATATATATTTCTGTTGCCTTCATGTTTATTATCGGAACTGGAATCGCTGTAGAGGCCACATATCATATCATCACATTTAAATTTATACCATTATCATTTCAAATTCATTCCCGATTTTTATAAACAAAAACCAACAACATAGATCCGCAACAACGCAAAATAGAGATTTTTTAATAATTTCTTTATCTAACACAGAAGTATCATCATCGGAACTATTGCTAAAATTAAAACTTGTTCATTTCAAGATCACGTGGCTTTTGGGGTTGTAGGTTTGTTTGATAATTTATTTTCTATACGACCTCCAATAAATAGTTTGTAGTTCTGAAGAACTGAAAATTGATACGAAGAAGAAGATTTTCAGGTCTACGTTTCTAAATCTTCTGTGGTTACCCTTAAATGTATTTCATTTGCTCATAAGTATTAACTACGATTTGGCTTTTACCCTGCGGTTTTCGTCTAATGAAATGTTTTTAGTATTTACCAGTTAGTCCAGTATCAGGATCTTGATTTATCTCTTGTTACAAACCGGCTAATAATCAATCTAATAGGTGGTTCATGTACCATCCAAGACTGTTTCGCTTTTAGAATTCTCCCATAGAATTCTTTGGTCATTTTCGAGTATGTGTTGTACATATTAGCGTAATAAGTTGTGATTCAGCACAAGTCATAAAACTAGCCAAACATGTCACCAGTTAGGTTCGAATTATCAGACAACTACCGGGTAGGGTCTTGTCTTTTGGGTCCGACCTGATTAGCTTGTAAATGTGAGTGTTGATCAGAAGGAGACCTGTAATCGTCTCTCAAGGATGGTAAAATATGTGTCGCTGGTATAGAACTCATAAGTAGATTGTAAAACTGATGAATTCGTAAACTGGATCAACATTGATCTCAAAAGTCAGTTACGCAAATGTCATAGACGAACTATTCTAAAATACTTGCCTTTGAGGCCATTAAGGGTTTTCGACATTAATCGACGTTTTGAAACACTGATGATCGTGAATAATTCCTCAAAGGTCCAACGGCAGCTCGGAGCAGATGTCTAATTCTGGAATATTGGTTAATTTCTGCCAAAGAGGTCCTGGCTGCCGTTTGGCATGTGTACATATGTTGCTACCAACCTAGTAACAAATTATGAATTTCGATTGAATTAATCGCCTTTGATAAAAAACGTACCACACTTGACGACCACGCAAAACGAATATAATGTTCGAACACTGAGCACGCCGTTTGCGACTGAATGATTAGTGAACGGTCACGAATAAAAAGGACACGACTGCGGTGTTTGCTTCAGAGAACTAGGACTGTTTGGGAGCGAATTGGTTATAGTTATTATGGCGGCAGTTCATTTTATTTTACAATATGCCATCGTTAAAAGGGATCGGAAGATGTTATAATTTTCGCAAATGGAGTCGTACGTCAATCAGTGAATCAATCATAAACTAGAAAAAAAAAAAAACCGTAACACCTACCCACATTTACATGTGGAATTCGTCAACAAAGGCAGGGGTTGAGGAATGTGGTCCGCAAGAGTAAATATAACGCGTTCTGCTCCCTAAGGGATGCATTAAATAACACCCCATGGGGCAGCGCCTATAGGATAGTCATGAAAAGACTACACAACAACAGAATTCAAGTGCAAAGAAGTAAAAGTGACATTATAGCTTTTGCGATGATAGTGAAGAACGTGTGATTCGAACTGACGCTATGACAGTTAGAATCACCAAAAATTGAACCAATGCGTAACACATCAGGCTACTAGCCGCGTGTACGAATTCAATTTCTGAACTCAAGTACACTCAACTGATGTGGATTTGTTATGTTATGGCTATGGTATACGGCTCTGATGCATTTTCTTATTCGATTTTCGTTCGGTGTTCTTCACTATCTGCTTGTGGATCTGTTAGGAACGCCACAACATGGCCAGAATCGTTGCTGTCCTCTTCCCGCAGTGTGATGATGTGTTAAGAGGGCAACAGGAATGGAGCATCACTCAAAGAGAAATACCTCCCGTGACCACCAAAGAGGTGCTCTTGGCTGGAAGGGATGTCAAAAAAAACAAAACCCCGGGACTGGATGGTATTCCTAACCCAGTAGTAAAGACTGCTTTAACAAAAAAGCCGGAAGTCTTCAGCAGTCTCTTCACAACCTGCCTTCAAACAGGACAATTTCCGAAACGATGGAAAAAGTAGCGGCCTGTGCTTATACCAAACGGAGTCAAGAATACAGAAGTGCCGTCGTCCTATCACCCGTTGTGTATGCTGGACACAACAGGAAAACTGCTTGAGGGAATAATTGCTACTCGTCTGGAACAATTCACCGAGGGGACATCGGGGCTCCGGAAAGATAGACAACCCGTAAGACACTATTTGTGGCGTGCGACATCACTCGCAATGCGATAGCTGCACCACGATGGCTAGGAGGTACGAAAAAAGATTCCGCCGTGGTGACACTAGACGTTAATAATGCATTTAACTCGGCGAACTGGAATCGGATTCTAGAAGCGTTGGGCGGTCTACAAGTCTCACCCTACTTGGTGCGTATAGTAAAAAACTACCTCTCGGATAGAAGACTGCTCTATGACACAGACGAGGGACCACAGGAATATAAAATAACAGCGGGTGTAGCTCAGGGATCTGTATTAGGTCCGCTGTTATGGAATATCATGTATGATAATGTGCTCATGGTTAATGTGTGGCGGTATTTATGTTGGGTAACTTCGGTGGTGTGTTTCGGGTATGTTGTAAGTGTTCCGCCAATCCCTGTCCGAAGTAATATCCAAACCGGAGCACCAATGGAGCGAAAACAATTGTCCAAAAACAAACACAGAGGGTTATTTGTCGATTTAAAATCCTTTTTTTATTTTTCATCAATAATTGTTATAATTAACGGAATCTGTTTGACAATAGTGTCTCACAATATTTAACAATACAAAGTAAAACGCAGCGAACAATATTTAATAACAATAATTACAACGCGGCGAACCACACAGACGATACACACGTTAACATCCTTGAAGGGAGAAGGCTCCCTGTACTACTCCTCGGGTCGACGATCAAAATCTCTCTATACATCTTAAGAGATGAGCACGTACATTATTAATGTACCAGAGGGGGTTAGAATCATTGGGTACGTAGATGATTTGGCAATAGTGGCCGTAACTAAACATCTAGATGACCTGGGCAATATTTGGAAAATAGAAGGACAAACAATCAGATCCAGTCCCTATATTAAATATCTTGGTGTTACTCGTATACTCGGCAACAGGTTGACCTTCAACGAACACCTGAGCACAACGAGTGAAAAACCGGCAAGAGTATGCAAAGTTTTGGCTAGACTACTGCCCAATGTTGGAGGACCGCGGTGCCACATAAGGAAACTCATAACCAGTGTCAACACCTCCATTAGTAATGTATGTAGCTCACATATGGGCAGGAGCCGCACAGTATAAGTCGTACATGAGCGGAGTGAACTCAGCACATAGGCTAGCATCACTAAGAGTATGTGGTGCATTCCGAACGTATATCCGAAGATGCCTTAACTGTTTTGGCCGGGTGGACACCACTTGACATTACAGCTAAAGAAAACGCTGCATTGCATGACGTCTCACTAGTGAATCGTCGGAGAATGCGGGCACAATTAGAGCTCTCAATTCCAAGAGAATGGCAACGAAGGTGGGATTCTTCCACAAAAGAAAGACCCACATCATGGTACCTGATACAGAAACATGAGGGAAAAGAAATCGTGACGAGCTGAATTACCACCTGACTCAGCTAATATCAGGACATGGATGCTCTCGGCAATACTAACACAAGTATAAGCATGTGAATCAGTCATACTGCTTGTATTGGAAGGCAAAATAGAAAGTGCGGAACACGTACTCACAGAGAGCGTGAGATTCGAGACCGGACGAACGATTTTGGAGAGACATATGAGACGGACGGTTACCCTGGCAGGAGTAATAGAGTATATGCTGAGTTCAAAACAGGCATGGTCTGTAGCAAATGATATTCTATGTGACATGATGCAGTAGTTGCGACGCGACGAGCGGAGTATCAGGTAAACTCCGTCCCGCGCCGCGATGAATCTAAAAGAAAGTTCCGCGGGGATCAACGAGAATATGTGCCTGGTGGGAGATGGTTTTAGGCGGTAAAAATCCGGCATGCCTCTGGATCGGTCCAGAGGTATCTTTTGAAGATTTCCACCTTCCTACCGAAACCAGAAAAAAACACACACAGGCAAACCGATACACCACGCACACTGTCGCGGAGATACATACACACTCGGCACACACATATGTACCCCACCACATAGTCGTCGCTTAACCAGCACCAGTCACGACGGACGTACGTCAGTGGATATATTTATAAGCAATGACCACCCTCGTCGCATTTACATATTTGACACTGTCAGCCCTAGAAAGTGGCAAGGAGGTCGACATGGTTACAACAGATCTCAGCAAAACTTTTGACAAAATTTCTCATTTAACTTATACTTTTAAAATCGTCCACCCTCGGTTTTGAATCCATTCTGTTAAAATGGATTTCGTTCTACTTAGAATATCGACTCTATCGCGTTCGTTTCAGATCTGCGATATCTAATCCCTTCCTTGCTGCGTTCGGGGTCCCCCAAGATAGTCCCCTATGTCCCCTACTTTTTATTCTAACTACAAACAACATCGACAGAGTCATCGAGCACCCCTGTGTGTGTGCCTATACTGACGACACAAAATTCTATAAGACTATCATGTCACCACTTGATTCCGTATTACTTCAAGCAGATTTTGACAACTTCTCAGTTTGATGTCACAAAAACTGCTTAGAGCTTAATGTCTAGTCTAAATGTCAGTCTATAACATTTTCACGAAAACGCATATCTTCTCCTCCCCGCCCCTACTCTCTTCATAACCAAACCCTTACCATCGTCCAATCGATCCGCGACTTTGAAATTTTATGTAATAAAGATCTTAATCCCCTTTCACATATTGACGAGATGATTGTGACGGCAAACTCAACCCTTGGGTTTGTAAAACGGTGGTCAAAAGAATTCTCCAAGACCCGTGTCACTCGGTCTCTCTAGATTTCATTTGTCCGCTCACTGCCCGGATATGCTAGTCAGATATGGTCTCCCTATCAGCAGACACACATTCGAAAGAATCAAGACCATTCAGCATCGTTTCTTACGCCCCCCCCCCCCACCACCCTTCCATAACCGTCTCAAATTAATTAACCTGAAAACCCTAGAAGAACGCAGAATCTAGTCTGATATTCTATTCATTCATCAACTTCTCTCTGGCTCAATCGACTGTTCCAATCTTCTCAACTTTTTTCAACACAAACCGACACAACCTACGTAATTCTCGGCCGTTATATATTACTCTTGGCGCAAGGCTAATAACCTAATAACCTAACAAATTATTATGGACAACTTAACAAGTCTCGGTTATGGACCGGATACCGATGGAGCGACTTGCTAAATAAGGCCAAGACTGGATCCCGGTTGTAGTGCCGATGATGATGATGATATATTACCCCACCGTACCGCTTACGACTCCAACGAACTTTTCTCCCGAATGCTACGAAGTGTCAACTCCAACTCATCCATCTTTGACTTCAATATTAACACCCTCAATCTAAAACACCGCCTCCTGGATGTGTCCCTCTAACTTATTTTCATCTCTTGTCCTACCCCTCACCATCGTAGATAAGTTATTAATTAAAGTAAGTTAGATTTAAGGATCTGTTTGTAAACTTGCTCTTAGCTAATAAACGGGGTGAAGCCCCACTAAAACATAAATGGGGTGAAGCCCCAGCAAAACTTCGCACATTGAAACCCTTTCGCCATTAGAAGGGTCAGACAACATTTTTGTATTTTACTTTTGTGTCCTAATTAACTAAACATATTTATCTTAATTATTTTGATAGTTTCAAAAACAAAAACATTTAAAAAAAAAAACCTTTCCTCAGTGGATTTATAGTAACCGCTTAAGGAGTAAAAGTTGAGGTGAATTTGATAAGCTAGTTAGTGTGAGAGAAACGGGATATGCTCCAAACTACCTTCACAGTGAAGTTTTTAATTTAAACCACAAGGAACATCTTCGCTGGAGGATTCCAAAACAACATAGTTTGACATAGGATGAGAACAGGCCGTAACTGGAACGAGTGGAGAGAAAAACTATGAAAGACCAAGAATGGAGGTTCAAGAAAGGCAAACTAATAATCATTCTAAAAATGGCTGCTGGTACATTTAGATAAATCACCACTTCCTTGTCTTACTTTTGTGGGTAGTCGTTGATAGTTACCTCTTAGTGTCGGCTGGAATAGATACAATAGTTCATTGCTCAATATTATACTGAGTGATCTAGAGTGAGTGCTCCTCGATAGTATAGTGGTTAGTATAGAGAGAGACCGGTGTTCGATTTCCCGTCGGGGAGCCTCTGGCACAAGACTAATCACCTTTCCCGGAAAAAAAACAAATCATTATGGATAATTGAACAAGCCTCAGGACTTGCTAAATAAGGCCAAGACCGGTTCCCGGTTGTAGTGCCGATAATGATGATGATGATGATCTAGAGTGAGTGGAGTTTTGCAACAGATGGAGAATTGATAAGTTGGAATTCGTTCCGCAAATCCTGTGCAACCCATAGCACGAGTCAACAGTTCCTGAGCCGAATAGAAAATAACACGAATAATTACAAAAGTAACACACATAAACAAAGTCACAGAAGATCATATGGGAGGATTATAAGCTCCTTTAACACAACAAGATCTGCGTCATTTCGTTGAATTCAAAACCCGTAGCTATTTGGAATTCATTAATCGACGATATTCATAAAATTCACAACGACGTGTTAATTGAATAGTTTAACTATCCGCACTGAATCACATGTTCCAAAAGAAAAACAATACTTATAAGAGGCGTAGAATGATATGTGCGTACTTCATTTAGGGCCCAGGCTTTGAACGAAGTCCCAATATGGTCTTTTACTCCGAGCATGTACATCTGTATGGAATCTATGTGGATTCTCAAGAGCCTGTCATCTGCCTAGTTCTTATTCTTACAACTTATCACTATTATTCTTACCGAGCTATAAATCACTGGCTGCGACAGTTCGATCTCCACCGTGGTCGTCCCCAAGCTTACATCGCGTAAAGTAATTTTTCCATAATACACTTTGCCGTCATAAATATAATCAAACACATCAGGACATGGAATCGGAGGCGTGTTAGTAAACTGAGCTAAGCATCCTTGTATCAGCAAGCCAGTTGTTACTATCAAAATGAAAAACGTGAACACACTCATGATGTAATTAATCTTGCCCGTTAAAAAGACCGTCTATTTAGCACTGCAACTGATTATTAATTGTCGGTAATTTTTTGCATTTCAGCCCGCTAGCACTCTTGGCGTCAAGGATCCAACCAGGCCAACAGCTAACTAGTCAAAGAAGATCCTCCATTGCTGGTACACCATTTATTCACAGCTTAACGTTTAACTGGATTGTTACTTTTTTATGCAGATTTCTCCCGAGTGAATCCCAATTTACACGTGTCTTTGCAAAATCACAGCCTCAAACATACAAATGTCGAACGAATTTACATAAAGAGCGTATCAATGTTTTATACTCGGGCTGATATGAATTCAGAATGGAAACTAGTTTCGAATGTCGAGCGATAAACGGAACCGTCTTCAGCGAAACTTGGATCGAATCTGTGTTGGCACGCGATGAGCTCGGAGGTTCACTTGACCTGTGATGTTTATCAGCTGTTGAGGCTTGGGCACGAATCTTCGAGATGCGAAATCTCTGAAGTGATACGGATTCAGAAATATAAAATGGTAAATTCCCTGATTATCATAACCCGCCGCCCCGAAGCATGTACCGCCATCGACTGCGCCCCACTATATCAGTTGTGTTGTGGTTTTTCTCTTTGGCTTTGCTGGCTTCGTTTAATAACGACCGCTATCCAAATTGTAGTTAATATCATCGTTGATAGACGAATATTTTAAGTAGAATTTCCTGGGCGACCAATCGAGTAAGGTGACTAATGCCTCTATCGGTGGTGGCTGGTGGGCTCGCCATTTGGGGCTTGGTACAAAGAAAAATCCCCATGCGATGATCGAGCACCACACGGATTTACCAAGTTGAGAGTTTTGAGAAATCTAAGCCTCAAGATGTATTCATTACGAAAAGCAGAACATACATGAATGCATTGTTGACAGTGGTGGGTTTTTTAAAACTTATTTGTTTCCAGGTATATACATAAGTGTACGTACAAGCTAAGTGCTTATACACGTAATACTTTTCTTTTCCAAATAGAGTGCCAGGCAACTGGTTCTCGATAGATTGAAGTAAGTATTATTTAATGGTTTTTGAAAACCATTTATTTACCTATAGTAATTTTCCTATGAGAAGAAAATGTGGCATGGAAAACTCTTCATATGGAAGAATGTTATTCTAAGAACTAAGCTAATCTACGATAATAAATGTTACCGAGATGTTGCTATCAAATAACGAGACTATTGTTTTTTTTTTTTTTTTTTTTTTTTTTTTTTATTAAACTTCTCTCGGGAGAGGCGAACCTATAGCGCCGAGTGGGCGCCCCGAGATACCACCAAATAACTTTTGCAGTTCTTTTTGAACAGTTGCAGGTTGTAACGCTCCGGGAACACTCGCGTGGGAAGGCAGTTCCACAGCTTCCCCGCTCTGTAACGGAACGAGTTCTGATGCAGGGATGTTCGCGCCGTCGGGAGATAAACCACAAACGGGTGGGATCCGTCGGATTGTCTTGTGGAGCGCATATAAGCCGAATTGCGTGCAACAATACCAAGAATCTTCGAAGAACAGTACGCGTGATAATATCTGTAAAACAGACAGAGGTCGGCTACGCGCCTTCGATGTGATAGCGACTGTAGTCCCGACGTCAGCGCCGAGTCCCCGATCAGGCGGATCGCTCGTCTCTGTATGTTCTCAAGTAGGTCGAGGGTATGTTTAGGAGCCGAGCTCCAAACATGAGAGCAATATTCGAGCGCGGGTCTAATTTGGGATTTATATAGGAGAAGAAGTTGGGCCGGAGTAAAATATTTCTTGGCTCTAAAAAGATAGCTCAGTTTTCCTGAGGCTGAACTGGCGATACTCGACACGTGTTTATGCCATGATACATTCCCACAGACCGTGACGCCGAGCAATTTCAAGCTTTCCCCGGCCTCGAGGGCCCGGCCATTCATCATCAGCTGTGGAACCGATGATCCACTTTTCTTTGTGAATGTTGTATATTGTGTCTTCGCTGCATTGAAGTCGAGGAGATTGGCCCTTCCCCACTGCAGAACCCTATCTAGATCCTGATTCAGAGAGTCAATCTGTCTACATCTCAGCTGATACGACACAGATGCACCAATCGACCGAACACTCGAAAAGGAGGAAGCAAGCGTACTATCATTCACAATAGAACCTTGGGGCACCCCCGAATTAACAGGATACAAATCCGAACACTCGCCGTCTACAACAACCCGTATCGATCGATTCTCAAGAAAGCTTTTCGTCCAGTCGCAAAGCTGTTGGGAAAGTCCATATGAACGGAGTTTGCTAAGCAATACCCCGTGCCAGACGCGGTCAAAAGCCTTGGAGATATCCAATGCGACTGCCCTTGACTCACCATGCTGTTCAATCGCAGATGTCCATATATCGGTTATAAGTGTCAAAAGGTCTCCCGTGGACCGCCTGCCACGGAATCCGTATTGACGGTCATTCAGAAGTCCGTTGCACTCCAATTACAACTAACTCTGTAATGATGACTTTTTCCATTACCTTAGATAAAATAGATAGCAATGCTGTCGGACGGTAATTTTGTGGGAGACACTTTTTTTCCCTCTTTGGGATTGGCTGAACTCGAGCGATTTTCCAGCAGGCAGGAAAGGTCCTCCGTGCATAAGATAAGCGGAAGAGTCTGCCAAGAACCGGCGATAGTTCTGGAGCACAGTTCTTAAGGACTATTGCCGGTATTCCGTCCGGGCAGGCTGCCTTCCTACAATCCAGTTCACGTAGAATGCGTTGAATAGTGCGAGGACGAAAACTCACACCCCGCGTGGGAGACCGTACCGGCGCGATCACAGGTGGCTCCAAAAGGCTGGGGTCGAGGTTTGAATTGGTGGAGAATAAATTCGCGAACACGCCAGCTTTATCCTTTGAATTCGTGACTAACGTTCCGCTGTCTGTCAGCAACGGAGGGAAGGAGGAGGATGCGAAGTTGCTGCTGACAGCTCTTGCCATTGACACCGAAGGAGTTTATTGATCACTCTGTCGTTGTGAGCTTTCTTCGCGGTATTAATCGCCTGGTTGCACGCGTTTCTGATTCTAACAAAATTCATTCTGTTAACATCGGAGGGATTACTTAAAAGCTCTATTTTTTGCCGTTGTAATCTGCTCGCATTGTTTATCAAACCAAGGTTTATCAGACGAACTTCGTTTGATGGAATGCGGAATATACAGAAGAATAATCTCTGATAGGGACTCCGTGGAAGTGTTAACATCGAAGCACACCTCTGACCATGGAAAGGATGCGAAGAAATCTCGCAAATCGCCCCAGTTAGCAGCCCCATGCCTAGGCCGGTTATTCGCTTGATATGCAAGTGCTTGCGCGACAGGTACCAAACAGTGATCTGAGTTTCCCAATGGCGCAGAAACCTCTACGGTATAGATACTCGGTTCGGATGTCAAAAACAGATCCAGAGTGTTCGCATAATCGCCTCGGGCATCCGGTACTCGCGTTGGTTCCTCCACGAGTTGAATCAAGTTGTGGCTTACAGCAAACATCTCCGCCAGCTTCCCAGCCTCGTCGTTCTGTTAGAATGTAACAACTAGCCGGAATTGTGGACATTAAAATTGCCAAGGACAACAATTTCAGAACCTGGGTGGTTGATCTGTATCCAGTCGACGGTATGTGAGGTGGTCGAAAAATGTCGCCGGTCGATCGTCGTTCGGGGAGCGGTTAAGACAACAAAGACATTTAACGGAATTCCTCAGCACGACCCTCAACCATATGATGTCCATATTATTGGGTTCCAACGCCTCCATCCTCTGGCAAGCCAGATTGGACGGCGCTAACACAGACTCCGCCCTTAAAACGGAATCTCGAATGTAAATCGTATCCTGAGCAACGAAGACATGTCGAATCAGTTGACGAATCGACCTGGGTCTCAGTTAGGGCAAGGATATCAGGTTTCGTTGTTTGCAAATATTGGTGGACGGCGTTTACATTCGTATTGGTGAAACCGATGCCCCTGATGTTACAAAATGCCGTCACCAGTCGAGCGTGGGCAGAGCCTCGAGAGCGAGCCCGGTTATGCGATGACGAACCTCTTAAAGTTCCGTTATTTATCATGATATCTGCATGATGTTCCCTCTGACATAGTCCCCCCCGGAGATCCGAATGGGAGACTAGTTTACCTCCGGAATTCTTTATATCAGAAGTCCCCATCATGACTTATCTCCGTGTCAGTCCGGGCGATCAGCCACACATCCGAAAGACCGTCGAAGATTTTTCTCGGCGATATCGCGAAATGCACAGCTGACGGGGTGGTATCTCACCTTGGGACCGACTACCACTTAACCAACCTTTTCTCGGACCGGTCCATCAGCCAAGCTCCGAAAGATGGCCAGGGATTTCTCCCGACCATTTCACGGAGCCTAAAGCTTGATGGGGTGGTATTTCATCGGGCGCACAGGGCGTTGGGACCCCGGCTGCCACTCGGACTTTAGTCGCCTCTTACGACAAGCCGGCCTAGCTGTGAGTATATTCGAACGCCCTACTCACAGGGCTTAATGCTGCAAAACATGACATTTTAAGGTTACACATATCTAGTTATTATCGCCTTTTATATACACTACTCCTCTTTCCCTAAAACTTACCGTGCACATCTTCCATTATCCGAAACAATCCAAACAACTGTATCGCTCAACCCACCAAAGACGCGGTTCTGCCTCGAATTTTCTATATTTTGTTAGTGCAATCTGTGGGGAATAAGTCGTGGCACCGGCATGGGTGCGAGTTATACCTCCTCCTCCATCATCATTAATAATGCCGCCGTTACAACAAGAGAAAACACGAAACAGGATCTCACAACACGACGTCCACGAGGAGCAAGTTAAAGAAAACACACTGATTTTTATTGTTTATTTTATTCACTCCAGATTAAACGTTAACTTTGGATTACACGCTGGTTCATGGGATCACAATTAAATGAATAGCTTGTGTTGAACGACTGTTTTAATGATTACAAGGTAAAATCTATAATGTAATAAAATATTGTATATTTAATTAAGAACACTTAATACTGACTCGCGGAGACAACGACTCGAACTATTATAATCGATTATCGCTTATTATCGCTTATTATCGCTTATTATCGCTTCCCTGTGCGCACCAGGGAAGCGATAGGAGACACGACCTGCTCCGGTCGAAGGATGGAATTTGACTCCGCGATCGTCATCTCATGCAGAGATGATTTCGCTAAGGAAAAAAAATGAAGAGAGAGAAAAACTCTTCTCTTAAGGGTGTGAATATATCCTCGCCAAGGATATGTTTTATCTCCCACAAGTGTAACGTAGAGTCTCTCTTATGGGAACAAGAAAACCAGATCTCGTAATAAAGGTCATGGTGGTATGTGTGGGATCGTTCAGATAGATGCGTTTCACACGTGCAGTGGAACGACGAAACAGGCAGGCGGCAAAGACAAAAGAAAAGACGACCAAATGGTTCGCTCTTTAATGAGGGTCATGTTTATACGATGCCTCGTCGCTATTTTCGACGTTAGAAGAAAAAGGTGCTAAAAGCAAATTGGATGTTTATGGCATCTCTGGCTGCAATAGAAACCGGGTTCATATTTGCATTAGGAAATGCTGGAGAATTTGGTTTCAGCGTCTATTGCGCTAATTATATGCAGCTGCTTGGGTTGTTTGTTGGTAAGACAAACAAAAAAGGTTGCCAGGCAATGTATATGAATGGTATATGACGCGGCTGGAAAAATAGACGGCGCGATATTTATGGTATTTGTCTGGTACCGAATTGGTTCAGAATACCAAATAAGCAAACAAAGAAATCTTATGAAAAATTGTATGCGAAGGGATGCATGAAGGTAAGTTTTCTTTATAGGGATTTCAGGGTTATAATAATTGGGTCTGTTTGATGCGTGAAGCATCTAAGATGCTAATGCTAATTGCATTAGCGAAAGCTGGTGCAGACCCGGGTTATGGTTATGGGGGTTTTTTCAGGAAGGCGAGCCGTGGGATCTGGCGGAATCGCCACAGTACTCCCCTCCCAGTGACGTAGTCACGAAAAAAAAGGTAGGGGCGAGGGAATGCTCGATGGTGGGTGCTGTGATGATAGGGAGGTTGCTTCGGAATGCGCTGTGGTAATGTTACGGGACTGTCGTTGTGACCAGTTCCTGGTTATTGGTTGGGCCTTTATCGATAAGATGGACACAGTTGTTACCGCTTGATGCCATCAAGGGCAAATGTGTGCGGCGTGGTCCATCGGCCTGTTATGGGTCTCGTGGACCAACAGGCTTATCGCCCGAATAGGTCGGAACCTATCGGAAATCCGCTCACATCCGCAGTGACGAAATAGTGTGTGCGAGATGGAGGGGGATTTATCCCAGGGTAATTCCCATCCGCAGTGACGGGTTGCCGTGTGCGGAATGGAAAGGGACCAAGTCCAGAGCGGGTGTCTTTTGTCCATACGTTTGTATGGCGATTTGTTTGCCGCTGGGACTGGTAAAAGGGGGGCGAGCCCTCAATTGCACGTTTTACCTATCGAGGGAGGACCGGTACATTGGTGCCAATGTAGCGGTAGCTGCGACCTCGACCGAATGGAAACTTGCTGAGGTCCCGGCCGTCGCTCTTGTTTAAAAAAAAATAGGGGATTTTGGTTAGGGGGCTCCTGGTGGATGGTTGATTGTGTCCAACCCCAGGGCGCCCTAGGGTTATTAGATGTGCGCTCCGAAGTATTATGCACCTAGGTATTTGAGGCGGCGTAGAGGGGCGTGTATAGCCTTTAGTTGCCGCTAAAGGGGAGCCATGGTGGCTAAAGATTGGGGAACCAGGTATGTTGTCTCAGCCCGGTGGTATCGGTTTGATTTGTGGACCGGTGTTGCTGAGACATTTGGGAGACGTAGGAGATCTAAGGACGAATGTCCTGAAATTTAAATAAAGGGGCAAAACCAGGTGCCCTGATGGGTGCTGCTACGCGTAGTAGCTGTGGTAACGAGGGAAGCTGGCTTGCTGAAATCGGGTAGAGAGGTCGAGCATTGATGAACGGTTTCGCGTGATAACTGTTTTTGGCGTGGATGGGACCAATATATGAACAGGGATAGAAAAAGCTGTTAGAGGTCAAGCAGAGACGAGAAGGGATGCATGGGGTTGCGTGAAGGCTATGGTTGGTGAGCGTGAGCGCCGACCTTCAGAAAAGAGACAGAAAAGAGTGAGGTGTTTCACGCGAGACAAAACCGGGCGTCCTATTGATTATATGCTACGCGTAGTAGCTGTTGTTAGCTAAGGGGCCGGTTTGCAAAAAATGGGTGTTGAGCAATGGCGAGCGTGTGCGCCAATATTTAGGAAAGGACCGAAAAAGAAGGTGTTGAAATAGTGGGCATTGTATGCCAATATTTAAGGAGGGCCAGAAAGGGGTTGAAGTATTACGAGCGAGACAAAACCAGGCGTTTTTTCATTTTCATTTTTTAAACATTTTTTTATTTTCTTTTTATATTCTTATTTTCTAAATTAAAGGCTAGACAAAAAATGCTTAAATTCTAGCTTAAATATCTTATATAATAACTTACTGGTCCTTCGCAGACGCTCTAAGCTAAACATTACTTAATATTTGTATAATTTGCCTTTCGGCGACAGAACTTTGTGGCATAACTTATAATTATTTGAAAGACAAAGAAAAATTTGAAAAACTTTGTAAATTTTTTTTTTTTTTTTTTTTTTTTTTTTTTTTTTTTTTTTTTTTCTTAAATTTTAACTTACTTAACTTACCTAAACTTATCTACTTTTTTTTTTTTTTTTTTTTTTTTTTTTTTTTTTTTTTTTTTTTTTAATGTAAAATCATTTAGCCTAACTTAACTTAAATCTTATACTACCCTAATTCTAGAAAAGCTAAGTCTATGTAAGCTAGCTGATGATAGTGTGATTCTATACCGACTTTGGTATCCAGGTCTTTATATGCCATTCAACCACCAGAACTGTTGACGCTGTCTAATACTATCGTCCCGGTCTCTGCGGGAGATAGCCCTACTGAAGCGCAGGAGCTCTTCTTCGGTGCGCGCTACTTCCCGGTCATAGCACAATCGCCCGTCTACAGATGATCTACTTACATGATAGATCAGCGGAATTCCGGATCTATCCTGTATAAGCCCTTTCATATCCAAGTCAAGGAACGCCTCTGGTGGAACAAAGCCGTTGCGACGCACGCTCTCATAGTATAAGGTGTTTGGATAATACGCCCCGAAAATTAGGTCATTGGACGAGCTTATTGCTCTCGCAATATGTCCTCTGATTAATTTAATCATAAAATTATCCACCCTATTTATGTACGCTTCATTATATAAAGTCTCATTTGAGTAATACTTTTTATAGTCCGATTCCGGTGTCCGATATAATCTGAGACAACTTCTGAGACACTTTCTTTCGAACACCCGAATCTTTTCTATCAAATTTGGACCTATGTTGAACCATACTGGGCAACCATATATGAGCATTGGCCTGATTAGCGTCATGTAGCATATGACTTTTACCCTGCTGTCAAGTTGGCTACTATGAAATAGCCTCCTTGTCATAGCAAAAGTTTTCCTCGCTTTGAGCAAAGCAGCCTCTACATGTCTGTTGAAATATAGATATTGGTCTAGCCAGATGCCCAGGTATTTAACTAAACTCTTGGTTTCCAGTTTATCTCCATGCGGTCCCACGATAACTAGCTTTCGCCAGTTTTTCCTTGTGTCGTACGTGGCTTTATATAATGGAGTTCTAAATAGGATGGCTTCACATTTCTGGAAGTTGATCTTAAGTTTCCAGTCATCGCAATAGCGCTGCACTTTGTTGAAGTCTCGCTGTATTAACCTATTTATGATCGCAACTTTCGGAGCTGTTCTGTAAATTATGAGATCGTCTGCGTACGCAATAGCCTGCGGAAGTGCATCTAATAAGTCGCTAATGTAAATGTTAAAAAGAATCGGAGAGAGTACCGCGCCCTGTTGCAAGCCATTCTTGATATTATACGTTTTATTAGAGGTCACATTACCACTTTTGACCACGAACCTCCTGTCCTTTGACATATCGTAAAGTACATATAGTAAAGGCTTATGTATGCCATATCTGACCAGTTTGTAATACAACCCTTCGATCCAGACGGTATCAAAGGCTTTTTCCAGGTCGATCAGACAGGCACCTGTGCATTGGTTCCTACATTTATTCCATTGTATATCGGAGACCAGTTTAGCTGCGGCATGTGTGGTTTCATGACCCGCCCTAAAGCCAAACTGGTTGTTTGGAATAATGCTATTGTCGTCTACCCATTTTAGCAGAGCTTTGTTAATGATTTTTTCAAATACTTTACTGATGCTTGGGAGTAAACTTATCGAACGCATGTTCATTGGGTTTGTACAGTCTTTGCCCTTTTTTGGGATGGGCTGAATGATAGCCGTTTTCCAACGCGCGGGATAATATGCATTATTCAACGCGTTGTTAAACAGGACCGTGTATATATCTATTGCCTTTGGGGGCAGGTTCTTGAGTACGATGTTAGGTACTCCATCTATTCCCACTGACTTTTTGCTTCTTAATGAGTCGAAGATACTCTGGATTCCTTCCCTTGTGATTAAAAGGCTATTAGCCCCACCATTGGCATTAATGTCGATTGACAGATTATCGTCACTGAATTCCGTAAAACCAGGATTCTCCGATTGCCAATGTGAAATTTCATTCCGGAGGTGCAGGTGATTCAGTCGAATTCTGTCCTCCAGGTCATTGTTTCGGCGAATGCTTTCATTCACCTTGTACATTTCCTGAAAGACAGCTCCCACAGCGTTCGCCTTCTCCAAAGGATCTTCGATCACGAAGAGCTCACTATTGAGGATAGCGTTCTCTGTATCTATGCCAATGTTGGTTAGCAGCTGCTTGTTTACCTCAGTACGTGGGATTTGGAGACACTGAATCTCGTTTTGATTATTTCTCCTGAATATTTTATTTATTTGTGGGAACATATTCGGGTTATTAGTTTTTATAGCTCGAATTCTGTTGTTCCAATACAAATTTGTTGCTAATCTATAATTAGCTTTAAGTAATTGTTGGAGGTTTTTTAATTGAGATTTCAGTGATATTATCTCCTGGTCTTGTCTGTCTGTAAACTGTCTGTGTAATTGTTTTAATTTCGATAGCAGTCTGCTCTTTTTCTTGTGGAGTGCGTTTATTGTTGCGTTTCTGTACACGTTAATGTGATCTGTAACTGTTGTTTTGGGAATTGTTTTGTCCATTGTTTGTTTTACGGCTTCGTCCATTTGTTGAATGTATTTGTCGATTTCGTCATTAGTCAGGTTTCTGTTTACTGGCAGATTAAAGTCATTCGAACGAAGTTCTCTTGTTAATGATCTGGTGAACCGCGGCCATCGCATTGCCCCGTAGTTATAGGGTTGCGGGGTCACGAATTCCTCCAGATCTGCGAGCTCGCTCGGAAGCTCTATTACTGCCGTGAATGCACAGTGGTCACTGTCGTATTCAATTGTCCGTAAACAGTTTGTGTTTCGTCTGTTGGTGTTAAGTAATCTCAGTCGTGAGTCGATTAGCAAGATATCTAAGAACGATCTACCTCTGGGGAACGATGGATATTTCGTAGCTAGCAGGTCAGTTCTATATTCAATATGATACTGATCTAACCAACCAGCCAACTGATTTCCTCTGGCATTAGATATATAATTTCCCCAATTTCTATGCTTGGCGTTCATATCTCCCCCTAGGATAAAGTAATTTTTGTCCAGGTGCAATTGTAAGCATCGAAAGAGTGTCTCGAGCTCCGCTATAAATAGGTTTTGTTGGTGCTCCTCAGGTGCGTGCAAAACCAGGCGTCCTATTGATTATGTGCTACGCGGAGTAGCAAAAGTGTGATGAGAAGCCGGTTTGAAGGAGTTAACTAGGGGCGTTGTGCGTCTTTGGTAAGAGAAAAGCCAGACGGGTGTTGAAATGGGTCGAGTGAGGTTGGATGGAGTAAAGGGTCGAAGAGAGACTGATGGGGGCAAAGGGAGCCGAAGGCTGTCGAGTCGAGTCGAAAGGTGGCCGGGGATTGTCGCGAGTAGTCGAGAGAAGTAGGAAGCGGAGTCGTGTGTAGTCGAATTGTGTGAGCGCGGAGTCGTGCGGGACATTACGGTTGTACTAGGTTGTGCGTAATTCATTACCCGGAAGGGGTTTACAATAATTATTTTGTTCTTAAAAAAAAAATTGCAGTAACCGTTTCTATTCAAATGAATATGGTAGCACGCACACAAAAAAAGGTAAGGTAATTATTGTGCCGTGGTGCGTTTACTTTATGTTACTTGTCGATATATATAATTGCGCATAAAATTTATTGAGCTATATCTATTGCCATTTGTTTTATGTATATTATTTACAATGTTTACGATTTTTAATAATATAACTTTAATGCTTATGTGTTTTTGGTTTGTTTTTACTGACAATATGTTAACATTTGATTATGTTGTATTTTGTTGCTTACTTTTTATTCTTTTAATTACTATACACAATTGTAGGGAACTGTTTGCTTACACTTTCTCTGTCTTCGTATCTTAAAGGGGGTAATCCATATGTTAATTTTTCTTGTAGATGTACATGTTGATGTATTATAGTGTGTAAATATAAATAGAGTATCGGAAACTACTTAATTTTAGTCTGGATTTAATGCTGGACAACAGTTACAGGCGTTCCCTGACTTTCTATCGATAATTCTTGTGCGACAAAGCGCATGTTTTGAAACAAAACTGTATAGTATAGGGTTTAACTTTATTATAATCAATATTTTATGGGTATACTTAAGTGTTTTATATAAGGTCATGTTTTCTTTAAATAACTGGAGTTTGCTTAATATACAAAGTGTTAAGTAAGACAGAAGAAAGGCAGAAATTTAGGAGAACAAAGGGGAGAATATAAAAATATTTTTAATATTCGGATTAATGTTTGTTTATTTTAAAAGAAAATAAAAGAAACGCATTCATACAAATGAACATATTTCCGGACATACGTCCATTCATATAAATATCGATATCTTTTATAGCCTTTAACAGTCAAGCTTATTAAACGGTTTTCTTAGACTGGCAGGACAACTGTTTCGAACCAGTTGTCTACCTTTACCATGAAAATCGCTTAATTAGAACTGTGTGTGGTAATTTGCACTTCAAATCGGTAATTAATTTTTGAATAACAAATGTCAATGCACACAAATGTTTTTTAGGAAACAAATTTTAAGTTTCGCTCAGAAGGAGCTTACATGAAGACAATACAAAAAGGAAAGGAGAGAAGAAAAATTACAAAGGTTTTAAGGAATTTAATATTACTACATCATACATAAAACTGTAAAGGATTTTAAGCAGTGTCTGTTAAGGATAATCGCAGCCAGTCGAGTTGTTCGCATGTATATCATGAGGTGTTTAGAAACACCAGCTAGTGGTATATAACTACAACTTTATTCCTGCCAATAAGTTTTCATTTTTAATTAAATAACAAAGATACAACTTTTTTATAAAATATCAATATCCTCCCGTCTAAATAACAAGGATAAAAACAGTAAAACCCTGAAAACATTTTCCTAAAAACTTTTTTTATTTTGGTTTTCATATTCAACTTCTGTTTTTCTAATAAAATTTTGACTAACGAATCGATTGAATTAAGTACAATGGATAGATATAAAATACAATACATTCTATTATCCTGTTACGGTTCAGGCTTAACTATTTCACAGTATAAAACTTATTATAATTTAAAACCAATAATTTGTTAATATTCCCTGTGCTTGTAAATAATATTATGCTATAAAGACGTTATAGGGTTTGGGGTTATGGAACGGTTCGTTGCTGTAGCTGCTGGTGTCCCGGAGGTATTCGTGTTCTGTATCCTGTCCATACTGAATTCATTTGGATCGTAATCAGATAAAGCAATTTGCTTTTCTGGAAATTCATCAGGTAGCTTATAAATCTTTTCGAGGCGATTCTGAACGATTTTTAGATGTTTTAAAATGTACTCCTCCTTCGGAGCCAATTGATGGGCGTACTGGAGGCAGGTTCGTGCTTTGACAAGCTTCTTGCGTTCAACGAAAACCACACACAAATTATGAAGTCCCTGAATGTTATGTGGTTCGTATTTAATGATACTTCGATAACATACCTCAGCCGCATCAAGATCTTTCATATAGTTGATGTAGATATCTCCAAGGAGTATAAGGCCTTTTAGGTGATCCGGATGATAACGAATTAATTGATTTAGAAATGGAACTGCGTCCAGAGGGCGATTAGCGTATGCCAACAATAGAGCTAAGTTAAACAAGGCACTGCGGAAATCAGTTTTAATGTGAATAGCACGTTTGAAATAGTTTTCCGCTTCTTCAAAATTATGTTCGTCCATTGCTAGCATTCCCAGATTGAAATAGGCTCGTTCATTATTTTGATCTTTTTTCAGCATTGTGAATAGCCGCTCCCATGAGACCTTGCGTAACTCGTCACCTCCAAGTTCTTGCAAGAGAATCGCTGAATTCAAAAGAGCCTGTTCGTGATCCGGTGCTAATTCAATGGCTTTGTTAAAATATACATTCGCTTGGGAAGATTTTCCCTGTTCAGAAAAACAAAGAATAGAGAAAATGGAACTTACCAAATCCTGGCCGTTGCTGTTGAGGCGAGTGCTGCTCCCGGCCAGGTGATGTTGGTAAAGCCTTGGCTGTTTGGTGTTGCTGCTGGTCTGGTGATGTGTTGGGGTAACTGGTGCTGGTGCGTCGCTTGGTGATCCTGTCGTTGGGGCGATGTTTGCCCATTCATTGATTTTTGGCAATTGCCGCCACAATTGCTCACCGAATAAGTCACTGACACTGTTGCCGCACCGAATAGTCACTGATGGAAGTTCAAAATTCGAAATCATGAAGTTGCGCGTTGACTCACTGGTAGGTCACCAATGTGGGGAATAAGTCGTGGCACCGGCATGGGTGCGAGTTATACCTCCTCCTCCATCATCATTAATAATGCCGCCGTTACAACAAGAGAAAACACGAAACAGGATCTCACAACACGACGTCCACGAGGAGCAAGTTAAAGAAAACACACTGATTTTTATTGTTTATTTTATTCACTCCAGATTAAACGTTAACTTTGGATTACACGCTGGTTCATGGGATCACAATTAAATGAATAGCTTGTGTTGAACGACTGTTTTAATGATTACAAGGTAAAATCTATAATGTAATAAAATATTGTATATTTAATTAAGAACACTTAATACTGACTCGCGGAGACAACGACTCGAACTATTATAATCGATTATCGCTTATTATCGCTTATTATCGCTTATTATCGCTTCCCTGTGCGCACCAGGGAAGCGATAGGAGACACGACCTGCTCCGGTCGAAGGATGGAATTTGACTCCGCGATCGTCATCTCATGCAGAGATGATTTCGCTAAGGAAAAAAAATGAAGAGAGAGAAAAACTCTTCTCTTAAGGGTGTGAATATATCCTCGCCAAGGATATGTTTTATCTCCCACAAGTGTAACGTAGAGTCTCTCTTATGGGAACAAGAAAACCAGATCTCGTAATAAAGGTCATGGTGGTATGTGTGGGATCGTTCAGATAGATGCGTTTCACACGTGCAGTGGAACGACGAAACAGGCAGGCGGCAAAGACAAAAGAAAAGACGACCAAATGGTTCGCTCTTTAATGAGGGTCATGTTTATACGATGCCTCGTCGCTATTTTCGACGTTAGAAGAAAAAGGTGCTAAAAGCAAATTGGATGTTTATGGCATCTCTGGCTGCAATAGAAACCGGGTTCATATTTGCATTAGGAAATGCTGGAGAATTTGGTTTCAGCGTCTATTGCGCTAATTATATGCAGCTGCTTGGGTTGTTTGTTGGTAAGACAAACAAAAAAGGTTGCCAGGCAATGTATATGAATGGTATATGACGCGGCTGGAAAAATAGACGGCGCGATATTTATGGTATTTGTCTGGTACCGAATTGGTTCAGAATACCAAATAAGCAAACAAAGAAATCTTATGAAAAATTGTATGCGAAGGGATGCATGAAGGTAAGTTTTCTTTATAGGGATTTCAGGGTTATAATAATTGGGTCTGTTTGATGCGTGAAGCATCTAAGATGCTAATGCTAATTGCATTAGCGAAAGCTGGTGCAGACCCGGGTTATGGTTATGGGGGTTTTTTCAGGAAGGCGAGCCGTGGGATCTGGCGGAATCGCCACAAATCCACTGTAGGTACTATATACTAAACAAACACAGGATTCTCAGTTGCACTTGTTGACACCGCCCGAATATTCTTGACGTAAGATCATATAGACGAGCAGATTGCGACTCCAATCATCTTCTAGTGATGGGCAAAATCAGAAGTCGGCTCGCAGCAAACCCACATGGGCAGTCACGGGAGACGAGCAAAAAGTTCGACATTGATAAACTAAAAGACCTGCGCAAATGGGGCTGAATACCAAGAGGAACTAACGAATAGATTTAGCATCCTAGAGAATGGGAGCAGTGAGGAAGAGGAAGCCAATAGTGTGGACACTAAATGGACATCGATCAGAAACACAATCAAACAAACAGCCCAAGAGGTATTAGGATTTAAGAAAACAATTAAGTCCAAACCTTGGTGTGACGATGAGTGCAGGGCAAAGATCGAACAACGTAAACGCCTCAGAGTGATCCACTTAGAAAGATATGATAAAGTCAACGCAGAAAGGTACGCGACGATTCGGATAGATACAGTGAAACTCTTCAAATGCAAAAAACGTAAATGGGAGAAGACTCGGATCGAAAAAATCCTAGAAAATTCCAAAGCAAAGAACATCAGAGGTATGTATGCCGGCATAAATTCAATTAGAAATGGGTACCGAGGGAGAGCCAACATAATTCGAGACACAGACGGCTATCTGGTTACAGAAACAATATCGTGACAAGATGGAAGCAGTACTTTGAAAACCTGCTCAATGGCAACCACCCGAAAGATCTGTGGCGGTTCCGCCTAACCCCACGGCCCACTTACCTGAAAAACCCCCATAACTACATCCCAATCGGCATAAGTTTTCGCTAATGCAAGCGCATTAGCACCTTAAGTGCTTTACGCATCTAGGTTTTCAAATTTATAATCTGAAAGTCCCTGTAAAAGAAAACTTACCTTTCATGCATCTCTTCTCATACAATTCCCTGTAAGATTTCTTTTCTACCTTTTCAGGAATCCCACAACCTAATCGATACCTTCGATTGCCAGGCAAATTCCAAATTTCCCACACCTGCACCACAATCTCCACCCAGCATAAACATTTCCTACTACAAGGACATTAATGCTTTCAACGCATTACATGAAAATTCCTGAAAGATTCTGTTCACACATCTAATGCATCATTAGAATTCGCGGGAAAATAATTCGTTTGCATACATGTATTATGAGTAGGAAAACTATTCCGGCACCATTGTTTGCCAAGCAATTTTGTTCCTCATGTGCACCCTTATCTTCCCACATGCACGTATCTTGCAGACCCTTTGTCCAAGGGACAAAAGCAATACGCGCATCTAGCGTCTAGTGCCATAAAACCGAATTCCTACGCATGTAAACATGCATAATATCCAACCAATGATTTGTTTTCCCACTAACAAACAATCTCCAATTCCTTTCTCTGCCGCAACGAATTTCCCTGCATATACAAATGCAAGCAAGGGATTCGTTTTGGCCACCGACCCAAGATACGATATACAATTCTCATTGTATAAAGTATTGTAATACATTAGCACCTCTTTCGAATGGCTATTCGTATATTTACACAAGGCCATCACTCATCTAAGACTTTTATGATGCCCTCGTCTCATCTTTACTCTTACCACGTTTCTTCGAAGCATCGTCGTCTATTTATTTAGACGCGATGCACTTCATAGACAACGATCTTCTCGATCCCTTTGTCCTTGCCGCCTGCCTGTTTTGCCATTGCCTTCGCGCATGGGTAAACAACACAGACCTGAACGATCACACACATACCGCCATGATCTCAATTACGAGATCTGGTTTTCTATTCCACCAAGAGAGACTTTACGTTTCTCTGGTGGTAAGTAAATACATATCCTTAGTGGAGAGGATATCTACCACCACACCACAAGCTCACCCCAAACGAAGGTTTTATCGCTGAGTCCAATTACATCCGCCGACCACCACGGTCATTGTCGCTCCCGCTCTCCTTCGCGTGGCGGAGAAGCGTAGGTCGTGTAGAGTAGGAAGTGATTCACCTTGTTTAAAATTAATAAAAATCAAGTTAATATCATAATAAGTTTAAGTGAACTATAAAAACACTAACATATTTAATAATGGCTAAGAACAAGTTAATAACGAAAGTGAAATAAAATAAAAAAACATTTACTTCAACAGAATAACCGTGTGTTTAATTTTCCGGCAGCGGTTCCTGGGTGTTGATAATAAAGTGTTTTGCTTACTTATCGTGGACGGTGTGTTTTGCTTTTTCCTTTACTCAAAGTTGTGGACAAACGTGGCGGCGTTTCGTTCATTTATTTGATGATTAACTTTGGCGGAACTTTCATTAAGTGAATGATGGGGAAGAAGTGAACGGAGTGCCCATGCCTGGCACAATACTTCTCCTCCCCACAGATCCACCAACTGATTAAAACAATATGGGATAAGGAAGTCACTCCGGAAGAATGGAAAACCTCAATAGTCGCTCCCATTTTCAAAAAAAGGCGACAGATCTGACTGCGAAAACTACAGAGGAATATCATTGCTCCCAACCACATACAAAATACAAACTGACAAATGTCATACTGGCGAGCACCACACCGTACGCAGAGGAAATATTGGGAGACTACCGATGCGGATTTCGTAGGAACAGGTCAACAAGCGACCAAATGTTCACAGTAAGGCAACTGCTGGAAAAGAAGTGAGAATACGGAGAGACGGTTCACCAACTGTTCGTTGAGTTCAAAAAAAGCCTACGACTCAGTCGCAAGGCAAAGACTCTACCATATTGCAGTTGAGCTGGGAATCCCGAAAAAAATGCCGCCCTCATTCAAATTTGCATGAACGAAAACAAAGGGCGAGTTAAAATAGAAAACCACCTCTCAGAACCATTTGAAATCCGGGACGGGCTAATACAGGGGGATGGCATCGCACCATGTCTTTTTAACCTTGTACTCAAGTATGTCATCAGGACGGCAGCATGGTCGGGTCATTCGTCGCATATGCGAATGACATCTCCGTTTGGGCGATAATCTAGAAACTGTAAGGAAAAACAGTGAAATCATCATACAAGCGGCAGAAGAGGTGGGCCTAGAAATAAATGAAGACAAAACAAAATACATGATTACGGCGAGAGCAGGTGGACCTCAGGGAACACATATAAACGTCAGCGGCAAGATATTTGAAAAGGTTAAAGAATTTAAATATCTGGGAACGATACTGACGGCCAGTAACGAAATGTCGAAAAAATTAACAAAAGACTACATTCCGGCAACGCTAGTTGGCACGCAGTCAGTAAACTGCTGAAATCCAAACTGCTACCACGTAACATATATACAATAATCATGCTGATTGCTCTATACGGATGCGAAACATGGGCTCTCACAAAACGGGAAGAAAACAATTCCGCGTATTCGAGAATAAAGTTTTAAGGGGTATCTTTGGAGGTAAATATGACGAGGAGGCA
Organism: Microdon myrmicae; assembly: GCA_963931805.1. Taxonomy (NCBI): domain Eukaryota; kingdom Metazoa; phylum Arthropoda; class Insecta; order Diptera; family Syrphidae; genus Microdon; species Microdon myrmicae. Next base: position 150,416,176 of record OZ007500.1, on the reverse strand, counting down.
GGACAATGGAGGAAACTCCACACCCACGAATTGGAAGAGCTATACCGCAAACCTACAATAGTGAGAGTAATCTGGTCGCGAAGTTTAAGATGGGCCGGACATGTGGCGCGAATGTGCAACGATGGGACCGTGCGTAGAATTCTTGACGGCAGACCAACGAGAAAGAGATCGGCAGGACGGCCGCGACGGAGATGGGAGGACAATGTTAGGTTTGACCTTGAGAAGATCGGATCGGGTGGTCAAGCGTGGAAGGAGAGTGCACAGGACAGAGAACGATGACGGAGTCGAGTCGATGAGATCATGAACTTCCGGGTTCCTACAGGCCAATAAATAGTAATAGTAGTAATTTTCAGATCAGGAATCAGACCACACGATCCAGGAAAGCTGTTAAGTACTTGGGAGTCGTGCTCGACAATAAATTCTATAAATAAAACTACCACAAGGAGTGCGATTTATTAGCTTCAAAGACGACATTGCGGTTGTAATAATCGCTAAGCATATTATCGAGGTGGAAGTGGCCACTAATGAAGCAATTCGTCTGATTAAAGACTGGCTTCAGTCGGCCGGACAGGACTGAACCTACTACAAACGGAAACGAAAGCAGTCCTTATAATATAGTAAGAGAATTATCCTGCTAAAGGTAACTACATGAACATTAGCGTATGTTGTGCATGGGTGGGCAGAAGCTCTACAACATGAGAACAAGATACAGGCTTTGTGCATTAAGGATTATATGCGGGTTCAGCACGATTTCCGATGAAGCGGCATTTGTCATAGCGACAGTACTCTCCAAATCCTAATGGAGGAGATGCTTCGAATCCATAAAAGGCAAACTACGAGGGATGAAGTACCTGGTGTAATGGCGGCAATAAAACTAGAAGAAAGGGAAGTTTCTCTTGCTTTGTGGCTGACCACAAGAACATTGTTAGGTTAAGCCAGATGGAGGTCGGTCCGCGCTGCGATATCGCGAAAATAAAAAAAATAAAATAAAAGAAGAAATAACGTCGAATGTGTGGTTTAAGATAGTTTCAAAACGGTGTAACCTAAGTTAAGTGTGTCCTAGACGTAAGTGGAGACCGAACTCTAAACAAAAATAAAAGTAAAAATAAAGATAATTGTTTCAATTTTGTGCTGTGTGCGCTCCGTTGGTGTTGTCGTTTCTCTGCGGTAAACAGTGTTCGGCGGAACACTTGAACAATATATAAAACCGCCAAATTGGTGACCCCGACGTCATCTGTACACACAGCGCACACTTTCCCGTAGTAAACAGAGTTTCACACACGATCATGACTTCCGCATAAAGCACCGACACACTCGCCTGCTCTGACGATCTCTCGGTCCGTCGTTCGCACACGAAATTGATCGTAATGAAGTTACTGAGGAGGGAGTAGTGTGGCGTCCCTAACAGATACACACACAATACACAAGCAAATAGTGGAGAACACCGAACGAAAATCGAATAAGAAAATGGATCAGAGCCGTATACCATAGCGATAACATAACAATTCACATCAGTTGAATATACTTGAGTTTAAAAATCGAATTCTAAACACGCCCAGTAGCCTGATGGGTTGCGCTTTGGTTCAATTTTTGGTGATTCTAACTGTCATAGCGTCAGTTCGAATCACACGTTCTTCACTATCATTCCAAACGCTATAAAGTCTTGATCGATACCCGGCTGACCTGAATTGGGTTTGAGGCGGTGGTGTATGGTTTGTTATGGATTTGTGGTGATTGTTGTTGCTGCTGCTGCGACTGCTATTCTTGTAAGGTTCTCCAATTTTGCCGGCAATAAATTTGCACCGACAACTAGTTTTATCAATTGTTTTAGAAAGACAAATTCAACTGAGCTGATGTTTTAACACAATAAGAAAATAACCACAGGAAAAATGTATTTGTTACAAAACTGCTGAGAAATTCAAACACTGACCGTCCGTTCGCCAAAGTTAATTTATTATTAATTAATTCAATAATTTTTTTTCACGCTATACAAGTTCGAATTCGTTTATGTGATTTTGGTTTTACACCATTCATTAACTACACACCGACAACTCTTTATATTGCTCTAGAAAAGACAATACAAATACAAATAGAAATACATTCTACTTCTCCGTACATTTTCCTGTGAATCCATCAGGGAATACCCATCAGCTCACTATAAAAATTAACTTCTGACGTAAGAAAAATTGGGAGTAATTGGTCTTTGGGCGATCCGCACGAATCTGGACTGCTCTGCTTGATCATACATTTTGTCAAATGTCTACCCGGAATTTCTAATTTAAAATTCCCGCGTGAACCTATTGTCAAATATCCCTTTGCCATTAGTGTTGGTAACTGTAATAGACTGTAATTTTCTGTTTCACTGTTCTGCGCCAGGTGGTCAAGGATACCCTGTAATAAAAGAAAGAAACCCACCCAAAGGCACCAGAAAGGAAAAAGGAAAGAACGTCTTCCCTCTACACCCTAACACGATCGCTACCGAATGCCTCCGGTGCGATGCACCGTGGTATTTATTTGGTATTTTTTTAACCTCGCGCGGGCTGTTACCACGGGTGGTGGGAACCCGCCCTTGGTACGCCTAAACAATAGAGAATATGCCTAGAGCACCACTTTCCACTGGTGCAACTGCTCTGGGGTGCCTGTGAAATTAAAGAGGAGCGGATTGAAGAAACAACTTCTCTCTAAAAACAAACCAGTATTTATATTTCTTAGCATAAATATATTTTCCTAAGGAACGACCTAACCACCCCTTGTGCTCTTGAAGATAACTCAAAGGTGAAAAAAAAAGGAGTGGACGGGAGGCCGACTTAAACGAGACAAGGACAAATATGTCCTTCATCTTGTCTCTGACTTCTGGTCATCTTGCGATAATCAGAATTACCCACATCCGTGAGGATGTTAGACTCGGTCTCAAGATATCTGAAGGAGGGCGGGGGGGGGGGGGGGGGGGGGGGGGGGGGTAAATCTAAGGATAGTGTGAGTAGCTTTACTCTCCCGTCCACAGTGCGGTGGTGTATATATTAAATAGGTGAGGTGTATATATTAAATATGGCGTAAGGCTAATAACCTTGCCCGGAAAACCAAATGATTATGGACAATTTAAAAAGTCTCGTATATGATTCAGATACCGGTGGAGAGACTTGCTAAATAAGGCCAAGACCGGATCCCGCTTGTTGTGCCGATGATGATGATATATTAAATAGGATGACCCCTAGAATGGAGCCTTGTGGTACCCCTGCGGTGGCGTTGAAAGTTCGGGATAGCTTTCCATTCACTCGGACTTGAAAGGATCTGTTTCGAACGAACTGGTAGATGATACTACACAGCGTTCTACTGAGACCAGTGTTTAACAATTTAAAGACGAGACCTTCGATCCATCAAAAGGCTTTTCAATGTCCAGATTTACCTCAATGGTGTGTTCCTTATTAAAGAGGCGCACGCCGACGTGATTTTGAAATACGTTGAGAGCCATAGTGGTGCTGTGCGCTCTTCTAAATCCAATTTGGAAATCAGGTATTAGGTTCCTGACGCTGATAAAGGTGTTGAGCTTTTCGTATATGAACTTTTCATATATTTTGCTGATGACTCAACGGTTTACAAATTTTGCCCGGTATATATACTACTTTTGCACCTGGCAATCGATGCCATGTGCCATTGTCTAATCATCAGCTGCCGCACGTGGTTCTGTTGTGTCGCGTCTACCCAGGGGTCGAGCAATTAGTGCTCGGGTAATTAGCACCTCCCTGGAAAATCGACACAATGTTGCTTTGTTGCAGCGTCTGCCTGAATGGCCGTCCGATACTCTTTTCTTTGTTATTATTGTCCAGCGTCTGGTGGTTATTGCTGGTTTTCCTTTTTTCACGATGCGATGTCAGGTAATTATATGTACATCGGCGCGTGGTCCTGGGAATCCCGCGATGTTGTTTTACAAAAGGCGTCTTCGGCATTTTATGATGTATCGGCTCGGGGTCTCTCCTGGACATGGAGTGTTGCGTCGCTAACTACTAGGTTAGCACCACTGTGAGATATAATAACAAGTTATCTATCAGTTTGTATACAGCTGCTGATTTTATTGGTTCACCTCAAATACGTTTTTCGATTTTTATAATGGATATTTTGATTGAGCAAAGAATTTGTATTAAATTTTATGTTTCCAACGGAATTTTGTGTGTGGAATCGTTGAAAATGTTGTTTAATATCGATGGCAACTCAGTTCTATCGAAAACACAAGTGTATGAATGGTACAAAGCATTCAAAAGTAGTCGTTAAGACGATTATGATTTCCCTCACCCCTTGAGGTAAATAGAGCTAAAGTGGATGAATTGATGCTTGAAAATTGCCGTTATAGCTTAAAAGAGCTAGCACAAGAGCTAAACATTTCACATGAATCAGTTCGTAAGATTTTGGTCGATATTTTGGAGCTGAGATGCATCGCAGCAAGGCTTTTTCTATAAGAGCTGAATTTTTTGGCAAACAAGAATGTAAAACGGAGTTTGTGTTTGACAGCCATTGAAAGCAGACAACCGCGTGAATTTTCGAATAAGCTACCCTTGTCGTGTATTCCGATATCATAAATGAATTAAGTACCCCTTGCCAAGTTTAGAAATGCCGTTAAACGGACAATCCAGTGTTAACAAATAGAACACATTAAATAAAAGTTATATTAATATCTCAAGAAACAGTTTCGTGCACAATTATGTTCTCAGTGAATGTCTGTACTGAGTTTTAAAGATTAATATAAACACAAATTACAATAAACATAAAGTACAATAAATCAATAAAACAACAAAAACGAAAGCTAAAAGTGACAAATCAGTATCTCTCAGTGCATTAATAATCAAAAAGAAGTGCATATAAAACCGTTGAGTGGGGGGCAAAAAGTGTTCGAGACAATAAAAACAAAAACAATAAAAAGATAACGCTTCGGTCGCAAACGCGAAAATTAAAACAAATAATATATTGCTTGTTAAGAAAGCAATTTTTAAATCATCGTTTGGCGCGAGTGCAGGATTACTGACTCTTAGCCGACGGTAGGCGAGTTCAACTCAGCCTGCGGGAGAAATCAAGTTGCCGTGGTTCAAAAGGTCGCCTTTGTTTTTTTTTTTAATGAAAACAAACTGGAAAGAACCAGAATGAGCACGGAGAACGATAAAAACACGACAACACACAAACGAAAAGGTGCCCCGAAAAACTCCATTGTGACGCGAAGCAAAACCGCGAAATTGACAATGGATAAAGGAGATCAACAATTGGCGGGCGACAGTGAGCTCCCCTTCCCCTCCAACTTTAACATATATGGGGCAAATAATTCATTCGCTTCTCTTGCATCCTCAGAGTCTGAGGATGAAGAGGAAGAGATAAGTGAATTGGAGGCGAAACTGGCGATGGCAAGAGCCCGATTACAAGAGAGACGCCGAAAGAAAAAAATAGCGGCGCTGGAACAAGAACAAAACCCGCAACAACTACAAAAGCTAAAGCCAAAAGTCGGCCAACAGCAACAATTTCACCATCAACAGCAACATCAACTTCAACATCAGCAGCAACAACAGCAACATCAACAGCAACATCAACAGCAACTACCAACACAAAAGCGATCAACGAACCAGCAAGCAACACAGCAGCAGCAAAGCAACAATAACAGCGGAAAAATAAAGATGCCACCAACCAACACCATAGATGTTGACTGTAGGGAATTGGTAAGTCTTTGTAAGCTAGCCATAGGTAACAATTTTGCAGTTAAAAGACTGACGGGTAACAGGCACGCCATTCAAACATATACGGTGGTAGACCACGACAAAATTAAAGAGGTCTTAAAAAGAGCCACCGCGGAATTTTACTCGTTCACGCCGAAACAAACGAAGACCGTAACGGTTCTATTAAAGGGTGTCGACCCTGAAATGGAACCGGAGGCTCTGCTCGAAATGCTTCAAAACCTGAAGCACGAAGATCTCGAGTTTACCGCGGTAAAACCATTCACCACACCCAAGGCAAGAAGGGAAAAACGCAAGCTTCTTTTTGGTGCAATTAACACCCAGCAGTGGAATTGGTGGTCTAAGAAAAATTACAGTCTTGGGTCATCAAATGGTCACATGGGACGAATTAAAAAAAGGCAGAGACATCCTGCAATGTGTCCGTTGCCAAAGGTTTGGTCACTCGGCGGCTAACGGTGAAATGCAGCGCCGTTGCGTAAAATGCGGAAAGGACCATAAGGCAGAAGAATGCCCTCTGGGAAAAGAAAGGGTAGAAGACAAAGCCCTTCTAAAGTGCGCAGTGTGTCGGAATGAGGGACATCCCGCTAATTATCGAGGTTGTCCTAAATTCCGAGAAATAATGGCAAGAAGTGTGAATCGGCAAAAAAACACAGAGCCAGCTCGTACAACAACAACACCCGTAACATCGCAGCGGTCGTACGCACAAGTTGCTTCGGGTGGGAGAACACCAAATCAGGCTACATCACAGGTAGCCACAAATACTCCCACACGGACTGAAACAACACCACAAGCAGACGTGTTCGCAATCCTGACACAGCTACAAAGCCAAATAAACGAGATATACTCGCATTTGCCCAGTCTAAATAACAAGTCGATATAAACCCTCTAACCACAACATCAATAAAAGCTCTTGTCGTGAATGTAAATTCACTAATAAGAACTGAGAGAAGAGCCAATCTTTTTAACCTGTTGCAAGAGGAACAACCTGATGTACTTCTGGCGGGGGAAACAAAGTTAAACCAGAGACATAAGATAGGACATAAAAACTACGATATTATACGAAGAGATCGACCTAACTCCTCTCAAGGGGGGGGGGGGGGGGGGGGGGGTGTCGCAATCTTTATTAGAAAAGGGATCAATCATAAAGTAATATATAGTGGAGAAGTGCGCAGGTTCCGGGTGCTGGAAGCCTGTATCGTCCGCATACCCCTTCAGCAAGGAAGGGGTTTGTATGCGATTGCGGTCTACGCACCAGAGGAGCACCAACAAAACCTATTTATAGCGGAGCTCGAGACACTCTTTCGATGCTTACAATTGCACCTGGGCAAAAACTACTTTATCCTAGGGGGAGATATGAACGCCAAGCATAGAAATTGGGGAAATTATATATCTAATGCCAGAGGAAATCAGTTGGCTGGTTGGTTACATCAGTTTCATATTGAATATAGAACTGACCTGCTAGCTACGAAATATCCATCGTTCCCCAGAGGTAGATCGTTCTTAGATATCTTGCTAATCGACTCACGACTGAGATTACTTAACACCAACAGACGAAACACAAACTGTTTACGGACAATTGAATACGACAGTGACCACTGTGCATTCACGGCAGTAATAGAGCTTCCGAACGAGCTCGCAGATCTGGAGAAATTCGTGATCCCGCAACCCTATAACTACGGGGCAATGCGATGGCCGCGGTTCACCAGATCATTAACAAGAGAACTGCGTTCGAATGACTTTAATCTGCCAGTAAACAGAAACCTGACAAATGACGAAATCGACAAATACATTCAACAAATGGACGAAACCGTAAAACGAACAATGGACAAAACAATCCCCAAAACAACAGTTACAGATCACATTAACATGTACAGAAACGCAACAATAAACGCACTCCACAAGAAAAAGAGCAGACTGCTATCGAAGCTAAAACAATTATACAGACAGTTTACGGACAGACAAGACCAGGAGATAATATCACTGAAATCCCGATTAAAAAACCTCCAACAATTACTTAAAGCTAACTATAGATTAGCAACAAATTTGTATTGGAACAACAGAATTCGAGCTATAAAAACTAATAACCCGAATATGTTCCCACAAATAAATAAAATATTCAGGAGAAATAATCAAAATGGCATTCAGTGTCTCCAAATCCCACGTACTGAGGTAAACAAGCAGCTGCTAAACAACATTGGCATAGATACAGAGAACGCTATCTTCAATAGTGAGCTCTTCGTGATCGAAGATCCTTTGGAGAAGGCGAATGCTGTGGGAGCTGTCTTTCAGGAAATGTACAAGGTGAATGAAAGCATTCACCGAAATCATGACCTGGAGGACAGAATTCGACTGAATCACCTGCACCTCCGGAATGAAATTTCACATTGGCAATCGGAGAATCCGGGTTTTACGGAATTCAGTGACGATAATCTGTCAATTGACATTAATGCCAATGGTGGGGCTAATAGCCTTTTAATCACAAGAGAAGGAATCCAGAGTATCTTCGACTCATTAAGAAGCAAAAAGTCAGTGGGAATAGATGGAGTACCTCGTACTCAAGAACCTGCCCCCAAAGGCAATAGATATATACACGGTCCTGTTTAACAACGCGTTGAATAATGCATATTATCCCTCGCGTTGGAAAACGGCTATCATTCAGCCTATCCCAAAAAAGGGCAAAGATTGTACAAACCCAATGAACATGCGTTCGACAAGTTTACTCCCAAGCATCAGTAAAATATTTGAAAAAATCATTAACAAAGCTCTGCTAAAATGGGTAGACGACAATAGCATTATTCCAAATAACCTGTTTGGCTTTAGGGCGGGTCATGAAACCACACATGCCGCAGCTAAACTGGTCTCCGACATACAATGGAATAAATGTAGCAACCAATGCACAGGTGCCTGTCTGATCTACTTGGAGAAAGCCTTTGATACCGTCTGGATCGAAGGGTTGTATTACAAACTGGTCAGACATGGCATACATAAGTCTTTACTATATGTACTTTACGATATGTCAAAGGACAGGAGGTTCGTGGTCAAAAGTGGTAATGTGACCTCTAATAAAACGTATAATATCAAGAATGGCTTGCAACAGGGTGCGGTACTCTCTCCGATTCTTTTTAACATTTACATTAGCGACTTATTAGATGCACTTCCGCAGGCTATTGCGTACGCAGACGATCTCATAATTTACAGAACAGCTCCGAAAGTTGAGATCATAAATAGTTTAATACAGCGAGACTTCAACAACGTGCAGCGCTATTGCGATGACTGGAAACTTAAAATCAACTTCCAGAAATGTGAAGCCATCCTATTTAGAACCCCATTATATAAAGCCACGAACGACACAAGAAAAAACTGGCGAAAGCTAGTTATCGTGGGACCGCATGGAGATAAACTGGAAACCAAGAGTTTAGTTAAATACCTGGGCATCTGGCTAGACCAATATCTGTATTTCAACAGACATGTAGAGGCTGCTCTGGTCAAGGCTAGAAAAACGTTTGCTATGACAAGGAGGCTATTTCACAGTAGCCAACTTGACAGCAAGGTAAAAGTCATATGCTACATGACGCTAATCAGGCCAATGCTCATATATGGTTGTCCAGTATGGTTTAACATAGGTCCAAATTTGATAGAAAAGATTCGGGTGTTCGAAAGGAAGTGTCTGAGAACCTGTCTCAGATTATATCGAACACCGGAATCGGAATACAAAAAGTACTACTCAAATGAGACTTTATATAATGAAGCATGCATAAATAGGGTGGATAATTTTATGATTAAATTAATCAGAGGACATATTGCGAGAGCAATAAGCTCGTCCAATGACCTAATTTTCGGGGCTTATTATCCAAATACCCTGTACTATGAGAACGTGCGTCGCAACGGTTTTGTTCCATCAGAGGCGTTCCTTGATTTGGACATGAAAGGGCTTATACAGGATAGATCCGGAATTCCGCTGATCTATCATGTAAGTAGATCATCCGTAGACGGGCGATTGTGCTACGACCGGGAAGTAACGCGCACCGAAGAAGAGCTCCTGCGCTTCAGTAGGGCTATCTCCCACAGAGACCGGGACGATAGTATTAGACAGCGTCAACAGTTCTGGTGGTTGAATGGCATATAAAGACCTGGATACCAAAGTCGGTATAGAATCACACTATCATCAGCTAGCTTACATAGACTTAGCTTTTCTAGAATTAGGGTAGTATAAGATTTAAGTTAAGTTAAGCTGTGATTTTACATAAAATTAAAAAAAAAATTGGTTAGTTAAGTAAGTTAAATTTTAAGAAAAAAAAAACAAAAAAAATTGACAAAGTTTTTCAAATTTTTCCTTTGTCTTTCAAATAATTATAAGTATTGCCACAAAGTTCTGTCGCCGAAAGGCAAATTATACAAATATTAAGTAATGTTTAGCTTAGAACGTCTGCGAAGGACCAGTAAGATATTATATAAGATAATTAAGCTAGAATTTAAGCATTTTTTGTCTAGCCTTTAATTTAGAAACTAAGAATATAAAAAGAAAATAAAAAAATGTTTAAAAAATGAAATGAAATGAAGAATGTAAAACGGTTGCTCAAGACATGCTTTCTCGAGTCGCCAGTGACTCTGTGACGATTTCGCCAAACCCCACGGTACACTTACCTAAAAACCCCCATAACCTCATCCCAAGTCGCATAAGTTTTTGCTAATGCAATCGCATTAAGCACCTGAAAATGCTTCACGCATTAATTAGATCAAAGCTATAATCGTAAAGTCCCTGTAAGGAAAACTTACTTTTTCATGCATCTCTTCGCATACAATTTTCTGTAAGATTTCTTTCTTTGCTTATCTAGAATTCCAAACCAATTCGGCACCTTCGGTACCAGACAAATTCCTGTAAACAAAATGATTCGGTTTGCATACAATGTAACCGTCATGACAGGGACCATAAATATTGCGCCGTCTATTTCCCAACTTCGCCATGTATACGATAAATTTCTTTACGTACACATTGGCCGGCGACCTTTTTCTCCCAGCATTAAAATTCTTTAACTCGCACCATGTGCAAACAGAAGAACGCTGTTCCTACATAGGTTTCCTGCGATACCATAAACAATTCATATCGTTTGTGGTATCCGAAAGACATTTTTTTCATTTAATGAGCGGCTGCTATTTATTTAGCTGACCCTCATTGCCGAACGATGCATAAGATCCCATTAGCATTCGACGATTTCGGTTTTATTTGCTTCACCGAAATCGTATCCCATGAATGCACTTTATGCCCTTTGTTTGTTCTAGGTTCGTTCTCATCCATGAAAGAACCATGCACACACACCACTGCACTGAAAGAGTGCATTTCTGTAACGGCCACACCCTTAAGAGAAACGTTTTTCTCTCTCTTCCCTTTTCTTAACCCTAACCTAGGATGGAATTCATGTCAGAGTACTATCCTCGATGAGTCCATTTCCATCCGCTGACTGCCACGGTCAAGCGTCGCTCACGCGTAAATAAATACCCCGGGGTCGTGTCGTAGTGTTGAGCCAAAAAGTGTCACAGCCACCGAAGCGGATATTCCCCTCGTGGTTCAGGTCTTACCTAAACGCTTTCCTAGTTTTTATGCAATTATGTTTAAAGAAAATATACCGACAAACGTGAGACAAACCGCGAATCAACTTAATCGAAACCGATTATCAGTGCTAAGATCTGCTCTATTTCATTCAACTCCTTGTAACGCAACAAGTAAAAAAAATCAAGAATCGTAAATAATCAAGAACAATTTATCATTAAATGGTAAACAGTGTGTTTTTCAGCCTTCTCGTGAATGTCTTGTGGCGGAGTTTTACTCCTTGTGTTAATGAACAGTTTTATGTTATGGCGGACCCTGAAGAACTTGTGGGGACGAAGTAGAACCCCGTGTCGTACACCGGCACCACGATTTAGCCCCTCACAACTCTATATTCAGGGAACCCATCATAACTGGGACGAGACATGGGTCTATAGCGTTTGCGATGATAGTGAAGAACGTGTGATTCGAAATGACGCTATGACAGTTAGAATCACTAAAAATTGAATCAATGCTCAACACATCGGGCCACTGCCGCGTGTACGAATTCGATTTCTAAACTCAAGTACACTCTACTGAAGTGGAATTGGAATGTTATTGCTTGGTATACGGCTGATGCATCTTTTTATTCGATTTTCATTCGCTGTTCTTCACGATTTGCTTGTATATTGTGTGTGTATCTCTTAGAAACGCCACAGGTGTACGAGTATGACATGCAAACAAGTCAACAGAACAACAACGGTTATTTGGTGGCATCTCGGGGCGCCGTGTCGGAGCTATAGGTTTGCCTATCCTGAGAGACCTAAACAAAAAAAAGTCATCTGTATGGTACCAAAACAAAGCGAAACCAAAAAAAAAACACGACGAAGGTCATGCTCACTGTTTTCTTCGTTTATCGTTGTGTTGTACACTATGAGTTCTTTCCGCAAGTCAAACAGTGAATAAAGAATACTACTTAGGCGTTATGATACGTTTGCGAGAGAGTGTTCGTCAAAAGCGGCCGGATTTGTGGAAAGACAAATCTTGGATTTTGCGTCATGATATCCCCCCACCTCGCAAAGCTACCACTGTGAGCGTGTTTTTGACAAAAAAAATTCAACTAATATGTTAGGACAAACAAGGCATTGATGAGTTATGGTCCCCTGTGACTTTTTCCTGTTTCTCAAATTCAAATTGCCACTTCGGGGAACACGTTTCGAATCGATTAAATCCACACAAAAAACGAAGAACGAACTAAAATCGATGCCGGCTTCGGCCTATAAAATGTGTATGGATGATTGGATTAATCGTTGGCATAAGTGTATTGTCTCGGAGAAGCCTGTTAACGATAATTTATAACAATTGATATATTTGTTTTTGTAACTAATTTTCAGGCTTACCTTGAGTTTGTCTTGAGTTGATCTGCATAGGTTACGAAAACACACAAGAAACAGGCCTCTCTACGTACAGGAACGGAATCTCTTATATTTATTATCCATTCAAATCAATCACTTTTTCTTGGCGACGTGTTATATTTTTCTTCATTTATATATTTTTTCTTCATTTATTTTTACAAACTTCGACTATTTACACTTCATTTATATATTTTTACAAACTTTTATAATTACAACCGCACACACACACACGATTCGATTTCAAGCGAGCTACTTAAGTTAAACAGGACGAATCTAATTTAAATATTTGTGCGGAGCGACCGAACCAGTTCACTCAACGCACCACGAACCAGAGACCTCATCCATGTGTCGCTGTCTGCATATCCTTTTTTCTCCCTCTTCCTTGCTTCGCTTCCTCTTCACCGGAAGTACACACAGGAAGAGTGATTGGGGAAAAACTATTGGCTGTGTTCAGTATATAACATTAGTGACTCTAAAGGTCAAACCAAATATTATACACTGGTATAAGGATTTAGTCATTTTAGGGATATTAATTGAATTTATTTATTTATTATTATGGTGGGAATATTCTATTGTAATTTTGATGTGGTGTTTTGATAATGGGGAAGGATATGCAGATGCTAGGATTTTAGTCCTTTTAGGGGATACTTTTATTATATAACAGTCCTACTTTGGTCATCAAATAAATGTTGATGATTAATTCAAATTTCTTGTTTTATTGAGAAATTCCGTGTAGACATTTGACAGAATGTATGTTTCCTCAACAACAAAATATCCCGGCATTCGAAACCGATATTCATCGATATCTCGTTTCTCTGCCAGTATACGAGGGTTGCCTCTTATGTTTCGGGATTTGGCAACCCTAGTGTTGCAATCCGGCAATTGACAGCTCTGTCGTAAAGTTGGACATTTTTGAGGTTATACGCACTCAGAACGTTTTGACATACGAGCGCTATTTGTGTTGTTTACAGTAACTTAAAAGATTCATCTCGTCCCAAAAATGGAATTAAATCGTCAACATTTTCGTGCGATTATTTTTTACAACTTTCGGCATGGATTAACTCAGCAACAGTGCATGGATGAACTTAATTCAATTTTTGGCGATGAAGCTCCATCAAGGACCAGTGTTTATCGATGGTATGGTGAATTCAATCGTGGTCGTAGTTCACTCCAAGATGAATTTCGTGAAGGTCGTCCAAAATCAGTTGTTGTTCCGAAAACCATTGATGTTGTGCGCGAACTGATATTGGAAGATCGTCATGTGACCTATCGTGAGATTGAGACAACCTTAGGCGTTAGTGGGACCAGCATACATTCAATATTGCATAAACATTTGACTGTCAAAAAAATTTGTTCGCGTTGGATCCCACACAATTTGTCAATCGCCCAAAAAAAGGCTCGTGTCAATTGGTCGAAAGAAATGCTCAAAGAATACGGTCGCGGTGCTTCGAAACACGTCTATGACATCGTGACAGGTGGTGAATCGTGGATTTACGCGTATGAGCCCGAAAGTCAACAGCAGTCGACTGTTTGGGTGTTTCAAGATGAGCCAAATCCAACAAAAGTTGTTCGCGCACGAAGCACTTCCAAGCAAATGGTCGCCTGTTTTTTCGGAAAAACTGGACATGTCGCAACCGTACCACTAGAACAACAACAGTCAATTCTGAGTGGTACACAACCATTTGTTTGCCAGTTGTCTTGCAAGAAATCAGGAAAACCAACCGCCGAAGACGGATCACTCTTCACCACGACAATGCGAGCTCTCACACATCGGCTGCGACAACTGCATTTTTGAGCACCCAAAACATCGATTTGATGGGTCATCCGCCGTATAGTCCTGACTTGGCACCGATTGACTTCTTTTTATTCCCATACGTAAAAAACAAACTGAGAGGTCAACGTTTTTCGACACCTGAAGAAGCGGTTGCTGCATTCAGAATGCATGTGTTGGAGATACTTCAATCAGAGTGGCAAAAGTGCTTCGACAATTGGTTTAAACGCATGCAAAAGTGTATAGATTTTCATGGGGAATATTTTGAAAAACAATAAAGTGATTTTCGATGATCAATATTTGTTTTTGTTCTTTAATCCCGAAATATAAAAGGCAACCCTCGTATCCATCCAGGGGATATCTAAATCTTTTTTGTGAGTATTGTCCGTGTGAAAAAGGGAAACAGAATTAGTCAAGTGTTCATAAAAATAATAGTCGATGATTCATTTCTAGCAACAGCACACCCAGCCGCAATTTAATCTCCGAGCGGAGGGAGCGGTTAGTAATCAAACATATGTGACGAGTAGATTATTAGCTACAAAAAAAGAAAGACGTTGTTACAATCCCTTTAAAAAAAACATTGAAAGTTTACTTCGGACACAATATTATCAACGACAACGGCAACGGCAACTTCGACGCCATTTCTGCGTCATGGGAAAAACCAGATCTACAAAGCTACACAGACAGTGTGAAGTTTTTCAATGCACTTTTGTATCCGCCCACTTGTCCACTCCGGCCCACTCATGCTATTAAGTGGTATTGTGTGATAACAACGGCAACTCCATTCGAGGGAAACAGACCGCTGACCTGAGTGCAATCACCATATACCAGTCAGACGAACAGGTATGTCCCCTGATGCCAAATACCTTGATAGCAACAGTTAAAACTCGCTGGTCAAATAACTAAACGATGTTCTTCTCAGGTAGTAGCACATTTCACGTAAGCCCCCTGAGGCCATGTCAATCGTCAGGGTAATGTCCAAATATTGTTTTCCAATGGCTTTTTACATTTGTTCGGTTGCCAGGTGGCAGACTCAACACATAGTTTCAGTTGATTGAATCCAGTTTCACTTAATTGACCTAGTTAAGTTGAATTACCTAATTAAGTGATAATTAAGAGATAATTAAATGATTTGTATATTTGCAACTTTAGCTGCTGTTTTGTTATATTTCTCTCGATGTCAGTATGCCATTTATATTATCTGGGGTAGGACGCTAAATGCGCGACTTTGTTCTTGGTGATTTGAGTACTTCTAACCAAAATTGGTCCAAATCAGGCTTTCCTACGCCCCCGCGCAGGTACATATTGCACATATATTTGGTATAGTATTGAAAAACAGCTGGGAAACGATGAAATTGTGACACTGTTGAACTTTTTGTTCAAAACTCAGAGCATTTTTATTACCCAATAAACCTTCATTAGAGTATACCCGCCTGTCACCCGGGAGACCGGGGTTCGATTCCCCGTCGGGGATCCTCTGGCGCAAGACTAATGACCTTGCCCAGAAAAAATAAATCATTATGGAAAATTTAACAAGCCTTAGGACTTGCTAAATAAGGCCAAGACCGGTCTCCGGTTGTAGTGCCGATGATGATGAAACCTTCATTAGAAGGTATTTACTTTCTTGGGAAAATAATTATCCCATCTTCAGTTGGTAAGTAGTTTGTGGCACGCATATCACTCTGCGAGCGTAGGTTCGACTGACAACTGTGGGCTCATTGCCCAGCATATTATTTATTCTTGTAACACGCAACCTGAAGTTTTTTTTATCAGGATGTTTTGACCCTATACGGATTACAACGCCTTTGGTGAAATTTTTTCGAGTACGCGCGAACTACTGAATGATTTTCCCAAAAGTTTCCAGAAATCTACTTTTCACCATTAAGAGTGTTTTCGGGAACAGGGAGAAATAGTACGAACAAGACACGAACTACATTCCTCGGTGAAAATCTTTCAAATATTCTCGGACTATCAAAGAGGTTTGTGGCCTTGTTATTGTAAAAGAGGTTCTAGCTGAATTTATTCACATTATATTATAAGATGGGATATCGGAACAGCCATGCCAATGTTCTAAGAGAGACTCGAACAATGTTATGAAAAATAAGTTTTAATATTTTATTTGTTTTAATGGGAGTACAAATATCTCCACCATGTGAAAAAAGATGACCTTACCAGTAAGTTAGGGTTCAATTTGTCAAATGTAAAATGTCATCTCGTAAGGTTGCACATTTGGTAACACCTTGAAATTTTAGCGATTTTGTATCACTGTCATCTTTTTCTGGTGGGAATCTCCCAACTTTTTATTAAAAAAAAAAAAAACGGCAGAGGCTTACTTGTACGCCCTGTTGCGTTATTGAGACCTTGAATAAGGTCTTCCTGTTTCCAACAGCTGGCCTTACTTTTTTTTTCATTTTTGCAACATATTTTTTATTTCCTTTTTATATTCTCAGTTTCTAAATTATATGCTAGACAAAAAATGCTTAAATTCTAGTTTAATTATCTTATATTATAACTTACTGGTTCTACGCAGACGCTCTAAGCTAAACATTACATGGCTGTTGTATAATTTGCATTTCGGCGACTGAACTTTGTGGCTGTATTTATAACTATTTGTATGACAAAGAAAAATTAGGAGAACTTTGTGTCGAATTTTTTTTTGGTTTTTCTTAAAATTTAACTTACTTCTTTTTTTTTTTTGTTAACTTTATTTAAATGATTTTTTTTAAATTTATTTTAATTAACTTAAGTCTTATACTACCCTAATTGTAGAAAAGCTAAGTCTGTTTAAGCTGGCTGATGATATTGTTATTCTACCGCCGTTGGTATCCAGGTCTTTATTTCGCCATAATGCCGCTATGCCCTCTCGAAGCTTCGAAATAGTCGGACCGACGATAACGTCCGCATCTATTTAGCTTACCTTCATGGCAAATATGATGCAGTCTGCTATGAAGGCAAAAGCAAAACGAGCGTTAAGATATCCATTCAACAGGAAGGTCTCCCCACCGATTTCCCTAGCCTTCGTAATCTGTACAAAAAATTCCAATATTCCCCCTCTTAAAGTAACAAGAGACCTCTCGGCTTTTCGACAATACATTTACACGAAAATGGCATCTGGTCCCCTACGCAGCGAACCCACCAAAAATAAGTTTTTTCGGCCCTAATCGGCTGCCTACCCCACTCTCTATGGGGTCTCCCAATACACTTCCCCTAACCATTTACTATCAAAATGTCAGAGGACTTCGGTCCAAAACCCATTCGATCATACAAAATACTCACTCCTTTCCCTTTGATATATACGCTCTGACCGAAAGTAACCTCACCCCCAGTATCAATAGCCTAGAACTGCCCCCCCCCCCCCCCTCCTTCACAGTTTTTCGCGACGACAATGTTCATCGTTCCTGTCCTGGCACCCCGTGCCAAGGCGTGCTGCTTGCCATCCAACACGGACTAACATCTTCTCTTTGCACCATCTCTCCTTCTCCCAACCTCGACTATGTCGCTATAAAAATTGAACATTGCTCAAAGTCCTTGTACATCATATGCTTTTACATACCGCCTTCGCAAGCTATTGCTGCAATAGACCGCTTAACTGAGCTTAGTTCTTCCCAACACGACATTGTAGTCCTTGGCGATTTTAATCTCCCCCATCTCCAATGGACGCTGTCTGACGATAAGTCCCACTACATCTCAAACCCCACTACTACCAAGGAATGTCTCTTTATAGACAGCCTCACAGACTCTAGCCTTTGCCAAGTAAGCAATGTCCCAAACCACCTGGGCAGATAACTTGACCTTGTGTTCACGACAGGCCCCTTTAATTCCTCAGTTGTCTCTAGTCCCCACACCCTCTCAACTATTGACAACCAGCCCCCCCCCCCCCCTTATACCTCGACTACTCAGCCCACTGCACACCCGCCCCTACCAATTTTCTTTTAACTTCCGAAAAGCCAATTTCCGCCTCATAAATGATTACCTCAGCAATATCACACTCCGCTTAAATGATATAAATGTAGAGGTCGCTACAGCCTCGCTCTACACAGAAATCTACAACGCCAAATCCCTATATGTCCCATATTCCCCACACAGGTTATCATTCTCATCGCCCCCTTGGTATAACCGCAAACTCCGCACCCTTCGGAACGAGAGGAATAAGTTGTGGAACACTTTCCTAAAGACGCGTTCTCCCCTGGACTACTCCAACTATCTCGGTTACTTTTATCAATTCACCGAGCTTTACAGCTCCCTCTACCACAATTACCTTGGCAAAGCTCAATTCAACTTGATCAACGACCCCAAATCTTTCTACCACTTCATCAACTACAAACGGAAATCTTATGCCTATCCCACCTCTCTTTTCTACGGCTCAACTACTACATCTGACTCCCATACCAAAGCCAATATTTTCGCGTCCTTCTTCAAACTTACCTTCACGGACGACTCGTTCGAGCCTAACCCCTTCTAATTTACTGGCATGTCTGAATTCTCCCTCGGCCCTCTCATCCCTCTACACACTCAACACCAAGTTATAGAAAAACTTGAAGAATTGAAAGACGATTTCAGTCCCGA
Organism: Microdon myrmicae; assembly: GCA_963931805.1. Taxonomy (NCBI): domain Eukaryota; kingdom Metazoa; phylum Arthropoda; class Insecta; order Diptera; family Syrphidae; genus Microdon; species Microdon myrmicae. The sequence goes on along the minus strand of OZ007500.1, from coordinate 150,397,189 downwards.
CCCAGGCGAACTCCCCGCTATCCTCTTTAAAAAATGTTCCTCTTCTCTCTCTCCCGCTCGATTCAATTTTCAATCTATCCCTTGCACAAGGTCTATTCCCTGACATTTGGAAATCCTCTTACATAACCCCCATACATGTTGTTTGCCAAAAAACGATATATCCAATTATCGTCCCATTGCTAAGCGTTCGCACATTCCTAAACTGTTCGAAGGCCTTCTATATGATGAGTTATGTTTTCTCTGCACACCCTTCATCTCTCCTAACCAGCACGGCTTCCTCTCCGGCAGGCCCACTACTACCAACCATGTCGAATTCACATCCCACACACTCCTTGCCCTAGAAAACGGCGATGAGGTCGATGTAGTCACTACCGACTTTAGCAAGGCCTTCGACAAAATCTCCCATAACCTCATTCTCTTTAGGTTATCTTCCCTCGGTTTTGAACCCCTGTTGATTAAGTGGATCTCATCCTATCTCAATTATCGAACCTGCCGCGTGGGATTTAGATCCACCCTCTCCGATCCTTTTTTTTCCAAACTCAGGTGTCCCCCAGACCAGTCATTGCGGCCCCCTCCTATTTATCCTAACCATAAACGTCATAGGCTCTAGCATCAATCACTCCTTCATTTCGCTGTACGCGGATGATACTAACATTTTCAAGACAATTCGTTCTCCCCTAGACTCCTCACTTCTCCATGCGGATCTTGACAGCTTTTCGACTTGGTGCCAAAATAATTGCCTCGAACTGAATATCGACAAATGTCACACAATCACCTTCTCTCGGAAGCGCTCCCCCACCCAGCCACGCTCCAATCTCTTATTGAACCAACCGATACCATCGGTTGGATCGATTCGCGACCAGGGCGTCCTACGTGACAAAGAGCTTAAATTTACCGCACATATTGATGACATAATCCTTAAGGCCAACGCCGCCCTTGGCTTTGTCAAACGCTGGAATTCCTAAACCCCTATGTCACCCGATCACTCTACACAACTTTTGTCTAGTCACTACTCGAATATGCTAGTCAGGTCTGGTCTCCGTATCAATTGTCTCAGATTCGCCGGATCGAGGGCGTTCAACGTCGTTTCTTGCGCTTTGCCCTCCGTGGACTAAACTGGGAAAATCCGCTGACTCTACCACCATACACAAGCCGGCTCCCTCTAATCAATCTCAACACACTTGAAGAGCGCAGAATCCATGCCGACATCATCTTTGTCCATCGCCTTCTGTCTGGCTCAATCAATTGCCCAAGCTTGCTCTCCACTTTAACATTTCATACAAACCCCCGTAACGTACGTAACCCTCGACTGTTTTACGTGCCCGCTCATCACACTTCTTACGGCGCTAACGAACCCATCTCGCGTATGCTACGACAGGCCAACTCTTTCCCCACCTCCTTCGATTTCAACCTCTTGTAGCGACCCTAAATCACTACTCCCATCCAAATCCCCAACATCATCATTAACCTACACCCAAATTCCAAATTGAATCACATGAGCAAGTTTTAAACAAAAGTTAATTCGTCGCACATTGATTCAATTCCTAAAATCCTGACATCATGAAATGCTTAATTCAAAACGCATTTCATGATTCCCCTTCCAAGAACCCATCCAAACAAATCCTTAAACAATTCCTAGAACACAATTCCAATTGAAGCACACTAAATCTTGTGTATGCTTCTTGGAATTTTTACACCAAAAGAGTTGACAATTCTCAACTCAAAATCGGATAAAAGGGCGACCAATTTCGATTTCGTGATCAGTAAGGTTCCGGAGGCCGAGACCACGGCTAAAAAGCATACGAAAAATAAATTTAAACCTTTAAATCAAAACTCATTGCTGTTTTTTGTCTTGTTCACAGTAAAAAAAAATTGACTATACTTATCTTATATGTTGGGACGGACTACCACATCAGGACCAATCCTGCCATTAAGGACCAGCGGAACAGAGCGACACCGTCTCCCCCAATCCGGGTGCCAGGAGACTCGAAAGAAACCTACCCGCTAGGGTAAGCAAATATTAACATAAAATTGTAACTTTACACTCTCCACTCCCGTTCTCAAACGACGTCTCAAAAGAAACCCCCCCCCCCCCCCCCCCTTCAATAACCGCTCTACCTTGTAATCCTACTTCTCCTCTTTTCCCCTCAAACTAGTTCTCCCCTACACCTTTCCAGGCCCACCCACAATTTCGCCAAGGACGATAATTTCAGAAGCTGGGTGGTTGATCTGTATCTAGTCGACGGCACGTGAAAGATGTTCGAAAAGTGTCGCTGGTGGATCGTTATTCGGGGAGCGGTAAAGACAAAAAGAAATTTAACAGAGTTTCTCAGCACAACCTTCAACCACATGATGTCCATGTTATTGGGTTCTAACGCCTCCATTCTTTGGCAAGTCAGATCGGTCCGCGTGAAGACACAGACTCAACCCTTAAAATGGAATCTCGAATATAAGTCGTATCCTGAGATATTTAACAGAACTCTTCAGCACGATCCTCGAACATATGATGTCCATGTTATTGGGCTCCAACGCCTCCATCCTCTGGCAAGCCAGATCGGACCCCGTGAAGACGCAGACTCCGCCCTTAAAACGGAATCTCGAATGTAAGTCGTATCCTGAGCAACGAAGATATGTCGAATCAGTTGACGTATCGACATGGGTCTCAGTTAGGACAAGGATATCTGGCTTCGTTGTTTGTAAATATTTGTGGACGGCATTTACATTCGTATTGGTGAAACCAATGCCCCTGATGTTACAAAATGCCGTTATCAGCCGAACATCGGCAGAGCCTCGAGAGCGAGCCCGATTATGCGATGACGAATTTCTTAAAATTTGGTTATTTATCATAATATCTCAGAGTAATCTACTTGGAAAGATATGCGACGATTCGGAAAGAGACAATGAAACTTTTCAAACGCAAAAAACGCGAATGGGAGAAGACTCGGATCGAAAAAATTCTAGAAAATTCCAGAGCAAAAAATATCAGAGGTATGTACGCCGGCATAATTTCACTTAGAAATGGCCACCGAGGGAGAACCAAAATAATCCGAGACACAAACGGCTGTCTGGTGACAGAAACAAAAAATATCGTGACAAGATGGAAGCAGTACTTTGAAAACCTGCCCAATGTGCGCACCCATCAACCACAAATAAACGCAGCATACGTACATACAGCCGAGCCTCAGATCCCAGAGCCCGCTTTCGACGAAGTGGTGGACGCAATAAATCGATTGAAAAACAACAAGGCTCCCGGAGTCGACTTCATACCGACAGAGCTTAGGAAGCACGAGGGGAGGCAACTGCTCGAAAGATCCACCAACTGATTAAAACAATATGGGATAAGGAAGTCATTCCGGAAGAATGGAAAACCTCAATAGTCATCCCCATTTTAAAAAACGGCGACAGATCTGATTGCGAAAATTACAGAGGAATATCATTGCTCCCAACCACATACAAAATACTATCAAATGTCATACTGGCGAGCACCACACCGTACGCAGAAGAAATATTGGGAGACTAACAATACGGATTCCGTAGGAACAGGTCAGCAAGCGACAAATGTTCACAGTAAGGCAACTGCTGGAAAAAAGTGGGAATACGGAGAGACGGTTCACCAACTGTTCGTTGACTTCAAAAAAAGCCTACGACTCAGTCGCAAGGCAAAGACTCTACCATATTGTAGTTGAGCTGGGAATCCCGAAAAAATATGCCGCCCTCATTCAAGTTTGCATGAACGAAAACAAAGGGCGAGTTAGAATAGACAACCACCTCTCAGAGCCATTTGAAATCCGGGACGGACTAAAGCAGGGAGGTGGTCTATCACCGTGTCTTTTTAACCTTGTCCTCGAGTATATCGTCAGAAAGGTACAAGACGACAACATGGCCGGATCATCCCTAAACGGGGTCACACAAGTGCTCGCATATGCGGATGACATCGCCGTTCTGGGCGATAATCTAGAAACTGTTATTAAAAACTGTGAAATCATCATGCATGCGGCAGAAGAGGTGGGCCTAGAAATAAATGAAGACAAAACAAAATACATGATTACGGCGAGAGCAGGTGGACCTCAGAGAACACACATAAACGTCAGGGGCAAGATATTTGAAAATGTTAAAGAATTTAAATATCTGGGAACGATACTGACGGCCAGTAACAAAAGACTACACTCCGGCAACGCTATTTGACATGCATGTTTTACAGATATTATCACGAGTACTGTTCTGCGGAGATTCGTGGTATTGTGGCGGTTCTACGAAGCACACAATCCACTATTGGTCGAGATGTCGTTGTTCCACCAAGGAACACACTCACCTATATATAAATTACGCGTGCCCACAGACACGTGTCCTCAAAAGTCCTCCACCACACCTGAAACAAAGGTAACATACATTTGGGAGGCAACAACCCCACGTGCCCACAGACACGTGGGTCACAAGTCCGACCAATCGTCCTACGCCTGCACGGCCATCGAAGGACACAACAAACTGACAAACATTGCCTTACCAAGGACATTTAACGCATCGTCCTAAATTCCTGAAAATAATTCTATACATCATACAGGCATCGTAAATTCGAAAACGTATCGGCGCCCCTCTTAGCCAGCGTTTCCTGCAAACATGCAAACATAATCCGAGCCCTGCCGCCAGATAAAATACGGGACACAATTACCATTGTATATCGAAATCCCTTATAGCACCATTGTCCTAATTGCGTTGCAGGCTTTTAAGCAGCTACACAATGATGCTATGATGCCCCTTTGTTCCTTCCTCTTTTCTCAATTCCGTTTTCCCATGATCTTCGCTGCATGAGAAAACAATGGATCTATTAGCACACGTGCTAAGATCAACCAGAGAGATCCTCGCCAATTCACCACGACAAAGAGAAACTTCACGTTTCTCTCGGGGGAAGAAAACTCACGACGCGTCCCTCGAGGTTAATCCTTGGGTACAACAGTCGATATAGAACACATTCAAGAGACAGGACGCGCGCAACGCAACCGTCGCGATAGGAGTCGTCAAGTAACATTCACGGAGGTCAGATTCACCATTCCCAACGAGAGTCGTTTTCGTGTGTCGCCGCAGTCAGAATTGTTAAACGAAAAGTAAATCAACCACCAAGGGTCTCGAGTGTGTTGAGTGTACCGTGTCGGCGAGTAATTAAGTGCTATATTAGTTAAAACCTTTTTGTAAAATCGCCACGGGCGTTCCAGTGTAGTAAATCCTGGATTTAACAACAATAAAATAAAGAAAAATATAAAACAAACCTTTCGCTGTGCTTTTATTAAGGTGCTGCTTCGCTCCGTTGTGCCTTCGTGTGAACAGTGTTCGGCGGAACACATCACCGTCATCATCAAACATCCGACATCGACCACAAATCCGCCAAAGTATTGTTCCACGCAATTCGGTTTATACGCGGTCCACAAGACAATCGGAAGATCGCACCAGTTTGCGGTTCATCTACCGACGGCACGAACACCCTTGCATCGGAACTCGTTCCGTTACAGAGCGGGGAAGCTGTGGAACTCCCTCCCCACGCGAGTGTTCCCGGAGCGTTACAACCTGCAACTGTTCAAAAAGAACTGCAACAGTTATCTGGTGGCATCTCAGGGCGCCCACTCGGCGCTATAGGTTCGCCCCTCCCGAGAGAAGCGGAATAAAAACAATGTAAGATCCCCAAAACAGATTGCACAACTGATCCGATGGTACGGATCACGAGGCAAAAGGGCGCGTGGTGTCGGCGGTCAGAACTCGAGGATTCTATTGTTGTACGAATGCGGCGTTTACAGGCTTGGTGCCTTCTGATTACCATTTATTACGTCGCAAAAACTGCTTAGAGCTTTATATCGCTAAATGATAATCTATAACCTTTTCACGAAAACGCGTATTTTCTCCTCCTTATCCCTACTCTCTTCATAGCCAAACCCTCACCATCGTCCAATCGATCCGCGACTTTGGAATTTTATGTGATAAAGATCTTAATTCCCGTTCACATATTGACGAGATCATTTTTACGGCCAATTCAACCCTTGGGTTTGTAAAACGGTGGTCAAAAGAATTCTCCAACCCCTGTGGCACTCGGTCCCCCTAGATTTCGTTTGTCCGCCCACTACTCGGATATGCTAGCTAGGTATAGTCTCCCTCGCAGAGCCGAGAGCATTCAACGTCGTTTCTTACGTTTCGCTCTCCGTGGATTAGGATGGGGAAATCCTCTGAACCTCTCCCTTTACACCAACCGTCCCAAATTAATTAACCTGAAAACCCTGGAAGAACTCTGTCGCATATTCTATTAGTTTATGGGGGTGAGGAAGTATGTCCGCCAAGATACGGGCACCTGGTTCACTTCCTTCCCACCTTTCTATTTCCCGCACCTATAAAATCGTCTGTGTCACCGCGTTCTTTGGAACCGAATAAGATTAACTGCTTCTAGAATCGTAGAAAAGTTTGTCTCTACAAATACCGCTTTTCCTTGTCTCTCCACCTTCTGCTGACAATGTTAATACGAGTGAACAATGAGCGCAGATGCGTCGTCCACGAACAATGGACTACGACGATACACCACCGACGAAGGGAAGAAGGAATAAAACAAGCCGGGTAATCGAATATAGGTTTTCTTTTATATTTGTTTAACACATGTAGTTCTTAATGGTTCCGTTCATTTAACTTAACACAAATACTTTGGTTTTAATGATAACTTTAATTAGCTTAACGCGCGTAGTCTTTTTAATTTTCGTACGGCAACTGATGCACTCAGACGACAACTACTGACCCCTTTCGCAGATTAAATTCGACTTTGTATGTCCGGCCCCGATGGCGGTTGAATCTCGACTGGTTAACTATTGGAAGGAAAAAGTTCATCGCGTCGTGGCAGTGGAGTCATAGCTAAAATAAACTCACTGCCACTTACGAGGAATTTCGAGAAGAGTTGCTATGCTTGCATAGGAATTCAGTTCCAGCGAATGCTCGCCGTATAAGCTGAGTTGGATTCGTTGGTTGTGTATACCGGGAAATTGATCAAGGGTCTTGATCGTGGTGATTGTTTCGTGGAAAATTAGCCTCGCTTGGTTGCAGACGAGAAGTATGATTTAAGGAGGAAATGAACCGAAGTGGTTTTCGGAGGAAATTGGAATTGCTTGGGTGCAAGCAAGGAATATCGTTTAGATAAGATATTAACCGAAGTAATTTCGGGGAAATGTATGCGGCACGGTGTAGTTGGTGGTGATGATTAATATTCCGTTGTGAATTGGAGTATGCGTTCGTTACAGAATATGGTTTCGGGGGAAATTAGAATTGTTTGGTCGCAAGCACGGGAATATGGTTTAGATGAAGGATTGACCGAAGCAATTTTGGGAAAATGTATGCGGGGATGATTTAGAATATATTCTGTTGAATTGTATTCTGTTGTGGGTTTAGGAGTGTGTTTATTGCGAAGTTTGGGATGTATGCTATTGCGGATTTTGCATGGCGAGTTGGGTTAAGGTGACGCGCTGTTAGCGGTCAAGGTTGGTTAGAATTGTGGGTTGGTTCTCCGTGTGATATAGAGAACCCCCACAAGTTCACCAACTTCTCTCTGGCTTCATCGACAGTGACAATCTTCTCAACTCGACTTTTTTCAACACAAACCCGTACAACCTACTTAATTCTCGCTCGTTCTACATTCCCCCGACCATACCGCTTACGACTCCAACGAACTCTTCTCCCGAATGCAACAAAGTGTCAACTCCAAGTCATCCATCTTTGACTTCAATGTTGGTAGCCTCACTCTTAAACACCACCTCTTGAATGTCTCCTTCTAACTTACTTTTGCCTCCCATCCTACCTCTCACCCCCGTAGTTAAGTTATTAATTAGACCTAAGAATCTTTCGTAACCTTGCTCTAAGCCAATAAATGGGGTGTTGCCCCACTAAAACTAACTAAATTAATGCAATTACTCTGTTTTTGAATAAGCCTCTGGGAGTTGCAGGTTATGCACTCTTCCTTACTGCAAAGCAACTTGATTACACTGTCACCCTTATGAGAATTATAACCCGATCAGGGTGTCTAGAAAAAAATTGACTTAAGGATAACTCATTGTAACCAAGTAAGCTTTATGCAATAGACTAATTGTTGATTTTAATTAAATAAAATGCGGGTCGACTGTTTATTCCTGCGCCGGTTTTTGTCCAAACTTGGAATTGATTTAATCTGGGATAAATTAGTGATCGCTGTAGAGTCAAGGAATTTACTAATTGGTGAGCGACAACACGTCACTAGTAAGAGCTCTAGTCATTTTAACTTTAAATATATGAGAAACATTCTTAGTTCAAAGAATAAAGTGTGAGTATGGCACAAACTGCCGGTATCACTTTTTCTCGACACTGAAAAAGGTCACTTGGATTTTTCTGCATTAATAAATCTCAGATTCTGTGTATGGAGCTGCTAATCAAGTTTCCGAATTCGTTAACCGCCACGTGGATGACCTTACATCGTCAGTCGTTTCAAGGGGAATTTTTAGTTAGACATTAAATTGTTATTCTAGTAGTTTACCCTTCACATGACTAAGAAGACTTTCTGTATAGTTATCGTCATCGAAAAAGGCAGAAACGTAACTGGTTCCGATTATGCGCGACTCTCAGCCACACCACTGCGCAAAATTAGAATTCATAAATACATTGGGGATTTTAAAAATCAGCCAATTTATTTTTGTCGTCTAATGTTAATGTCCGCTTGAATCTTGCTTGGATCTCTAAAACGGTGTCACATTTTGGTGGCGCAAGCAACAAAGCCTTTCATAAGAGGTGTTAAGGTGCTTTCACTTGACCACAACGAGTGTACAGCGGATGGAAACACGATTCTAAAACTACATTCTGCACACAATCTTTTTATTGGTAACACTTAGTTTTACTTTTTCTATACTGTGAACTCTCGAAGCGATAAAGCCCAGTGGGGCGAATGGCCATCCATCTAATTAACGTTGACATCTCACAAGGATGTGATTCATGTGGGAGTTTTTACAGTTCTTTTTCACAAATGAATTCTCAATGCACTCGTTTCTTTTTTTGAACAACTCCAAATTCTTTGACTCATTTCGTATATTTTCCACTCCGACGTATGAATGATGACGGTTGTTGGGAACATTCAATTTTTTTACATAAATATAATACGCGGCCCAAAAAGGGGATTTTGAAGAACAACTAAATGTCAAAGCACAGAACGGCCGGAAGAGAAGAAGGAGAGGCTGAGGAGAAGAGATATTGATACATGAACAATACAACGATAGTGAGAAAGGCAGCATAGTATCACGCGGTAGGTATTTAAGTCGAAGATTTGCCCCTAATGACTTTTATCAAAGTTAAGCCTGTACATCCGGTGTTGTAATTAAATTGTGGAATTTGCTTCTTTTGCAGCTTCCAATGGTGAGGGGTTTCCCTGCTTTTTTATTTTTTTAATAATGTACTCCCGCTAAAATGATGAATGCCCTTATAGGTGTGTGGGTAGTTTCTGCTAGTGGTTCAACACGGACGCTGGTTCAGTAGGAACACCACCAATATCACTCTGTAAATTGTTCCTACCAGAAGGACTGTGCACCCAGGAGCCACAAAGGTAAAGTAAACGCACAGATAGTAATCACCGAGAAAAGTTCTTCCAGAGAAACGGAACGCCACTCCAAAAGGGAAAGAAAACACAGCAAGTTTTTTTTTAATATTATTGTTCCTTTATTTGTTCTTGGAAATTAGTACACGATGAGCTATATATTTTTGACTTATATTAATACTTATTTTCTTAGGGCACAATCTACTTGATGACTTTGGAAATCACTGAATTAATTTAGGGTGACAATAAACAACTCCGGTATTTTTTTAGTTTTACTTGAATATATTTATGGCGACAGACCACTAACTCGCGGATGAAGCAAATTTGGGCTCCTCAGCCGAAGGGAACTGCGACACGCAACGTATCCGATACGTGTGCGTGGTTCAACGGGTAAGATCTGACTCTTCGATGCAATCCACATTCCATCCGATGCAACCGTGGTGGATCACACCGAGGTGGGAGGGGCGAATCGGATCAACTCGGCGAGGACCAATGGGCGATCGAAAAGGAGTTAAATGGGAGGATTTCCCATATGCCGTATAGGGCGAATACGATGCCCCTTTGGATGCAATACCGACAACGATCGTTCCTGCACCTTGTAGCGATCCTAAATCGCTACTCCTATCTAAATCCCCAATAACATCAAAAATCCTATCCACAATCCCATAACGAAAAACCCAAATTTCATGTCAAATCAATGAGCGATAAATTAAACAAAAGTTAATTATCGCACATTGATTCAAATTCCACATAACACATCCAAATCCCATATTGAAAGTAGGTTTTATTTATTTAGGCTTAATCCAAGCAACTTAAGCTAATATGGAGTCACATGTACAACGAATTTAACCAAAAGTTAATTCGTCATACATTGACTCTATTCCTAAAAATCCTAACATCATGAAATGCTTAATTCAAAACGCATTTCATGATTCCCTTCCCAGAATCTATCCAACAAAAACCTTTAAAAAATTCTCGGAACAAAATTCCAATCGAAGCACGCCAAGCCTTGCGTACGCTTCTTGGAATTTTGACATTAAAATAGTTGACAAAAGTCAACTCCAAAAACTATAAAAGGGGAGTGCATTTCAATTTCGTCATCAGTAGATCACCAGAGGCCGAACCGCTGGCCGTTCAATGATCAGTTAAACTTCAAAGCCCGAGCCGCTGGCCAAATGTCCGGTCAACAGTATCTTAAACTTAAATACGAATAAAATCAATCTATTTTTATATTTACCAAACGTTTCTCGGTCTTTTTATTTTTATACACGCAAACCTCCGCGCTCTTCTCTCGGATCTACCGTCAAAACACGGCGCGGAGTGTAACAACCTGTTCAAACAAATGGACGAGCAAAAAGGGGCTGCAGGCATTGTGGTCATGAATCGTCGATGCTGCACGCCTGGGAACGAAATAGGTTTCTGCATCCTAAGTAAACAGAAACGCTATTTCAAGGGTCAAACAATGAGATGCACATCGTTCGTGGTTTCGCCGATGTTACATTGGGTCGTCATCGTGTTTACTCAGGCGTTCATGGTAATGCCGTTGTAGGCTATACATTCTTCGGTGACGATAGGTCAACCGAAGATTTGGATTTTGTTTACATGACAGTGCTGGTACATGAGTACAATGGCGAGGAATTAGCCTTGCAGATGTGCAAGCGTACGTCTCACCCAGGGTGGCCACGGACCAGCGGTTGGTAAATAGCATAAACACAGTGATGCTACTGTGTGTTTGTTTGGTTGACAGACCGGACCATCATAAGGCATGATCATGGGTATGATGGTCTAAACGTCAATCATATTCGTGCCCAAATCCCATGATCGGTAGATAGCCGCTAATAGGGAATTGGTCGCAACTGTTGGGAACCCAAGGGTATAGGAGCAATGGTTCAATTATGGACCGTAGGAAGAATATCGGCTGCAGCTGTGTCCACAATACGATGGCCAGCGTGTGTTTATCGTTTATTGGTAACGAGCTGAGCCGATAGGGGATATGAAATGGTTCATGTATTATGAATCCGAAACATTCAATGTTATGCATGCCATCGGTGAGGTTTTACTTTCAGGTGAAAGCTACTGAAAGATAGCTTACGCTGCTCGATTGCAGGTAAGTATAGTGGCTTGTGGAGTGAGGGAAAGGCAGATTGACTTAAGGAAGTGGGTGGTTCTTAGGGAAGGCTTTAAAGAACCCCCACAGGCGTAGTATCAGGTGATTACTTTGTAGGTACTTTTTCCAGTAGGGATCAAACTGTCAAATTGTCATCTTATTTTTGTTCAGTATTAACATTTTATCACGAAAAGACTTAGATCAGCACAGCGCCTACAAATTATTCAGCTGAATTATAAAAATCAAGGTTCTATGGGGAATGCGTTTCGTGTGCTTAAAATAACTTAAAATCCACACTTATGGTCCACGTAATCGGCCTATGGACCGTACATTTTGGTATAGCGTCGAAAAGTTTGAATCCGAATTTTTATTATCATATAATACGCGATCACTTCGCGTCGATTAGGGTGGATCAGGCATGCGAGAATGTACAACGACAGAACCGTTCATAGAACTGTTCTCGGAAGACTAATGGGAAAGAGACTTCAAGGTAGTTCGACGGAGATAGGACAATGCCAGTGGTGACCTTGAGGAAATTGGATGAAAGGGCGAAGTGTAGACGAAGGTGCACAGTACAGGGAACGGCGGCGTAGCAGTCATGTGAAGTCATAAACTTCGGGTTCTTACAGACCAATAAATAGATAGAACATGATAATACGCCACCAAATAGACCATAGACGTGATGAAGAAAATATAGTGGTAGTAACTGAGAGTGTAAACGATAACGTGATAAATTGACTGGGCGCCATTCACAACAACTTGGCGTATTTTACCATAGATATGAATCTTTGTTTAAAAGCTTGAAAAATACAACTGGTGCTAGAATTGAGATCGGGGAAATTCTGAATCGTGACCGACCGGCCTTTGGGTTTTTAAAAAATTTAGGACGTCTGGGCCGTGTTACGTAATAGCCTTTGCTTATATTTTCATGTTGATATTTATTAACTATTTTATTATAGTTTTACAATTAATTATTATAGTATTTATTATTATTAGAGTTTTATAATTAATTAGTATTTTGTTGCGGGATAGCCTTCCCCATTACCATTGCTCCACCGAGGAGGATTAAGGAGGATGTGTGGCGGTTCACCCAAACCCCACGGTACACTTACCTGAAAAACCCCCATAACTTCCACCAATTTCCTAATTTCACTAATGCAACGCATTAGCACCTTAAATGCTTTACGCATTCATGAGATCAAATCCTTAACCGAAAAGTCTCTGTAAAAGAAATTACCTTTCATGCACCTTTTCGCATAAAATTCTCCGTAAGATTTCTTTCTTAACTTATCAGGCAGAACCCCCATTATTACAACCCAACTCCCATTGTTTCCCTCCAATGCATTTGCATAGGCACCTGAAGACATTTTCCTATTTCAAGGACATTAATGCATACAACGCATTATCGGGAAATTCCTCTAAAGAATTTTTCCTCCAAGGGCATTAATAGATATATCAATGCATCTCTGCATTAGCGGCCAGGAACCGAATTTCCAATTAGTGTAGATATTCACACTAGAGTTCGATCCTGGCGTCGCCATAGATGCCTTGTTCAATTGACACAGATGGTATATACAAATCGTCATTGTGTAATCATCTGAAATGCTTCGCAATGACTTGCAACTATCGATACAGATGCAAGTACTTCTCACTGAAATATTTCTTTGTTTGAATCTTCAAACAATCACCGACGTCGCGCTTAGCCGTCGGATTGGATTCAATAGCATAAACATATGCAAACAAAAGAATCCGATTCTTTCAGTCGACAGAGATACGATATACGATCTCTATTATTTCAATCCCTTTTAGCATCTAATGAGTAGCTGATATTTACTCAGCTGACCCTCATTACCGGACGATTTTTTGTCTGTATCCCTTGTCTAGGTTTCGTTTCGCTTTTGACCTGTAAGCGTTATGTAAACACACATACCACCATGATCTCCATTACGAGATCTGGTTCTCTATTCCACCAAGAGAGACTTTCTCTGGTGGTAAGTAAATTCATATCCTTAGTGGAGAGGATATCTACCACCACACCACAAATTCACCCCAAACGAAAGTTGAATCTTGGAGTCCATTTCTATCCGCCGACCGCCGAGGTTGTGTCTCTCCCGTTCCCCTTTTCGCGCACGGGGACGTATATATTCTGAGTCGCGTAGAGTGATCGGGCTATTAATTTATAAGTTATTTTGTTATACCAGTAGTGTACACTGTCGTATATTTCCTTTTTTGTGCATCCGTTCGTCGTCTGTGTAATTTTATCTGTAAACTGTAAACTAATTAAGTGTAGCCCGATTTGTTTTAAATAAAAAGAACCTCTCCAGAATAAACAAAAGTGTGTTTTACGTATTTACTTCTGGTGGACAGTGTGTTTAACTTTCCCTCCTTGTGGACGGTATGTCGTGAAGTTCGAGCACCATCGCTGGAGTTTTAGCGCACAAATGATAGTGCTGACACCACCTGTGCTTAGGATGTTTGAGCTTCATTTCTCTTCTAAGAATGAAGCTCACAGTTTTTGAATGGGGGGAAGTATTGTTAAGGGCCCCACACATACTCTCACCCAACAATCCCCCTCTCTCTATCGTAATAATCACGCCAAGTAGTAAATCTAAATAAACAACTTGGCAATAATTTAAATAAAAAGTTGGCGGCGAGAAAAAAACGAAATACTTCGAAAAACTTTGTTTTTCAGGCGATCGCCAATCGCCACCGAGAGCGAAAAGTAATTAATATACAATCGCCGCGTGTGCATATTAAAAGTTCAAACGAAGAAAAAGGAAGAACGGAAATAAACAGGGGGCTCAAGAACCCAACAATCCCCTGCAACAAATCCGGTGAGTAGGGCCTTAGACTATACCCACAGCTACGCCGACTTGTCGTAAGAAGCGCGTAAAGGCCGAGTAGTAGGTGGGGTGCCAACGTCCTGTCGCCCGGTGAAATACCACCCCATCAAGCTATTAGCTCCGTCAAATGGTCTGGCGAAATCCCTGGTCATCTTTCGAAGCGTGGTTGGTGGACCGGTTCGAGAAAAGGTTGGTCTAGGTGGTAAATCGGTCCCAAGGTGAGATACCACCCCACCACGCTGTACATTCCGCGATATCGTCGGGAGAAATCTTCGACTATGTTTCGGATGTATGTCTGATGGCCCGGGCTGAAATTGAGATAAGTCAAGATTGTGCCTTCTGAGATAAAAAATGCCAGAGGTAAACTATTTTCCCTTTCGCATCTCTCAGGGCAGGTAGGCTATGCCAAGGGGAACATCATGCAAATATTATGATAAATAACCGAGCTTTAAGAAATTCGTCATCGCGTAATCGGGCTCGTTCTCGAGGCTCTGTCGCCGTTCGACTGATAACAGCATTTTGTAACACCAGGGGCATCGGTCTCACCAACACGAAATGTAAACGCCGTACACCAATATTTCCAAACAGCGACACCTGATATTCTTGCCCTAACTGAGACCCGGTCGATTCGTTATATGATTCGATATATCGTCGTTGGTCAGGATACGACCTGCACTCGAGATTCCGTTTTAAGGGTGGAGTCTGCGTCTTCACGCGATCCGAACTGTCTTGTCAAAGGATGGAGGCGTTAGAACCCAATAACTTGGACACCATGCGGTCGAAAGTAGTGCTAAAGAATTCTGTTAAATTTCTTTGTTGTCTTCACCGCTCCCCGAATGATGATCGACTAACGACACTCTTTGAACATTTTACTCGTACCGTCGACTGGATACAGATCAACCACCCGGGTTCTGAAATTATCGCCCTTGGCGATTTTAATGTAAACAATTCCGACTGGTTGGTGCATTCTAACAGAACCGGCGGGGCTGGGGGGCTGGCGGAGATGTTTGCTATTAGCCACAACTTGACTCAACTCGTGGAGGAACCCACGCGAGTGCCGGATGCCCGAGGTGATTATGCGAACATCCTGAATCTGTTTTTGACATCCGAACCGAGTATTTATACCGTAGAGGTTTCTGCGCCACTGGGAAACTCATATCACTACTTGGTATCGGTCGCTCAACCACTTGCATTTTAAACGAATAACCGACGTAAACAGCTTCGCCATGTGTGGAGGTATGGGACTGCTAACTAGGACGATTGGCGAGATTTCTTCGCATCCTTCCCATGGTCAGAGGTGTGCTTCGGAGACTCCACTGTTAACGCATGCGCGGAGTCGGTCATAGAGATTATTCTTCGCGGGATGGAAATATACATTCCGCATTCCATTAAACGAAGTTCATCTGATAAGCCTCGGTTTGATACAAAATGCGAGCAGATTATTGCGGCAAAAAATAGAGCTGTTATGGCGCTCCAACCCCACCGGGGTTAACACAAAGAATTTTGTTAGAATCAGAAACGCGTGCAACCAAGCGATCGATACCACGAGGAGGGCTTACAACGACAGAGTGACCAATAAACTCCTTCAGTGCCTGACTGGTTCGCGTCCCTTCTGGTCAATGGCAAGGGCTCTCAGCAGCAAACTACGCTTCCTCCTCTTTTCTTCCGTTAGTGACGGGTAGCGGGATACTAGTCACAAATTCAAAATGTAAAGCTGATGCGTTCGCGAGTTTATTCTCCGCGAACTCAAACCTCGTTGCCGGTCTTTTGGAGCCATCCGTGATCGCGCCGGCACTCTCTTCGATGTGGGATGTGAGGTTCCCCCTGCGAACTATTCAGCACATTCTGGGTGGACTGGACTGTGGGACGGAATAGCAGCAATAGTCTTTAAGAACTATATTCCAGAACTGTCGCCTATTCATGGTAGACTCTTATCCTATGCACGGAGCTCATTTCTTACCTGGTGGAAGGTGGCTCGAATTCATCCAATCCTGGAGAGGGGAAAAAGGTGTATCACACAAAATCCCCTTCTGATCAATGGCAAGGGCTGTCAGCAGTAACTTCGCTTCGTCCCCTTTTCCCCCGTCAGTGACGGTTAGCGGGACGTTAGTCACAAATTCAAACGATAAGGCTGTGTTCGCGAATTCCGCGAATTCAAACCTCGATGCCGGTCTTTTGGAGCGACCTGTGATCGCGACGGTACGGTCTTCCATGCGGGATGTCAGGTTCCGCCCGCGTACTATTCAACGCAATCTACGTGGACTGGAATGCCCACGTAGAATGCATTGGTTCACTATTTGACGTAAGGCAACCGGCCCGGACGGAATACCAGCAATAGTCCTTAAGAACTGTGCTCCAGATCTATCGCCGGTTCTTGGCAGAATCTTTCGCTTATATTGTGCACGGAGAACCTTTCCTGCCTGCTGGCAATCGCTCGAGTTCAGCCAATGCCAAAGAGGGAAAAAAAGTGTCTCCCACAAAATGATCGAGCGATAGCATTACTCATCGTCATCGACACGACAACCGGGATCCGGTCTGGCCTTATTTAGCAAGTTTCTCCACCGGTATCCGGTTCTTATCCGAGACTTGTTAAATTGTCCATTATAATTTGTTTTTCCGGGCAAGGTTATTAGCCTTGCGCCAACCTTTCTCAGGATGTCGCTGCATGCATTGGCTCACTTTGGCGGGTGCCACGTGGAGACTGCATGCCAACTTGGATTGAACAGGGAAGGGGATCGTCCTGACCCGTCAAAGTAGCTATCCAGGGGGTGTCACGTGGAGACAGCATGCCAACTTGGATTGAACAGGGACAAGGATCCTCCTGACCTTCGTCGGATTGAAAGCAGAGACTTCGCCCTGTATGTTGGCTCCCACTCCCCCCGACCGATAACATTACTGTCTATGTTACCTAAAGGTAATGGAAAAGGTCATTAATACCGAGTTCATTAGGTATTTGGAGTCCAACGAACTTCTGAATGATCGTCAATACGGATTCCGTGGCAGGCGGTCCACGGGAGACCTTTTGACACTTATAACCGATATATGGACATCTGCGATTCAGGGGTATGGTGAGTCAAGGGCGGTCGCATTGGATATCTCCAAGACTTTTGACCGCGTCTGGCATGGGGCATTACTGGGCAAACTTCGTTCATATGGACTTTCAGCAGCTTTGCGACTGGACGAAGAGCTATAGCGTTTGAAATAATAGTGAAGAAGATCG
Organism: Microdon myrmicae; assembly: GCA_963931805.1. Lineage (NCBI taxonomy): Eukaryota > Metazoa > Arthropoda > Insecta > Diptera > Syrphidae > Microdon > Microdon myrmicae. The sequence goes on along the minus strand of OZ007500.1, from coordinate 150,379,448 downwards.
TGTGATTCGAACTGACGCTATGACAGCTCGAATCACGAAAAAAATTTTACCTAAGCGTTACACACCAGGCTACTGACCGTGTTTAGAATTTGATTTCCAAACTCGAGTATATTCCACTGGTGTGAATTATTTTTATTTTATCGCTTAGTATACGGTTCTGATGTATTTTTCTTATTCGATTTTTTCGTTCGTGTTCTTCACTATTTTTGCTTGTGAATTTGTGTGTGTCTGTTAGAATCGCTACACCACTCCCGCCGCAGTAACTTCGTTACGATCAGATTCGTATGCGGACGACGGACGAACGAGAAAACGTCGGAGGCTGTGCTCTATGCGGAAGTCGTGACCGTGTGTGAAGTTCTGCTTTACTATGGGAAGTGTATGCTGTGTGTACAAGATCACGCCGTAGTCACCAATTATAGCGTTTGAAATAATAGTGAAGAAGATCGTGTGATTCGAACTGACGCTATGACAGCTCGAATCACGAAAAAAAAATTACCTAAGCGTTACACACCAGGCTACTGACCGTGTTTTAGAAGTTGATTTCCAAACTCGAGTATATTCCACTGGTGTGAATTATTTATTATTTATCGCTTGGTATACGGTTCTGATGTATTTTTCTTATTCGATTTTTTCGTTCGGTGTTCTTCACTATTTTTGCTTGCTTGTGAATTGTGTGTATCTGTTAGAATCGCTACAAACTCTCTACTTAAGATTATTACCGAAGATTTTTTAACAAACACCTTCGATTGAAAACCTCCTACTGATTACTTTTCACTTTTTCTACTGAAGTCATTCACTGAAGACTGAAGACCTTTTACTGAAGCTTTCCACTGAACATATTTTATTGAATAGCTTCTACTCAACGTCTTTTAATGAAGACGTTCTTCTGATGGCATTCTACTGAGGACCGTTTTGAGGAAATTTTCCTGATAAAAACCGCTCACTGAAAATATTTTTGTGAATACTTTTGTATGAAGGTCTTCTGACGATAAGCTTCTATTAAAAACATTCTACTGAAAGCCTTCCGGTGATGACTTTCTCCCGAAAAGTGTCAGGTGTAGAATTTCAACTTTAGACCTTTTTGTAAACAAATTATATTTAAGGCCGTGTAGTGAGTTTCTTGGTCTTGAAATCATCTACTGGACATGCTGCTGCAAATATAATCTACTGAATACCTTCTTCTGAACACCGTCTTGCATAAATTTGCGTTTAATATCCATCGTGTCGAAATCTGCTCCTGTACATTCTCTACTGAAGACGTTGTGGGGGTTCTCTATACTACACGGAGAACCAACCCACAATCCCAACCAATTTTGACCGCTAACAGCGTGTCACCATAACCCAATCTATAATCCATTTCCAAACATGCAAAGAACACATCCCAATATGCAACAGCATCCGTCCCCAAATCTGCAATTGCATACATCCCCAACCTACCAAAAACCCATTTTTCCAAAACCACTTCGGTTAATTCTCTATCTAAATTATATTCCTTGCTTGCGACCAAGCAATTCTAATTTCCCCCGAAAATCATTCCGGCTCACTTCCTGCTTAAACTATCTCCTCGCTTGTAACCAAGCAACATTTAGTTCCCCCGAAAATCATTTCGGCTCCCATCCTACCCAATACCAATTCCCCTTACTGGCAAGTCACCAGCACGATGCGTTGCATTTCCGCGAAACAACCATCGCAACAACCAAGACCCACATCCCGTCGTCTAACCCAAAACACATGCCCATATTCGATCGTATTTCCAAACCAAATGCCTCGTATACATAGCGCCAGAGGAATTTGCCTATACGGCAATGATTCTCCGAAACTAAATTCCCTATGCAAGCATAGTTGCCCTTTTCAAAGTTTCTAGTAAATGGCAGTGAGTTGATTTAGCTATGACTCCACCGCCACGACGCGATGAACCATTTCTCGCTTGTAATGAGCCAGTCGAGTCGCAACCGCTAAGGTGCACACACACGGTCAGTCGGGTCACAACCACTTGGTGCTACCAAAAATAGTTCGGATGAAATTTTTAATCTACGTGAGGCAAAACGGAGCGAGTGCTTTAGGAAAGTTGTAACGAAATAAATAATAGTATTACAAATAAACAAGACGTGGACCAAATTAGTGATTTGCTGAACTAAAAATAAAACAAGGACAACAACAAGGGAAGTGTATGCTATGCTGTGTGTACAGATCACGTCGTAGTCACCAATTATATAGCGTTAAGCAAGGATAGTGAAGACACGATGAAACGGTTGAAAAGCGAGGCAGTGAAGCATCAGACTACTGACCGTGTTTAGAATTTGATTTCCAAACTCGACTATATTCCACTGATATGAATTATTTTTTATTATTTATCGCTTGGTATACGGTTCTGATGTATTTTTCTTATTCGATTTTTTTCGTTCGTGTTCTTCACTATTTTTGCCTGTGAATTGTGTGTATCTGTTGTTAGAGTTGCCACAGAGCATCCTTGAATCGATCGATCGATCCGGGTTGTTGTAGACGGCGGGTGTTCGGGTCTGTATCCTGTTAATTCTGGGGTGCCTCAAGCTTCTATTTTGGCTCCAACCTTGTGTTTGCATCACATAAATGATTTCTTGGAGACAACGAATAAAAAAGTGTTCAATTTTGCGGATGATAATACGCTTGTTTCCTCTTTTTTGAGTGATCGGCCGATTGCTGCATCAACGTCGCGTCAGCTGAGATGTAGACAGATTGATTCTCTGAATCGGGATTTGGAGGGTCCTGCAGTGGGGAAAGGCCAATCTCGTCGACTTCAATGCTACGAAGGCAAAGTATACAACATTCACAAGAAAAGTGGATCATCGGTTCCACAACAGATGATAAATGGCTAGCCCCTCGAATCTGGGGAAAGCTTGAAATTGCTCGGCGTCACGGCCTGTGGGAATGTATCGTGGCATGAACACGTGTCGAACATCGCCAGGTCGGTCTCAGGAAAACTGAGCTATCTTTTTAGAGCCAAGAAATATTTTACTCCGGCTCACCTTCTTCTCCTATATAAATAAGAATAATATAAATGTAAACATGTCGACTAAAGCAGAACTAGCTTGTGTGTATTTAGCTCTCATTTTGGTTGATGATGATGTTGCAGTTACGGGCGAAAAAGTCAACACCATACTAAAAGCCGCTAATGTAGAAGTCGAGCCCTACTGGCCAGGACTATTTGCCAAAGCTCTTGAGGGCATTAATGTCCGTGACCTAATTACCAACATTGGATCGGGTGTAGGTGCTGCGCCAGTGGCCGGTGGGGCAGTTGTGGATGCAAGAGCAGCTGCAGCACCAGCTGATGCCAAGAAAGAAGAAAAGAAGGAAGAAGAACCTGAGGAATCTGACGACGATATGGGCTTCGGCTTATTCGATTAAAATCAAATTTGTATTTCCAATGGCGGGGCCATAATATAGTACACGTTTTAATGTACAATTGTTAAATCCCTAATTAGACCCGCGCTCGAATATTGCTCGTATGTTTGGAACTCCGCTCCTAAACATACCCTCGACCTACTTGAGAGCATACGGAGACGAGCGACCCGCCTGATCGGAGACTCGGCGCTGACGTCGGGACTACAATCGCTATCACATCGAAGGCGCGTAGCCAACCTCCGTCTGTTTTACAGATATTATCAAGGGTACTGTTCTTCGGAGATTCGTGGTATTGTTCCACGCAAATCGGTTTATATGCGTTCCACGAGACAATCCGACAGATCGCACCAGTTTGCGGTTCATCTCCCGACACCGCGAACATCCTTCCATCAGAACTTGTTCCGTTACAGAGCGGAAGAAATATGGAATTCCCTCCTCGCGCAAGTGTTCCTGGAACGATAGAACCTGCAACTGGTCAAAAAGAACTGCAACGGTTATTTGGTTGCGTCTCGGGGCGCCTTCTCGGCGCTATAGGTTCGCCTCTCCCGAGAGAAATATTGCATTTAAAAAAAAAAAACAAAAAACAAAGGTCACCCGACAAAAATGGTTTTTGATTGAAATACCTATAAATTATTTCATCATCATCATCATCGGCACTTATATGCGCTCAACGAGAGAATCCGACAGATCGCACCAGTTTGCGGTTCATCTCCCGACGCCGCGAACATCCCTGCATCAGAACTCCTTCCGTTGCAGAGCGGGAAAGTTGTGGAATTTTCTCCCCGCGCGAGTGTCCCCGGAGCGTTACAACTTGCAACTGTTCAAAAAGAACTGCAACAGTTATTTTGTGGCATCTTGGGGCGCCCACTCGGCGCTATAGGTTCGCCTCTCCCGAGAGAAGTGTAATAAAAAAATAAATAAATAAAAGTGCGCGTGTATACTAAAATGAGAATATACAATAACAGAAAGTGTATAATACGTAACGCTATGGTGCCACACCGGCTCCTCGATAGTATAGTGGTTAGTATACCCGCCTGTAACGCGGGAGACCGGGGTTCGATACCCCGTCAGGGAGCCTCTAGCGCAAGACTAATGACCTTGCCCGGAAAAAAAAATCATTATGGAAAATTTAACAAGCCTTAGGACTTGCTAAATAAGGCCAAGACCGGCTCCCGGTTGTAGTGCCGATGATGATGATGATGCTGCCACACCATTAGTAAACCATTAGTAAGTATGTGTATGCACGCATATAATACGACGGCGAGCTAATTGCGAGCTGTACGCCGTATAGCATAGTATTCAGTCAGAGTATGAGTCTCACCCTGAGCTCTACTATTTACTATTTATTGGCCAGTAGGAACCCGAAAGTTCAAGACCTCACCGACTCGACTCCGCCATTATTCCCTGTCCCGTGCGCTCACCTTTTACGTTCGACCATCTGATTCGATCTCCTCGAGGTCCAACCCGACATTATCTTCCCATCTCCGTCGCGGCCGTCCTGTCGGTCTCTTTCCTGTTGGCTTACCGTCAAGAATTCTATGCGCGGTCCTATCGTTGCCCATTCGCGCCACGTGTCCGGCCCATCTTAATCTTCGCGACTTGATTACTCTCACTATTGTAGGTTTGCGGTATAGCTCTTCCAATTCGTGGTTGTGGAGTTTCCTCCATTGTCCTGCCTCCTCGTCATATTTGCCGCCTAAGATACCCCTTAGGACTTTATTATCGAATACGCGGAATTTGTTTTCTTCCCGTTTTGTGAGGCCATTTTTCGCATCCGTATAGAACAATCGGCGTGATTATGGTTCTATAGACACGCAGCTTGGATTTCTGTGATAGCAGCTTGGATTTCAGCAGTTTACTGACTACGTGCCGACTAGCGTTGCCAGAGTGTAGTCTTTTGTTAATTTCCTTCGACATTTCGTTACTGGCCGTCAGTATTATTCCCAGGTATTTAAATACTTTGACATTTTCAAATATCTTGCCCCTGACGTTAATACCTCTTGGTATTAACCAGAATAAGTGGCGTATTTATTTAAATTCGACTACATCACCACTACCATACGTGTTATGCTCTTATAACAGCTGCCCCATTAAATCCGTGCCGAAACTCAGGTTACATTTTTTCAATGACAAGCACTGAACCCCTCTCATACATCATACATCATATATGAGATCATTAATGTTTAATGGTCGCAATAGAGGTGTAAAAAGTAAGCAGCTGCTAAGAAAGGAAAGACAGGGAGTTTTCTTGATCTTCACCTCACTGTTGTGCAAATTTCATTTCGAATCGCACCTAACATATGCACTCGGACGTGTGCGTGGAGATACAAAACGGCGAACCGATAAGGGCAACGCATATCTTGCATTTACTTAAAACGCAACACAACTAAAATCTGATAAAGGAGCGCACATGCTGTTTCGTCGGCAGTTACAAGCGAACTGAAAAATAGTTTGAGATTAATATCGCCAAATGTCAATCAATTTTTTTTTTTTTATTATTAGAATTCTCTCGGGAGAGGCGAACCTATAGCGTCGAATGGGCGCCCCGAGATGCCATCAAATGACTGTTGCAGTTCTTTTTGAACAGTTGCAGGTTGTAACGCTCCGGGAACACTCGCGTGGGAAGGCAGTTCCACAGCTTCCCCGCTCTGTAACGGAACGAGTTCTTCACGGAACAGTTTTTTCAGGTAAGCGGACCCATTCATCTTCGTCTCTAGCTCTTATAAAATCAGACCCTAATCGCGTTCAATTGATTAGCGACATCAGGTAATTCTTAAGACTCTCGGTTTTATCTAAAGATTTATGAATCGATCCTTTTTCACTTCTTTTGTCCGTCCCCACTTTAATATGCCAGTCGGGTATGGACCCCGTATCAAAAGATTCACCATTGTTTCTTATAATTCGCTCTGCAAGGATTGGGAAGGCTCTTGCATAAACCGCCTCAAACTAATTAATTTACATGCCCTAGGAGAAAGCAGAAATTTAACCGAAATTCTCTTCCCCAGACTTTTCTCCGAGTCGATTGAACGCGCAAGCCCTCATAATTTATTCTTTCTCAATACTAATACCCCTTCAAATTTACGGAATCCTTGCCTGTCATGTACTCATCTACAACACCTGTTACGGATCTAACAAACCTGCGGACTGCGAAATCCAGTACAGCCTTCTTTGACTTTAATCTCAGCACTTCCGCTCTAAAACTACGCCTCCTGAATTATTCCGCCTAAGTAACAACCTTTAACACACATAAGCTATAAATATCATAGTTTTAAGTCAGTCTTTAAGACGGCCGCCCAAAATTAAATCGAATCTTAGTTTTAAATGACCGTATTAAGCTTTTGCCACCAACAAGCCCAACCAGATCATTTTCGAGGTCTAGAGATAGTTTTGACAAGAAATCAAGGACTTGATAGTGATTTAAAATAAAGGAATGGATGAAATTCCACCCCAAACTGCTTGATATTGCGGCAATCAATTCGCAGACAAGACTTTGTTAGACTGTGGGAGCAAAAATACCATTGAGATGCGAGTCCATCTGGAAAAAGACCATAAAGTAATATCAGCGAACTGCAAAAGGCAAAATAGATTTTAATCTTAACAACTATGTAATTACCTACTTTAAATTAAAAACTAGTCTTATACATATATTCAAGGAAAAGCAGCAATAAGGATCGGTGTGCAGCTACACCATTAGTTCTTTGTTTTAAAGCACTCAATTCTCAACATCCTTGTCGTGATCGTGTTCCCCATCAAAGAATTCGTTTTTGGGTTCGACCATCTTGTCTTCTTCCGCCTGGCTCAGTCGTACATCTAAATTAGCTTCCTCTTTAATGGCGCGAGCTTCTTCGATTTCCATTGCGTCTGGAGGTATCGATAACATTTGAACACTGGGCGAATGCTGGCACAATTTTAAATTCTCGTAGACATGCTTCACGATCAGTTCTAAGTATTGCTTTGAATTGGCATTCTCTTGTCGGGTAGTTATGTCTGGATGAAGCGTAAAATCTGGTGCAAAGAATTCTAAATATTCAGTCATTGGCAGCTCATTGGAAATGGTTTCATCAACTAAAAGTGAAGTTTCATGTGTCCAAGCTCGCGCGACATTACGTAACGTATATCCGCCGCCACCCACCACCAACGTTGGTACATTGAGTTCTTTAACAAATTTCACACATTCCCCATGACCACGGGTACTTAATGAAAAACACCCAAGTCGATCACCAGCTAAAGAATCGGCTCCACATTGTAAAACAATTGCGGTTGGTCGGTAATACTCCATAACTGACGAAACAATTGGCTTAAAAACTTGCGCATAACTCTGATCGTCGATGCCTTCTTTTAGAGGTACATTCACACAGTAATATCTGCCGGATTCAGCACCGATCTCGTACATATCACCAGTTCCAGGAAAGAAATAATTGCCATACTTGTGGAAAGATACAGTCATCACACGATCAGTCAAGTAGAAAGCTTCCTGCACACCATCGCCGTGATGTACGTCAATGTCAATATATAAGACACGGGGATGATACTTAAGCAGTTCCAGAATCCCTATCACAATATCGTTCACATAACAAAATCCTAAAATGCAAGAGAAACATCCAGTGAAATTCTTTTGGTGTCTGTGGGAAAGTAGATAAATGAACACTCACCCGAAGCTTCGAATTTCTTCGCGTGATGAAGACCCCCAGACCAGTTGATGCAGATATCACTGTGATTGTGGTTAAGTTTCTGGGCGCCTTCTAGAGATGCGCCTGTGTACATAGAGCAGAAGTCGAAAAGACCATCGAATACTGGACAATCCTCACCTACACTAAAGTGGGACAGGTACTTCGTATAACCTACGGCTGCAAGAAGAATTCTGCGATCAATACGATTTGAGTCTCAATGTTCAAGGAGTAATTCGTTTGTGGTTTCTCTTCGCCCTTTTCTGTACAGTTAGAATACAAAAACAAAAAAGAAAACAATCCACGCAAGAAGTCCTCAATTCACGGACTTTACTTACAATTGCATTGAATATTTTGTGGTGTAACCTGCTGCAGAAATTCAATATATTCTTCACTGTGAAATCTTAACATATCCTGCGCACTGGCTCTGGAAATATGAGTAAATTCAGAAATATGGTCACGAATCCGCAAAGAATATAAGAATAAACTTCATACTTATAAGGTCGGTAGATCTTCATCCTTTTGTGCAATCCATAGTTCATGACTAAACTATGTGTGACCGCCAATCGATGTGGTTTCATTGGATGGCCAGGCCCATAGTGAAAATTCCCCACGTCCGGGTTGTAGAAATACGAGACGCGGCGATGGGACATAATTCTATTAAAATTCTTATCCGACGATCCTTATTCTATATTTAATCGATAGCAGTAAACTCTAAGCGAAAATTATGTTTTTAAAAAATAATATAACAAAGAGAACAAAAACAACGAAAAGCAAACGCCGGGTTATGGAAAAATCCAAATTCATAATTGGGATAGTCTACTCGGGTGGTTACTATTTGGTGGTTGTTACTGTTGCTGTATTATTGGTATTCTGAATAACAAGCTTCTATTTTAGGGAACTATAAACACTCTCTAATTATTGTTTCTAGATTAATTATCAAACAAATCCTCTCCTTCTAATATATGGACATACTTTCTGTAGAATCACCCAAAGCGAAATATTGCACATCTAACATTAATCGCATTTATTGAACTGTCATCTAATGGCTTCATGTCAAAACGACATAATTTATTGAAGTGTCAGTGACAGTATGTCAGTTCAGCCAAGTAAATCTTTTAGAGATTGTATAATTTATAACAGTTTCGCGATTTTGGTTATCTATTTTCCTGACACTTTTTTGAGTAAGCATATACTAATTTCAAGTGTTCAATTGTAAAGTAAACTAAATGCTATTCTCAATTCAAACACGGGTTATGTCAACCAGAGGGGTTATTGGGATTAAGGTTGTGTGATCTGTGGAATATATATTGTGACGCATATGACAATCAGTACTAGAATATTCTAGAGAGTCCGAAACAGAGTACTAGAATATTCTATAAAGTAATGGAAAACTGGAGACCGTGAACAGTAGAACATTCAAGACTATGGAACGGACGGAAACGAAACGCCGAATCAGAATAAGGAACCGGTATAAATACGTCGCACACAGATCATGGAGTATGAGTATGAAGTAGGAAGTGAAGCAAGCGATAAGTGCGGTAGTAAGAAGTAATAACTAGAAAGTAAGCAGTGAAGCAAGAGATAAGTCAAGATATCGTTAAGTGTACGCTAAAAGTAACGGTTGTTATTAGCGGACTAATAAAGTGTTATATTAATTCAAAAATCAATTTAACGGCTCTTATTTATTAAAAATAATTAATCCGGCGAACCCTAAGCTCGCTACAATATTATGTGGATTGGCTGTTGGATGTGCTGGAGAAATCTAGTACATTCGCAGTATACCAGTTGCGCGGCACCTGTCACGGACCAGCTGGCCGATTGTCACCAACGATGAGGTCAGCAGCGTACCTTTTTTGAATCGGCGGTTATTCGTCGTCGCTACTCAATCTCAGTCGGCAATCAACTCTCGCCACGTGCACATCGTCTGCAACCAACCTTCACCGCGCTCACACTGTCAGGGCAAACATCACAGGTACCAGTTAACCGCAACAAACCAAAGTGTATCCGATTTAAATAATTAGGAAATAAAGATAGACCTCGAATTCGGAGTTTTGGTTTTTTGTGATTCCCTTTTGCTGCTTTTTCATCGGGTTCCTCTCGTAGCTCGCATTACCGGCATCCTGCCTCCGATACGCGTTGTGTTGTACTACCAAACGAGCAAAGGATCTCCAACAAGGGAGCAGTGAACAATCACAAACATCCCTGCACATTTTCTGGTCCTTCGAGCCGGATCCAGACCTGTGGACCTACTCCATTGCCGCCCAGTTCGCGGCACAACACCTCTGTGAAGAATAACAACAATTCAACCCCATTAAGGAAGGATACGAACCAAACCAAGGTTCAGAATTCTCGAGATTCATCGCATAATACATCTTCTTCAAAAACACTAAGAGATAAATCCAAGGACACGACCACTAATTTCTGATTATTGATAATCCTAAAACAAAGACAAGACGAACGCTTCAAATGTTGTGAGGACAGAAGAATTAACTGATATTCAACAATACACAACAGACCATACTGGAACTCACCGACATCAAGAACTTTATACAGCACCGATAAAACAACGAGTAAAATAAACACGTTGCTTTTGCCTCATTTTCGCAAAAATATAATCCTTAGCGATACCAGAGATCCACGTCATTATACGTACGCCCAACTAGAAGACAATTTCGACAACGACAGTCACATCAGTGACGACATCACACAATTCGTCACCAGTAGCCCATCAAATCCAACAAACGGTGGTAATAGTAGTGCACAACCATCCTCGTCATTAATTAAAAGCCTTTTAGCAAATAAGGTTGCACAACGCCAGCAGAAGCAGAAAGAGCTAGCAGCCCAACAGCAACATATAAAAAGTTCACCTATAAAGCTGTCAAGTACATCGATTACTGCTTTGGTTAATAATCCATAAATGCCGACAACATCTCAAAAAGTTGGCCAAACTACAATTAAACAAATTACTTCCAACGGAGGATCTGAAAAAGGAAGTACCATCATCAGTAGTGAAAATTCGGACAATTCTAGTTGGGATCCCATGCCACCAATGGCACCACTTAGTTCTGGCGCATTAGTACGCTCCAATGTCATTCTACAACAGCAGATATTACCAGCCAGCGACGATTCGAGTTCGGCTTCTGTTGCTTCTAGTGTTGTTAATTCATCGCAAATTGAAGGTGAAGCCTCTTTTGCCAGTTTCGAAGATCTTCTCATAACTAAGTCGAGAAAAAATATAAGTACATGCATTATTGAAGATGACAGTTCCAAGGATTCTTTAAGTCGTGGATCGAAGGACAGCGGCCACCAGATGATAATTGCAAATCAAATGCTTGGTGATTTGTTCGATAAAAAATCACCGGAACCACCTGTTGCTACAAAACGAAACCACGACGACGATTTTGATGAATCCGATTCGGAAAAGATGCTGTACGAGTCGGAACCAAAAGTTACAGCGTCAAAAACTTCTATGCAGAAATGGCGGCTTCCATCCTCAAAGATGAAGAATTGGACGACGAACTTTCTACAACAATAGTTCAAACAAAGTGCCTTTAACATCTGCTCCAATACAACAACAAATGAAGATTGCGGAACTCATCGCCGCTCAGTTCGCGGCACAGGACCGTCTCTCTGGCACCTTCCTCAACCTGCAGGACAAGGGACAACTAAGTCCAACAAGGATCGAGATAACCAAACATGCACTCCGCGCCAAATGGGAAGCCATCTCCAGGCGGCACAACGAGATTTTCTACACGGCGGCACCTAAGGATCAACGACATGAATACTTCGCGGAGGATTTTATCGGCGAGACAGAGGAAATATACCTCGAGGAACAGACAAAGCTCCTCGAGGCCCTGTACGCGCTCGCTTCAGCCCCCCAACAATGGCCAACAACGCCAATGGCCGTCGCCTTAGCGAGCTACCCCCAGTGCAGCTGCCAGCGGTTGCCACCAAGCCAGCGGAAAAGGAACCGCACCCCAGACCAGTGGGTAGGAAACAGCAGGCCGCCGACCAGAGTGCCGCCTGCCCAAAGCTCAACCCGGCCCATGTCCCGATGATCGGCCAATGCCGAAGCCCCAACAGAAACCGATGCCGCGCACGCGGTGTGGGGCACATCACATGGCCTTTCCTCGTGGGTTGCGAACTTACAGCTCCGACCCAGAGGAATTGGTTCCCTTCAAACCGACTCAACAACAAGCAGTGGTGCACATAGGATCCGTACCAGAACCAACGCCAATGCCTTCCACGACCACGCCATCAACTGTCCCAGCAACAGTAGCCGGCCCACTGACCAACCAGCCCCGTGTCCCGATGCACAAAACACCGCCGGAACCCCTAATGCAACAGGCCCCATGCACATTCTGCGGGACTTCCGATCACACACACCTGGCCGTCGGAAGTCCTTCGCACACAAAAGAAACCTGTGCCTCAACTGTTTGGGTCGCCACCGCCTACGCGACTGCCACTCCAGCAAGACGTACCGTCGATGCCAGCGGAGACATCACACCTTGTTGCATGTCCGGACAACCGCCACAACGAGCCAAAGGATCCGCCCCCGGATCGACCGCCATAAAGGGGCCTGCGCACACACAGTCAGCACCCCTTTAGAACATTCCGCGTTGCTACCAACCGCTCAAATCTTCGTGACGTCGGAGAATCAACGGAGGATTGAAGTCCGTGCACTGCTGGGCCCCTGCTCCAGCGGCACCTTCATTTCATCGTCACTCGCCCGAAGGTTGCACCTCTGACGCCAAGCATCATCCGTCCCCACCTACGGTCTTGGCGGCACCCGTGGCCTTGCCACCAGGACTCAAACCGCCATCAGCATCACTCCTCGCCTCCACGGCTCGAAACAATGGACACTGAGGCCCTTCATCCTGCCGTGCCTATCTGGGTATGTACCACTACCACAATCGGCGACAAGGGATCTCTCGTTCATGGCGGATCTGGAGCTTGCTGATCCGAACATCGCCTCCGCCGACAAGGTGGACAACATCCTTGTCGGCATCGGCCCCAGGGGCCACCTACGAAGCCCATGCAACTACCAGCCACCGACCATTTGCGTGGCCCAACTACCAGACATGCCCCTCGCCCGCTGAACCACCGCCATGGCGAGAGGCAATCGAAGAGCCAGCAGCCTGCCCACCCAAAGGCTTCAAGGCACCACACCACAATAGGGATAGGAACGCGTAATGCCCTGCCTGGCGGGCGGCACTCCCTAGCATCCAGGGATCAACCGAATCCCAGCGAGCCAGCACGCCTCTCAGTGCATCAACAGAGCACTCCGACGACCCCGGGAGGCACTTGGTCCGCAACTGCCATTCCACCAGGACACGCGGACAGCGCCAGGGACGACACCGCACCCGACTCCACGCTACAGCCTCACACGCCAGCGGCCGTATCCCGCCGGCTACTAACTTCGGACGGGCAAAGCACTTCCTACAACCACTGGTCTCGATATAGCGAGACCCATCACCAGTCATCACGTGGTCATTGATCGTGGGTTGCGACTTTACAACTCCGACCCAGATGAAATGGCCGGTTCCACGACCACAAAAGACATCGGACCCCAGCGATGGGAAGGAGGTTCCTGTCGCCATCTACCCTACGGGCCATCCCAGACCCCCAAGCCTTCAGCGCTCCTCAGGGCGGCCGGCCCCGTCCCAATCGACCAGCCACGTGAAAGTGAACAGCAACATCCGACCACCAGAGACCCAACGACCAAGACCAACCGTCACCAGTAGACCGCACACTCCCGGGCCCTAGCCACAGTCCCCTGGAACAAAATGGTTCGCCAATTATTGGCGAAGGCGGGCGGAATGCTGCGGGTTGGCCGTTGGATGTGGTGGAGAAATCTAGTACATTCGCAGTATACCAGTTGCGCGGCAGCTGTCATGGTCCAGCTGGCCGATTGTCACCAACGATGAGGTCAGCAGCGTCCCTTTTTTGAATTGGCGGTTATTCGGCGTCGTTACTTACTTTCAGTCTGCAACCAACTTCCAACCCGCGCACGTCGACCATCAACTCTCATCCCGTGCAGTCAGTCTGCAATCAACTCGTCACCCGTCAGTCCTCAGTGATACTTAAACTATTAAATAGTCAATACCTCGAGTCGTTTTGGTCTTTGATTCCCTCTTTAGTTCAATATCAGCGGAATTGAAGCACGCGATTACTGGCGTAATTGCGTTGAATCGAATTAAGGCAGTGGTACGCGAGACTCGCCGTTATCATCTCTCGCTGGACACAACCTTCATTCCAACTGTTGCATACATCACAGCTGTATTTGTAAGAAGGTTCAACTGACGACTCTTGCTACTGGGACAGTTCGGTGCAAGTACTGTGTCCACCGCCGCCCGGTGAAATGCTACCTCTTTACGCTACAGGCTCCGAGAAATAGTAGCGAGAAAATTATTGACAAATAAAAATCCATTTACATTAAACGAATATTTTTTCATCATAATCGCAATAGTTGAGATGCAAAAGGATTTCTTATTATCAAAATTCATTGAACACCTCTCATTTCAGCAGAATCACGGAAGTGGACATTTCAAATAATATTAATGAAGAATTTGCATTCCGAAGTAATCATGAAATGGAACGTTGGTCCTGTGAAGAAACTATTTATACTACCGATACCAAAAACCAATATAGAACAGCGCTTAAAGCAGTTGACGAATCCCAGAACTTCCCGACTAAAAGCATACTCCCAGGTTACTTTTTTTTCTTCTTGAGGAAAATGGTTAATAAAGTAAAGCAAATGTCTATTTCCAGACAAATTTATTTTATTCCAAATGACTTTCGACAAAAGCAAAGAAAAGTAGGAAAGATATCACATCGTGAATTACTTATGTATATACTAAGGTATAGTCTCCTAGAGCCCCCATCACTAGTTGAAACAAATACTGCGTTCTAGGCAGGTGAAGCAGCGATTTTCAAACTGTTCACTAAATCGTTCGTTCGTTCGTTCGTAGACTGTATACAAGGCGATCAACAGAAATTGTAGTTCTTCCACCAATTAGTAGAAACCACCCGTTATTAGGCTAAAATATTCGTCGGCGCACTAGGTGCTGGGAACTACACAACTGGGCTTTAAATCTACGACAATACGCTCGCGTCTTCCAAGGACACAATAATATCACAATCCAACTCGTCGAATCACATGAATAATCGAAATTGTAATAGAACATCGTTTAGTCGTAACTCTTTCAGCTGTTGAACTTTGTTTTGCTCTGTTCTATTCCATTCCTATAATAGTCTGATAAGAAAGCTGTATTTTCATACGCTAAACTCAAACAATGGAATTTCAATTGAGACGCAGTGGGCAGATATTTTTTCATCAGTGAACAATTTGTGAAATATTTTCAGTATTCTAGAAAACTCGAAATTACGAGATGGAAGAGACATCGGATGTGGTTAAATTTGGCGAAAAAGTCCGTGAAGCTACCCGCGATGTCCACAGCAAAAGCGATATGTTAGTTAACGCGAAGTTCGCACTGGGTATGAATCTGTAGTTTTCTTGGATAACATTTGAATTATTTTTTCTTATACGGCTTTAGCACTTAAGGACAATACGGTATGGGCTAATGGACTTATGGCGTTTCATGAAATTTACAAGTTCTTTGAAAAAGAACTTCCTGAGGATTTACTCCCAAAGGAATTTCATCGTACCGAAAGTTTTAACAGAGATATAGAGTACTATCTCGGTAAGGATTGGAAGAACGCATATGTCGAAAAACAGCCAGTTAAGGAATATTTGAAGTATCTGGAGCAAATCAAGGATAATAAGATGCTTCTCTTCGCGTTTGCCTTCCAAATGTACATGGCCTTGATATCGGGAGGACAAATCTTACAAAAGAAACGAATGCTGGCAAATAAGCTAAAGTTCTTGAAGGGCGACGATGGCACAAAAGAAGGTCCTCCACCCGGCTGTGAGGCTACGTGGTTTCAGGGACATACAGCTAAGGACCTCAGAGAGAAGTTGAAGAATATTTTCTACGACAATTGCAAGGATTTCGATGAGGATATGAAACAACGATACATTGAGGAGAGCCGAACATGTTTTATGCTTAATAATGAAATCATCCGGACTATTGAAGGTGTCCACCGATTTCTTTTTGGGCGAGTTATCATGGTTGTCGGCATCTTCGTAACTGTGTTAGCTCTTGCTGTACGCTTTAACCAATAAGGTCTGCCTGACGTCTCGGAACTTCTCTAAGAGCAGAGAAATGATTTATATTATTTTGTAGTACATTATATTATATCTGTAAAAGAGAAATGTGTGTTTCTTTTGCTTATCGCACCGCAATGTGTTTGATGTTGGAGTGCATCCAAATAATTGGTCAAGTGGGGTACGTATTTGATTTGGATGTTGTACTTTAACAAATTAATTCTCATACGCTGTCATCTATTTGAGGGAATTTGGCAAATCTTATTCAACACTCGGTTTGTGATCAGTGTGAATTAGAACGTATTCGTGAAACTTGTTGCATCCATACCCATCATCATCATCGGCACTACAACCAGGAACCGGTCTTGGCCTTATTTAGCAAGTCCTGGGGCTTGTTAAATTTTCCATAATGATTTATTTTTTCTGGGCAAGGTCATTAGTCTTGCGCCAGAGGCATCCATACCCAACCGCTAAAAATTCCTTTGCAATTTGTTCATAATTAATCTCCGCGGGACTAAGACTTCTGGAAACAAATGAAATGGGTTTACCATCTTGCATCAAACAACATCCCAGTCCTCTGCTAGATGCATCAGTTAGTATAATTATCGCTTTATTCGGGGAAAAGTAATGCGCAATGGTTGCTTTGCTTAATACGTTTTTGATTTTGGTTAGGACGTGCGCATGCCAAGGGGAATATTTAAAAATTACATTTTTATTAAGTAAGGGTCTTAATGGGGAATTCATTTTAGAAAAGTTTGGTATAAAAGCCCGTAAATAAATCAATGTTCCCAAAATGTTTTCTAGGTCCTTTCTATTTTCTCGGTCTGCAATTTCTTGAAAAGCTCTGATTCGCTCAGGATCTGGTGACAACCCATCACTTGAAGATATATGACCTAAATACTTTATTTTAGTGACCTTATATTGAAATATTTTAGGGTTAAATTAAACATTTGGCGCAAGGCTAATAACGTTCCCCGGAAAAACAAATTATTATGGACAATTCAACAAGTCTCGGATATGGACCGGATACCAGTGGAGAGACTTGCTAAATAAGGCCAAGACCGGATCCTGGTTGTAGTGCCGATGATGATGATGATATAATTTAACATTAATCGCCCTAGCTCCCTCTATAACTATTTAAATTGGTTTCATGTTCCTTCTCTGTTTTACCCCCTACGATCAAATCATCTATATAAATAAAGCATCTCTCCAGATCACCAAAGTATTTCGCATTCAAGTTTTGGAACTTTTCAGGAGCAACGCTTATCCCGAATGGAAGGACATTAAATACATACGCCCCGAAAGAGGTACTGAAACCTGTTAAATTTTTGGATGCTTCATCCAGTCTACTTGCCAAAACCCATCTTTGAGGTCCAGCACTGAGAAAACATCTCATTGCATGACGAAAATCATCTGCCCTTGGGATTAAGCATAAACGAAGAGAGCCGTCTGATTTCTCAACGATAACTAAATTGTGAGACAATTCTGGTGATCCAATTTTCTTTGAAATTATTTTCCGCGCTTCCATCATATCTGATGTATCTCTTAATTTTTCTCTTAAGCATATTGGCACGGGACGTGTATGTATAGCTGCTTTTAATACTAAAGTGCATTTTTCTGGATATCGGCCAAGTCCACTGTTAAAATCATCATCATCGGCACTACAGCCGGGAACCGGTCTTGGCCTTATTTAGCAAGTCCTGAGGCTTGTTAAATGTTTCCATAATGATTTGTTTTTTCCGGGCAAGGTCATTTGTCTTGCGCCAGAGGCTCCCCGACGGGGAATCGAACCCCGGTCTCCCGCGTGACAGGCGGGTATACTAACCACTATACTATCGAGGAGCACTGTTAAAACCAATGCCGCAAATCGGTCTCTTCCACGGACATCACCCCTATATACCCTTTTTTTTTATTAGACTTCTCTCGGGAGAAGCGAA
The DNA here is from genome assembly GCA_963931805.1 of Microdon myrmicae. Lineage (NCBI taxonomy): Eukaryota > Metazoa > Arthropoda > Insecta > Diptera > Syrphidae > Microdon > Microdon myrmicae. Next base: position 150,361,293 of record OZ007500.1, on the reverse strand, counting down.
CCTATAGCGCCGAGTGGGCGCCCCGAGATGCCATCAAATAACGGTTGCAGTTCTTTTTGAACAGTTGCAGGTTGTAACGCTCCGGGAACCCTCCCATGGGAAGGGAGTTCCACAGTTTCCCCGCTCTGTAACGGAACGAGTTCTGATACAGGGATGTTCGCGCTGTCGGGAGATGAACCACAAACGGGTGCGATCCGTCGGATTGTCTTGTGGAGCGCATATAGACCGAATTGCGTGGAAAAATGCCAAGAATCACCGAAGAACAGCACCCGTGATAATATCTGTAAAACAGACAGAGGTCGGCCACGCGCCTTCGATGTGATAGCGACTGTAGTCCCGACGTCAGCGCCGAGTCCCCGATCAGGCGGATCGCTCGTCTTTGTACGCTTTCAAGTAGGTCGAGGGTATGTTTAGGAGCCGAGCTCCAAACATGAGAGCAATATTCGAGCGCGGATCTAATTTGAGATTTATATAGGAGAAGAAGTTGGGCCGGAGTAAAGTATTTCTTGGCTCTAAAAAGATAACTCAGTTTTCCTGAGGCTGATCTGGCGATACCCGATACGTGTTTATGCCATGATACATTCCCACAGACCGTGACGCCGAGCAATTTCAAACTTTCCCCAGCCTCGAGGGCCCGGCCACTCATCATCAGCTGTGGAACCGATGATCCAGTTTTCTTTGTGAATGTTGTATACTGTGTCTTCGTTGCGTTGAAGTCGACAAGATTGGCCTTTCCCCACTGCAGGACTTTATCTAGATCCTGGTTCAGAGAGTCAATCTGTCTACATCTCAGCTGGTGCGACGTTGATGCACCAATCGGCCGATCACTCGAAAAGGAGGAAACAAGCGTACTATCATCCGCAAAACTGAACACTTTGTTATCCGTTGTCTCCAACAAATCATTTATGTGAAGCAAGAACAAGGTTGGAGCTAAAATAGAACCCTGGGGCACCCCCGAATTAACAGGATGCAGATCCGAACACTCGCCGTCCACAACAACCCGGATCGATCGATTCTCGAGGAAGCTCTTCGTCCAGTGGCAGAGCTGCTGGGAAAGTCCATATGAAAGAAGTTTGCTCAGCAATGCCCCGTGCCAGACGCGGTCAAAAGCCTTGGAGATATCCAATGCGACCGCGCTTGACTCATCATGCCGTTCAATCGCAGATGTCCATATATCGGTTATAAGTGTCAAAAGATCTCCCGTCGACCGCCTGCCACGGAATCCGTATTGACGATCATTCAGAAGTCCGTTGCACTCCAAATACTTAACTAAATCTGTATTGATGACTTCTTTCATTACTTTAGATAAATTAGACAGTAATGCTATCGGACGGTAATTTTGTGGGCGACACTTTGTTCCCCTCTTTGGGATTGGCTGAACACGGTCGATTTTCCAGCAGGCAGGAAAGATCCTCCATGCATAAGATAAGCGGAAGAGTCTGCCAAGATCCGGCGATAGTTCTGCAGCACAGTTCTTAGGGACTATTGCTGGTATTCCGTCCAGGCCGGTTGCCTTCTTACAATCCAGTTCACGTAGAATGCTTCGAATAGTGCGCGGACTAAGTCTCACATCCTGCATCGAAGACCGTACCGGCGAGATCACAGGTGGCTCCAAAAGGCCGGGATCGAGGCTTGAATTCGCGGAAAATAAATTCGCGAACACATTAGCTTTATCCTTTGAATTCGCGACTAACGTCCCGCTGTCTGACATCAACGGAGGGAGTTATCACTGACAGCTTTTGCCATTGACCAGAAGGAGCGCGAACCAGTTAGGCACCGAAGGAACTGATTGATCACCCTGTCGTTGTGAGCTTTCTTCGCGGTATCAATCGCCTGGTTGCACGCGTTTCTGATTCTAAGAAAATTCGTTCTGTTAACATCGGTGGGATTGGAGCGCCATTGCTTAAAAGCTCTATTTTTTGCCGCTGTAATCAGCTCGCATTTTTTATCAAATCAAGGTTTATCAGATCCCCCGCTTGGTAGAAGCCTTGACGTGGTGCGGGGGCTTAAATTACAATGAGATTTAATTATATCATCTATTCATAGGCTTTAAGGGCGCCTACGTCAGCATAGCCAGGGTAGAACTATATAATGCCATGAGAGAGTTCGGCATTCCAAACAAATTGATACGACTTTGTAGGTTGACCATGACCAACGTAACTAGTCAAGTAAAAATAGCGGGATTGCTGTCAAAACCAATAAACATCTTTAATGGACTCCGACAAGGGGACGGCCTGACCTACCTCCTCTTTAACCAGCAGTCCGTGACTCTGATGTTACAACTAGAGGGACTATTGTCACCAAGTCCAGCAGATACTTGCCTACGCAGATGATATCGACATCATCGGTAGATCCGATTCGGCTGTACAGGTTTCCTTCACCCAGATCGAGCAGGCGGCACAAAAACTGGGACTGCACATTAATGAGGACCTAACACTCCGCGCAAGCGTTAACATCGGAGTTTCCGAACACACCTCGGACCATGGAAAGGATGAAGAAATCTCGCAGATCGTCCCAGTTAGCAGCCCTATAGCGTTTGAAATAATAGTGAAGAAGAACGTGTGATTCGAACTGACGCTATGACAGTGTGAATCACCAAAAATTGAACCTAAGCGTTACCCGTCAGGCTACTGGCCGATTTTAGAATTTGATTTTTAAACTCGACTATACTCCACTGATGTGAATTGTTATGTTATCGCTATGGTATACGGCTCTGATGTATTTTCTTATTCGATTTTTCGTTCGATGTTCTTCACTATTTTGCTTGTGAATTGTGTGTGTATCTGTTAGAGTCGCCACAGCCCCATACTTCCATACATGGCGAAGCTGCCTAGGCTGGTTATTCACTTGATATGCAAGTGCTTGCGCGACGGATACTAAGCAGTGATCTGAGTTTCCCAGTGGCGCAGAAACCTCTACGGTATAAATACTCGGTTCGGAAGTCAAAAACAGATCCAGGGTGTTCGCGTAATCGCCTCGGGCATTCAGCACTCGCGCTGGCTCCCCCACGAGTTGAGTCAAGTTGTAGCTTACAGCAAACATCTCCGCCAGCCTCCCAGCCTCGTCGGTTCTGTTAGAATGTAACAACCAACCGGAATTTTGCACATTAAAATTGCCAAGGACAACAATATCAGAAGCTGGCTGCTTGATCTGTATCCAGTCGATGGTATGTGAAAGATGTTCGAAAAATGTCGCCGGTCGATCGTCATTCGGGGAGCGGTAAAGACAACAAAGAAATTTAACGGAATTCCTCAGCACGACCCTCAACCATATGATGTCCATATTATTGGGTTCCAACGCCTCCATCCTCTGGCAAGCCAGATTTGACCGCGTGAAGACGCAGCCTCCGCCCTTAAAACGGAATCTCGAATGTAAGTCGTATCCTGAGCAACGAAGATATGTCGAATCAGTTGACGAATCGACCTGGGTCTCAGTTAGGGCAAGGATATCAGGTTTCGTTGTGTGCAAATATTGGTGGGCGGCGTTTACATTCGTATTAGTGAAATCGATGCCCCTGATGTTACAAAATGCCGTAACCAGTCGAGCGTGGACAGAGCCTCGAGAGCGAGCCCGGTTATGCGATGACGAACCTCTCAAAGTTCCATTATATATCATGATATCTGCATGATGTTCCCCCCAACATAGCCCCCCCCCCCCCCCGGAGATCCGAATGGGAGACTAGTTTACCTCCGGAATTCTTTATATCAGAAGGTACCATCATGACTTATCTCCGTGTCAGTCCGGGCCATCAGCCACACATCCGAAACACCGTCGAAGATTTCTCTTGGCGATATCGCGGAATGTACAGCGTGACGGGGTGGTATCTCACCTTGGGACCGACTACCACCTAACCAACCTTTTCTCGAACCGGCCCATCAGCCAAGCTCCGAAAGATGGGCAGGGATTTCTCCCGACCATTTCACGGAGCCTAAAGCTTGATGGGGTGGTATTTCACCGGGCGCACAAGGCGTTGGGACCCCGGCTACCACTCGGCCTTTAGTTGCCTCTTACGACACGCCGGCCTAGCTATGAGTATATTCTAACGCCCTACTCACAGGCCAAGTCCTAGAAAAAGACGAATTGTCCAAAATGATTTAACTAAATAAAATTCTGATTAGATGACTCACAGAGTGAGACCAGGAATATCACCATGTATAACTGTATATTGAAAACAATTTAGGGGATTTTCAGAAGGCCGAAGTCGACGAATGTTTTTATTTTGATTATTGAGGATTCAAAAAACCTGCACAATGAACTGGACAAAATCAAACATATTTTGGACAAATGGAAAAACTCGAAGATTTGTACAATACGAAGTCGACTGTTAGAGTAGAAAGCGATGCCGCGTTATCACGAGCCTGGGATTTCGTCGCTAACTTTTTAAGATGTATGGCGCCTACCTAGATACAGTGGTGGAAAAAATAATAGAAACAAAGGTTTAGATAACGATCAAGAATCAGTGACTGCATACAATTTGGTTTTTCTTCGACACCAATTCTATACCCGAACCGTACCTAACAGTACTTTGATATGGTGCATCAGTTTGCTCTTATCAGTTTTTTGTTTTTGCTTAGTAGTAAAAAATGCAAGCGAAAGGGATATTTTGCCTGGAAAAAATAATAGAAACAAACCATCACCGCAGTCTTCAATCGTGATTGTGAAGTAAACTACTGGTCCGTCTTTATTGAAATCTTCGTAAATTTGTTAGACTTGTGTTTTAGTGTTTGTTAGAAAAAAAAAAAAAACCAATAAAAATACAATTTTGTGAAAATGGGTCGCGGAGTACATTGCACTAGTTCCGATCGTGAATTGATAAAACAATTAAGAAATGACCGGAAAACAATGGATGAAATAGCTAAGCTAATGGAGTGCTCTAAGAAAAAAATATTCACAACTCTTCATTCAGGTCTCAAAATGGAAACTTGAGGCAGAAAAAGAAAAACAACCTCACGATTCGACAAACTGTTAATCCGACTATCCAAGAACAATCCGGTTTTTTCTTCAACGGAATTAAAAAATGACTTAAACGCACCTTGTACGAGTCGTACAATTAGAAACAGACTAATAGAAGCGGGTCTGTGGGGGTTCTTTAAGTATTCTCGAGGAACCACCCATCGTCCTAATCCAACTCCCCGTCCCCAACCTGCAAATACCTGCACCAACCATGAATAGCTTACCTGTGTACGAGCGGGGCAAAGCTCTACTCAACAATTTCATACCTGAAACATAAGTCCACGGCAAGAGTACCATCTTACCTCCAACTAAGAAATGACTGGGGGTCAACACCTCGGGGTCGCCAGGCTCTGTTGGCAGGACGACCAGCGGTCGGGAATTCAGACAAGCCTCGATCTGGGCCAACACGGTAGTGAGCTCCTCGAACGTCAGAAACGCATTTCCAATAGCTCGCTTCAGGTGATGCTTCACGGACTTGATTCCATAAAGTGTGACAAAAACCCCTACGCGCGAGAAATCTCCTTAATGCTGCCAGGAAAGCCTCGCTGGACAGCTCGCTAACCGCCTCGAGATGTATTGCCTTGGTTGCCAAGCACACGAAGAGACAGATGTAGCCTTTGACTCGCTTCGCGCCGCGTCCCTTCCATGTCCGAAGAGTGATAGGACCTCCATAATCGACGCCGGTGTTACTAAATGACCGTGCGGGATTTATCCTACTGGCTGGCAATGCGGCCATTTGTTGAGATAGCACCCGTCCCTTGTGACGAACGCAAACCGTGCATTCAGCCATGACCCTCCGGACAAGTCCTCGACTCCCTATGATCCAGTACCGGAAGTTCACCGCGGCGAGCAGTAACCGGCTTCCAGCGTGCATCAGTCTCAAGTGCAAATCCCTCACTATGATCTTTGCAAGGTGATGCTGCCGGTGTAAGATTGGTGGATGTCGGCGTTCGTATTCCATCCTTGCTGCCTCTAGTCTTCCGCCCACCCTGAGGATACCTTGGTCATCGATGAATGGGTCGAGCGCAACCAGTTCGCTTCGTTTTGATAATTGTTTCCCGGCTCTAATGGCCGCTAGATCCGTCTCGAACGATTCGGTCTGAGCCGCTCGCAATATGATGCGTGTGGCCACCCTCACTTCGTCAGCATCGAGAACGCCCGACCGCCTTGCTGACCTGCCGTCCCCTTTGCAGCTACTGTTGTCGATGAACCGCTTCAGCCACGCTACTGTTCGTACCGTTCGAGTGAAGCTGGAGAATCTCCTTGTTATGGACAGCTCCTCTTGCTGGATTACGAAGCACGATTCCTTTCGCTCCTCGAGATCTACCGGCGTTCCGGTGTCCGCCTTTCGGACTTGGTAAGTGGGCGTCCGGGGCAACTTCAGCTCCTTGTCTCGCAGAAAGGCGGGTCCTCGCCACCACAGATCTGCTCCGGCGAGCTCCTTTGCGCTAAGCCCCCTTGACAGGTAATCCGCTGGGTTTGATGCAGTCGGTACATGATGCCACTGGCCTCTTGGCAGCCTTTCCAAAATGTACGACGTACGATTCGCGATGAATGTCTTCCACCGCCTGGGATGATCCGATAGCCATTGTAGAACTATAGTGGAATCGGTATATGCGAAGCATTGAACCTCGCTAAGTTGAAGCGCCCTCCTCACGAACGAAAACAGCCGAGCCAATAGATGGGCGCCACATAACTCGAGTCTTGGGAGGGACACCTGCTTAACTGGGGCTACCTTTGCCTTTGCCATGATGATACGCACCTGTGAAGCCCCGCCCTCCTCAAATCTGACGTAGAGGACCGCTCCATACGCCTTCTCGCTTGCGTCCGAAAATCCATGTAACTGAAGGGGCTTCGGATGTCCCAACCAACGTGGGATCTTCACCGACTCCAGCGCCGACAATCCCTCGAAGTACTCCTTGCACTCCCTCCGAATCTCTTCATCAAGGGGGTCATCCCAATCGACACCTCTAAGCCACAGTTTTTGCAATACCAGCTTGGCTGGCACCACCACTGGAGCGGCCAAGCCTAATGGATCATATAGCCTGGAGACGTGTGACAGGACCTTCCTCTTCGTGAGCGATGATACCTCCGGAATCTTCTGCACCTTGTAGCTCAAATAGTCTGCCCCCGGGGAATCGGACAATTCAACTCGAAGAATTTCCTTTGCCATGGACGGCGATGATAATCTTCTATAAATCGCTACTCCACCAACTGCGTTTGTTTCAGAATCCGAACCATAGTTCTGCTTCGTACCGCACTCATAATACATTGATTCGCGTTGCCACTGTGTATTTTTTGTCTTTGCACTTTCAACCTGTACAGCTGTTCTCGACAGTGCAAGGCGCTGTCTGTATTCCCGTTGTCTCTCTGCATTTGACTTAGGAGCAATTAATGTTGGTGGCTCAGTAATTGGTATTTCGTCCATTGATACGATATATTCTTGCTTCTTCGATAGTTCACAATACTCTGAAAAATTAGTGAATCGTGGTCCGACTCGAAGAGGTCGATTATTTTTCTTTTATTCGTTTTGCTATTCATTTTTACGGTTTATTTATTTTGCTATTTTATCTCCTCCCGCCGCGCTCGAAATCGATTACTATCGGCGCTACTATTTTACTATCGGCGCTACTATTTCCCCCTCTCTCGCTAGTCGCGCTCTCGCTCACTGCGGCTCGTGCGTTATCGGTTACTCTCACTCAGGGACCCGACCGTAACGCTACAAACTTTTTTCCGAATGCCTCCCAAGGTATACCGATTTATAAGACGTTGTCACGTCAAAAGGAAAGTGAATTTTGAACTATTGTACAAGAACAATTTGTAATGGCACAAAGGTGGAAGAGTTAACTGCTGATGTTATAACGAAAAGAAATAGGAAAGTGAATTTAAAATTAGTGTATGAAGAGAAATTATAATTAATACAAATAAAAAGAATGGATATTGTTACCGTAAAATTGTAAATTGTAAAATAAAAAAAAAGGGAAACTAAAAAGTGGATGTAATAGCGCAAAGAAAAAGAAAGTGAATTTTGAACTATTGTACAAGAACAATTTGTAATGGCACAAACTTAATAGGATTAACTGCTGTTGCTATAACAATCAGAAAAAGGGAAGTGAATTTGAATCTAGACTTGAGTAAGAAAAACACTATTGTTAAATAATTAAGATTAGAGTTAAGTAACGAGAAAGAAAAAACAAAAGGAAACAAATAAAAGTGAATGAAAGTTAAAGAAAGACTCGGAGTTTTAATTTCATAGATTTTGGTGTAAATAGAAGAATTGAATCCATTTCCTTTGGTGTCGGGATTCTGGTGGCGGTGAATACGTAAAAACATAACTCACGTATCTTAGCGTTTGAACCCCGAAATAGCGTTTCTGTTGACATAATACTCAGAAACCTATTTCTGTATCAACGAATCGCTAGTTCAAACTTAGCAACCTTTTTCGCCCGCTATACGAGCGACTATCTATTTGAATTCAAATATCGTTAGTCAGTTTTGTTGTCGTTTTGCCTTATTCGACTGCAGCCGATATATGAAATACTGTTCTACCCCATGTACAGGCCCTCTTCCTGTTTGTGTGCATCTTGAATAGTGATATCCGCGCGAACCAACATCTAGAATCGACAAGAGAGTCGGATTTGTAATCGCGCATCGAACGCACCTATCGAGGTCGTTGCCGGGGGAGTTTGAAAAATCACGCGAACACTTATTAAACGTGACCTCTGGTGGAAAACAAAAGTGTTAACATTCGATTAATTACCTGCAGTCGTGGAGTTGAATATCGTGTGAAGACCTTTTAATATCCAAGCTGCGTTGAGTTAAACTAAAACCATTGGCAATTCAAGCTGGTGAAATTAAACTAAGATCTTTTAATATTAAAGCTGTGCAAAATAAAACTAAATTCATTAACAATAAAAGCAATGTTCATCGACCATCCACAAGAGTTTTAATTGTTCCTGTGTCCTGGGTGCATATTGATCGTAGTTTCTCAACAGCAAGTGGGATTTTAGTGAAGCAGTGCCGTACGTCGGTACACCCTACGTAAAATACCTCCCCACAGGTCTTCTTGGAAGAAGTCCCAGAAAAGCTCCATACTTGAGCAAGAAAAATATAAAGCAGAGACTCGTTTTTGGCAAAAAACACCTCCACCCTGCGAATTGGAATAACATCTTATGGTCGGGTGAAACCAAGATTAATTTGTTTGGTTTCGATGGAAAAATGTACGTCAGACGACCAATGAACTCAGAATTCGATCCAAAGTATACGAAAAAGACAGTGAAAGAAAGTGGATGATTTGGGGGGGCATTTCAGCATCTGGTGCTGGTCCAATTTTTCTTATAAAGGACAAAATGTGTGCTGAAGATTATGTAGAAATCTTAAACACCGTTATGCTACCATTTTCTGAAGAGGACATGCCTATTAAATGGGAGTTTATGCAGGATAATGACCCCAAGCACACCTCAAAATTGGCTAAAGAATCGTTTCTTCAAAATAAAGTCGATGTTACGGGGTGGCCATCGCAGCCCCCTGATCTTAACCCAATAGAACACCTATGGTGCATTCTTAAGCGCAAGATTGGAGACTGCAAAGCCAAAAATAAGGAAGAACTTTGGTCCAAAATAAAAGATGAATGGTACTCTATACCACCCGCGACTTGTACCAAACTAGTCAATTCCATGGGACGAAGATGCGAAGCAGTCATTAAAAACGAAGCTGCAACAACTAAGTATTAAAAGGATATGAAACACTTTTACTGTAAATTAATTCTTCACAAAAATACAAACAAAAAACTAATTTGCTTCTATTATTTTTTCCAGGCAAATCCAAGGAAAATCTGCTATTACTATTTATTGGCCTGTAGGAACCCGAAAGTTCATGACTTCACCGACTCGACTCCGCCATTGTTCCCTGTGCGCTCTCGGAATCAATTTTTTTTTCACTATTTCTCGCTTTTTTTTAAATTAAAAATTTAGTATTTCTTTTATGTATTACCAAATCTGTTAGTATATTTTGAATTCTTATTTTTCCCCAAATACATTTTTCTCTTAACGATTAATGTCGAAGAACAAGCTTGTTTCTATTATTTTTTCCACCACTGTACACCCAGGAATCTTCCTTATCAAGAATATTCATATTTCTACTAAAGCCTTGCATGGCAGCCAAGTGCGCATTTCCATACGCCTGCGTGGAACCACGCAAACATTTTCTCCAGAAATACACAAGACCTCCTTCTAGATCCACAGCTGTATGCTTACATAACGCAGAAGATTGTCAACAAAAACTCCGACTTATTCTACAGAGTTCACAAATTTTATTTATGCTTTTTTCAAATGTCCGTTCCCCTATCAAAACGCACACATCTTTCCATAGTTAATTGAACACAACAAATTTGTCTAGAACACTACGTAGGCGGAATGAATTGCTTCCAAATGATTATACTATTCGTATTGATTTCGTTTGATTTGATCTACAACTTCGCTATAACATTTTGTACTGCTTTGAATACCTCGTCGGCATTGGGACATGCATCAATGGTTATCACTTTCCCTTCCTTCTCATAGTGCTGGATAATTGGCAATGAATCATTGCAATATGTAGCGATGCGCTTCTTCAAACTTTCCAGGTTATCATCAGTCCGTCCACTGGTTTGGCCACGTCTCAAACACCGTTCCACGCATATCTCCTCAGAACACTTAAAAAATAATACAAATTGAAAGTCGACCTTATCTGACATGCTTCGTGTCCAACCATCCAGATTGTCTTGGTTACGTGGAAAGCCGTCGATAAGGAATTTATTCTTACCAGAAATCTTCATGGCATTCTCAATGAGCGAACAAGTTATCTCGACAGGAACAATCTTACCATTTCTAATGTAGTCTTCAATCAATACCCCAAATTCAGAGCCTTCCCTGGAACGCTCTTCTCGCAGTAAGTCGCCGGCTGATAAATGGGCGAAGTCGTATTTTTCTGTAATCTTCTGGCATTGGGTACCTTTACCAGCACCAGGTCCTCCAAGGACGAATACAACTTTCGGTTTTCCGCCTGTCATCGTTGCAATGAATTTTTTTATGGGAAGATTAATAAATTGTAGGTGACTAGAACAAGGGGCTGAATTCGATCGGCACAAGTGGGAAAAGTTTCTAAGCAGAATATTCGTTGTACTGGTTAGCATATGATGATGATGTTATAATACCCTTTGCAAAGGTAGGTATGATTAATTAACAGAACGGAAAACCACGAATTTGCACGCAAACGCCGATTGAAGACAGACGAACGATTGATATCAGTCCCCACCCCACTGTACATGAGGGAATTTCCCCAATGTGTAATAGATTTTGCATGTGGTGACTTTTCTGCGAAGTGGTGGAATGGCCGACGAGTGTGAAATAAATTGAATTGTTGTGAAGGGCAACTTGTTTTATTTGGTGACAGTTTGGGTGCATGATAATTACATGTATTCAGTTCAAGATAAATCTTTGAGTATAGCGATTGTATATAAAATATTCATAGAGTGACACAGACTCGGCTTTAGATTTAGTCAAATCTTTCCTATGGGCTGGTGTCTGCTGGTACACTTGCCACAAGAAAATCGATTTCATTCAATTGAGAATAGGACTGAGGTTCATTTTGTACGAATTATGTATTATATAAACTGCAACAACATTTTGTTTAAATAATAGGCTTTTAACCATCGAATACTGGACAAGGTCAAGCAAATAGTTTTTTATTCGACTGTAGCGAGCTTAGGGTTCGCTGGATTAATTAGCCCCTCTAGTTGTGACGCCAGAGTTACGGATTGCTTTCTTCAACGCCAGGTTGAAGAGGAGGCAGCCCAGACCGTCCCCATGTCAGAGTCCATAAAAGATGTTTATTACTTTTTGGACAACAATCTCACTATTTTTACTTGACTAGTTACGTTGGTCATGGTCAACCTACTACCTGGCGCTATTATTTTTTACTTAAAGAGTAGAGATGGGGGTTTTTGAGTATTTTGGGTGACGCTTTGGGTGGTGGACCTGTAACAATACTTCCCCCACCCGAAAAGTGGTAGTTCCATTCTTAGAAGTGGAATGTAGCTCAAACCGAAGTTACTTCATCTGCGTAGACAAGTATCCGACAGGGCTTGGTGACAATAGTCCCTCTAGTTGTAACGCGGAGTCACGGATTGCTTTCTCCAACGCCAGGTTGAAGAGGAGGCAGGCCAGACCGTCCCCTTGTCGAAGTCCATTAAATATGTTTATTGGTTTGGACAGCAATCTCACTATTTTTACTTGACTAGTTACGTTGGTTGGCTAATAACCTTGCCCGTAAAAATAAATTATTATGGAAAATGTAACAAGCCCCGAGACTTGCTAAATAAGGCCAAGACCGGATCCCTGTTGTGGTGCCGATGATGATGATGAGTTTCCTTGGTCATGGTCAACCTACAAAGTCGTATCAATTTGGTTGGAATGCCGAACTCTCTCATGGCATTATATAGTTCTACCCTGGCTATGCTGACGTAGGCGGCCTTAAAGTCTATGAATAGATGATATAATGAAATCTTAAACATCTTTTACATGGGGCGTAATCTTCTTGCTTATTATGAAGCCGGTTCCGAGGCTATGTGTGTCGGTACCTCCACACGCCAGTGTGATCCCGTTGGTTTCGATTACTTGATGTGGGAGTCGAACTCCCTGAAGCGCGACGATATCCATTTTATATTGTTCCGGGTTCTCTACGACCGTTTGTGTTACGCCTGGTTTATATAACGATCGAACATTCTACGTCGCGACGGATATAATCCGCTTTTACCGTTTTTCCCTATGTCTTATTTTTGCCGAGTCGGTGTTTTCTGGATGAACTGTTCCCTTATGGTAGTGTCGGATAATCACACCTGCGCCTACCGGGTTTTTCGCAGGATTGTTTTGTGTATATTTATTATTCACTTTTGTTCCCACGAGTCTTGGGGTTTCATATAATCCGTCATGTCAGAGCCCTGTTTTGATATGGTAAGGTCTTGTTACTGCTCTGATTCCGCCCCGTTTCAGAGAGGCGCCATTATATGGTTTGACCTTGAGGAGATCGGATCAGATGGTCAAGCGTGAAAGGAGAGTACACAGGACAGGGAACGATTGCGGAGTCGAGTCGGTGAGGTCATGAACTTCCGGGTTCCTACAGCCCAATAAATAGTAATAGTATAGTAGTCAGAGAGGCGCCATTATAACACAGCTGGTATACTCTTGGGTGCAAACCATCCAATGGGCACGGTGATGCGTAACGCCCTGGATAAGGGGTGGCAGATCTTTGCGATTTACTCCTCGCTAGCCTCTGTGACGTGGGAGACCCTACTGGAAGCATATACTTCCGTCAGCATAGCCTGAGTGATTCATTGTAATTTAAGACTCCGCACCACGTCAAGGTTTCTACCAAGCGGGGTATCTGATAAACTTTGGTTTGATAAAAAAATGCGAGCAGATTACGGCGGCAAAAAATATAGCTTTTAAGCAATGGCACTCCAATCCCGCCGAGGTTAACAGAACGAATGTTGTTAGAATCAGAAACGCGTGTTAAGTGTGTCAGTGACATCATAGACAAAGATGATGTTCAAGAGGTCATTGATACACTCAAACAGAAAAACGCTAAACTCAAATAACCGCCAGACCGATAATGCAATTAATTGCACATTTCATCGCAATCGGTGAACCACATAAAGCAATTAATTGCATATTCCAAAACAATTGCCCAATAATGCAAAAGCAATTAATTACATATTCCGGAACAATTAACAAATCACGGAAAAGCAATTTATTGCATACGAAACATAAAAGAACTAATTGGGTCACTTCGCAACTACGGATATTGAACTGTGGCGCAAATCGATGAAGAAATATCGGCTGACGCCGCAGTACAAAGCAATTGCGAATCAAAGGTAAAATACGGGATTTAGGTCATTGCAAATCGAAATTGCATTATCGTCATCGGGTGGTGTTGACCACGAGGTGACGAGAAGTGGTAGGAAGAAGTTAGGAGGCAGTCTGAATTTGGTCGTAAAAGTGGAAGTTGGGTAGTAAATCTAGAATGAAGTAAAAGTACGGAGTGAGTCCAGGAGAGAATTGTAGAGAGTTTAAGGACAAAAAAAAGCGCTAATCAATGTAAGTAATTAAACGAATAACGTAAAATACCAGATGGTGACTGTGAAAAAAGTGTGGATAGATCAAGGAATAAGAAGTGAATATTAATTAAAATAAATAGAAAGACGAACAAAGTGAAGTTCAAACCATTGCTCAGAAAGATTTGTGAGTAGATTTAAGAAAAAGAAGTGAATATTAATTAAAATAAATAGAAAGACGAACAAAGTGAATGTCAAACCATTGTGCAGAGAAAAGTGAGAGTAGACTAAAGAGAAGGAAATAAGTGCTAATTAATGTAATCAGTAAGACGGATAAAGTGAGTCTCGAAACCTTTACGTAGAGAAGAATTGTGACTAGACTTAAGAAGTAGAAATAAGTGTTAACTGAATGAAATAGAAAGACGAATGACTAGAAGAGTCAGTAAAAATAAAAGAAACAATAAAAGTGACAAAAAAAAAAAACAAAGAGTGACTACGAGTTTTGAGTTCCTAGAATTCTTTATTTTGTGTTAATGTCAGATTGGGTCAACATTCCCCACGAGACGTGATTCTTGCTTTTCAGCTAGAACTCAAAAACCATAACTCGCGTGCAACCAGGCAATTGATACCGCGAAGAAGGCTTACAACGACCGAGTGATCAATAAACTCCTTGAGTGCCCAACTGGTTCACGACTCTTCTGGTCAATGGCCAGGGCCGTCAGCTGTAATTTCGCTTTCTGCTCTATTCTTCCGTTAGTGACGGGTAGCGGGACGTTATTCACAAATTCAAAAGATAAAGCTAATGTATTCGCGAATTCAAACCTTGATGCTGGTCTTTTGGAGCCACCCGTGAGTGTACCGGTACGGTCTTCGATGTGGGATGTGAGGTTTCGGCCGCGTACGTTAGATCCTCATTAATGTGCAGTCCCAGTTTTTGTGCCGCCTGCGAGATCTGGGTGAAGGAAGCCTCTACAGCCGAATCGGATCTACCGATGATGTCGATATCATCTGCGTAGGCAAGTATCTGCTGGACTTGGTGACAATAGTCCCTCTAGTTGTAACACCAGAGTCACGGACTGCTGGTTAAAGAGGAGGTAGGTCAGACCGTCCCCTTGTCGGGGCCCATTAAATATGTTTATCGGTTTTGACAGCAATCCCGCTATTTTTACTTGACTAGTTACGTTGGTCATGGTCAACCTACAAAGTCGTATCAATTTGTTTGGAATGCCGAACTCTCTCATGGCATTATATAGTTCTACCCTGGCTATGCTGACGTATGCGGCCTCAAAGTCTATGAATAGATGATAGAATGAAATCTCATTGTAGTTTAAGCCCCCGCACCACGTCAAGGTTTCTACCAAGCGGGGGATCTGATAAACCTTGATTTGATAAAAAATGCGAGCTGATTACAGCGGCAAAAAATAGAGCTTTTAAGCAATGGCGCTCCAATCCCACCGATGTTAACAGAACGAATTTTGTTAGAATCAGAAACGCGTGCAACCAGGCGATTGATACCGCGAAGAAAGCTCACAACGACAGGGTGATCAATAAGTTCCTTCGGTGCCTAACTGGTTCGCGCTCCTTCTGGTCAATGGCAAAAGCTGTCAGTGATAACTTCCCTCCGTTGATGTCAGACAGCGGGACGTTAGTCGCGAATTCAAAGGATAAAGCTAATGTGTTCGCGAATTTATTTTCCGCGAATTCAAGCCTCGATCCCGGCCTTTTGGAGCCACCTGTGATCTCACCGGTACGGTCTTCGATGCAGGATGTGAGACTTCGTCCACGCACTATTCGAAGCATTCTACGTGAACGTAAGAAGGCAATCGGTCCGGACGGAATACCAGCAATAGTCATTAACAACTGTGCTCCAGAACTATCGCCGGTTCTTGGCAGACTTTCGCTTATCTTATGCACGGAGAACCTTTCCTGCCTGCTAGAAAATCGCTCGAGTTCACTCAACCCCAAAGACGGGAAAAAAGTGTCTCCCACAAAATTACCGTCCGATAGCATTATTGTCTATGTTATCTAAGGTGATGGAAAAAATCATCAATTCTGAGTTAATTAAGTATTTGGAGTGCAACAGACTTCTGAATGATCCTCAATACGAATTCCGTGGCAGGCGGTCCACGGGAGACCTTTTGAAACCGATATATGGACATCTGCGATTGGGCGACATGGTGAGTCAAGGGCGGTCGCATTGGATATCTTCAAGGCTTTTGACCGCGTCTGGCATGGGGCATTGCTATATATTTACGTATACAAGTAGTACAAGAATCTCCCACAATTAACGACACCATTTTCGCAGTGATCGCGGTTGACTGTTTCTATTTACTAAAAGACCGATTTCCGACCATTGTTTGTATTCATTTTAAATTTTCGCGGTGATTCGAAAGCCCGTTCGATCCCAGCCAAATTTTTATAATTCGTTATATGATGGAAGTAGAAGTATTAATGACGTAGTAGATCCGCCACAATGTAACTTTATATTTTGTAACTTTGTATTTTAGGTTTAGCCTTTGGTCTTATATAGGGTTATACAATACTTTGAATTTAATCATGGTTAAGTACACGAACGAACAACGTCTGCAAATTATAAAAATTTACTACCGAAAAAAAGTTGTCAAGTCCCTATTGGAAAACCCTATATATTTATATAGGGTTATACAATAGGGACTTGACAACTTTGAATTTAATTTGTGAACGCACCCTTTCACTAATCATTAAACTGTCACTATCAATTTATTCAGTAAACTCAACATTTTCGTCATGGTTAAGTACACGAACAAACAACGTCTGCAAATTATAAAAATTTACTACCGAAAAAAAGTTGTCAAGTCCCTATTGGAAAACTCTATATTTTATGTTCTTATATTTTCTATCCTTCGTTGTCTTATGTTTTTTATCATCTATGTCATGTTGTAATAGAGGCGGCCGATAGTGAGGTCGCGTCCAGGAGAAAAGCGTTCCACGAGTGAAGCGTCCAAGAGTGGTGGTTGATAGAGGTTAGTAGGCAGGGTCCAGGGACGGTGAGCTGCATCCAAGAGCGTGATCGATAAAGATAAGTGGGCTGCGTCCAGGAGCGGTGAGCTGTACCCAAGAGCGTAACCGATAAATGCAAATGATGGGAGGAAGCCAATGGAGACAACGAAGAGGAAGCACAAAACAAAGT